>CM053757.1:29033228-29110870 GCA_028658305.1 Pachyuromys duprasi | reverse complement strand
AATCGAGGATTGAATGTACCTAAAAATGTATTGGGATCAATTATTTGCATTAAGACATTAAAATGAGAATATTTTCCATTTAGCAAATCATGCTTTACTTAAATTGGAAGAGATAGAGAATTTCTCATTAAAAATATTGTCATCTAAAGAGGAGTGAATGAAAATGTTTGACAATTTCAAATATAACTGTAAAATGCAAGTTTGAAAACTGTAAGATG
Organism: Pachyuromys duprasi; assembly: GCA_028658305.1. NCBI lineage: Eukaryota > Metazoa > Chordata > Mammalia > Rodentia > Muridae > Pachyuromys > Pachyuromys duprasi. Next base: position 29,110,652 of record CM053757.1, on the reverse strand, counting down.
TTTTCTTAATTTATCAATAAATTCATAATAACATAATACTAGGAACCATGACTTGTAATAGGAGGAATATATTTTGTGAGAACGATTATTATCCTTATGCTATTTTTCTTTCAAGAGCCAAATTTTATTGAGCAGAAGCAGGTTTTTTAAAGCTGGTTTTAGGTAGGGGTGGGGGTAGGCAGGTGAGTGAGGGTGGAAAGTTACAATCCTTATGCTATTTTTAAAGTTCTGGGTAATCAACAGAATGCTTAATGAATATCTGTGTATGTTTTTATTTTAAGAGAATATTTAATTTTGGAAATAGTTTTAAAATTAAACTTGTATAGGTCTAATGAAAAAATTGTTAGCCAGTAAATATATCTTTCAACAACTGTATTTTTTTTTTTATATTTAGCTTTACTTTTCCTCTTCTACTTTTCACATTTTGAATGACAAGTCATAAGATCAGTCAAATAACACTCAAATAGTTCTTATTGGTAAAATATGTGAGCAAATTATCTTTCCAAAACTGTTATCTGTTATTTTAAAAAAGTGATTGAAATGTTACTTTTTTTTTTTCACTGCAAGATTTCTCTTGGGTGATGTCACCAACTGATGGGAGCAGGTGTAGAGAATCCCACAGCTAAACTTTAGGTGGAGCTCATGGTGTCTTGTAGAGGAAGGGGGAGAAGGATTGGAGGAATCAGAGGGGTTAGGGACACTACAAGAACATGGTCCACAGAGTCAACTGGTTGGGACTCCTGAGGACTCAAAGAGATCAGGGAACCTGTAGGGGTCTGACCCGGATCCTCTGCATAGATGTTATGGCTGCGTAGCTTGGTGTTCTTATTGAAATCTAACAGTGGGAGCTGGGTCTGTTTCTGAGTCTTTTGCCTGCCTGTGAGACCCTTTTCTTCTTACTGGGTTGCCTTGTCCAGCCTTGATGTGATGGTTTGTACCTGGTCTTCTTGTAGCTTGTTATGCCCTGTTTGGTTGATGTCCCTGGGAGGCCTGTTCTTTTCTGAGGGAAGACAGAGTGGGGTGAATCTGGGGGAAAAGGGTGGTTGGAGAGGAGGGAGAGATGAGCGTGAGGGGAAGGGGGGGGAATGCCAGTCTCAATGTAATATATGAGAGAAGAATAAAAATATGTAAATATTTCTCTTAGATTTAAATATCTTAATACTACCTGCTATAGATATAACGATGACATAAGAAAATAATCCTCTCATTTTGGTGAAGGCTTTAAATTTATAGAATCTATATAATTTGGTATTTTTGTCTTAAAAGGCCAATGTCCCATCTATTGTATTCAACTCAGATATTTCTTATATTTTTATTTTTTCTTAATTAATTTATTTATTTGTTCATTTTACATCCCAATCGCAAATCCACTCCCTCCTCCCCTCCCAGTCCACTCTCCCACCCACTTCCCCCATACCTCTTCCCCCAAACCTCCAACCCCCAGGTACCAACCTACCCTGGCACATCAAGTTGCATCAGGGATAAGTCTCTCCTCTTTCAATGAGGCAAGTCAAGGCAGCCCTGCTAGGGAAACGGGATCCAGAGGGAGGCAACAGAATCCAAATCAGAGACATTTCCCACTCCAGTTATTAGAGGACCCACTTGAGGACCAAGCAGCCTATCAACTTTATATTTGTAGGAGGCTTAGGACCTGTTTATATATGTTCTTTGGTTGGTGGTTCAGTCTCTATGAGCCCCCATGGACCAAGATTAGTTGGCTCTGTAGGTCTTATATTTTTATAATTGTTTTGATTACTTATATTACTTAGGGCACAAAGTGTTGCCTACATGCTGTTTCTGCCCTACTGCTTGATTTTGTGTATAAGAACGTTTTGAACACAGTCATAATCATTTATTTATATATTCTTGTGTGACCTTCATACTAGGACCACATATTCTTCAGTTCTGATAGAGACTGATAGCTGAAAGCCCTAAAATATTAACTACCCAGATCTTTGCAGAACATTTGCTCACTGTAGCCCAGGGACAAAGTGATTGGCTGGATGTTTAGAGGAGTGTTTCTTTAGCAGCGCTCCCTTCCATGCAGAAGAGCTACAGGAATGGAGGCGAGGTGGTGGGGACCTTCTCATTCTAACATGGTTCTAAAAGAAGCAACTGATGACCATTGATGACTCATGTCATTGAGGAAGTAACTAAACATATTTCACTAGTTGATTCACACACTGAGTTTTATGCGTTTGTGGTTTGTTTTGTCATTGACCATTAACATATGTTAAAAACAAGATAAGTTTAAGCAATGCCATTTTGGGAAGAGGATAATGTGCTTCCACTGTTATTCTTCTGCCTAAATGCCATTTAGACACACCCTTAAAGTACATACTGGGAGATATGTACTTCTGTGGACTAAACTATAGCATTGTCTTCAAATTCGTATGCCAAGTTCCTAACGTTTTTTTTTTTATTAAAAACAGATTTTTTTCTGACATAATAGATTCTGATTACAGTTCTCACTCCCCACTTTTTCTATTTCTCCTGCAACCTCTCTTGCTGCTCTCCAGATCCATTCCCTTTATGTCTCTCATTAGAAAACAGCCTGTAGGCTGTCATTTTGTTTAGACGACAGTGTCTTTTGCTTTACAGAAGCTTTTCCATTTCATGAGGTCCCATTTATTGATTGTTGATCTTAGAGCCTGTGCTGTTGGTGTTCTGTTCAGGAAGTTGTCTCCTGTGCCAATGAGTTCTAGGCTCTTCCCCACTTTTTCTTCTAACTGATTTAGTGTATCTGGTTTTATGTTGAGGTCTTTGATCCAGTTGGACTTTAGTATTGTGAAGGGTGATAAATAACCTAGAAACTGTGCTTGGGTATAGCCCATGGCAGCTCAGTATCCAAGTGGGTTTCCCTAGTAAGGGGAACAAGGACTGTCTTTGATATGAACTCAGTGGCTAGCTCTTTGACCTCTTCCCCACCCCTCCTCCATGGGAGGAGCAGCCTAGCTACGTTGCAGAGGAGGACATTGCAACCAGTCCTGAGTCCTGATGAAACATGATAAGCTAGGGTCAGATAGAAGGGGAGGAGGACCTCCCCTATCAGTGGACTTAGAGAGGGGCAAGGAGGAGATGAGGGAAGGAGGGTGGGACTGGAAGGGAATGAGGGAGGGAGCTACAGCTGGGATACAAAGTAAATAGACTGTAATTAATATAAAATAAAAATTAAAAAAGAAAGTGGAGAATTATCAAAAAAAGAAAACAAATAGGGTTCTAAGGGATAATAATAAATAAAATAAAACAAAAAGTAACACATTGGAATGGGACAAAACAGAAGGAAAAAGGCCTAAGAGAAGGCGCGTGCACGCACACATACACACACGCAAAACATATATAGATGTAGAGTGTACAAATGTTTGTACACTCAGGAATCCCACAAAAGCACTAAACTGGAAGCTATAATCACACACACACACATATACATACATACACACACACACACACGCCAAGGTATTCTGTTATATTTATAGATCAGTGCCTTGCTCAGCCATCATCAGAGAAGCTTCTCCTTGCAGCAGAAGGGAAGAAATACAGAGACTCACAGGCAGACAATAGAGAGAGAGAGAGAGAGAGAGAGAGAGAGAGAGAGAGAGAGAGAGAGAGAGAGAGAGAGAGAGAGAGAGAGAGAGAGAGAGAGAGAGAGACTGTTGAACACTCAGCCCTAAACAGGAATGTCTCCATCAAATCATCCCCTCATGGCTCAGGGAACCCTAGAGAAGAGAGCGTAAGAGCCAGAGGGGATGAAGGACAAGAAGAAAACAAGACGTTCTAAAATAATGTGATCAATAAGCAGCGTGCACAAGGCCTGCATCACTGGTATACACCAGATAGGGTCCCTAGAGTTGAAAAGAGATGTGGACACATGCCCTATCCCTAATGCAGAGGTTATTTCCAACTGATGACAACTTGCAAATGAAACTTTAGTTTCCTCCAAGAGGGACTCACTGGGGATACAAACTACTCTTAAGTGTAGGCTGCACACTCAGCAATAGATGGCCAACAAAAACACAGATTCGAGCATCTTTGTAGGTTTCTTGTCATAAGATGCAAGGGTTTTCCTTTCTTTTTTTTTCTTTTTTAGATTTTCATATTATTTTAACTTAATCTGTTGCATTCACAATTTTTGTTTCATCTTGTTTTTTTGAGATAGGGTTTCTCCATGTAGACCTGGATGTCCTGCAGTTTGCTCTGTAGACGATTTTGGCCTTGAACTCACGGAGATCCACCTGCCTTTGCCTCCAAAATGCTGGGGTTAAAGCATGCATTGCCATTCCTAGCTGCATTCCTGATTCTCAATATCATTTTTGATAGAGGTGGAAATGCTGGAGATACTTTGGCTCATGACAGAGCCCTCATGGTAGAGGCTGGTGGTCTTATAACCAGGACAGCCATCTCTACCCCTTTCCCCATTTCATGTGACCATACAAGAGGAAACCAGTGTCTGAGAACCAGGATACGCATCCTCCATAAACACAAGTCTTGGACTTCACTGACTCTACAAAGGTAGGAAACTAATGTTTGCCTTTTAAGGCCTTAGCCCCCAGTACTGTATCTTATTATAGCAGCTCATGTAACAGAAAATCACCATAAAGAAGTATACACATGAAATCAGACAACAAAGACATTGCTATAACTCCATGGCAGTTTGTATTAATTATGTATACATATTGGGCTCTACTGCAAGCTGATTTGTGTACTATATTATACTGGTTTGCATTATATATATATAATATATTACATATATTATATATTTATATATATTCTATCTATATATAATCTGCTAGTATATTGTGACCAGTTTTCATAAAAATAAATTCTGTAGCTCCACTGTAATCTAAATTTTTCCTGTAGTATAAATTTACCCTACCTCCTCACTTGAGGAAGTCAACTGATTCTGTTATTTACTACTGAAAACATGCTACAACAACCGACTATCCAATAGTTAACATTTGCATATCTTAATTCATTTCTCGTGCAATTTGTCAAAGTGGAATTTGTACAGAAAAGAATAAACATATGGGAGTGTTTAATTTATTTTTTATTGTCAAGTAGCTTTTTTCAGTGCATGGCTAAACCACAACTTGCTTACCCAATGACTTGTTTGGTGACATTTGGGTTGTTTTCAGTGTTTTGCTATAATGAAAGATGTTATTTTCTGCATTCTTTATAAGCTTTTTACAGATGTGCCTTTCCTCTTTAGGAACATTAAGGGTATAAATTATTGTTTTAGGTTTAATCTATGTTTATCAAAAACTGTTGACAGTCTACTAAAATGGTTGCATTTACATTCCAGCAAAGAATAGAATGCCAGTTGTCCCAAATACTTACCAACATTTTATTTGTTGTTGGTTGTGGTTTTTTTTTGTTTGTTTGTTTTATGTTCTCTTTACAGTTTGAATAGTGTCTTACTGTCTTCCTGTCATTTAATTTTTTTCTTGTATTTAGTCACTAACTGTGGCCCCTTGGATGAGCTATGTCACCAATAAGCCAATGAATTTAAGCACTTTGTTTTCATTTGGTGGCTCTGTTTCAGGAAGCTATGGAATCTAGGAGGCAGAGTCTTGCAGAAGGAGTGTCACTAGGGTAGGCTCTGAGAGTTTATAGCCTTGCTGCATTTCATGTGGTCTCTCAACTTCCTGTTCCAGCCACCTACCTGCTCTATGGCTTATAGTACTTCCCGCACTATGGTATCTCCCTGTGGAACCAGAAGCTAACATAAACTCTTCTATTAGCTGCTTTTGGTCATGGTATTTGTGACTGAATGCCGGCATGTCTCATTTCCATCCTTTAAAATTTGAGAAGTTGGGATTTTTGATTCACATGGAGCAGGAAGTTTTTACCGTCAGAGCACAAGCTTTGTTAGATGTGTGTGCCCCTGCTAACAGTTTCTCCCAGTACATAGGTTACTTATTCATTTCATTGAAGAGAATTCTAACTTTTTTTTGCTTTTGTGCTCTCTTTAAAGGCCATTTGAAAACCACAGAGATATTTTCTTCTGTTTTGTTTTTTTTCTTTCCTAGAAACTTTATGTTTTAGTATTTTTTTCCATTTTGCTTTAGGTTCATCAGTGTTTTTCTGCATAGGTGTTCATCACAAACATCTCTTCTCAGCTTTGTGGGTTTCTTAGGTTTTCAGTTGAGCTGCTTAGAAAAAAGTGCTAAGTGTGTGACTATGTAGCACTAAGTTTCAGGGTCTGGATAAAACAGTACCTAGGTTTCTCTTTGCTCTCAATAAGAGGCTTTGTTCAAAGTAAAGCTGTCAAGTATTACCCAAGATTTTTCTATTTCAGTTCAGTTTCTACATTTTCCCCTATACCCAGATATGCTCTATTTACGCCTTGTTTATAATGCTTGTACAAAATTTAGGTTTAATGTCAGTTCTGTTATTTTTTATACATGTGTATATATATATACATATATATATATAACATTTTCTTGATACATGTTATATGTAACATATTTGTTATATAAAACATTTTCTTTATACATGGTATATATAACATATATTATATATAATTACATAACATTATATATAATATATAAAACTTTCCAGTTTTTTAAGGGAAGGAACATGATTCATGGTCTAGTATTTTCTAGGCACTTTAGGTCATCATATGTAGAATCCTGTGGGATGATGACCGGTAGCTGTTACAACCAGAAACTGAATACAGCAGGAGATCTTTCTGGACTGGACCTAAAAGAAGAGACCATTATATCATTAAGAGAAGGGATTCTCAGCTGCTTTCACCAAGCCCCAAAATAAAAATCTCATTTTGTTGATATGATCATTGCCTGAACATGTTTCTAGCCAGCTACCATGTCTTCTTGACTATTGTTTTTGTTGAGACAGGTAAATGTCCCTTCTTTTTGTATTGCTACATAAAAATGACCTGAAAATTCTGGGACTTAAAAACAAGAAACATTTGGTTGTTTATCATGATTTTCCAAGTTTATTTACAAGGAGCAGGGTAAGGGTATCTATCGTTGCCCCTAGTCACTTTCTGCTGCTAGTCACCTTCTGAACAGGGGACTCACATATGCACTGCTGTCAGCCTCTCAGCAAGCCCATGATCATTTAGTGTCTTTCTGCTGCTAGTCACCTTCTGAACAGGGGACTCACATATGCACTGCTGTCAGCCTCTCAGCAAGCCCATGATCATTTAGTGTCTTTCAGGTATGCAAGTTTGCCATAGCAATGGTGATTGACAGTGAACAAGCAACAGCAGGAGAGGCTGTTAACTCAATTTCCAGGAAAGATGGTGGGCCAGAAGTTGCTCCACCATGTCTTAATTAATAAGAGTCACAATGAGAATGCATAGACTCTATTCCAAGGAAAGGAAGATAAGTTCAAAGCTTCACAGAGGTAGTGATAGAAGAGCAGAGAAGCAATGGGGGAAAGCTAAACAACACAAAAGTAAGCCAAATCAAACACAGCTCTAACCTGGGGCTCCCTGGGAAAAGGAATGGAACAGATGGCTCACCATAAAGGTAAACATGGAGGTTGTAGTGAAAAACAACCAGCAATGGAAGAGGGTTCCCCTTTCTCCACATCCTCTCCAGCATGTGCTGGCCCTTGAGTTTTTGATCTTAGCCATTCTGACAGGTATAAGGTGAAATCTCAGATCGTTTTGATTTCCATCTCCCTGATGGCTAAGGACATTGAGCATTTCTTTAAGTGTTTTTCTGCCATTCTACAATCCTCTGCAGAGAGTTCTCTTTTTAGTTCCATACCCCATTTTTTTAACTGGATTACTTGATTTGTTGCTTTTTAACTTCTTGAGTTCTTTATATATGCTGGATATTAGCCCTCTGTCAGATGTAGGATTGGTAAAGATCCTTTCCCAGTCTGTAGGCTGTCGTTTTGTTTTGATGACAGTGTCTCTTGCTTTACAGAAGCTTTTCAGTTTTATGGGGTCCCATTTATTGATTGTTGATCTTAGAGCCTGTGCTGTTGGTGTTCTGTTCCGGAAGTAGTCTCCTGTGCCAATGAGTTCTAGGCTCTTCCCCACTTTTTCTTCTAGACGGTTTAGTGTGTCTGGTTTTATGTTGAGGTCTTTGATCCACTTGGACTTTAGTTTTGTGCAGGGTGATAAATATGGATCTATTTTCATTTTTCTACATGCAGACATCCAGTTGGACCAGCAACTTTATGGTATTTTAAAGTCTGTTTCATGTTTTCATTTTTAAAATTCTCAGCCAAAGTTCAAATTTTTTGTTACAATTTTATTATATTACTGAGCAATTTCTTTTCTTTTCTTCTCTTCTCTTTTTCCTTCTATTTTTTAATTCTACCTTTAGTGGTATTTTGACTTGTATCTTATTTTTAAAGGCTATGAGCCTTTAAATTTTTTCTCATTTTTGGGAAGTCTTATTTTTCTTTTAGTTGCTTTCCTAGTCTCTTGATCTTTCTGCCCCCTCTACGACATTCTCCATGCTTTATAATGTATTTGTTTTGTCTAGATCTCTCCCGTTCCTGCCTCCTTTCTTTATCTCACGCTACCATTTCTGTATGTATTTAAAATGATTTTTAATTTCACAACACATACTGCTTCAGGTATCTGATTTTCTTTTCTATGGTCATTGATGGTATGTTAGGGAACTTTAAGTGATTCATATCTTACATAGTTTGGTATTGTTCTGTTCTGACAGTTTGTTTATATCTCTCTGAGTAGTGGTGGGCCCTGAGTCTTGAAGAACAGATTATTTAATAAGGAGATCCCAAATAAAAACTGAAGAGACAGCCAAATTAACAAATGCGCAAGTTGTAAAACAGAAGGCGTGAAAAGACAAGGTATCATGACTACTCCAAACAGCTGCTTAACTACAAAGTTCAAGAATATTAAAATAGGTGAAAATTTCAAAAGCTTACTAGTAAAAATGATCAGTGATCTGAAAGAAGATACAAACAAGCAGATAGACTCAAGCTAGGATCTGAAGAGGAAAGCTAGCAGTTCAGAGAGGCGAAATGGATGAGAAAAGAAACAGCATAGATTAAATAGCAACATGAAAGATAAGTAGCAAGGAAATTGGATGTTTTGAAAACTACAAATGTTTAAAATGAATCTGATAAAAATTACAAAGTTTCAACAATATACTCTACCAAGCGCCCTCCCATACCTTCCCCCCAAAAAGAATGTAAGTACTGGCAGACAAGGATATGGAAATACTAGGTCCAAACATCAATTAAAAAAGAAGAAGCATGAGCACAGCAATTCAGAACTTAGGGATATGCTCAATAGGCCAAATATAAGAACCCACAAGATAAAAAGGAGGTGAGATGGAAGTGAAAGGTATAGAGAATCTATCCAGTGAAATTAAGGCTGGAACTTTCCCAAGTCAACAGAAATACACAAGAGCCATTTATAAACTCTAATGGCTGTAATGGTCATGCCTGAAGACGAGCCTCTCCATAACACTTGAGAATTCTTACTATCAGAAATTCAATTCAAAGTAACAATATTCAATATCCTAACCATCAAACCATCTACAAAGATGAAGACTATCAAATTCTACCAAACATTTAATGAAGAGTTAACAGCAATACTCTCCAAACTCCAGATATACAAAGGGCAGAAGCACCTCAAGATAGTTCTATGAAGTCGGTATAATGCTGCAACCAATAAAGGCAGAACAATAAAAGTAAGCTTTTATTGTTTATTGGCTGACTTCTCCAGTGAACATAAATACAAACATTCTTAATAACATAGAAGCCATAAAAATTCAAATGCATTTTATGAAGGTCACACACCATGATTAAGTTGGCTTCATCCTCAGAATGGAAGGATTTTGCAGCATTTCTACACCAATAGATGTGACACACCACACAAATAGATGGAATCACTGAAGCCACATGATCCTTTCAAAAGATTCGGAATGAAGTTTGACAGAGTTCTTCATCCGTTCATTATATATATATATATATATATATATATAATACTTTATTTTTTAATTAATTAATTAATTTATTATTAATTACAGTTTATTCATGTTGTATCCCAGATGTAGCCCCCTCTCTTGTCCCCTCACAATCTCACCCTCTCTCCCTTATCTCCTTCCATGCCCCTCCCCAAGTCCACTGATAGTGAGATCTTCCTTCTCTTCCCTCTGACCCCAGTCTATCAGGTCTCATTAGGACTGGCTACATTGTCCTCCTCAGTGGCACAGAAAGGCTGTTCCCCCCTTACGGAGAGGTGATCAAAGAGCCAGCCACTGAGATCATGTCAGAGATGATCCCTGTTCCCCTTACTAGGGATCTCACTTGGAGACTGACTGCCATGGGCCACATCTGTGCAAGGGGTTCTAGGTTATCACCATGCATGGTCCCAGGTTGGAGTATCAGTCTCAGAAAAGACCTCTGTGCCCAGATCCTTTGTTTCTGTTGCTCTCCTTGTGGAGTTCCTGTCTGCCCCCAGGTCCTTTATCTCCCACTTCCTTAACAAGACTCCCTGCACTCTGCCCAAAGTTTGGCCACAACTCTGAGCTTCTGCTTTGATATCGTGCTGGGTAGAGTCCTTCAGAGGCCCCCTGTCTTGTTCCTTGTTTTCTCCCTCTTCTGATGTCTGTCCTGTTTGCCTTTTTGAGTGAGGATTGATCATCTTACCCAGGATCCTCCATGTTGCTTAGCTTCTTTAGGTGTACAGATTTTAGCATGTTTATCCTATATTATATGGCTAATATCTATTTATAAGTGAGTATATACTGTGTGTGTCCTTCTGCTTCTGGGATATCTCACTCATGATGGTCCTTTCTACTTTCCACCATTTGCCTGCAAATTTTATGATTTCTTTGTTTTTAATAGCTGAGTAGTATTCCATTATGTAAATGTACCACAATTTCTGTATCCATTCCTCCTTGAGGGATACCTAGATTGTTTCCAGATTTTGGCTGTTATGAATAAAGCTGCTATGAATAAGGCTGAACAAATGTCCTTGTTGCATACTTAAGCATACTTGGATATATGCCTAGGAGTTGTATAGCTGAATCTTGAGGAAACATTATTCCTAATTGTCTGAGAAAGTGCCAGACTGATTTCCAAAGTGGTTGTACAAGTTTACATTCCCACTAGCAATGGAGGAAGGGTCCTCTTTCTCCACATCTTCTCCAGCATGTTATCACTTGAGATTTTTTAAGTTAAATATTAGTTACAGTTTGTTTACGTTATAACCCAGCTGTAGCCCTCTCTCTCATTCCCTCAACCCCACCCTCTATTGCTAATATCCTCCTTGCCCCTATCTTTTTGATCTTAGCCATTCTGATATGTGTAAAGTAAAATCTCAGGGTCGTTTTTGATTTGCATTTCCCTGATGACTAAAGTCATTGAGCATTTCTTTAAGTACTTATCTGCCATTTGATATTCCTTTATTGGAAATTCTCTGTTTAGCTCTATACCCTATTTTTTAATTGAATTACTTGATTTGTTGGTGTTTAATTGCTTGAATTTTTTTTATACATTCTGGATATTAGCCCTCTGTCAGACACAGGGTTGTGAAGATCCTTTCTCAGTCTGTAGGCTGTCGTTTTGTTCTGATGACAGTATCCTTTGCTTTACAGAAACTTTACAGTTTCATGAGGTCCCATTTATTGATTGTTGATCTTAGAGCCTGTGTTGTTGGTGTTTTGTTCAGGAAGTTGTCTATTGTGTCAATGAGTTCTAGGCTCTTCCCAGCTTTTTCTTCTAACAGGTTTAGTATGTCTGGTTTTATGTTGAGGTCTTTGAACCATTTGAGATTTAGTTTTGTGCAGGGTGATAAATATAGATCTTTGTACATTTTTCTATATGTAGAAATCCAGTTAGACCAGCACCATTTGTTGAAGACATTATCTTTTTTTCCATTGTATGTTTTTGGATTGTTTGTCAAAGATCAAGTATCCGTAGTAGTGTGGGTTTATTTCTGGGTCTTCTATTAGATTCCATTGATGGACCATTCTGTTTCTATGCCAGTACCATGGAGTTTTTATTACTATTGCTCTGAGTACAACTTGAGATCAGGGATGGAGATACCTCCAGGCAATCTGTTGTTGTACAAGACTGTTTTAGCATTTCTAGATTTTTTTTGTTTTTCCATATGAAATTGAGAATTGTTCTTTCAAAGCCTGTAAAGAATTTTGATGGTATTTTGATGGTAATTGGATTGAATTTGTAGATTGCTTTTGGTAGGATGACCATTTTCACTATGTTAATGCTACTGAGCAATGATCATAACAGATCTTTCCATCTTCTGATATCTCTTCAATTTCTTTCATTAAGTTTTTTCAAAACTTGAAGTTTTTTTCAAACAGGTCTTTCACTTGCTTGGTTAGAGTCACCCCAAGGTACTTTATGTTATAGTGGCTATTGTGAAGGGTGTAGTTTCCCTAATTTATTTCTCAGCCCTTTTGTCATTGGTATACCGGCGGGCGGCTTCTTCTTCTTCTTCTTCTTCTTCTTCTTCTTCTTCTTCTTCTTCTTCTTCTTCTTCTTCTTCTTCTTTGCTGAAGGTGTTTAACAGCTGAAGAAGTTCTCTGGTTGAATTTTTGGGGTCGCTCATATATACTATCATATCATATGCAAATAGTGATACTTTGGCTTTTTCCTTTCTATTAATTTCCCCTTGATCTCCTTTAGTTGTCTTATTGCTCAAGCTAGGACTTCAAGTGCTAATTTGAAGAGATATGGAGAGAATGGGCAGCCTTGCCTTGTCCCTGATTTCAGTGGGATTGCTTTAAGTTTCTTTCCATTTAGTTTGATGTTGGATATGGGCTTGCTGTGTATTGCCTTCACTATGTTTAGGTATGTGCCTTGTATCCCTGATCTCTCCAAGACTTTAAACATGAATGGGTCAGTTTGTCAAATACTCTTTCGGCATCTAAGGAGATGATCATGTGATTTTTCTCCTTCATTTTGTTTATAGGATGGATTACATTGATGGATTTCCATCTATTGAACCACCCCTGCATGCCTGGGATGAAGCCCACTTGGTCATACTGGGTGATATCTTTTATGTGTTCTTGGATTCGGTTTGCAAGTATTTTATTGAGTATTTTTTCATCAATGTTCATAAGAGAGATAGGTCTGAAGTGTTCTTTTTTCTTTTTGTTGGGTCTTTGTATGGTTTAGGTATCAAGGTGACTGTGGCATCATAGAATTAATTTGTTAATGTTTCTTCTGTTTCCATTTTGTGAAATAGTTTTAAAAGAATTGGATTTAGCTTTTCTCTACTCCTGAGGGAGCAGTGTTGCCAGGCCACAGAAGAGGACATTACAGCCAGTCCTGATGAGACCTGATAAGCTATGGGCAGAGGGAAGGGGAGGAAGACCTCCCCTATTAGTGGACTTGAAGAGGGGCATGGGAGGAGATGAGGGAGGGTGGGAAATCCAGGGATTTCTCTGTTTGTGCATTCTTTTTTATTATAATTCTGTTTTCATATCTTGCACCATTTCCTTCATCTGCTTGGTTGTGGATTCCTGTGTTTCCATGATGGCCTCTATTTTTTTGTTCTTTTCCTCTGTATATGCCAGTGCTTCTGCCTCTACATGTGCCTCTATTTCTTTGGGTGTTTTTGCCTGTATTTCTTTGAGAGCTTTGTTCATGCCTTCTTTATGTGCCGGTAATAACTGGGTAAGCATAGATTTGAGATCCATTTTCTAGTGATGAATTAGCATATCCATTGATTTTAGAGGTTTGCTGGTGAAGCCATGATATCCTGATTTGTGTTGGATGTGTTCTTACACCAACCTCTAGCCATCTGCTTATCCGAAAACATTGCTTCTTTTTCCTGGAAGTGTGTACTTCATACTGGGTCAGTCTGTCTCTGGTGTCTGGAGCATTCTTTAGGAATATGAGAGAGGGCCACTGGTTTGAGAGTGGGCGTTGGTGATTCAGCGTTTTCTAAGGGAGGAAGGTCACAGGCACACTTGTGCAAGCACAGGTATGTGCATAGAAGTGTGCCTTGAAAGACAGTGTGCTAGAACATGTAGATGCCCGGGAGGGCGGAGCTTAAGTGTAGGAAGGTGTGCTGGCACTCTTTGTGGGCACAATGTACCTGTGTAGCTGCCCTGAATACCGCAGTCTGGATTCCACTCTTAGGCCTACAGAATAGGAGCTTCAATGTTGAGAAAGGTGTCCTAAGGATCCCTATCTTGCCTACAGTGGGGGTGTGGGTGGGAGGGATCCGATGTCTGGCTGCTAGCATTGAGGGACCCTGGATCTTAGGCTCTGCACACACTCACTTGAAGGAACACGCTCTTGCTCGCAGGGCCACAGGGGCAAATGAGAGTGTAGAGATCCATCAGCTCAGTGGTGTCCAATGTTTGTCCACCTGGCAGGGAGACGCCTCTGTTGACTCAGTCACCAAGCCCAGAGGCTCCTGCTTGGGGTAGCTACTGCCCAGCCGCAGCTGCAGACCTAAGAGGCCTGTACAGCCACACACTGCCACCTCAGACTGGGAGACCAGTACTGCCACTGCCTCTGCCATCTCGGTCACCAAGCACGGAGGCTCATGCTTGGGGCAACCACTGCCGCCTCTGCCAAGCAGGGAGGCCGGTGCTTGGGACAATGATCACTGCTGGCCACCTCCACCGAGTGGAGAGGCCCATGCTTGAGACAAGTGGAAGTGCAGGGAGATTGAATATTCGCCACTCTCAGTCCCCAGAGACGTCCACAGGTGACCTGGATCTAAACTGTCCAATCTGATGGGTTGTCCTCTCCCGCCCAGGAAGCCTCAGTGTTGATGTTCTGGCTTCAGCTGCCCCTCCACTCACCAATTTCTGAGTTTCTGATCCTGTACCCCTCAGATACGGTGTGCGCTGGTTGCTGCCATCTTGTACCTCTCTGCACCAACGGTATATTTTAAACATAAGGAACTGATCTCAGTATAATAAAGGTTGTTTATAACAAACATATAGTCAATATCATACTAAATTTGGAAAAAAGTGAAAATATTTTCTCTGAAATCAAGTGAGGCAAATGTGTCTACGTTATTTAATAAAGTGCTCAGATTCTTAGCTAGAACAATGAGTCAAGAAAAAGAAATGGAATGATTCAAGTAGGAAACAATGCAATCAAATTATCACTGTTTGAAAATGACAGACATGTTCCTGTACTTAAAACACTTGCACACTCAACAAAAAGAGTTTTTGATCTGATACCCATTTTCAGGAAAGTAGTAGTATACAAAGTCTTTTAAAAGTCAGTAGATTTTGTTTATATCAGTGATGATGAGAAAGGGGAAAATACTTTCTGGGTAGCTTCAAGAAGATAAAATATCCAAGTATAAAATCACCAAAGACAACCACAATGAAAACTTTAAGACATTGAAGGATGAAATTAAAGGAGACCATGGAAGACAGAAAGAGCTCTTATGCTTTTGATTTGCTCAATTAATATTGTTAAAACATGGATGTGCTATCAAAAGCAATCTGATGATTCACTTGCAATCCTCATCAAAATTTTAATTTTCACAGAACTAGAAAAAAATAATCCTGAAACTCATTTGGAAGTTCCAAAGACCCAATATATGCAAAGTAGTCCTATACAGAAAGAACCATACTAGAGGTTCATGACACCAGTAGAGATCATGAGAGAGGATGAAGGGCTCTTCAGAGAGAGAGGAAGTGGTAGAAAAGCAGAAGGTAATGGGATATATGTAATATGAATTGAGAAGGTGGTACACTTTGGGACAAGGCGGCCAAGAGTGGGGATGGGGTAGGGTGGGTAGAGAAGAAGAATGATGAAGATGATGTCATTATATAATGGCATATATACTTGAAAGTGCCATAATGAAACCATTACTTTGTGTGATAACTTAAAAACTAATTAAAAGAAATCGTAGGGAGGGGCTGGCTTGATTACTCTGCTATGTGGTTGGATAGTTACCTCATCATATTCAACCCATGAAAGACTATTCTTGTGTGTCCAAATTGACATCAATGGCAGGTCTGGTACTTTGGTAGAATGGATGGAAGGCAGCCTTATCAGGAATTGTCAACTGGAATATGTACAGAGAAACGTATAATGAGCCAACACCTCTCAATCAAGGCAGAAGCTTCACAAGTTTTCAAATGCTACCCTGAGAAGCAGCACTTAATATCATACTTGCTTTATAGTACTCATTGAAGCATTCATTGAACTTATTATTTCAAGGAGTGAATATTCACACCGCTTCACTCAATGAGAGAAGTATCAAAGGGTTTTGTATCTCTATGTAAAAATCACAGTCATATTTTGTGTCACTTATGTTGACATTTCTTGCAAGAAGATTTACTCACCCTCTTCTGAGACTCTCTCCCAGCAGTTTTATCATTAAAATATCAGTCTAAGATCATATATTAATACATCTCCAAGGGAAGACAAAGCTTTTTGAGTTTATTTCTTTTTTAATATAATTTTTATTTATTACAATTTATTCATGTTGTATCCCAGCTGTAGCCCCAGTCTCATCCCTTCCCAGTCCATCCCTCCATCCCTCCCTGATCTCCTCCCATGCCCTTTCCCCATTTCGCTGATAGTGGAGGACCTTTTTTCATTATTATTATTATTATCATCATCATCATCATCAGTTTTTACAATTTGTTCAATTTGTGTTCCAGCTGTGGCTCCCTCCCTCATCTCTGCCCAATCTCACCCTCCTTCCCTCTTCTTCCCCATGCCCCTCCCCTAGTCTACTGATAAGGGAGGTCCTCCTCTCCTTCTATCTGATCCTAGCCTATCAGGTCTCATCAGGCCTGATTGCATCATCTTCTTCTGTGGCCTGACAAAGCTGCATCCCCTAGAAGGAAGTGATCAGAGAGCCTGCCACTGAGTTCATGCCAGAGACAGCCCCTTCTTCCCTTAATAGGGAACCCACTTAGAGACCGAGTCTATGGGTTACATCTGAGCAGGGGTTTTGGATCCTCTCCGTGCATAGTGCTTGGTTGAGGTATCAGTCTCTTCAGGTCCCCAGGGTTCAGGTTTTTTTTTTTTTTCTTTGTTGGTCTCATTTTGGAGCTCCTTTCCCTGCTAGGTCTTCCTATCTCTCCCTCCTTTCATAAAATTCCATGCATTCTGCCCACAGTTTGGCTAAGAGTCTCAGCCTCTGCTTTGATATCCTTCTCAGTAGACTCAGTTCCACATGTGAAATGTTATGAGGCTCTGAAACAATGCTCAGTCTGCAAAGATGCAAGATTCTGTAATAGGGGTAAACAGAGGCTGAGTAGAATGCAGGATCCATAGAGAGAAGCTAGTTCATGGTATAGCTGTTCCACCGATTTTTTGTAATGATTTTTTGTGCTAAGTGTGGTTTATCACAACTGTTCTTTCAGATTTTTTTTTTTAACAAACCATGCTCTTTGATGGAAGTTCCCTTCATTCCTTTAAACTAACCCCTTCTCCCTTCAACTGAATCTCTTTCCTGTTTGTGCCTTTTGTTTCTTTTTCTCCACTGCATCAAATAATGGTTGTCTGCATGAGCCTTGGTTGCAGTTAGTTACCTGAGTGAGAGCAATGTATCAATGGCTATATAGTTGGGAAACGTTATGCACTCTCTCAGCAACCGTTAACCTCTGTAGCTTCTGAAAAAGGAGTAGGACTTTAGAAGTCCTTCTCCCAGTCATAATGAAATATTGATGAATTCAGTCCTATAACATCTTCTGGAGGTAGCCACTGGCATTATGAATTCACAGGTACAACAGCCATGACATGCTTAGAAGAAAATATTTCACAGCCCCTTTTTCCATCTTCTACCTCTTACATTCTTTATGCTTCCTCTTCCGAGATATTCCCTAAGTAAGCATTGGTGTGCATAATAAATTTCCAGTGTCCTATAGTACAATGGGATACTTTGCTTGATAACAATGAATAAGATTTTATTCAAAAATAGCTAGTAGAGGGCATTTTGAATGTTTTTACACAAAGAAATATATGTGTTCATTATAGCTTTGCATATTACCATTACCTTACCATTACACACTGTGCATACTTTTGAAATACCATCATAACTATACACAAATGTTTTGCGCTAATTAAAATAAAGTATATTCAAACAGAGGAGAATATATGTGCCATTCAATAGTAGAACAATTCTGAAATTTAACTGGCTGTATCATAACTAAAACTCAGTCCTTTTTTATTTACTTTCTTAAAACAATTTTGTAATTTTTGAAACTAAGTAACATTGTTGGCCTGGCCTATATCCCTGGAAGGTTGTTTCTTTTCTTTTATTTATTTTTTTATAAACTTTATTTATTTTTATCTCAATCACAGGTTAGGTACTTTGCATCCCAGGTGTAGCCCCCCTCCTTCATTCCCTCTCACCCTCCTTCTCCCTCACTCATCTCCCTCCTCCCCGCCCCCTCCAAGTCCACCAACAGGGGAGGACCTCCTCCCCATCCATCCAAACCCAGCTCATCCTGTCTCCTCAGGGCTGGCTGCAATGTCCTCCCCTGGGATCTAGCCAGTCTGTCACTCCCCAGCTGGTATGGGGGAGGGTCAAAGAGTCAGCCATCAAGATCATGACTGAAACAGTCCCTGTTTCCCTCACTAGGGTCTTCAGTCCTACACCGAGCTATCATGGGCCCCATCTGAGCGGGGGTTCCAGGCTACATCCACACATGGTCCTTGATTGTAGAAACTGTCTCATACAAGACCCCTGTGCCCTGCTCAGTTTGGTCTTTGTGGAGCTCTTGTTCTCCCCAAGTCTCACCAACCTCCTCCATTTCTATCATCACTTCTCGCCCTCTGCCAAAGGAAGGCTGTTTCTAAAGGTCTCTTTATTTTCTATCTTCAAGTTTCATTTAGTCAAAAATTGATATAGTTCTTCACAAAGTTTCAAAATATCTTATGTTTTGATAAATCAACTTATTCAAACACCACATGCATATGCCAAAACAACTCTATGTTGAGTCTTTCATTAAGCTGTTCTTGGAAACACCCTTATCTGTCTTAGAACACTTACTGTTGAGCTGAGAACCTCTGAGTAGTCTCTCAATATTCTTAGATGACTTTCTCTGCATATGGAAGCGTATCTTGGGCATTGACTTAAATTGTCATCTTAAAACAGGTTTCCACCACCTACATTTGGATCTTCGAGGCAGGCATCATTTGAAGTATTCTATATTTGATCTTGTTTTTATTTTCACTTTTTATTAAATTCTTTATTAATTACACTTTATTTACCTTATATACCCTTGTAGTTCCCTCCCTTGTCCAGTCCCAATCCCTCCCTTCCTCCCCCTCTGCACCCGTGCCCCCCCCCGCAAGACCACCAATAGGGAAGGCCCTCCTTTCCTTCCCTCTGATCCCAGTCCATCAGGTCTCATCAGGAGTGGCTGCATTGTCTTCCTCTGTGGCCCGGCAAGGCTGCTCCCCCCTCAGGAGGAGGTAGCCTAGGACCCTTGCACAGGTGTGGTCCATGGCAGTTTAGTGTCCAAGTGGGTTCCGTAGTAATGGGAACAGAGACTGTCTCTGACATGAACTGATTGATCTTTTCTTTAAGGTTATCTCTTTGATAGCTCTGAATGGCTTGGAAAGATTGTTCTGGACCCTTCCAATTTGGGTTAATACATTTAATACCTTTTCCAGTTTTCTCTCTGTTTCATTTTACCATAGGTATTTAGAAGAAACTAAATGGTGTGTGAGCCAGTTTATCATTGCTGTGTCCAAAATAGGAAGTGACTGGGGTCCAGTGATAAGCTTCAAACTTGGTCTTTCTTCCTCCAGCTAGTCCCTGTACCTGAATCTTCTCTAGCCTGCCTGTTGTGCTTTTACTTCTGTTTCTGCGATAAAATATCTTCCTCAAAATTAACTTGGGGTGTAGAGAAAGGATATATTTAGCTCTTATTTCCCAACTTAGAGTCAATCATATCAGGAAAGTCAAGGCAGGAGCTCAAGCAGTTAGCAACATCATGTCTGTAGTTAGGCACCCTTGCTTGCTTTCATTCTTGCTGCTTGCTTGTGTTCTTGCTTGTTCTCAGCTAGCTTTCTTTATTCTTATATGGCACCCTGCCTAAAGATGGTGCCGCTCACATTCTTCAGCTTGTTGTGCCTCAGAAATGCTGCCACCACCGGCAATGGTTTGTGTCATTAACCATTAAGAGATCCCCTACAGGCATGAGCACAGGCCAAACTGATCTAGGTAATTTCTCATGGTTACATCTTGTTGGGAATGACCAAAAGCAGGACTCCTTTGTAAGTATGGACTGGTGTTGACCAATGGCATGCATTCTTAAAACAACAGGACTTTACATAAAGTCTTTTACAAAAAGGTTTAGCAGTTGACTGTGCAATTTAAGAAGGTAATAAATGTGGTCCTTTAGCCAATTTGGGGACCCCAAAAGGGAACATCACATTTGAAGAAGCCTATTGGCCAAATCAATGGAAAGCTCACACTGATTGCAGAGGAGTTTACATAGAGTTCCATGTCTTAGTGGAAGAAGCATTACAATGTCTGCTGTCGTGTCTAAATTCTGTTTCATTAGGGATAATTAATTTGTTTAGTTCACTTGTATTTGCATATTATGTCTGAGTATGGTTTGTGTAGGACATTTTTTCACTCTCCAGTTGAATACTTTTGTGTGGGTGTATAATGGGAATTTGGCTCTATTCTCTTTTTCCTTCTTGACAATGCTACCCCAAAATGAATACTATTTGTTTAAACATACACTACAAAGTTCTTGCAATGATACCAGTTTGGCCTATTGTATGGGAAGTTCTTTTTACAGTCATAGGTTTTAGTCTGGAGGCTGCAGATTAAACAAAATTTATAAGCTGTTGTCAGAAGTAAAGAGATGAATTAAAATTTAAAGTTGTTCAATTTAAGGCACCTAAGGGGATATCCACACAAAAGATGTGTAAGTGCTTTTTAGAGTTATGAGCATATTTATTTAAATGCAAGCTTTGCTATTCCTCATCTAGTTTCCATGATGTTAGAGGCCATTTTTTTGTCCTTGGATTTTTTTTTTAGTTTCAAATTATATCAGTTTTATATGAAATAATAGGGGGTCCTACTCAACCAGTTTACAAGTTAGCTGAGTATAATTAATGAATTACATGAGAACCCTATGATTTCTAGATACTGTGT
This sequence comes from Pachyuromys duprasi, assembly GCA_028658305.1. NCBI lineage: Eukaryota > Metazoa > Chordata > Mammalia > Rodentia > Muridae > Pachyuromys > Pachyuromys duprasi. Next base: position 29,089,615 of record CM053757.1, on the reverse strand, counting down.
GAAAAACTTGGGTACTCACTTTAAAAGAAGGGACTCAGAAAAGAAAAAGCAGCTTATTTTACAACTTGGGGAAGTTGAGTGTCATTTTAGAATGGTAGACATGCTGACTGGGTGCAAAGAATAGTTTCTATCACTTATGACAGCTACCTTCTTCCCTTCCCTCACTGAATGAGTAATTGGGAAGGTATAATTTTACACATTAATTGGGTGTTGTTTCTCCCTTTCCCCCATAATATTTTTCTACTTTGCAACAGATTTCAAGTGTAGAATAATCTCTATAACTTACATCCTTTTTATTTTAAAGCTTGACCATTAAAACACACACACACACACACACACACACACACACCTTAAAAATGTTAGCTATTGAAGTGACTGGTGTAGAGTAAGGAATGGAAAGCAAGGGCAAAAGGAAAGCAAAAATAATAAATGAACCCAACTTTCCTTGGCTCTTTGTTTCTCCTACTCATTTTGTTAGTGAGCTGAGCATTTGTACATGAATTCATCTATCTGACTATCCATTTGCTAGAATTTGAGTTTCTTCCTTCTCATTTACATGTCTTGATCGTAACTAACAAAGATCATTACTGACAAATAGAAGTAGAAAATGAATTTTTACCCTTTGCTTCCAGATTGCTAAAAGGCACACAGGGCTTATTTATGCATTCCTACCACTGAGAGGTACCTTGCTACAGGACCAAAGAACAGATTGAATGGATCTCTGAGATTGTGAACCAACACAGATTTTTCTCCTTATTAATTGTTTATGTCCAGTACTCTATTGCAATAACAGATATCTGATGAACAGGCCTGGGCTTTCAGAGCCAGGCCAATAGCTTCCTAAAGTTCACATAGACAGGTGCTCAGCCCTGAGAGCAAAAGAGTAGTTTGGTCTTGGCAGGAGGATTAAAAAGTGACTCACTAAGGGAACTTTAAGATAGAGGAACTAGTATATTAGCATAGCAGCAGTGCTGAGCATTGGTTCCAAGCTGTAACTAGGTGGTGAATAGCCTGTGTGCCACACTAAGAAGCTTTGCTTATTTTAAGGGAATGGGAGTGGAGTTGGAACGTCTTAATAATTGTGAACTAAAGGGCATTCTGAGATATTGAGGAATGTAGAAATAGGAAGAAGGTAGACTAGAAATAGGGGGCCCAGTTTGGAGCTGTTCAAGGCAAGTCAGTGAAGATGCTGAAGTAGCAGAGGTACCTGACTTGTTCTAGGAATCTGAGTACACTTTTGTCAGAAAGCTGTATCTGGCTGGAGAAAGCTGAGGGGAAATATGCAGGAAGTATTTTATGTTTATCTTGTATCACACATTGTAAAGTGCTAAGAGAAGAGCAAATGCTTTAATTAAAAGGAACAATTTGCTTAGGAGAAACAATTGCTCTGTTTGCTAACCGAGTCTAATGCAGTGCACAGCCAAACTGGGGGTTTAATATATGCCGTCTCTTTAAATGCCAAACGAACCAGCAATAGTTGTGACTGCATATTTATTCAGTGTAATTGATAGAAATGTTTAATTAAGTATTCTGAAGGGTAATTCTCTAGTTTTCTCTATCAGACAAATTGAAACCACTGCTTGCTTCTCAGATTATTCTTTGTGTAATTAAATAAAAACACCCTAAGAATGGAGAAGCAACGCTACCAGAGTTCAAGATGGTTTTTAAAACACTTTGGTTTGTGAAATCCCAGGGTAAGACTGCCCCTGGTCCTTTCTTTTCATCTTCCTCCCCGCTCCTCCCCTCACCATACAGCTACAGCGTAAAATGACTCTAGGGGACAAGGAAAGTATAGGGTTTCCATCAAACAGTTTACAGACTAGTTGTAAGAGATTAATTGTCTAAGTTACACAGATAATGTATGCCACAGGGAGAAAAGAAAGTAAATTATATTTTCAAATCAAAGGAGGAAAACTCCATTCCAACCAATTCCAGTTTGAGAATTTTCTTGATTACACACACTCAGAATGCCTCCTTAGGTTTATTTTAAACTCATTATCTTGCTCAGCTAAATACAGAGTAGATGTTTTATAAAAACAACAACAAAAAAAACCAAAAACCAAAAACCTAACAACAAACATTATAGGTTTTCAAGATGACTCAGCTGGTAAAGCGACTTGCCACCAAGCACATGGAAACCCTAGTTTGGTCCTTGGAACCCATGTGATGTAAAGATTGACCTGACCTCTGCGTGTTATTCTCTGATATCTAAGTGTGTGCTGCGTCACATGCAACACGTGCATGCATATACACAGATGGATAGATAAATAAATAAGTAAATAAATAAATAAATAAATGTTAAAAAGTTAGAAATCCAGCAGGAAAGAGGCCTCACATGTCAATGTTAGCTACTCTTTATGTTGATATCTCCAGTAGGTTAAATTCTCCTTTCTGATTTTTATATATTCTAGCTAATGAGTATGAAGTGGCAAAGATGTGATTCCTCTGAAGAAATACTAGAATTTTTTTTTTTTAGATCAGGTTGGCCTTGAACTCACAGAGATTCACCTGCCTCTGCCTCCACCTCCGTGCATGCTGGGTGGTGTGTCATCAACCCACCAGGATTAAAGAAATACTTCCTTAAAACATGCATACATAAGTCGTAAAGTGGCAAAGACTTTCCAAGGTCGCTGGAAAGCGAATGTCTTCATCAGCAATTTTTGAGCAATTTTTCCTCATCAGCATCTGTATCTTTCCCCAGAAATGAAAAACAACTTTTACCCCTTTCGTCTGAGGATTCCTTCCATGTCTTTCAGTAATGAGCTAAGCCTACATGTTTTTTGTAAAAATTTTTTTTCTTTATTTTTGAGAATTTTATACAGTTATATTAAGAAATGTGTCACATCCCCTCCATAATATTCTTTCAGACTCTCATTCATGTTTTCTGAACATGCCTCCCCCCAGCTTCATTTCTTTTTGAAAGCTCAGTAAGTCTAGTCAGTGCTACCTATATATAAGAGAGTTGTTCTGTTTTGTTTTTCCTCCCCTGTGAGCTGTCAACTGCTAATGGCTAATCAGTATGTGGTGGAGCCAGGAGATCTTCTTCCTTGTCTAAGCTGGGATTCTGGGGGATCTGGTTTTTTTGCAAGTAACCTTGACTGCTGTGAGTTGATGATTTCCATAACCATGTCATGTCCAGAAGACAGGGTGCCACTGTACTCTCCTCCATCCTCCAGCTCTTACACTACTGTCTCATCTTTCCCACCAAGGTGTCCTAAATCTGGGTGGTAGCAACAGCGGGTACTACAGATGTCCCGCTTAGGCTGAGCACTCAGTCTCTCAGTCTCTGCCGAGACTTGACCAGGTGCATCTCTGCATTGACTGTTTCCCACTGCAAAAGGAAGCATCTCTGACCAAGGTTGAGAGCAGTACTTGTCTATGGATATAAACAAATATTTAGAAGGCAATTTGACAACATGTCCATTTTTTCAAAATAACATCAGCTTATTTTTACCCTAGGGTCTACGACCTGTGTCTACAAGTTTTTGACCAGGATCACAGAACAAGGTATGAAAGGTCCTCCTTTGGAGAAAACCTCACTCCCCTTTAGAAGGCAGGTTTGTCTGTAGCAGTCACATTGCCATTGTACCAGTGGGCACATTTTACCTGCAGGTAAGTATTGCAGCCTGCAGCCTCCAGCTCTGGACATGGTCACAGATTTCTTTTCTCTCCTACCAGCCTGCACAGCTCTTTTTGACAGTATGAAATCTACTCAGACTTTTCTGGTTGGCTTGACTCTTTTCCATGTATCCTGAAGCTGTAGTATGTGGTTCTTGATTTACCCAAGTAATTATGTAGGTAACTAAGGGCAATGGCCATAGCCTGTGGTGCTTTGGACACCTCTCTGTCCTCCTTGACCATACCAAGGCATCCCATGTCTGTTACTATGATTTTCATTTAATAAAATGTGTTCTGAGAGCAACATTGTCTATCCATGTTGTATAACAATATTTGAACTCTTTGTGTGTGTGTTTTTAAAGTTGTATTTTGAAATGACCATGGGAAGTTTAACCAAAACTAAGGGTCCATGAGAAAGCCTTATAGAGACCCAGCAGTTGGGAAACTAATTTTGTATTTCATTTTTAAATAATGTGAATGTTCTGAGGCTTATAATTCAGAAAGTTTTCTATCATGAATGTCTCTTTAGTTTATTTTCAGAAAACAATAACTGGTTTTCATTTGGTGATTGGAAAATTAATTTAGAGTTCAGTCTTTCTGAATAAAGATGTAATACAATTTAACATTTAACAGATAACCATTTTCCCTGGATGTCAATTTAATTTATAGCAATTATTTGTGCAAAGTAGAAAATTAATGATGTCACAAGGCCAAATGTTTTATGTTTATTATGTTTGCTCCAAGAGAAACAATAGCGGCATGCCAAGATCTCAATTTTGTTAAACAAAAGTATGTCTTGAATGTGAATGTTGTTCTCAGCCAAACTCATGATCCTTTATGTGATGGAATAGTATATTGTTTGCTCATGGCAACGAACTCCTGATTCATGTAGATACGTGTAGGCCGAACCTTTTGGCTGGAGCTTGTTTCTCAATTTCAGTCCAATTTCATGGATCCTAGTGACGGATATTTTGAATAGGTTTTGTTGCTTCTCTTTGTTCTTCAAGATATCATGCTCACCTGTGTCAGGGAAAGTCTATATCTTTCCCCTTCCATAGAGAATCACAGTGTAAGGATGTCTCTAGGCTTTGTAAATCTCAACGTGCACAGTCTATTCCGTTAAGTCAGCCTTCCCCAACCTTGTTTAATCAGCTGTTCATAGATTTTGAAACACTAGTGAGCCTTGTTCTTTTGCAATTTACTTTCTCTTAGTATTTACTGGTTTGGGGCCATCACTTCCTATGAAAATGACTTTTCCATACAGAGGCTAGATTCTAATATTTTCATGGAAACATCCCTCTGATTAGGTTGAAATAGGTGAGGAGTTCTGTAGATAGAGGAATTCAGACTATGGATTTCTATTATTGACCAAAGATTTCCAGAGTGTTAACTGTTCTCAGCTGTATCCAGAGCTCCTTGAGAGGAGGGGTGACTGAAAGTAATGTAAACTAGACTTTCAGTAAATTATCCTGAAATGCTGGGTATGATTCTGGTAGTCATATATCAACAAAAGCATAATGTCACCTAAAAGAATTAGTGAAAGATTGCACACAGAAGGTAACTATGTGAAGTCAAAAGGGAAAGTTGACTTTTTGTCTAAATCTGACAACATTGGACCAAGGATGTATTATGTGTGGTTTAAGTGAAATGAGTGTAAAAAGTTAAAAATAGGAAATATTTAAATCACTAGCCAGAAAATATTCATGGGCATAAAAATGTGTTTGACAGATTTAGAGATAATATGATTCCTCTAAAGTGAAGCTGGAAATATACTATTTTTTTCTGTCCAAGAAGAAAACACATTTATTCTATGATCTAGAAGATCTTTCAGTCCAGACAATTATAAAATAATCAAATATGTCCCAGTCACTTTCATTTCTAAGCTGTGCAACTTTCTGTACTGATTAACCTTCTCTGTGTTCTCATTTTCTGATGTATAAAGGAGAATAATTATGACTGAACTGCTCTTAATGTGAGCTCAGTTTATGATAACTATGCCCAATGACATTCCTTATCTTTTTCTGAATTGCTCCTAATAAAGATAATATGAGTGATCAGCTGTTGGTGAGCTTTACTCTCATACATATGCTCACATACACGTGCCCACACGAGCACAGACACACACATGAACAATGTGCCCCTCCCCACAAACACACATTTGGAGAGAGATTGTTACTCATTTCCATCATGTCTTCGGTTATCACAAATGGGTTCTGTTTTCTCCATTTGACAGACATAGAAGCATAGACCAGTTTAGAAATTTCTCCAAGCTCACTTAGTGGGTCAATGAGAACCTGAAGTGAGAGTAGATGTATGGAATGAAAATGTACCCATGGTGACTTGCATTCTGGACATGAGCAATGCTGTATCTCAGAGATTTCAAGGCTAAGGGAATGGCATAGCCTCATCCATACCAGAGACTGAGATGTTTCTAAGGCAAGATGTTTGTGTAAGAGCTGACCTGTAACAAAAGAGCAGTGCATGAAGAAGGCTCCATCTCCAGGTTTCTTGCTTTGGAGCATTGCATGATCACAAGCATCTGTTGAGATCACCTACAAAGGTTAGCTGGAGCCCATCCTTGTTTCTCTGCACATAACACACATCTTCAGTGTCTGAGTACGCAGTTTTACAGAGGGAGAGGCTGAAGAGAGAACAAGCTAGACACAGATGAATACAGAACCAGCTAAAAAATGAGAAGGAACCAGAGAGTAAAATGTATTTCTAAAATTACTTTGAGGTCAGGCAGAACAATTCAGTCAGAAGCCAAGAGAAGCCAGTTTAAATCAGTCCTCTTGGAGAGGAGTTTAGGCCAGAACAGCTGAGTTGAACCAGGCAGCAAGAGTTCAGAAAGAGCTAGAAAAGTTTGGGAATGGCTCTCATCTCATCTGAGAAAATAAACACAATATTTACACTTGTGATGTGTAATTTCTCTTTTAATTGTAGTAGTATACTTGTGACAAGAAGAAAACTGTGACAAACATTCCAAAAATATAAGAAAAATGAATTAATCAGCGTAATGCATCCATAAAGATCTTAATATAAATTACACTTGAAACTATTTTTTTTATTGATAACTTGCTCTTGTGAATGTTACTGGGACTCACAAACACAGAAGAGAAGATATGAATGTGAGTGATTAGTGAGTTATCTGACAACGTTCCCACATTGTAAAGATTGTATTATTTAAATCCTTCCTTCACATTCCAGGGGTTTCTTAATCACCCATGGTATGAAAAACTTTCCTAAACTTCTGTTGAAGCAGGTTGGAATAGAGAAGGAAGAAATTCTTACATATTTTAAGACATCTTAAGGTATTCTGGGTTAGTTACCCAGGAAATTATTGTCTGGGAGGATGACTCTATTTGATACTTTTGATTTATAATCATTGGACCTTATACAGAAGAGAGGAATAGTCCAAGAATACTAAGGTGTCATGAATGTGATTTAAAGATTTTTCAAGTGGGAAAAAGTTTTCATTCTAATAAAAGAAAAGGGGGCAGAATAATTACCAGAAAATGTCCCATGTCCTGGTAATGAATTTTATCCATCTCTTTGTTACTGTCAGCCTTCCTTAATATGCTTTTTTTTTCAAATTACAATAACTTCAAGAATTTAAATATTCTAATCAAACTTAGTGGTGCCATATTGAAAGGAGGCAAATGAATAGCTGAAGTCACAGTCTTGCCATTCAGGCATCTCATTGTATTCAAAAAGAATTTTAGACAAATTCAGGCTCTGAGATATTGTGGGTTCAAGGGTATTTTCTTTCTTCTTTATTTCTGCTTCTATTGAGTGAACTTGCCCATGAATTACAGTTATTTATGAAGCTAGTAAATTTCCTATTGATGTTATAATAGTAATTTTTAATAAAATTTACTCTATATGTGAGGCACTTGGATCACAATTCTGGTCACCATGACAACTAGTTGTTATTAGTTTGCCAGAGCCTAGATTTTATACCCAGAATTGACCCCTTAATACTGCACTATTTTAAGCTTCCAAGTAAACCCTAGCCAGCTTTTCTCATTTGAGGGTTTTATGGAAAATCAGTGGTATTATGTGTAGATTTATCCAGTCTACCCTGAGCCTGTGGGTTAGAGGATCCATACAACTCCAGATTTCTCAAAATGGGATTTGTAGAATTCAGGTGATGATCCTTGAAGTACAGTTGAAAAGCCAAATTTGGAGATCACATATCTGGCTGTTCTTATTAACTGTGTATCAAACAAATGAAGCCAGTAGGGTTTGCTCACTGAGAGAAAATCCCAAACAGCCAACCCCTCTTCTGGAAGCCAACTGGTTATTATCACACCTTCTGGCAATTTAAATAGTCAGTTATTTAGATCTTTTCTTAATATCCAAATGGTTTCTTAATCACCCATGGAAGAGTTTCCTAGACTTTTATTTTTACCATGCTATGATAAAAAGCACACAACACTGGATCTAACATTTGTGCATTGACACAAATTGATAGTTCCAAAGTACATACTGGTATATATTTCTAAAACTTATATTTTGCCTGAGAGGAATTATATTTATTAAATTGTATCTTTTCATTTGCTGTATCACCTGGATAATTCCTAACCTTTTGATACAATGATTTTGATTGCACAAAAGAGATTTTTCTCTTTCGATAGAAATTGTATCATAAATTCAAATTGTCCATTCAAGTCACCACTCCTATGAAGTAAGGATGACTTGGCATATTTGAAATACCTTTTAAATTAAAATTTCACTACTGATATCATCCAATGGAAAGTCGTGTTATATGTGGAAAATCTCAGAATTAATGACTGAATCTAGAATTAGGTCTAGGGGGCAGAGATGTGAGTTATGTTTCATTTGTAAAGGAGAGACATGAGAGAGAACTTTAAACAAGTTCTAACATCTGATATTTATGTATGCTTTCACTTTTCTGAGTATAGGTTTTCATTCCTTCCTTAAACCAGGGTACATGGTTATAATATTTTTGAGAAGAGTGACTACAGTTACATACTTTATTTTTTTTCAGCCTCAAAGCAATTGCAAATGATATGCTCGCAAAAATATACATGATGATTCTCTCACACATGCTGTATATGTGTGTGTATACCTCTATTTCTCTATCTGTACCTAACATCATCATCTATCTATCTATGTATCTATATTGGTTACTGGTTACACTCAAAAACCAATCTTAAAAACAGTGTTTACTTTGAATTATTTGAGTTCTAAAGGTAAAATTGTGATAAAATTTCCTGGTTTTCTTAAATCAAACACAAACCTACACCTGTGAGTTGTGTTTTGGGTGAATAGTGAAATGGAAAAAGAGGGAGTGGAGGGAGAAGGGATTGAGCAAAGAGATGCTGTCCATTTAAGCGGAGCCTCTGAACCCAATCCATATACTTTAAAGGAGCATATTGACCTTCCACTCCTTTTTTATGCAAATGAAAGCAATGGGCAATGAGCAAATTATAAACCCGCCAAGGCCACAATATGAGCATAGATTTCAGAACCTTTCTGAAATTGGAGATGGGGGGGAGGGTGTCATGCTTTGTCACTTTTTAGCCACATAGAATAATCTGTTCTTTTTCTTTTCATTCTTTTGGAGTCCTCATTTTTAGAAAAATGTGCAGAGGACTCTGCGGAATTATAAGGGCAACTCATTTAAAAGGTTAAAAGATGAGATGCAATTAGCCTCTAAATTCAGACCTGATTATTGAAGTCAGATTATCTGTTGGTTCATAACAATGTAACCAGACATTTTAATGCACTAATGTGTCCACTGGTAGACAATTAGAGTTGTCAGTTTAAGCAGTCAATTGAAGAGGCAGGTTAAACTAAAATTGGTAGTGTCTCTGTGACCTTGTGCTTAGAAACATTTTTCTGGCAATACAATAGTGGGCTTTGAATTGGTGAAGGAAGCAGCAGAATTTAATTATGGCCATAGTACAAATGACTTTTCTCTTTTCATATATATCACAACCACTGACCCAGGAAAGGACAGGAACTGGATAGATCTTCTAGAAAGGCAACAATAATTAATACCCAGGTAACCAAGAGGTCTTTCTCAGCAAATTTTTTATACCTTATAATATACCTTTGAAATTGAGTCCTGCACCAAAAAATGGATGATATAAGCAAACATTGCTTGTCTTCTTAATCCACTTATCTCACACATTTTGGACATAGAAGAATCCAGTTTTCACCTGAACTCCTTCCTAACTCATGTCTAATTAATCATTTTTAATGATCTTTATTCACTTTGAGACACTTTATTCTAAGTATCTGGCAACAGTTAGGTGGAAGGTTCATTAAGTTAAACACAAACAGTGGTGTAGAAAAAAAGAAACTGCCTTTTCCTTTCAAATTTGTATTTAACTGAGTGAGTGATGATGGGAGGTGAAATGCAAGATAATTAACCTGTTTTATCAAGAGTTGTGCATGCTGAATAAAGCTCCAGGGTAAGCATTTTTAGTACTACCTTAGATACAAATCTGCATTAGGGAATGTCAGATCAGAGAGCAAAGGCCTGTATTTTATCAGGGTTTGGCCAGGATTATTTCTGGATCTTTAATTCTATCCCATTGATGGACTTCTCTGTGTTTTTGCCATGAGTGTTTTTTTTTGTTTGTTTGTTTGTTTGTTTTATTACGGTGGCTCTACAGTACAGCTTGAAATCAGAGATGGTGACATCTCCAGACATTCTTTTATTGCACAGAATTGTTTTAGCTATCATTTAAAAAATATTTTTCCATATGAAGTTGAGAATTTTTTTCAAGGTCTGTAAAGAATTGTGTAGGAATTTTAATGGGAATTGCATTGAATCTGTTGATTGCCTTTGACAAGAAGGCCATTTTTAATATGTTAGTCCTACCGATCCATGAGCATTGGGAATATTTCCATCTCCTGATATGTTTTTCAATTTCTCTCTTCAAATACTTGCAGTTCTTGTCATACAGGTATTTCACTTCCTTCATTAGAGTTAAGCCAAAAATTTTTTATACCATTTGTGGCTATTGTGAAGGGTGTCATCTCCTTAATTTCTTTCTTAGCCTGTTTATCATTTGTATAAAGGAGAGGTACTGACTTTTGAGTTAATATGGTATCTAACTACATTGCTGAAGGTGTTTAATCAGCTACAGGAGTTCTCCGGTAGAATTTTTGGGGTCATTTATGTATATTGTCATATCATCTGCAAATAGTGATAACTTTGACTTCTTTCTTCCTAATTAATATCCCCTTGAACTCCTTTAGTTGTCTTATTGCTCTAGCTAGAATTTCAAATTGAATAGATATGAAGAGAGAGGGCAGCCTTATCTTGTCCTTGATTTTACTGGAATTGCTTTAAGTTTCTCTCCATTTAATTTGCTGTTGGGTATTGACTTGCTGTATATTGTCTCTATTGTGTTTTGCTATGTGCCTTGTATCCTTGATATCCCTAAGACTTTTAACATGAAGGGGTGTTTGATTTTGTCAAATGCTTGTAAAGTATCTAATGAGATAGTATTTGTTTGTTTTTTTTCCATCAGTTCATTTATATGATGGTTTGCTTTGGTGAATTTTCATATATTCAACCATCCTGGCATCCTTGAGATGACACCTTCTTGACCATGGTGGATGATGTATTTGTTGTGTTCTTGGATTCAGTTTGAGAGTATTTTATTGAGTATTTTTGCATCCATGTTCATAAGGGAAATTGGTATGAAATTCTCTTTCTTTGTTGAGCCTTTGTGTAATTTAGGTATCAGCGTGACTGTTGTTTTAGTTTTTTGAAACAGGGTTTCTTTGTGTAGCCTTGGGTTTCTTGGAACTCATTTTGTAAACAAGGTAAGCCTTGAACTCATAGATCCCACTTCCTGTGCCTCCCATGTGCTTAATTAAAGGCTTAATTACACACTACAACTACCCAGCCGTTCCCCTCCCCCAATTTTTATCCATTAACTTTTCTTCTTTTGTCTTATTTCTAATAGTACTATGCACATTTTAACTATGCAAATTTAATTCTTTGACATTTGATGCTCTTCCTGGGACAATGTATCATAATTCTTAGCAACATTCTCATTGTCTAATACTAGAGATACAAATAATGGAAAGATGGACCAGAAATTCCCGGTCTAGAATTTTCCAAACTCTGTGGCATGAGACATGGCTGGTTCAGTAAGAAAGTCTCCTCTAGTATACTTGTGTATATAATAGATGCTGTTCTTTAAATAATAATGTATTACATATTTTTATAATTACTTCTGATTTCATTAAAATGCTGTGAAATTCTGAGGAAACACATTTAAGTGTGTAACTACTATTATGTAATTTGCAGAATAATCAGCAATATTTTTAGATGATGATTAACTAATCCTTAGTGACTGCTATTCTGTGTCAGATACTTTTATAAATATTCTACAGATATCATCATATTTACATCCTCATTAACTCTATGAAATATGTCATTTCAATTTATAACCAGAGAAACTGAAGTGCAGTGATACATTATCTAGCTCAATATTGTATAGTTGGATTTTGATAATTGAGATGTTAAAAAAAGAGTAGATCTTACTGAAGAAGTTTAGGAGACATTGCTACAGTTTAGATGATAGTTTAAATTAAAGCAGAATTCTCTTAGAAGTCTTTGTTTTGGTTATTTGGTAGCTGGCAAAGTTCCAGTAGAAATATCTGATTGGTAATATGGAATAACTGGGCCTAAGTTTGTTTGCCGCAGTGTGAAGTAGGTGTGACAGAGAAGTGTCCTTACTGGTCTCTATGGCAACCAAAAGATGCATGTGGTGGCAGACACAGCTGCATCTTGTGAGCCACCGCCTTAGTATTCCTCTGGCATCCTTGTTGTGCCCATTCAAGGCACTCAGTGTCACAGCAGTCATGGTCTCTGGGGTCTGTAGAATCCAGGCTCTTGTTTGTCAGGCAGACCTGAAATAACTGTTATTTATTTACAGCCTCTGGCACTGTCAGAGACATTCTGCAACACAACTAGGTTAACAACTTCAAGTTAATGTAAACACTCTAAAATGAAAGTATCAGTGCTGAACTGCAAATATGACCAGGCAAAGAAGAGGAATAGGAGGAGGCGAAGGTACTGGATGCACATATACAATCCAGAGAGCAGAAGCCATTCTCTTTAAGGGACATTGCAGAATGACTAGTGGTTGGATAATGTTTGATATAGGCATGTGACACTCATCATTTGTAAGTAGTTATGTAGGTAAGGGGAGATGGGGAAAGAAAATTTAACATCAGAATGTGCCCACCAAAACCTAGAGTCATTGCTCAAATTTTTGTAATTCATTCACATTAAATGTTGGTCCCTGTAATGGCCTTTCATCAGTTAGCATCATTGAGGTCATCTCTTCCCATGGTATATGTATTTGGTTTTCCTTGACTGCCATGTTTTATTATTTTTAAGTTTCATTCATTCATTCATTCATTCATTCATTCATTCATTCATTCATTCATTCATTCATTCATTACAATTTATTCACTTTGTATCCCTGCTGCAGCCCTCCGCCCTTCTCTCCTCCCAGTCTCACCCACCCTCCACCTTCTCCCCCTATGCCCTTTTCCTAGTCCCCTGTTAGGGAAGGACCTCCTCCCCTTCTATCTGACCCTAACTTATCAGGTCTCATCAGGACTGGCTGCATCATTTTCCTCTGTGGCCTGGCTAGGATACCCACCCCCACAGGGGGAGGTGATCAAAGAGCCGGCCACTGAGTTCATGTCAGAGACAGTCCCTGCTCCTCTGATTAGGGAACCCACTTGGAAACTGAGCAGCCCATGGGCTTCCTCTGAACAGGGGTTTTAGGTCCTCCCCAATGCGTGGTCCTTGGTGGGTGTATCAATCTATGCAGGATTCCCTGGGCTCAAGTATTTTGGCTCTGTTGTTCTCCATGTGGAGTTCCTGTCCCCTCCAGGTCTCTCTATCTCCCTCCTTTTCCAAAAGGTTTCTGGTACTCTGCCCAAAATTTGGCTATGAGTCTCAGGATCTCCTTCAGTACACTGGTGGGTAGAGTCTTTCAGAGCCCCCCTGTGGAAGGCTCCTGTCCTGTTCCTTGTCTTATACTTCTGGTGTTTATCCTGTTTGTCCTTCTGAATGAGGATTGAGCATCTTTCCTAGAGTCCTCTATACTAGAAAACATTCTAGTGCTTTCTCAGACAATTAGGAGCAGTTCTATCTCAAGATCCAGCTATACCATTTCTAGGCATATATCAGAAATATGTTCAACTATACAACAAGAACTTTTGCTCAACCATGTTCATCGCAGCTCTATTCATCGTAGTCAGAATCCGGAAACAACCTTGGTCCTTCAACAGAGGAGTAGATACAGAAATTGTGGTACATTTACACAGTGGAATACTACTCAGTTATTAAAAACAAGGAAACCTTGAAATTTGCAAGCAAATGGTGGAAACTAGAAAAGATCATCCTGAGTGAGGTATTCCAGAAGCAGAAAGACACATATCGTATATACTCACTTATAAGTGGAAATTAACCGTATAATATAGGATAGATATACTAAAATCTGTAGTCCTAAAGAAGGTAGACTGACATGCTTTCAACCTCTTTTATTCTTTTTTGTCACTTTTTATTAAAATTTTATTTTTATATTAATTACAGTTTATTCACTTTGTATCCCAGCTGTAGCCCCGTCCCTCACTCCCTCCCAATGCCTCTCTCCTTCCCTCATCTCCTCCCATGTTTTATTCTTAATTCCTAATCTGGGAATGGCTCATTCTCTTACTTCTTCCAAGTGTTTGTTCATTTGTTACCTCCTCAAAGAGATATTCCTGACCATCTCTTCTACTTATATCGTTTGCATATGAAACTGTGCTCCAACAGAGTAGCTTAAAACAACAGTCAGTTTCTTTCATATCCTAACTTTGTGGGTCAGAAATTTGGGGTCTTGACTAGGTGCGTAATCTAGTATAGCTTATAGCCTGTTGGTAAATGGGCCCTGTGATAACTACTGTAACAAGTAGTTTGGGACAAGACATTAATATAATGAAAAGGTACATTTTTGGCTCATGGTTTTGAAAGTTCTAACCCATGATCATTGGTCTTGTGACTTGGAGTTTGTGGTAGCGTAATTCTTACATGGCAGTAGAGTATGCCAGGGGGTATTTTCTCTTGAGAGCCTTCAGGAAGCAAACAGTAGAGTAGAAGTGGAAGGAGTTGGGATCTTACAGTCATTTTAAGTGAACCTAAAGCTTTCTGCCGGGGCCAGCCTTTTAGTGGTTTACCTTCTCCTAGTAGTACCACACAAGGAACAAACCTTTATAAAGTGGCTTTGAGGAACGCTTCAGATATAAGAGATATTAGATGCATGTCAGCAGTTTCATTCACATGCTTGGCAGTTTGTTAGGGATGACCCCAAGGCTGACTCCAACTAAAATTTTTCTTCAGTACAGTAATCATCCATTACTGACTACAAGCTACTTTATAATTACTGGCTTAAAATAGCCAAAATTATTATGGTACAGTTTCTTGGGGTGAAGAATTTATATCTTAGAGATGTGTCTTCTGACTTATTGTCTCTACCAAGGCTACAGTTGAAGCTCACTTCCCTCCCTCTGAGGTTGCAGTCATTTCAAGCATTGGAAATACTAATTGCCATTTTCACTATTGTGGCTTTTGGCCAGAGATATTAATTCCCTGTCATGTGGTACTCTCTAGAGGTTTGCTCTCAGTATACAACCTTGCATTTTCCATAGTGTGGGACCTGCATGCAAGAGATATCAAGCAATACAGAGAACAGAAGATTTTGTAAGTAGAGAGGTCTCCCTAAACAGTGGTGATTCTTCTTTGTTAGAATCAGGTCATGAGGTATGTACCCCAGGAAATAAAAACACAGAAGCATGTGCATTTCAGAAGCTGGGGGGGGCACATGAATTCACGTGAGGAGCTTACTACTTCAGGTGACTTATATGTGTTCAGTCTAGCATGTTGCTGTCACACAGGGTGAGTATTCAAGGGATGTGGGCAGAAGGTGTAGAGTCCAAAGTCTCAAAATGTCACTGTCACAGAATCCTATGATCAAGTGAAGCTAACAAGACCAGACCAGCTTCATTATCCTCCCTCTGTCAAGATAGAGACAAAAGAATTTCTGCCATTCTTGATAACCATATGGCTCTGTATGATACAGTACACACCTCCTTACCTCCCACAAAGCAAATATTCTCCTGATACCGGGTCTCCTTAGCTCTTTTATTTTCAAATTGTTTCAAGTTGTTTATGATCTAATAACAAAGTAACAGTAATATAACAACTAGACAGTGAATTTCATGAGGTCAAGGACATTTGGCATTGTCCTTATCGACATGTCCCCAGGGCTTAGAATAGTGCTAGCCACACAATAAATTTTCATTACTTCAATGTGTGTGTGTGTGTGTGTGTGTGTGTGTGTGTGTGTGTGTGTGTGCTGGTGGTGGGGGGATTAGATAATGCGTCCCCTGCCTGCCTTGTCAACTCTTTTGTCTAGGTTTTAGCTCCGTTGGCCACAGTTTTTCCCTCCGCCTCCCCCTTCTCCTTCTTCATCTTGTTCTTTGACTTTGGTTTTTCAAGACAGAGTTTCTGTGTAGCCTTGGTTGTCCTGGAACTAACTTTGTAGGTCAGGCTGGCCTTAAACTCAGAGATCACTTGCCTGTCCTCCCAAACCTGTCCTCATTCTTGTTATTTCTGAAACATGCAGATAATGTTCCTAGCTCACAGGTTTTGGGGTGTTGGATGTGCTCTGTAACCTATCTCAATGTTAGGACCTTCATGCTTTTAGGACTATGTATGGCAATGTCTCATTGCGTTAAGGTCCCCGAGGAAGTTTTTTGGTCATATCTTTTAATTTTATTTTCTTCATAGCACTTATAAAATAGTTATTAGCATGTCATCTCATGTATCTGTTTTTTCCATGAAATTCTATGAATTTAGGTGCTGTTTAATTTATAGTTTTGTCATATATGACTTGGAGATGGCTCTTTTGGGAATGTAAGGAAGCCCAGGAATATGGGTTTTAATCCTCATAATAAAAAGTATTTAGTAGCTGGGAGCAGTCAGATCTCTGGGGCTCACTGACCAGAGAGCCTAGCTTACTGGGTAAAGCTCTTCAGTAAAAATAAAATAGATAGACAGTGACTGAGAAACGGCACACGATGTCCTCTGTCTTCCACTTGTATCTTGTATCACACACACAAGCACACAAGCACTGAACACATGTGCATGCACACACACACACACACACTCACACTCTAGCACTCAAAACACAATCTGAGTCATTGTATGTTCTTGGTATATTTCTTGCATGAAGAAAGTCTTGATGATATCTAGAAATAATGTTTATTTCTTTGCATTTTTCTTGTAAACTTGAGCTTCAAACCAATGCCTTTAAGTGTTCCCTTTTGTTGTCCCTGCTCCCCACTTTTGCTGCTGTGATCTTGGAATCACTGACTGTCATTATACTTCTTTCCTTTTTAAATCTTTATTAATTACACTTTATTCTCTTCATATTCCCCCATAAACCCCTCCTTCTTCCCCTCCCAATTCCACCCTCCCTCCCTCTTCTCCACGCATGCCCCTCCCCAAGTCCACTGGTAGGGGAGGTCTTCCTTTCCTTCTTCTGATCCTAGTCTGTCAGCTCTCATCAGGAGTGAGTGGCTGCATTGTCTTCCTCTGTGGCCTGGTAAGGCTGCTCCCCCCTCAGGGTGAGGTGATCAAAGAGCAGGCCAATCAGTTCATGTCAGAGGTTTACTTCTTTTCTTAATGACTTAAGATGGGCCTAATGACCTGGAAGTAAATACAATAGTATGCAAACAGAGAGCTGCCAGTTGGCCAACACAGTTGATATTCTTATACACAGAGGCTTGTCCCCACACTTGGTTTTAGGTCCATTGCATGAATTAATAATGAAAATCTGAGGCAGCTTGGAAAACCCTTGCGGAGATTAAAATCCTTTAGAAGGCATACACATAAATGCAGTGGAAGTAGAGAAAGGAGCTAGGACGTAGTGTGCAGGCTACATTTTGAATCTAGCAAAATTTTAATGCTTGGGGACACCTTTGTCTAAAACCTATTCCCTAGTCTCTCCTCTTTTAGTCTCCATGTACCAAGTATTCGGTAGGGGAAAATAGGTGTCATTTCTCCTGCAGTGCTGAGGAGTTGGAGAAAGGAATGACCTCACATACATTCACCGAGATAACCATAACTCCATACCTGACTATGAATATGAAGTTGAGTACCTCAGCAGCTCATATGGGCACAAAGGTTATAGCTGATAGGTAAATGCTCCTAGGAGCAATTGACCACTGTTGTCTTTAGAATTCAGGATTGTGATTTGCTAGCAATAGCTTTCTTATCCTTTGCAAAAGGATAGTAAATCACTTTCTGGATCTTTCTCATTTATAAAACCCAATCTTCTGCCTAAGTGTTCCTCAACGCCCATGTGAAAGTGACAAATTGACCAACTCTTCTCAGATGGCAATGAGATTGCAGTAGAAAAATCACTGGAGTAGGAGTTAGAAGACTTTTTTGTACACTCCTTCGTTCTATCTTTTGGTGACTTTGGAAAACTCGTTTAGGCAATTTTGTTCTTCCACATTAGTGTATCTCAGAAGGTATTATCTGATCAAGAGAGAAGATGTTAAATTGGTTAAATAGAAAACAATTTCTGAAGAATCTAAAATGATAGACAAATAGAGCAAATACTCCTGTGTTATAATTGTTATTATTTTACCCATGTATAGTTATAGATATATCATGTCTGTTAAGAGATATGGATACTAGTGTTATTGTTGGAGAGAGAAGTAAACAAGATAAATAAGAATCAAATAAATAAAAAGATTACAACCTTTTTATAGTGGAATTTACTACATCGATCCCTGAGTATTCTGTATTACTCAGTTTATTATGAACAGTATGTGTTTTGTTTTATATATGTGATATTCTAGTGGATGTTAGTATTAAAAACGAGACATGATAAACTGAATATAGAGAGGGGCTTGAGAGATGGCTCAGCAGTTTAGAGAACTTTATATTCTCTCAATGGACCTGCATTCAGTTCCTGTAATACCAGCTCCAGAGTGTTCCCTCCTCTGGATTCCATGCTCACTGCATTACAGGTGCACATACTCTTCTCTACATAAACACCTAATATTATTGAAGTTAATTTTGTTTATTTTAGAGATTATGTTTTAATCACATTTCCCCTTTTCTTTCAAACCAATTTTCATAATATTCTTAAGATAAAATAACAATAATTGCTGTACATGTTTAGAAATACCCTCCTCTTTCTCCACATTACATGTAAGGGTAAAGAGACATATAGGTCCAGTGCTTACCCAATGCCAGAGAGCTGATAATGTAGAAGAACTTCAATGCATGGGGTGCCACTCCTGTGACTTTGTTCCTCCTTGAGACCTATAGATATTGTATGTAAGTCTTCCTGATGGCTTCATGGAGTTAACTATTGAATGAATGAACCACTTTTTTTTGGAAAGCACTGGTAGTACAGCATCTTTCTGAATCACAAAACAACCATACTTAGAATGTTACATATTTAAGGGCTACACTTTAATTTAATATATGGCACTCAATTTTATTTTAACTGCATATAATAAAAGTCTTCCTTCATGTAATTCCTAAATAGTCAGAGTGAATGACTTTACTTTAACATAATGTAGAAAATGAAAGGTCAAATGCTCCAAGACTGATTAAAACCTTTATTCTTTCATGCTGGTATCACCTTTCTAAGGAGCATGAAGCATCCTCCCTGCTTCTGACTTAATCACAGAAACTGATTTTGACATCATCTACCCATTTTTAAAAAGTTTCAGTCAACATCCTAACTTTCATCATGGAGCTTAGTGCTTCATTCTGAAAAAGACCTCCCCCCCCCCCGCTAAGCTATTTAATTGCATTACAGGGCTTGT
Source organism: Pachyuromys duprasi (assembly GCA_028658305.1). Lineage (NCBI taxonomy): Eukaryota > Metazoa > Chordata > Mammalia > Rodentia > Muridae > Pachyuromys > Pachyuromys duprasi. Next base: position 29,070,094 of record CM053757.1, on the reverse strand, counting down.
GTGGTCTTCAGAGGGTGAGGTACCAATCCTGAGCAAAGACTAGCACAAAGATCATCTGTGAGAAAGTCTGTGATCATGAGCTAATTAGTCAAAGAGCAAATTCCTTATATACATTATACAGAAGCTGTCTGACAGTACAAACAGATACAGTGTATCCTAGAAGGACTTGTGTGTCCCACAGGGCCTGAGAGACAGTTCTTGGATGCTCTGACAATGTAAGATCTTGCCAGACACAAGAGTTGCGTTGCTTCATCACAGTTACTTTTATGTCACCATCAGCAAGTCAAATAGACAGTGTTCATGTTTCCCTTTTAGAAATATTTAAACATGGAACCATCTAGATATCAAACCAAATTTAATAACACAAAGTCAATACCATTATTGGGAAGTCGAATAAAGACTTAGAGCTTTCTCCAGGTTTCTGGAACTACTTAAAAATCCAATCTCCTGGTGTTTATTCTCTTTCTCTTTTAATGACTTGGACATTTACTAGGGTCTGTGTTGTTCTAGTGCTCTGAGAGCTTATGATACTGAGTTCACATGGAAACTATGACAATGATTTGATTTCTTTGTATCTAAATATTATTATTCAAACTCTAAGATGAGGAAATAGAGACTTAACAAGACTAGAGGTTGTCTACAAGTCCCTATAGATAGCAATGATAGTTTTGAAAACAGTCTGGGCTCTTAACAATAAAGACTGTCTCATGAGCTTTTAAGGGCAATAATGCCTGGTGGTGTGTGGTATTAAGTTAGGTAGCTAGGTACATCTCATCTGAATAGGATAATGTAAGCGTTAAAGAACATAGTCACTTTATTATTTTGATTTTTGATACATATGACAAAATCATTGAAGCTCCTTCATGTACTCCCAAAACTTTCTAATTTCATCCTGATATAAAACTATATGTTTCAGAGATAGTATTAATTAATAAAGGGAAATGCATAAACTTCATTATTTATTTAGATGATTATTTGCAACAGTTGTCTGCATCCAATATAGTTAAATGCAGGGAGAAAGTAGAAGCAGGGAATGAAAGTGGATGCATTTGCAGAAAGTCTTTGAAAAATGTCTTTTTTTTTTAAAGCTTTCTTGTATTCCACACTTCCCATCCCCACCACAATCTGTACACTGCTGGTTCTTCAAAGGCTCCTTTGAACATAAATCTCCTCAAAAGCTTCTTTGACCATTTCAAGCCTAGAGAGCATGTGCTTTTCCTTGCATGACTGGCAGGGAGGTTATGCTGTATAATAAAATTATCTCTACTAAGTCCTCAACATGTATTTGATTCAGCTATTGATGGTGTTGGGTGACTTTTTGAGGGGTGGAGGAGAGAAGTGAACAAACATTTTTTACCCCAAATAAGACACTGACAAGACACCTGAGCAATGATTCTGTTGTTGGCTAGATTTGGCAAGCCAATGAGAACACGGGGGCTACTTACAGTAGCATAAAAGAGAACTTAACAAGTAGCAGGACAAGAGCCTACCACAGAGGGCCTCGGAAAGACTCTACCTAGCAGTGTATCAAAGCAAATATTAAGACACATAACCAACCCTTTGACAGAGTGCAGGGAATCATAGAAAGAAGGGGGAGTTAGTACGACCAAGAGAGGACAGGAGCTCCACAAAGACCAAATATATCAGGGCACAGGGGACTTTAATGATACTGTTCTCCAACCAAGGACCATATATGGATATAAACTAGAACTCCCACTTGAATGTTGCAAATGGTAGCTCAATATCTGAGTGGGTACCCTAGTAAGGGGAACAGGGACTATTTCGGACATGAACTCAATGGCTGGCTCTTCAACTCCCCACCCCAACCCCCTGATGGAGGAGGAGCCTTGCTAGGCCACAGAAGAGGACATTGCAGCCAGTCCTGAAGAGACCTGATAAGCTAGAGTTAGACAGAAGGGAAGGAGGTGCTCCCCTATCAGTGGACTTGGAAAGGGGCAGGGAGGAGATGAGGGAGGGATGGGAGCTGGATAAGGAGGAAATGAGGGAGGGGGCTATGGCTGGGATACAAACTACATATCCTGTGATTAATATAAAATAAAATAAAAATGTGGAAAAAAGAGAACTTAAGCAGGGCAGGAAGCTGAAGGCAGGAACTTGTACAGAGGCCATGGAAGAGTGTTGCTTACTTACTGTCTTTCTCCATATGGCTTGCTCAGCCTGCTTTCTTAAAGAATCTTTCAAGGAGTGACCCCACTCACAATGGTCTGGATTATCCCCTGTTGGTCACTAATTAAGAAAATGCCTTATAGGCTTGCCTGCAACCTGATCTTATGGAGATATTCTCTTTTTTTAAACTTTTAAATTTTAATTATTATTCTTAATTATAATTTATTGACTTTGTATCCTGGCTGTGGCCCCCTCCCTCATCTCCTTCCAATCTCACCCTCCTTCCTTCTTCTCCCCATGCCCCTCCTCTAGTTCACTGATAGGGGAGGTTCTTCTCCCCTTCTATCTGACCCTAGCCTATCAGGTTTCATTAGGACTGACTGCATTGTCTTCCTCTGTGGCCTGGCAAGGCTGCACCCCACAGGGGAAGGTGATCAAAGAGCATGCCACTGAGTTCATGTCAGAGACAGCCCCTGCTCCCCTAACTAGGGAACTCACTTGGACACAGAGTCAATGAGCTACATCTGAGCAGGGGTTTTAGGTTATCTCCATGCATCATCCTTGGTTGGGGTATCATTCTTTTCAGGAACCCCGAGGCCATTTGTTTTTGTATTTTGTTTTGTTTTGTTTTTGGCTCTGTTGGTCTCCTTTTGGAGCTTTGTCTCCTCCAGGTCTTTCTATTTCCCCATTTTCTGGTAAAATTCCATGCATTCTGGCCAAAATTTGGCAATGAGTCTTAGCCTCTGCTTCCATACCTCTATCAGTAGAGTCTTTCAGAGACCATGTGTGGTAAACTCCTGATCTGTTCCCTGTCTTCTGCTTTTGATGTCTATCACATTTTCTTTTCTGAATGAGGATTGAGCATCTTTCCTACAGTCTTTCTCGTTGTTTACCTTCTTTAGGAGTATAGATTTTAGTAACTTTATCCTATATTATATGTCTAAAGCCCACTTATGAGTGAGTATATACCATGTGTGTCTTTCTGTTTCTGGTTTACCTCACTCAAGATGATCTTTTCTAGTTCTCACCATTTGCCTGCAAATTTCATGATTTCTTTGTTTTTAATAGCTGAGTAGTATTCCATTGTATAAATGTACCACAATTTCTGTATCCATTCCTCCATTCATAAACTTCTGGGTGGTTTACAGATTCTGGCTATTATGAATAGAGCTGCTACTAACATGGGTGAGAGTAGGTGTTGGTGTTTCAGAAGCAGCTAGGGAGGAAGGTTGCAGGCATGTGTACGAAAGATCAGGACTGCGCGTGAAAGTGTGCCTGCCTGGAAGGGTGTAGTGTGAGGGAGGAGCTCAAATTCAAGTTGTGGTACAGATGCAGAGTGTATGCACAGGAGGCCTGAATGGCTCAGTGACCAGGAGGCCTGTGTAGGTACTGTGCTCCCATAGCTCATATTTGCCTGAGCTGCACCATCTTGGCTCCAGGAATTGTATCCAGGAATTATTTGGCTGGACTCCTCTGGGAGACCCACAGAACAGGGGCGTCAATGTTGAGAACACTGTCGCAGGGATCCCTATGTTGCCCACAGTTGGGGTGGAAGGGATCTGATGTCTGGTGGCTAGCTAGAGGGTCCCTGGATCTGGGGCTCTGTAAGTCCTCTCTCGCAGAAGTACTCCCTCGCAGGTGTGTGGTAAGCCCAGAAGGCTCACAGTTTTCTACTCTCAGATTTGGTTCCCCTGTTTGGCTTTTAGAGTAAGGAGGTCCTCTACCTGGGGTTATGCACTTCCTGCAGCTGCCTTAGCCACCACTGCCACAGCCAGAGCCAGCAAAGGTGCATCCCAGAGTGCAAGGGGGCGATAGTTCACCACTCTTAGAACACAGAGACGTCTATGGGGTCCTGGATCCAATCTGTCCCAGCTCAAGGGTTGTCCACTCTAGCCTGGGAAGCCTCTGGCTTCAGCTGCCCATTCATTCACTAGTTTTGGCATTTCAGATCCTCTGCCTTTCAGAGACAGTGTGTACTGGTGGCTGCCATCTTGGAGTCTCTGAAGATACTTTCTTAATTCAGGTTTCTGCCTCTTACATGACTTTAGCCTGTGTCAAGCTGAGATAAAATTAGCGAGAGCGCGCATGCCTGTGAGTGTGTGTGCGTGCGCGCGCACACACACACACACACACACACACACACACAGGATCATAAATGTACCTTTTGTCATAATTTCAAACTAGAAACATCTCAAATGCTCATTAGCAATAAAATGAACAGTGTATGATAATTATCAAATGTACTTACATGTGCAATGAGAAATAATAAATGACAATGAGAAATACACCCCTACATATAGCAAGATAGATGTTACAGAAACCTGTGAGAATGAAGTCAAGCACAAACGAGTAAATGTAAGTCTGTGAATGCAGTTTTTAATGTGATACAAACTAACCAATCATGGGTGCCAGAAGTAGATTGTGGTCACTTTGGGAGGAATTTCCCAGGGAAGGGACGTGTGAAGGAACAGAGCTCTGAGAAACAGTAATAGTCTTACTTTTCAATCTGCAAGGTGGTTCTATGAGTCCTATTTAAAAATGTTCCTAAAGTTATACATTTATGATTTGTGTGCTTTTCTGTACCGGTTTTGTGTGTATGTATGTATATATGTAGGCATGTCAACCAAAGTTTAAAACTATAAATATTTTTAAAAAGCCCCTTGGAGGGAAATAAAGAAAAAACATCTTAAGAATCAAACTGTCCAACTTGCTTAAGGTGCATTGCTTCCATGGCTGATTCTTTTTTTTTTTTTTTTTCATCATGTGGCCTTTCTCAGCCTAACATGGTGAGGCTGTTTCTTTAAAATAGATTTCTACTTTCATATTTTGTAGCAACTGTTTTGAACAAAAAAGATGGATTAATTGATGCTTCAGAACACCTATAAAAATGCTAAGTCCCAGAAAATCTACATCCTAAACAATCAGTGTCCAGAAGAGAATGTATAAACCCAGAAAGAAACAGCCTGGCAAATTCATCTGGTGTTCTGTGTAAATACAATTTTAAAATACCTCCAGTCCCCCCCACCCCCATGCTATGCCATCTGCCGAATGGCTCTTGGAATGGAATTTTAATCTCTAATTGCCAAAGTGGGGATTAAAAAGGTTACATTCAAAATGTGCTGGGAGACCAACTAATAATTCAGAAAGTTAGAAAAAGAAATATGCACATTTTGCTGGCATAGATGTTTTCTGGAAAAGATAACCTGGCACCAGGTCGCACAGTCAGGTGTGAAAGGGGGAAACAGGCCACTCTGATTGGGTTTGAACTGTCTAGACCTTGTCCAAACTCCAGCTGTTTTCAGACTGTTGAATTAGGGCAAAAATTGGTAACTTCATTTCTCCCTTTTTAAGAAATTAGACACGACATAAATAATTAAAACAAATTAAAAAATATGCCATTTTTTTGTTTGGGGTCACATAGCAGAGACTAAGTTAAATAAAGACAGATAAAAATTTCCATTTGGGAATGATAAATGTTATGTAAAGGCATCAGGAAAAATATATGGACAAATGAATATCTGGGATTTATATTCTTCAATGAGGTAGGTACACTGGTATTTTAGTTTTAAAATATTGGTGCAGATATTGATGCAAATTAACTTCTTTTGTGACTTTTTTCTTATTTTTATTACATGTTCATTTATTTGGCCAATACTTCTATTTACCTTGGGGATGCTCAAGAGAGACAAATAGCGTATTTTGCAACTCGAACTGGAAGTAATCCATGGAGAAATTCTGGTGGATCCTACTAGTGCCTCACAAGGAAATCACAATATTTACTAGCAAGGGTTAAAGCAGAAAGAAAGAGAAAGAGAAAGAGAAAAAAAAAACCCTTTTCCTGTGTCTCAAAAGCCAAATAAACATAAAACTTTTAATGGTAGAAAGTACCACTAAAATTATCAAATAAATAGCTCCATCTTATTAAGAGGTAATCAAATAAATTCACCCAGGAGTTTATTGCCAATGTGTTTTCTCCCCCTCTTGATTGAATCGCTCTTGTTAAAGAACTGACTTAACTATCCCATGGATTGGACTGACACCAGAATGGAGCACAATGTCAAAACCAGCTGTCCTTGTGGAGAGGTGAGACAGAAAAAACAAAAAACAAAAAACAAAAACAACAGGAAGATTCTTGACGCCTTTTGAATGCTTTGGGAGAACTCAACTGGGTTATATCATCCTGCAATGCTGAAGTGAAAAGATTTTGGAAAAGTCACAAACTCATATACTTATCAGTCTTTGGCAGAGCAACTGGATCCATGGTGCTGAAAAAAGAAAGGCTTCTAAGTAACGGGGTGTGATTACGGGGTGTGGGGAGATGTCCTGGAACCTGGTGGTCCAGGAGGAAATGAAATACGAGTTATGCAATCTAAAGCAAAGGAGTATCAGCATGCCTTATTAGAAGGCCATGTTTCAGAAGATGCTTTGGCATCTTTGCCATTGTTAGTGGGTGACTGAATTCTGTAAGGAAAGCTGTGTGATTGATAAAATGGAGAGGATGAAGAAGCAGAAAGAAGAGCCGATGTGACCTGCCACCTAACAAGTCATTTCTATGCCTCTAATGAGAATGGGATCTGTATCTTCCATGTCCATTTTATATGTTGCATAAGTCAAAAAAAAAAAAAAAAGAAAAGAAAAGAAAAAGGAAAAAAGAAAAAAAAAGAAAGAAAAAGCCTACCTATGACTCTCTCTCTTTCTGGTATTTTAAGGGCAAGGGACCATGATAATGATAGTGACTGCACTGATTTCTGAATTTTTAATCATTGTCAGTCTGTGTATAATTTGTATTTCAAACAAGGGGCATTTCACAGAAGAAAAACAAAAACAAAAACCTACCAAGAAACTGTAGTGTTCACTTTACTGACTGATCATAGAATTTTTGCTTTGTTTCATTGTGCTCTCTCTTGGAAAGAGAGTTCCATTGTTAGAAGGGCTGGCCAACGAATGCTTGCCAGCTGTCACTAGGCACTAGAAATGTGTCTGAACCTAATGTGACTTTAAGGATGATGTCTTTGTTGGTAGACGCTGAAAGGACTGCAGTGGTGCTTCTTAATCTTTAGTTATGCAAGTGTTTACATTTGTTTGTTTCCCTCAAGCAAAGTTCACAACAGGCAGCAGGACTCTTCTACGCACTTCAACAGCTCTCTGACAGATTAAATTTGAGAACTCCTATTTATGAACTGCACCTGGAGGATAAACTTTCGTTGAAAATGGAGCATATGACTGAAACATATCTTGAGATTGGTTTTAAGAAATTGCATTTGGTGGGAACTGGGGTGAGAAGAACCTGTTTGGAGAAGATCCACAGAAGGAAATAACTTCTTGGCTGCATATAGGAAGCAATATTTTAAAGTCCTCCAATCCTTATCATTTGCAAAACCTATTGAATACCTCTCAGCGTTAGACAGGCACTGGTGATGGGAAGCTGGGCCCATGCTGTGTTTACTCTTGAATCACTCTTGAATTTGATGGTTGCCTTATGCTTCGTTTCTTGTTCTGAAAATATGTGAATGGTACCAGCAATTGAAAGGGAATGGGAAAAGGGGAAACAACTCTGGAGTGATGGTTTCTGGTTTATGTATCAATGTCCAGTGCTTCCACATAGGCAGTTGGGGATGGCCTACGAAAATCACAGAACGCTAGTGGTGTTAGCAACTGAAGACAAGGCTTTCAGAAGCTTTGTGATCTTCAGTGCTGAAAATAAAAACAGTCATAGTGAAACCTTTGCTGTTTTCCAGAAAGATCTATTTTAAACTGTGTAAGTCTTTCAATTTAAAGTCTTTTAGTTTAAAAGGAAAGACATTATTAGAAGCCACTTCTAATTAGCATTGCATCATTGGGACCCACTTCTTATGGCCCAATGGCTAATGGACCCATGCTATATTTAGACTGCAAATTTATTTTCAGTAATGAAGATAAGTACCGTTGCAGCAATCAGTAAAAGGTCTTTTAAAAATTATTTATTACAATTTATTCACTTTGTATCCTGGCTGTAGCCCCCTCCCTTGTCTCCTTCCAGGCCCACCTCCCTCCCTCTCTCCCCTTATGCTCCTCCTCCAGTCCACTGATTGGGGAGGTCCTCTTCCCCTTCTATCTGCCTCTGGCCTATCAGGTCTCATCAGGACTGGCTCCACTGCTTTCCTCTGTGCCTGGTAAGCCTGCTCTCCTCCAGAGGGAGGTGATCAAGCGGTCCTGGAAAGTATTGCAGTTAGAAAGAAAACATAGAAAAGAGACTTTTAAGGATTACATTCTTTCTCTGAGGTTAAGCACATTTCTTCACTGTTTCCATTTATGAATGTAGATTCTTGAGTCCCAAGTTAATGAAATAAATTTTTTTGTGTAGTTAAGTCCAATCAACTTTCATTTTTATGAACACTATTCAATACGGTTGAAACGTAATCATTTTATCCTTGCATTTTGCTTTATTTAAATAAATCACACAATCTAACTATAGATAATAATTCTCATTCTCTCTCCCCTTAGGGCACTTTAAACCATACTGGATTCTGTGGAGTGACAAGCTTGCTAGTATAAAAATATGCAAAATATTGAATTCAAACTCTGGAAGGTCTATTCATGTCTTCGGTTTCTCTCCCACCTCATTTAACCACAGTCGGGGATCTTTCTCTTTCTCTATGGTTATTTAAGACCTTTAGTTTAGAGGAGCATGTTTATTGCCCCTATAGCTGCCTCATGCATATTAATGAACCATTCCACCTCAGTATTTCTGTAAACAGCTCTTTTCTTGTTACTCTTCTAATTTTTAGCTCTGATTTGAAGTTTCATCTTGCAGATTAGTCTCCAAAAGACGTATTTTGATCTATACTGTCACAGAGGTATTCAAAGTTACCTGACAATACTCAGTTGTAGAAAGAACAAAATTCATACCTGGATCAAGATTTGACAAAGCAAGAATAAAATTGACATTATAATTAACTTTTGCACAGTGTCTGAAAAAAAATCACTGTTAGGTGTTGTTAGGGAAGCAACAACAAACATGCCTCCTAAGAAGAGTTTGAATGTTTTAGGCCACAAAAGCAGGCATGCGAGAAAACATGGTTAATTGAACCTAGATTGTATTTTAACTGCTTGCTGACCTGAAGACAGAATCGTACATTTGCTATCACATCCGTATTTTAATGATCTCAATTAGATCTGGTTAAGACAAAGACTTTGCTGATTCTCTTCTGCATGCTTACACCATAGGGGTTTGTGGAAACCCCCTCACCTTCAGGAATCAATATTTTCAATGAATATCGATGCCTAATCAGTTTATCATACTATGATCTGGAGGTCAGCAGCACACTCTGGGATAGTGTTAAAAACACAAATTATCAGCTTTTATTTTCAGTCTACGCAATCACAAACTTGCGTGGAGTTAAATTCTGAGTGTTTCTGGATTAAGCATTTTGTTCCATGGCCATGTGATGACGTCTGCCACTGGTCACATGCATTCTTTCTCTACTTAGCTTCAGTTTGGAAGCCACAGAGAACAGATGACGAAGAACACACTTGTACATTTATAGCAAAACCACAATTCCCCTCTTGTCTTGAATGCCGTGAATGTTTTCTGAAACGCCTAATTATAATGGGCACTATGGGGCCCATCTAAAACAAAGGCTACCTGCTAACTTAACTTTGAACGACAGATATGAGAAAGTTTTAACTTTTATCAAAAGCATTACAACTTATGATTATTTCCCCAATGGGACTTTCTGGGGTTCAAATTAGCTTTGGGAACAGGAGAAGATAAATTGTTGTTTTAAAATATGCCAGTGAAGTGTTCTTTCAGAGAGTGATAAGGTATGATGCCATCAGCATGCAGAGAGCAAACCTAGATAAATGATTCGCAGCCTCCAAAAAAAAAAAAAAAAAAAAAGGTGAGGAGGGAACACTGGCTAGTGGGAGAGTGACCTTGAATTCTATCTCTTATTTTCAAAGGGATTTTTGTTTTCCATTCTACTCGACAACTGTGCACTGCACCCCAGTGAACCCTTTAAAAAGAATATCAATAATGATGCTTTGCATTGCATCCCTAAGCCACACGGAAGCTGCCTTCCTGCTATTGCTCACCTTCCAACTCTTCTGACTATGGCCCACATCAGCAGCAAAACCAAAGAAGCTGATACAAATCAAAGAGGCAATTAAATGGAAAAGTTTCCTTTCCATCTCCCACTTGTAAGGTGCTTTAGATGTAGTGAAAATAATCTCTTGAGTGCTGAGGTAAAGTAAGATACTGTCTTTACAATCCTCTGCTCTAAATCCTTAACTGTTAGCCAAGAATGCAGGGATATTTGGATTCTCTCTCTCTCTCTCTCTCTCTCTCTCTCTCTCTCTCTCTCTCTCTCTCTCTCTCTCTCTCTCTTTTTCTAAAAACACACATGAGGGGGCAAAAAGACTTTTAAGTAAAACTCCTTCGAAATGGGGGGATGATAAATTACCACATGTATATGATATGTTTAAACACCTCAGTTAAAAGATCTACATAGTACTATGCTAGTTTATTGCACAGCTGAAAAATAACACACTAATCTGAAGTATGATAGTGCTCCACTCAAAAATTAAAACATTGGCATATATATCTTTTCACAAAAATTTTGATGAATTATCTCCTCCAAGATTAGCTTAAGAGTAATTTATTTAAGGAAACCTGTGATGTTGGAACGATTAACCATTTGTTGTTGTTGTTGTTGTACTGTTTTTGTTTTTTGATAATCACTCCAAACCTCACATGGGCCCCCAAGTTGACCAATGTTTTCAGTCAGCAACTGGTAGCTGTAAAGGTTAAAATTCAAGTCTGCCAACTCCAACTGTTACATTCTTTCTACATTACCACTCTTGTACCAGGATTCAAGTGGGTGTCCCTAGTAAGGGGAACAGGAACTATTTCTGACATGAGCTCAATGACTGGCTCCTTTACCTTCCCCTCCCCTCCTCCCCCCACCTGAGGGAGGAACAGCCTTGCTAGGCCACAGAGGAGGACCTTGCAGCCAGTACTGAAGATACTTGATAAGCTAGGGCCAGATGGAAGAGGAGGAAGACTTCCCCTAGCAGTGGATTTGGGAAGGTACAGAGAAGAGATGAGGGAGTGAGGGTGGGATTGGGAGAGAATGAGGGAGGCGGCTAAGGCTAGGTTACAAAGTAAATAACGTGATTAATATTAAAAAATAATAAATATATATAAAACAGGTGTTTTCTGTACCTACAGCCATCTTGACTTCTCCCTCTGCTTTAAGCCTATGGATTTAAGGTGAATAAAGGTGTATTTTTCAGACTCATGAAATCTTGGGGGAGATTACAGTATGATAGTGTGTGTGTGTGTGTCTTAGGGATTGAACTTTGGGTCTTTTATATGCTAGGCAAATAATATATTAATGAACAATATCCTGAGCCACAGAATATACTCTTTGTTTAATTAATTAATTAAGTAATTAAAATGTATTTGTTTTACATCCTGATTATAGCCTCCTCCCTCATCCCTCCTATCCTCTCATCCACTGATACGAGGTCCTCCTCTCCTGACATCTGATCCTAGATTATCAAGTCTCCTCAGGACTGCCTGGATCCTTTTCCTCTGCTGCCTGGCAAGGCTGCTTCGTCAGGGGACAGTGATCATTGAGCAGGCAACCAGCCAAGTGCATGACAGAGGCAGGTCCTGCTCCTCTTACTTGGGGACTCCCACAAGACCAAGCTGCTTATGATGTACATCTGAGCAGCAGTCTAGGTCCTCTCCATGCATGGTCCTTGGTAGGTGCATTAGTCTCTGCAGGGTTTCCGGGGCCCAGAATGTTTGGCTTAGTTGGTCTCCTTGTGGAGCTTCTGTACCCTCCAGGTCCATCGATACCTCCCCACTCTTCCTTAAGATTCCCTGTGCTCTGCCTAAAGTTTGGCTCTGAGCCTCAACATTTGCTTCGATACACTGTCAGGTGTAGCCTTTCAGAGGACCACTATGGCAGGCTCTGGAACTGTTCCCTCTCTTCCACCGCTTCTGGTGTCTCTCTTGTTTGCCATTCTGGATGAGATTTAAGCTTCTTCCCTAAGGTCCTCCTTGTTGTTTAGCTTCCTTAGGTCTATAGATTCTTAAATACTAATCCTACTAGAGATAACACTAAATATTTATTAGTAACCTATAAGTATTTGTAAAGTATATATATGGTTCATTGGCTTATAAAAGATATTTCTTAGTTTGGGCTGTGATGGAAAAAGCTATATTAAAATGTAGCTAATAGACAAAAAGAAATTGATTTCTCTATGTTCTGGGGAGTGGGTAGTTCCAGATTTGATACAAACTGATTCCAGACATATTGTGGTGGTCTTCCTGCTTCATAAAACAGTTTCTCACTGCAACCTATCATGAGGGAAGAATGAGAGTTTTTCTTTGGCTTCTTCTAAGAAGACTAATGTCATTTATTAGAGCTGTATTCCTGCTGATTAATCACTTCACAGAGGCCCCACCTATTGCTATAAATATCAAGATATGAATTTGGTATGACATAAACATTCAGACTACAGCATGGTACAGTGCATTTTTTACTCCCTCTTCTGATGGGTTGAAAAGAGAAACGATACTTAAAGACATCTCTGCATATCTCCATTTTTCTTTCTTCAAATGGCCCCAGGGCCTGGGAACTAAAGTACTTTTACAGAGCTCCATATATTTTGTTAATTCAAAACTGTGCTTCTGTGAGAGTCAGGTCTCCTGAGCCTTTGAGATTCAGCCTGCCAGCATTTCAATATGAGTGGAAAGTGAACGATGAATATTTATTTAACACTAATGACCCCTACTCAGGACTTTGTCAGATGTGATTTCTTCTGCTTAATTCTATACTCCGTCATTTCTACAACTTTTAACTACACAGATGACACTGAAAATTAGGACCCTTTTTTATTTGAATTATTGTTCCTTATGCTACCATGGAAATTTCTGAGATGTGTCTTTAATCTCTGTACTGCCTATTGTACGATTTTTAAAAATTTTTTTGTTAAGGACAGGTGTGGTCAAATTTACTTTTGATTCCACTTGTCCTATAATTGATCAAATATTGACTTACAGCTAGTTAATATTTATTACTTTGTGTTTATAATAATGATGGTGAAAATGAAATTTACATCAACCAAATTTTATAAATTATCATTAACCATTTTAAATACTCTAAGGTACCAGATATAGTAGCAAACACCTCTGATTAATCCCAGCATTAAGGAGGTACAGGTGGGCAGATCTCTGAGTTTGAAGACTGCCAGGTCTGTACAGTGAGTTCAAGGACAACTAGGGTTACACAGAAGAACCCTATTACAAATAACCCAAGGTAAATAAATACATAAATAAATACCACAGGGATTACACAGGAGAAATGAAAAAAAAGGTGTGTGTAAATTTTTGTGAGGGTGGAGGGGTTTAAAAATAATTGTGCATGTGAACACACACACAGAGTTGTCATTGAAAATCAGGTTGAGAAAGAGTCTTTTCAAGAAACCAAGAACTTTGCCTTCTGTATTTTATTTTCAGCTTTTCTTAGAATCCTAGGTCAAAGTACAAAGGTGTATCCAACATTAGTTAAATTAATTACAATATCATAAGTAGTACATTATAAATGTAAATGGAAAATGATATGATATATGAATGAAACCAAAGTTCTGACACAGTAATCATGTCAATATGATTTGGAGAAAAAGAGAACAAAAATGACCACAAATTCACTAAATTTATCTTTGAGTTGTTCATGCAAGATCAGATGCCTTGGATAGCTGTGAAAATGTTCCTGTCTTCCCTGGCAGTTAGCATGTTGCTTGGCTACCTAATGTCCAGTCATTTTTCTTCTGCTAACCGTATTCCTGTTCTCCTATGAGCTATCACTATTTTCAGTTCAGTTTCTAGGGGAGATGCCTTGATTCCTTTTTCATGATGAGTTATATGACCTGCCATAGCTGGTCAGTATCTTGCATTCCTTGGGCAGCAGTGGTTGAATCTGAGTGAGGACTTGGCCTATTCAGAACCATTAAAGAAGCAAGATTATCCCAGAGACCTTTGAAAGTCTCTAGATGTGCCTGTGGAATTATGATTTGGCAAAGCTGTGAACTTAATGTGGTTTTGTGAATAAGGAGGAGTTCGACAAAACAAAGGTGGCATGTGGGGAGAACAGATTCAGTTTGCAACAGTGTTACATCAAAGCCTAAATAAAAAAGTTCTGTGATTGCATTCTTCTATTTATAAGTGCCAAAAGTTCGTTTTTTTTTGTTTTTTTTTTTTAGCATAAGATCATTGAATTTGGGACTTTTTTCAACAGAAGCTAAGATCCTATTTTCTGTGCCAGTGTGAAGAGGCATATGAAGAGTAGGCAACTCAAAGTTCTTCACTTTGAAGAAGAGATTAGGTCTGACATGGAAGATAATGGTACGTCAGACTTACAAGTGCTGAACTTGACAACGATACGACATTTTTGATGGAAGAAAAAGAAAATGGTGTCTTATGCAAAGGCATACCAACAATCAAGGAAGCAACAGGCAACACCAGCTCATCATCTGTGCACTGTGCATTCAACCTTATTTCCATGGGTTATTATTTGTGAATGCGCGTGTTACGTCATCCCATTGTCTGTTTACATATTCTGCCAATCTGTCGTGCTGGTAATGGTTGGGAAGCAGGTTCTTTAAAGTTTAAAAATTATAGTGACAATTCCTTTACAAGTGAAAAACATGAACTAAGGCAGGAGGATGACAGTGATTACGAATAATCTCCTGGTCTGTTTCTGTAGCTCTGCTATGGGGAAATAACCTCATAGCAGTGGATGACAATATTCTAGGGCTACGTTGAGTCTGGGAATAGATTTTTGAAAATCCAGAAATAATAAACTAGAAAAAAAAGAGCCTTTGAGTGTCTGCACCAGGATTTAAGGAGCTTAGGCGTTCCCACAATCCTAATAACTAGTAGAATGCTCAATGAACTGGAAAAAATAAGCATATTCTTAAGTATATAAAATATTCAGGTTATAGGACAAAGTCCTGCCTCCTAAGCTAGAGTAACAGAGATGCGTACCACTTACTGGAGCAGGAATTCATGGGCAGATACATCTGACACTCACTGATAGGAAGAGAAACCCAGGACTGATGCAAAGAGTTGTTAGCTAGATAAGCAATGCAAACTCCTTAAGAGTCTGCGTTCCCCAGTAAGGGGAACAGGGACTGTCTCTGACATAAACTCAATGGCCGGCTCTTTGAACTCCCCACCCTCACCCTGAGGGAGGAGCAGCCTTAGCAGGCAATAGAGGACGACATTGCAGCCAGTCCTGATGAGACCTGATAAGCTAGGGTCAGATGGAAGGGGAGGAGGACCTCCCCTATCAGTGGACTTAGAGAGGGGCAGGGAGGAGATGAGGGAGGGTAGGATTGGGAGGAATGAGAGAGGGGACTATAGCTGGGATACAAAGTAAATAAACTCATTAATATAAAAAATAAAAATTTAATTTAAAAAAATGAAAAAAGAGAGAGAGAGAGCTACAGGAGTGTCAGTCATGGAGTTCCCACCCACTCTATCAAGTATATCTCCAGTGATTCAACCAGGGCCTCAGAGCAAAATTCCTATTTGTTTCTGGCAGGGACTAGAAATGAACGACCACTGTGAAATTACTAGAGCATTCTGCTCTTACCAAGACCTGCCCTCAAGAGAAACTACTAGTTTATAACAGTAAAATGTCGAAGGTTCTTATCAATGACCAAGAACAATGCCTAACTTTCTTAGTTGAAGAGAAATAGCCAATTCTAACTCCTACGTATTCTCATGACAGGGGTAGAGAAAGTACTTAATTCCATCTACTTCCGGTCATTTTTTCCTGCCTAAGACAAAAATGATTGAGAAGCATTTTCCAGGGGTATAGAGTCACTAAAAGACAGATACACACATAGAAAATAATCACATAACAGTGCTGGCATCATCATGTGCATTAGGACAATTCAAATTCCAACAACAGATAAGATATTACTATCTATTTATGGGCACGGTCAGCATCTAGAACACCAGAAAAAGAAAAGAAAAAAGAGAAAAATGCAGATGAGCATGTGGATCCCTGGAACTCTGATGCATTCTTAGTAAGGGTGCAAAGCAGTTCAGGCACTTTCGAAGATGTTTTGATAGTTCTTCATAAAGTGAAGGATAATATTATCATATGACACCATAATAAAAATCCTTATTATTTTCTCAGAAGAATTGGAAACTTATACCCATGAAAGATCTGCATTCAGACAGGCATAGTAGCTTTTCATAATCATCTTCATGTGTAAATAACAAAGGTGGCCACTTGAACTGTTTCCAATTACAATGCTTTGTGAAAGGGGCAAAACCATGGAGAGAGTAAAGATCAAAGTTTAGCAAAGGTGGGGGTTCAGGAAGAGAGAAACACTGGAAGTGGAAATATTCTACATGCTACTCTGAAGAATGAAATGAAGCTATCCATTTGTTAAGCTAATAATGGACATGAACACCACAGAGGGAAAATTATAAGTCAGAGTGGACTTTTTTAGGTAACAGTATTTAGATATTAACTCATTGAATATAACAAGAGTGTTACAGTAACTGAAAATGGAAATAATAAGTATGATCAGATAAGGAAACAGTAAGATTTATGGGAATTATATATATTTGTTCATTTCCTTTTGAAAACATAGACCTATTCATTAACATGTCTGTTGAATCTGCAGATGAGAAAGAAAGCCCATTTACAACGGAGTTACAGGTATGCCATCTTAACTAAGTAAGCAAAAGCTAACAACAACAGTGGAAATTTGCTAATATCGTATGTTGCTTGTCACAGTACCATGATGGTATACTTACATCATAAAAGGGATGTTCTCATCCGCACAATTAGCATGGGTCTAAAACTCAGCCATGTGGAATCACAACCATCCCTGCTTTGAAGGATTATAAGCTATACTCAAATGTATCTGTGTGACAGATAAAGTCATAGGGCAGAATTCATTTAAAAACTAATAAAGTGATAAGCTATACAATTCTTGATTTTGACTGGTTCCTTGGTTTCAAAAAGTTTATAAGGGGCACTTGATGACCAACTGGAAAAATATAAAATATGAATTATTATTTTAGATAGTAATTTATCAAACTCTGTTTGGTAGGTATGATTACAGTATTGTGATTATATAGTAGATGAGACATTTTAATTTTAATTTTAGGACCTAACGTTACCATATTACAATATTTGCAACTACGCAGTTTAAACAAAGATAATATATATGACTAGCAGTATTTGGTTATGCTCTATACTTATTTTGTCTTTAACTATGAATATAAACCTTGCAATATAAAATCACACACTACCCATTGAAACAGGGATCAATGCTATGCTTTTTTTATTTTAAATTTATTTATTTTTATATCAATCACAGGTTAGGTACTTTGCATCCCAGGCATAGCCCCCTCCCTCATTCCCTCCCTCCCACCTTCCCCCTCCATCCCTCATCTCCCTCCTCCCTGCCCCCTCCAAGTCCACCAACAGGGGAGGACCTCCTCCCCTTCCATCCAACCCCAGCTCATCCTGTCTCCTCAGGACTGGCTGATCCTCCCCTGGGATCTAGCCAGTCTGTCACTCCCAGGCATGTATGGGGGAGGGTCAAAGAGTCAGCCATCAAGTTCATGACTGAAACAGTCCCTGTTTCCCTCACTAGGGTCTTCAGTCCGACAAGGAGCTATCATGGGCCCCATCTGTGCGGGGGTTCCAGGCCACATCCACACATGGTCCTTGGTTGTAGAAACCGTCTCATACAAGACCCCTGTGCTCTGCTCAGAATGCTATGCTTTGAAAGGCAATGCTGGGTAATTTTTGTAAAAGTTTAAAAAATGTATTATATGCTCATACATAGCGATCCCATTCTTAAGAATTTATTATATCAAAGTAATCAAGGGCAGTTAGAACAACCTACATAAAAATATTTCTAGCTGTCATGGATATGATGGAAACAAACAGGAACACATTAACTTTCCATGGTGTGAGATTGTATTTCCTTTCTCAAGATCCCTTCATGCTTATTGTTCTAGCCAGTCAGAGCAGTGTATCTTTTTACTTGCATTGATTACCTCAAGATTAGGCATATGATCCAACATAGGTAACACCAAGTTTTGATGGAGGACTTGAGAGAAAAAATTACTCTTCCTGTATTTTCACCTGAAAGAATATAATCAAAGACTTTTAGGAATATATTTTAAGGCATTTACTGTTTTATATTTGTTTGTTTGTGTGTATGTGGAGGAGAAAGTGGAAGATATGGTTAGGGAACCATCTTGTTGGCCCATCTCTGTCTTTTCTGCCATGTATGGACACAGTATTCCTTTGTTTCAAAGAATAGAATTCCCTGAACCTTGTTGGAAGCAAAGAGGCCAGGCACAACCTGCCAGTGCCTTGACTTGGCCCTCTCCGCCCCCTGACCTTTGAAAGAATAAACACTCAACCACATGATCAGAAACAGTATATTTTATGTTTTGCTTCACTCCTGCTTTTTGAATTCTGTTTTGTTTGGATCTTTTCTCTACATCAGTTTTGAGTTGTATTGTCTACACTGGTAACAAAAATCTTTTAAATAAAATGATACTGTTAGTCATGCATATTTTAAATGACTAAACAAAAAGAATGGTTAGCAATTCCCTACATAAAAAAATAAACCTATTATTTGCATTTATAGATAAAAATAAAATTGCCATTAAATATAGTTTTAAATTGACATGACCGTATGATGTGGCTTTTTGTGTTGTTTTAATGACTGTTTTCTGCAATGATGCTTTTTATTCAGCTGTTTAACTGGATGCATCATTGAAAGGAGTCAATTGCATTCACAGATGCTCTTTTGTTTGTGTGACAGATATCACCACGCTCGTCCATATCACAGTGATTTCCTCTTCTATTCCCCACTGAGTCACCTTCAGACTTGGAGGGCAACAATCTAAATTGTAATTCTCATTGTAAATGGAGAAAGGATGCCTACAGTGAAAGCAAGATAAAAATAAGATTGTTTTTATGTGTGTAGATGGAAGTTACCTTTTGAAGTACTGTGACTTTAAAGTGTTTTTATTTTTTTAAATACTTTCAAATGTTTTAAGTAGGCTGATAACATGAGTATCTAATACTGAAGATATCAGCTAGTGTCTAGCACCTATTGGTCACTCTTAAGCTCAAGTTTTCTTTTCTTTTCTTTTCTTTTTTTTTTTTTTACCAACCTGTGATATTAAAATAACATTAGGGACTAAGGAGATGATTCAGTTAGTATAATCTGAGTATGGTGACATATGCCTATAATCCTAACACCTGATTGGCAGAAACGTGAGGGTTACTGGGATTCATTGGCTAGCTGGTCTTGCTTTATTTGTGAGTTACTAGTTCAGCAAATTACCCTATCTCAGAAAATAAAATGGAGAATGATAGAAAACATCTGTTAGTTGAGCTTGAGCTACACACATGAACACATAAGCATAGGCATACCTGTACACACATGCAAACACACATGCACACACATATCAATAAATTTAAATAACACATGACTTGGAATTAGTGACTTGTAAACTTGCTTACTTACAACACTACTCGGAAATTCCACAATGTTTGGCTTTTGTTAAGTGACTTACATTTGAATATTATGGATAAAAATGAATGATGACACTCATATGTTTCAGTCTCCATTCTTGGTCTTTGTGGATGATTCTATGTTTGGGATACTGGTTCTTACAAACATTATGAAGGATCTTGAGATGGTATCCTGTATGAAATTGAGTGACAAAGGTCTTCGTGAAGGACATGAAAGAAAGGAAGGCCACTTGGATAGCAACAGAGGGATGTCTGAGAGAGCTCCATGAATTGGCTAGGTTCTAAATACCTGGAAGATACAAACTTTGGAGAGAGCGTTGTTCTTTTGACAACTTTATCTTAGACTTTAGGCTTTGGCATTGGTGTAAGAATAAATGTTTCAAACCATTAGCTTGTGAGTATGTTATAGCAGCCATGAGACTAATACAAATGTTTAGACTCTGACGGTTAAACACTGACCACACTGACATATTTAATTTTGCAGAATGTGGAAGTCTGGTTACAGTTTATCTTCTTTTTTTTTTAATTTTTAATGGAATACTCCCATACACTCAAGGTGAGGCATTAAAATACTGCTGCCTAGCAACTAGTCATCCTGAGGACATGTGTTTTTGAGTATTGTTGAGATACAAACACGAGTAAGAATGTGTTTGTTCATGAAACTAAAAAGGTTTTGAATAGTACATTTAATTCAGAAACTCTTAACACATGCTTAGAATAAAATTTAAATTCCTTTCCTTAAGAATAAAGTTTTCACCATGTTTAGTTTTTATTTATTTATTTATTTTAAGTTTTCCTTTGTTGGACTTGGGATTGAATGCAGGGCATTAGTAACCAGGCTTTGCCACAGAGTTAAAACTGCAGCTTCTCCCCATTTGCTTTGTTAATTTTTGATATTGGATCTCATTATATAATGATGGTCTTAAATTTGTTCTTCTTTTTGTCACTCTCCTGAGTAACTGTAATTATAAGTATGTGTCACCATGCATGGCCGGTTCCTTTATATTCATTAACTCCTCCCTTTCTGCTCCTCTTTGTAGGCATGTGGTCCCATTTTGATAAATTTTATGATGTCTCTAGAATAGAATAAATCATTAAGTTTCATAGATATGTCTCTTTGACAGGCTGCATAACTATGAAGACATCCTGAAATGTGTATTACACCTTTGGCTAAATGAAGACAAGTATAAGGATCCTAAGACAGTTTTAATTTTTCAGGAAGATTCAAAGTCAAGTTTGATAGCTGTAGTGCAGGCCTGTGACTCTACTCACACGTTTTCTTCTTGGCGAACACATATTAAGGGAGAGAGTTAATCTAAATCTCAAAATATCACCTAAGCCTGGTGGTGGCCTTCAAAGTTCTTCCCTTCCGATACTGTCATATAGAGGTTGTAAGTTTAGCATACAGATTTTGAAAGGACTGAGCCCTAATAATACATCTCAAATGTAGTGGCTTGTGAGCAGAGATCCTTCTGATACAAATGAAGAAATTTGTGTCAGTATGCCTCTCATAAAGTAAAATATTTGTTGGCCCTTCGTATACCTTATCCCCCCTTCCTCCCTTTCTCTCTTATTTTTTATTCTTGCTTTGTTTCAGTTTGGCAGAGCTTGAATCAAGCCCAGGGTCCCATGCACATTAGGTGTATACTCTACCACTGAGCAATACTCTCATTTCCCAATTTATATAGAATATAGCTCCTTTCTATGTTAGTTTGAAGTGGGACAATGTATTAAGTTATTTAGATTTTCAACACTATGAAAACTCGACAACAGAGATGAAATTTCCAGGTCAGTACCAGCTCCTTTTCTCCATTCACCTTAAATACCTATTTTATTTCCCCTTCCAGGTCAGATCCGAGCATCCTCTCTTAGACCCTCCTTATATCTTTGCTTCTTTAGGTCTATTTATTACTTTTATTTTTTTACTATGGATATCCTGGTGTTCTAAGTGTTCAACAAATATTATTTGAAAAGAAGCTAACAGATAATTGGATGTATCACACTTTACTTTCATTGTCTTATAGAAGTATTTTCTATCTGAATGGAGTTTTTCTCGGGCCTTCTTTGTGTTGAGATGGCTGCTGACAATTGTACTGCAAATGTGTACAAGTTCAAATTCTTGACATCTATAAGGTTTTGACTGAGCAGATCTGAGTCACATGCCAGGGATAGAGTCATGGACATACCCATGTACATAAGTGGAAATCATGGTAGATGGCTTCCAAAGAAAAATTACCTCCTGGAAAACAGACAAATAGATACTTCATAGCAAGAGAACATCTAAAGTATAGGCCTTTTAAACCTAGCATAACATACTTCAATGTGGCATGAATAAAAAACAGCTTAAATCAAGGGATGTCCTGTGATAAAACTCTTCTCGGGATCTGTCAGTTTTCTAATTACAGGTATTACAAAAATAACTTTTAAAAAATAAAAAATGAAAAAGTTACTTTTTTCATTTAATTAAAAGTCAATTTTCATTTAATTAATTTATTCTTCTTGAAACAAATGTTGATAAGATAATGATGACATTGTCTTGCTTCTGGTAGTTCTTTCAGTTTACTATCCAGACTCAATGTTAGTGCTTATTAAAATAAAACTAAAAAGCAATGATTGAGAATTACAGACAGTTCTCTGTATATTTGTTTGTTAGCATTTCTGCACCTTTTTGCCTCATGTCGATGACATGGCCTCAGTGAAAGTGAACATCTTCCTAATGGCAGAACTTTCAGTCTGAAAAATTCATGTATGCTTACTCGGCACACTGTTTATAATCAGTACTCAATATCTTATTAGTTTCTTGAAGAGAACGTACAAATATGTGTTTTTCTGTACAGGCTATTATAAATCAATTTCTTTAAAAATGTCTTGTGGTTGAGCATGTATCTTTTTTCTCCCTAACATTGTAGGCAAAATGGATTTAGAAAACATCAGAATTTGGCTAGGCAAGGTCGGATCAACAGTTTGAATTTTGAGGCAGCAAGACCACTAGTTGAAAGTTAACCCCGGACTGTATAAATAGACAAGCAAACAGCCTCCAAAAAGTCCTAACTCTTCTTATGGTACCTCTGATGTTCATATACTTTCAGTTAGGATTTATTCTAGCCCAAATTTGGAGGAGAGGTAACTGTGAAATAGTTATTAAAATATTCCAGCTTTTAATCATGCTGTAGTGTTTGCCTATATTTTCAGTTAGATATGTACTTTGTGTATTGAGAGAGATGTTTCTTCATTTAATATTACGTGTTTTTCATGTCTTTCTCAGAGATTACACAGACAAGAATAGAAGAGCAAATAAGTAGTTCCCAGTAGCATTTAGAGAACATCGATTTCAAGATTTTACCAAGGTGTTTGTAGGTTTTTCTAACAACTGCTTTTTGAAGGGCAGGTGTTGCTGACTAGATGGTCCTATTAACAACCTCTTTTCAGCCAATTTAGAATCAAAGCTATACTTCAGAGAAATTGCATAAGTGTTGGTTATCCCTTGTTGTTTTCAAGGCAGCCTGCAATATTGTTATGTACTTGAACTCCCTCTATAATTTTGTGCACAATGAAACAAGAGAATTTGTTCTTTTTTTGGTAAACACTAACATCGATAAAAAAATATAAACAATGATTTCTCTCCTACTCTCTGTTTCTTGTACCCTCCTCTTTTAAGTAAACTTAGATAGAATTGGGATTATAAACTATCCATCAGAAAAGACTCCCCTCCCCTATTCACTAAATTATAATGTGGCAGTGGTGTATTTCAAACTGACATGTGGGGAGGAGAATGACAATTACTTTAAAATAACATGATCTATGAACACCTTAGTAACCTTATTTTATAGTAAAGTCTTAGCTTTCCTGTGCCTTTTCATAAGAAATTTTGTCTCCCAGCAGCCATCACAGTTAAGGTACAAGGAGACAAACATTGTTGTCGTTATCCAAAAAAAAAAACCCACAGAAATTAATTAACACTCCATGTTGATTATTACAACTTCTCGCCTTTCCTTAAAAGATTGTTGATGGTTCCTTCTATAGACCCCCAGTGTATCATCACTTTCCTGCCAAGTACTGGTACACCATATTTTTTTCTGAGCTATTGGATCTAATCCATTCTGTCTTCTTATACAGAAATTAACAAAGCATATACCCAGAGGCATAGGCTATGTCTACAACAGTGAGGCACAATGAACTTGAAGATGAGGTCAATCAAGTGCAAGGAATACATCACACAGTTATTCCAAGCTTCATGCTGTGTCTATAATTGCCCCTTGTTCTGTCATTAGAGCTCCCTTACAAGTCATTATTCTGAGTCAGCAGAGCTCCATGGAGTGTTCCTCCTGATGGTTAGTATAAACTTGAATTGATAACATAAATATCTCCCAGCACACAAAACAAAGAACAGGTATTTATATTAGATCTAATAGAGTGCAGCTGTTCATCTCTTTATGGATCTAAGCTAAAACGATATTCACAACTTTCAATATGGATTCTGCATCAACAGCTCTGTGATAGAGAAGCTGTGTTTCTGAAATAAATGGACATACACCCTATTAGAATTTGTCTCTCTGCTTTTATATGCTTTGTTTTTATATGGTCAACGCCAGCACTGGACTGCCTGCATGGGAATTTTGCTGCAGTCAGCACTATATAATTTTTTCCAGTTTAAAGTATAAGCATCATTTATTCATTTGTTTTGTTGGGAGAAGTGGTGCTTTGATGCTAGAGTAACATACCAAGTTTGTTGCCCCAAGCATAGTTTTAGATGTATTGTCTTCACAGGGAGTAGGAAAATTCAAATTTCTGGCTCAAAAGATGGTAGCTGACAGAGTTCAGAGAAGGCTTGTAGAGAAGAGAATTCAGCACATTTTCTGTGTGTTTTGGGGCAAGGTGGGAATCCAGCCCCTGGTCAAAAAGTATGGCGCAGGAAGAATAGTGTGGAGAAAACAAAGTGATTTTTGAAGTATTCAAGCACCCAAAATGACGTCATTTTGCAAAATCTGGCTGAATTGCAAGAATCACCATCCCTGAAGTCAAAATACATGGCTTTGGGGAAGATATGTTATGTCCTTGAATGGCTTTTCATAATTGTAAATTGAAGTGATTAAACCAGAACAAAGAATACAAAACAATGCCATGGGATGTGAATTGGAGGCATTGATATGATCGAATTATGTTTTTCCTGTAAATCACAAGTTAGTTGCAAAGTTTAAAAATCAAATTTTACAATCCTCAATTACCTATAATCATTAGATTACTAGATAAGGGGAAAAAACACAAAGATCCAGTGTGCTATGTATGTTTCTGTTTGTTTATCTTGCGTTTGGGGTGAGTCGGTAAGTTACATTGATTGATGTCTTCATCTTGGTTAATTCACTCATCTTTCAGTAGCTGGCTCTCTGTTCCTTTGTGACACACACACACAATCACACACAGGCGTGTATGTATGCAGTAGCCAGAGGAAAATATAAGGTGTCCTGCTCTATCACTCTTGGCCTATTTGCTTGGCAGAGTCTCGTTGAGCCTGTAGCTAGGTGGACAGCCAGAAAGCTCCAGTGAGCCTCCATCCACCCTCACAGTAACAGGGCTGTTGGTATATATCTGGCTAGACACAGCTTTTTCTTTGAGAACTACTCATCAAACTATGTCCTTATGGTTAAGTAGTAAATTCTCTTAACAACTAAACCACTTCTCTGGCCTTGAAACCTAAATTCTGTTCTCTCCATATCTTTGTCTTTCATGTCAGCAGAGCACTCAGAAGTTGAGGACTCCTGAGGCCCAGCTTTGAAATACTGTTTGTTTGTTCCATTGAACAAACCAAATGATGTGGACAAGACTATCTGGTAATTTTGCAATCACATCAGGTGTGATATTCCTAATGGATTCTGGGTAGCAGCTACCATCTTAAGATGGGTGTGTGCGTTTCAAAATACTTCTTCTGAATTGTTTCCTATCATTAAGACCGAGGTTGTGGGTTGTTATTTTGAACATTTGCCATAACATTTCTTAGATTTTTTTCAGTGCTCACATGATTATGAAACATGGACACAAGAAGGTCAGTCCAAGATAATCATTTATATTTTCAAACTCAGATTGAGTTATTGACATACACCATTTGCCTGAATCTGGGTGTGTGTGGGCTTGGCTTCCCTGACTCAGATCTTTTCTAATTTGCAAACATTCCTCTTAATTTCTCAATAAAGTACATCAAAAATTGCAATTCCTGATATATATATATATATATATATATATATATATATTCCAAAGTTAATTGTAAAATGTTTTTTCAGAGGTGGAACGATGCACTAGCTAGAATTTATGTAAATACAATAAACATTTACAATTAATTTTATAAACACCAATTTAATGTCTGTAAAAGGCAATATCTGTATTTTACATGGATAATGGATGGGCTGTTGGAAAAAGAAAGCTCATGCAGAGCAATAGACTTAAAAAGCAGCTGTGCCCCATGGTGTGGTGGTGTTAGCTACTTGCCTTCTTTGATCTGGGCTAGATCATACATCTGGCTGACATCTGGGTGAGGTTATCTTTTGTATATACTCTCACCTCTCATTTTTATCACACCATGTTCTGGGTTTAGGTTTTTCACCATATCATCTCACACAATAGGTCCTCAGACCCTCTATTGGGCACAAAATGCCTTAAGAGTCATTTTTGCTGCCCTTAGTGTCCTGAAGGCTTTCATAAATATGTGCTTCCAAGAGGTCCATAACACTATATCTTCCCTCATCTTTCCATTGTCCAGTGCATTTCTATTTTTTATTAGCCATCCCTCAAATTGTTTTTCTTTTTTTCAATTTTTCATATGTGTCTCTGGTGTGGGCACATGTGAGTCTGTGCGTGTGAGTGGTGTGTGTGTGTGTGTTTACTGAGAGACTCTGCCTTCATGAATAAGGTTGAAAAAAGAGTCTCTCAATATGACCTCGAGCTCTCTGATATGGTTTATCTTTATAGCCAGATTGCTCTAGGGATCTCATCATGTCTACTTTCCAGGTGAGCTGCCACACCCACTTAGTATTTATGTGGGTTCTGGGGATTTGAACTCTGGCCTTCCCAGTTTGGGGGGCAAGCAGTCTTTCGAATCTTTGTGCATTTGTATAGTAGTCCTTGCATTCACTGGTGCACACAGTTTCCCTGAATCACCTTTACTGTTATGGATTGTGGCACATTTGCAGTTAGGTGGGGTATGGAAGAAGATGATTAAGTTAGAGTAAGAGACTTGGATGAAGTGAATTTAAATACTTAGAGTGAGGCTAATGTACATTTGCTTTCCTGGCTTGACTTTTGCTTCTGCACAATGATGGAATGGTTTGGGATATTAAAAGTGTAGGACCTAAATTAGACTTTTACTGTTCATTTCTGTAGTTATGGACATTATTGTGTTTCTCTATCTGTTGTTACTGAATGACACAGAGAGATAAAGAAACATAAAAACATAATTGTGGCCTGGGTGTGTGCTTTCAGTGCCATTCTAATCCTCTCACTGTTTCATTTCATTATTGAAAGTGCTTTTTTTTTTGAGACTGTGCATTTACATTAGGATGATTTTAATTTTCTTAAGTGAATATACTTCAAGACCCATTTTCCTTCTCAAAGACATACAAACCACATCAACATGAACCCCACAGACTGGAGGGGATGTCTACTTTTACCAGACTTAGTCTCCCAGGAGAGTCCTGCCTATGTAAACTCAGTCCCATTTCTTATTGTTTTTGTGGCCTGGTAAACACTATTCTTTGCTGAGGAAATTGCCCTTCTTCCCAGATTATGTTTCATCTAACCCTGGAGGGTTTTTAATGCTCATATAGTTCCTCTGTGACGTGGTTTTACTGTCATTAGCAAGGCTATTTTAATGCTCTTGGTGACAAGAACATCCAGAGAAGGATGTGTTATTGCTCCGCATTTGGTGCTTTCTTCTCGTGGCTGTATGCACGCCGTATAGTTTACATTGCCTTAATATATTCCAAAAGCCATTCGTTATTGTCCTGAGCAGTGTGTGCACTGCCGATAACATTGGAGAGGGTTATTTTGAGGGGAAAAAACCCCAAAACAACAACAACAAAAACAAGTTAAAATGTATAGACAGATGAATTTGTGAAGTGCTGGGGGCGCTCTCTTTACAATTATTTGGGTACATACAGAGGAATGCTCAGCTCGAAGCCTGAATGGGATTCAGTTGGAGTTTATGTGGTAGCTCAGGCCTCGAAGGATCAAAGAGAGGCTGAATCACCAGGCCTTGGAAGGAGGGAAGCCCAAGCCCAGGAACATAACACTGATCTTTTTATTTATTTTTATAGAAATGTCCAATGTACGATAATGTGGCACCATTTTGGAAGAACCCTGTTGGCCTGAGTGAAGTCATGTGTTCGCTACATTGGGAAAGGAAGGTGTAATTAGAGCACTGTGAAAAAAATTTCCCCCACCCCCAAAAAGCAAACAAACAAAAAAGTGAGCGTGGTGAGAGAGGAACAGAGAGCAGGGATGACGACCCACCCGTTTAGAGCAGCACAGTGCTCATTAGCACTGAGTATTTTAATCAGGAAAGAGCTTTATTCAGCCTTTTTTGGGCCTCACCTTTATCATTCTGTTTGGTTTTACTTCTAACTGATATAAACGTACCAGGTTTTGTAGAGTATTTTGTAATACCTCAATGCATCTCTATTCTGCTAATATTCACATCAGGGTAATGTGTTTATTCCCTCATCATTATGATAGAATCATTCATAATTCCTTCTTCCCACTGGTATGAAATACAGTGTGCCATCGTTACTTGTAGGTATTTCACTGTGCCATAGGATGTCAGGTATCTAGCTGTAACTTAACTTTCCCCAGCTTCACTTCATCTCTCCTCTTCTCCCAGGCTCTGATCAACACCAGGGCTCTCAACGGCCAATACCAACATTTTAAGATTGACCATAGAAGTGATATCAGGTAGTTTGTCTTTCTGGATGGGCTTAATCCCCTTAACATAAGAACTTCCAGTTCCTTTTAATTTTTGTTGTTGGGTACTACCTTTTATTCCAAGATGAAGCCAAACACTCATGAAACTGCCCATTCCCTTCTTAGCCATCACGCCTTAGCATTACTCTTTAATTCATTCTTCTTATGCCATTTCCTGTCTCAATGGTGTGCCTGTAGTGGGTGTCCAAATGTTTGTTTTAAATTTCTTTGGATAAACTAATATTCTAAGAGCACTGCTTGGGGACCTCCTCTTCCTTGTCTATGTGCCAGTACCTGAGACTATAGCCTTGTTCCCTTTTCTGAAGTCTCTTTTTTCTAGTGTCCTGTGTTCTTTGTCTCTCTTGAATATTCAGCTCAGCTATTGGCCCTTGCACAGGTGGAGCAAAGTTTGTTTCTTGCTGTTGACCCTACGTCCTTTCTTGCAACTCAGTTGACAATGTCCTGTAGATGCTGCCACTCACCAGACGGCCCACACCTGCCTTGTGTCTCCATGCTGTCTCACTCTTTTGTACATGTGTCATTTATGTATTGATTATTTAATCTTTCTTACAGCCAGGGTCCTGCAAGTTAAACTTTCTATGGGTCATTTCAGGATTTGATTCTTAATAGAAAATTTGGAATTGGCAGCAGCTCTGGAAGGAGAGAGATGACACATGGATTCTGACAGCAATAACTGTTTATCAAGTGCAATGCCATCAGTCATCTGAAGGATAACTCAAGACATCACAGCTCAAGATACAAGCAAAGACGTGTTCATGACTCTGGTTTGTTATGGAATAAGTTGTGCTGCTGCCTACTCTGCATTTGCCATTAGGCAATCATGGAACGCACTTGTAAGTGTTCACCATCTTTTATGGTTGCAGGCAGTTATATACATTTATCATGAGTTCCTATGTAATTTCCATATAGATTTATTTTTATCTAGTTTCTCATAGGTCATCTTTGATTCTGCTCTCCTCCTTCATCATCTGCCAAAACCTTTGAAAAGAGACATAAATTGGCTGCAAAGAATGGACATCTGTTCCTTTTTGCACCTTCTTTTCTTCAGACCAAGATGGTTTATCATGTGCTGCCATTTTCATATTTATTTAACAAATCATCTAGTACCAAGTAAACAAATAGGGAGGCAAAATGTTTCCCACTCTGATTTGTGACAGCTTTCTGGGGACATTTTCTATTTATTATATAGTGATAGGTAATAAAATGGGAAGAACTTCCTTTAGTCCTGTCTCCTGCTTTCTCCCAAAGTCTGTTTAATCTTTTCCCATACACACCAGTGCTTTGTTAGGCACAGTGTTTCTGCTCAGCTCTTTGTGCTCTTTCTGTGGATCTTTTTCCTGTCGTTATGTTGGGAGAAGGAAGAGGTTACCTGAGGACAAGGATCAAGTTACAAAAGCCTATCTAGAATTTTTGATTTTATCGTTCTTTGAGCCCCTCTCAAAAAATGTGTTTTTTAAATCCTGAATGTATTAATTAATAGAAGTGAACATTTTGGAGTCTTTCTGGATTTTAGTCATTGTATTAAAAATAAAAGCTTCCAACTTGACTCCTTGAAGTTAAACATAAGTAAATAGTACTGTAGGGCTAACAAACAGTCACCATTCCGGAGATGTGGTTTAAATGGTGCTACGGTGACAGCTGACTAGGGTTCGGATTAGTTATCTCGTATCTATAGCTCAAGGGTTATCATTTGAAAAACGAATACAGTATTCATTTTGATTTAATCTCAGATCCCATAGCATAGACTATAAAATAATATTGACTAGGACATAACAGAAGTTTATGTGTCTCTCCAGGAGCTGAGCATCATGCTCTAATATCACAGCTTTATGTTGCCAGAGGCTCATTCTAGCATGCTGATCTGTCGTTATCAACATTTAGCCCCCATGTTTCAGTGAAAGGAAGAGGAGAAAGCCTTCAAAGTTTTGTGGCATGATGAGTTAGGGAAGAGAGGAGATTATCTGCAACATTCTCCATTGTCTGTGTGTCTGCCTGCACACAAGCCTTAAGGGGTGATGCTCCACTCCTCTCATGTGTAGAGCATGCCTATTTTTACTTAAGGAAGAGCAGCAACATGGTTCACACAGATCTGATTTCAGATGGCTAGTACTCTTTTGTTTGCTCGTTTAGAAAACTGACAGCAGTGTTATAAACATGCCTATGCTCATCCTCTGCATAAAAAAAAAACCCTCATGTTCCACATGGATGCTTGCTGCACTATTCCTCTTACAGCTGACTACAGATGCATTGTGTTTAGCTAATGCCATCAGAACTTACTAGCTAGTGGTGCAGGCTCTAGGACTTAGACTTGGGCCCTTACACATGCTGTGCATGGAAGTGATTGACCACTGAGATACAGCTGTAGCCCCTTGTCCAGGTTGTATTTCTGTCTGGGTCACAGGGCAAAGAAATTAGTCAGCCAGCACAAACTGACCACTACCACTTTGATATCATAAAATTTAGCCGTTGTATCATTCCTTTGGTTTTCTCTAAAGGCTTAAAACTAGCTATTTCTATATTGAAGTGATCAGGTTATTAGGAGAGGAGAGAAAGACTTGCTGCTGCCTATGCAGAGAACTAAGGCTCTCCTACAATTTCTTTCAATCCTTTGTGTACATGATGAGCTAGAATAACCTCGCTGAACTGAATTATCCTTTCTCGGTATGGTTCAGTGAATACCATTATATTTCAGCACAGCTTGAGTGATTTTTAATGCCAAAAACATCAGCAAGAAATACAAATGTTACAAAAATATTGAAACAATACCATAAAAAAGCCCAGGATCATAAATACTTTACTTTGCAAGGTCTCAGAGGTCAAGATAGCAATACTATGGAAAATTAAAATGCTCTCTGCGTGAGAGATTTCCAGAGGAAACACACACATACACACATGATTTTACTATTAAAAGGCACAAAGCCTTTCTAGAATCTGTTTTCATTTTGATGGAAATAAAAACCAAAATAACAATTACTATGTAAACAACAACAAAGAGAAAACAACCTAAATTATTCATCTGAATGTTGCCTTATTTGGTTTTAATTACAATCCTAATTAAAGGGGAATCACAGTGAATGAAACAGGGATGTGATCACTATATTAATTATAAAGACACAAAATATGGAGACCTTTGGATAGAGTCTTCTTGTATTTTTGGCTGTAAGCCTAACCTTTAATGGCTGAATCATTTCTCCAGTCCTCCATGGATAGAGTTTTCTAAAAATTTGGATATGAACTGTTAGACCATCATCAAATTCTGTTGTTACTTTCTTTTTCTTTCCCTTTTTAATGTCCTTTCTTCTTTTTCTAGGGGTGGGGGGAAGATAATCAGAGTTTTTTTTTTATTTTGTTTTACCCTTTGGTTGAAACTAGTTTCTTTTCTTGTGAAATCTATCTTGATCACAGTTTCCCTTCTAGCCCCTACCCTCACCTCCCCTCCCATCCAGATCCACACCATTTCTTTTCTAACTGGAAAAGATCAGGCTGCTAGGAGATAACCACAACATAAAACAAAATAAAGTATAATAAGATAAAACAAAACCCATCACATTAATGTTGCACTAGGCAAACCAAGAGAATGAAAAGAGCCCCAGAGAAGGCACAAGAATCAGATATCCACATTCAGAAGCTCAGCAGTCCCATAAAAACACTACACTGAAAGTCTTAATATATGTGCAGAGGACCCGGTGCAGACCCATACAGGCTCTGTGTTTGCTCTTTCTGTCTCTGTGAGTCTCTGCTCATGTTGATTTAGAGGGTCTTGTTCTCCTGGTGTCCTCTGTCCCCTGTAGCTCTAATACTCTTTCAGCTTCCTCTTCCAAGGGGTTCCTTGAGCTCTGGGGGAAGGGAATTGATGGAGACATACAATTTAGAACGGAATGTTTCAAGGCCCCCCACTCTTTCTGGGTGTAATGTCTGGTTGCGGGTGTCTGTATTTGCCGCATCTGCTGCAGTAGGAAGCCTCTCTGTGAAAATTGTTCCTTTCTCATCTCATGGTGCACAGCTGCTTGCTGGGTCCTCTAACAGCTGTGCCCACCATTGGTCCAATCCTCCCCGCCACTCCTTTCCCGGGTAGCAAGTCATGTTCCGGTTAAGCCAGTGAATCAATGAAAACAAAATCACTGTACTATTTCTGAAAGAAACACATGGCCCGGGTGCTTGGAAGGAGAAGCTCAGCAAACAAGTATGGCTTTCTGGAGCCCAGTTTCTGGATCTCCGGTCCTCAGCTTCTTGTTGGAGAGCATGACTGAAAGTGGGTCCATGAGAAGTGCAGCCCCGGAGAAAGGATTTAGAGTGCACAATGACTTAAAGTCAACCCAGTATTAAACACATAATGAATCTAAGCCACTTTGGGTAGTGTGGACCATATTGCATTGCACACGTTTTGTTCTGACTTGGTTCTGAAAACATGTATGTAAACTTCGCTCCATACAGGCTGCCTCAGCAGGCCATGCCAGAAAACGCTTGAAACATCTTAGCTCATACTCAAGACTGTTGGATGTCGTACATTGCTGTGTTCTTTTCCCCCTCTTGTGTGTACAACGTTTTCTGCTCTTATAGAAACATGTTTATTAGTAAGGAAAAACAAAAGCTTTAATAGTTTCTACATTATTCCTCAGTATGCCAGTATAAATTCAGCCTGTGTTTGAATTGTATTGTGATAGAATGTTTATCATAAAAATTGCTGCTTGAGTAATTTACTTGAGTAGAATAAAAAGCATCATTAAGTCAACCAAGGTTTAGGATTTGAACAAAATTTGCAACAATTTCTGAAATAGCCTTGAGTGCACTTCTGCCATTTTGTGCTACTTACTTATATAAAGGTTGTTACAAGAATTGGCAATTATAAAATCAAAATATTGATCAACTTCTAAAACCATCGCAGACACTTTCTGTCCTGAAGTTTTAAACACTCAGATAAGATTTAAGTCTTCATGTAAAAATGAGCTACCAAATCTGCTTCATTAATATACAGGCTTTCTTTCCTCTACAACTAGCAAAGTTACAAATATTTTAAAACAATTCCAAAAAAATAGTTTTATACTTTATCATCATCAGAAGATATTTGACTTATTTACCTATTTTGTAACCCTGTACACTTGAGGTTGAGTAGGTTTTTGTTTGTTTGTTTGTTTTGTTTTGTTTAGATGGAAAGGCTTACCAGTGGAAAAGTTTAAGAAGCTCTGCTCTAGGGCATCTTGTGGTTTCCGGACACCGATATTCTCTCAAGTCTCTTTTCCTCACTTTCTCAAGTATTTACATGGGATCCCGGCAGTCCATGTATCCTGTGGGCAGTTTGTTTCAGTGCCGCTGCGGCAGGAAGTGTGGGTTGGATGGAGTTGCTGAAGTGCCATTAGTGGCTTCATGAGAAAAGGAAGAAGTCTAAGATGTTACTCTTGTTCCAACTCGCCTCATGATGATTTTACCATGTTGAGATGTGACAAGAAGGCCTTCACAGGTTGCCAGAAACAAGTGTGTTACACACACTAAAAGCATATAAATCAAAATGCTTTACACTGTTTTATACATGCTTTGTAGACCTGAGAAATTTAGTAATTATAGGTTTTTCAAACATCCCGTTTGTTGACAGATGAGGCGTCATTACTACAGTATGCTGTATTGTACCCCAATAAAGTCCTATTACTGCATAATGCAGTTATATTCCTCATCTACATGCTAGTGTGGTTGGGATTTCTCTTGTTTTGGAAATAATGAGAACAACTTAACTAGTTCTAAATGTTGTGAGTGGAAAAGAAAAGATTTTCAGTGCGCCCTAGCTCTATCATTTACTTAGTTTCACATAAAAGTAAAAAGTATCTCAAGTGGTTCAAATTGTGGGAAGACAGTTTTATATATTTATGACCAATTGATTTTAGACAAAGGGATATGGAAAGTTCAGAGGAGAGAGCATTTGAGCAATATCAGAAAAAGCACTTTGATTCATGCAAATTTACTCAACTGTTCTTTAACATTAATGTAAAACCTAAAACTCTAAAACCTTCAGAAGAAAATCTTTATCATCTCAGGTTAGTCAAATCTTCCTTAGATGGGACATCAAAACATAATTATAAAAATTATAAAAGAAATAAAAATGATAAATTTGGTTTCATCATAATCAGAAACTGGCTTGATGAAAGATACCACTAAAAAAATTGTAGGCTGAGAGGGTTTTTTTCCCCTTTCTTTTCTTTTCAGAGCACATACCTGAAAGATCAATTATACTGAGAATATGTAAAAGACTTTCTCAATTTCTCAGAATCCCTGAGTGGCTCTTCCATTCCAAGCTCCATATCATTCCATTCCCTCAAGATTGCTTTGGAAAATGTTTGGTGGGTTACTTTCATGCTGTGGTTCCCAATGAAGCTTCCTGGTTCTGCAAGGCAGTAATCAAATCTACGTGCTCTGGTTTGTTTCTATGTCTTCATTCGTACATCACATGTCACGTCACACTCTCATGTGACTGGTTCTACATTGAAATTCTCTACCAAACAGGTCACTATATTCTTAACTGAGCTAAGGAATATAAACATACTGTTTTTGCATTACATTTTTAATTAATTAAGTTATTTATTTGCTCTACAACCTGATTGAAGCTTCCCCTCTCTCCTCTTTTCCCAGTCCCTCACTCTCAATTTCTCCCCTCATCCCCCTTTCCTAGCAAAATGGGAGGCCTCTCATGGATATCAAGCAGCCTTGGCATAACAAGTTGTAGCAAGACTAGGTGCATCTTCTTCTATCACGGCTAGACAAGGCAAACACAGTTAGGGATGCAAAGTCAGACAACAGAGTCAGAGACAGCTCCTGTTACTGCTTTAGGAGTCCTACATGAAGACCTAGCTGCATGACTGTTACATAGGTGCAGAGGGCCTGAGTCCATCCCATGCATGCTCTCTGGCTGGTGTTTCAGTTTCTGTGAGTGCCTATGGGCCCAGGTTAGTTGTTTCTGTAGGCTTTCTTGTGCTGTCCTTGACTCCTCTGGCCCCTTCAATTCTTCCTTGCCCCTTTCCACAGGATTTCTTGAGCTCCACTTAATGTTTGGCCATGATTCTCTGTATCAGTTTTCATCTGATGCGGAGTAATACTCCATTGTGTAAATGTATCACGTTTCCTTTATCCATACCTTAGCTGAGAGACATCTAGGTTGAAAAGCATACTTTCTTAGAAAAGTATAAAAATATTGTCAGGTGTGTTGCAGACTAGTGCCTTCTCAGCGTTTCCTTACAGAATTAATTGTAATATATATATATGTATATGTATGTCCATGAGTAAGTGTGTGTAACTGTATTAGAATTCTATCTAATGTATTATTTATATTTTATATAATATGCATATGTATATATATGTGTTACTTACCTTCCCTCCTATGCAGTTCAGAGGTACAGTAGATGATGTCTTAATTTTAAATTATCATCTTCATATGAATCAGAAACTCAGATCAGAAAAGAACACTACCCCTTCTAATGAGGTATGGATTGGTGCTGTCTAACCATGCTATATGTATTAATTTTTTGTTCAGGATTACAGGGATAGGGTAATGCTGTAATACTCTTTCCCTTCATGTGTAGTTTTACTTTGCAAGGTCAGTTACTTGTAGTCTATTGTGGTCCAAGAATTGTACATGGAAAACTGCAGACAGAAACGCTGGAAGTTTCATGTTGTATGCTGCTGCCCCTAGTTGTGTAATAGAATCTCAGACATCTTTACTCTTTCAAGCATACACTGTTCTTTTGTTCAGTGTTCCTACACTGTATAT
Source organism: Pachyuromys duprasi (assembly GCA_028658305.1). Classification (NCBI taxonomy): domain Eukaryota; kingdom Metazoa; phylum Chordata; class Mammalia; order Rodentia; family Muridae; genus Pachyuromys; species Pachyuromys duprasi. The sequence goes on along the minus strand of CM053757.1, from coordinate 29,033,665 downwards.
GCTACTTTGTGGGACAGGTGAGCCCTGCAACTAATGTGGTTAGCCTGGAGCAAGCATAAGTCAAAACATGTCCAAACCCCTAAAATGTCATCTTGAGACCAGAAGGAGTAAGGACCACTCCCTCCCTGTTCTGAGCCTGCATACCTTGATGCAGTGCGCATAGACGTGCCACCCCCTACCTCTGCTAATCTTGAGGAAGCCTGGTGGCCAGGTTTTAGGTTAAAACCTATTTCCTTAAAAGAACGCGCGCAGCTAGCCCCTAGAATTCCTCTTTATGCAAATGAAGCATTTCCAGGACCTCAGCCCTAGCCAATGATCTATACTCACCCTGAAAAAGCCTACCCACTTCTCCAAAGTTTATATAGCCCTCATGGCTGTCAATAAAGAATAGCTGTTTCGCTGAAGACTGTCTTGGAAAAGGCTTCGCCCCCCCCCCC
>CM053757.1:29003094-29032728 GCA_028658305.1 Pachyuromys duprasi | reverse complement strand
GCCGCACACCCGTGGGTTGATGCAGGACTCGGGATCCTACCAGATCTGCTGGCGGACTCACACCCTGACTGAGTTTTTGCTGCTGGCGGACTCACACACTGACTGAGTTTTTGCTGGCAGAAGAGCTTGGCCCGCGCCTCTGCAGTGTGTGGACTGGTCAAAATGGTCCCCCAATCCACTCAGCCTGTGGTGTTTCCCATGATCTGTTCGCGCCCGCTGCACACCCGTGGGTTGGTGCAGGACTTGGGATCTTCCCAGCTCTGCCGGCGGACTCACACACTGACTGAGATTTTTCTGGCGGGGCTTTCGGCTTGCGCCCCGGCAATGTGCGGACTGGTCAAAATGGTCCCCCAATCCACTCAGTCTGGTGTGGTTCTGATGGTCGGACCGAACCCGCAGCACACCCGTGGGTCGAAGCAGAACCTGGGTGCAGTGTGTGCTCGTAGGGCGCAGTTCAGTGAAAACGGCACCTGGTTCCTCCTGAGACTGCCCGGGAGTCTGTGAGATCCAGTCTATCTCACCGTAGGAGTTCCGCTCACCTGGCACTCACAATGCTGGCGTTTTAGGTCCCAGAGTTCAGTCTCCTGGTCGCTGCGTTGTTTCTGCTCTCCTACTCCTCAGACACAGTGTTCTCTCATGGCAGCCATCTTGGATCCTCGCAGTTAGCACTTTTTAAATATTTTCCTTTTCATTTACTTACTTGTTTTTCAGTACTGATAAGCCATTTTCTTACTTATTTTCTTCATATTTTATTAATTACACTTTATTCACTTTGTATCCCCCCATAAGCCCCTCCCTCCTCCCCTGCCAATCCGACCTTCCCTCCCCATTCTCCACACATACCTCTCCCCAAGTCCACTGATAGGGGAGGTCTTTCTTTCCTTCCTTCTGATTCTGATAGGGAGAACCCTTACTAGGCCACAGAGGAAGACAATGCAACCACTCCTGAAGATTGTTTTTTAATTTAAACTTCTTATATTATTTTTTAATTAATTTTTAAATTTTTAAATATTAATTACAGTTTATTCACTTTGTATCCCAGCTGTAGCTCCTTCCCTCATTCCCTCCAAATCCATCTTCCTTTCCCCATCTCTTCCCAAACCCCTTTCCAAGTCCACTGATAGGGGAGGACCTCCTCCCCTTCCATCTGAACCTAGCATATTAGGTCTCAGCAGGACTGGCTGCATTGCCTCCCTCTGTGGCCTGTCAAGGCTGCTCCCCCCTCAGGGGGAGGTGATCAAAGAGCCAGCCACTGAGTTCATGTCAGAGAGAGTCCCTGTTCCCCTTACTCGGGAACCCACTTGGATACTGAGGTGCCATGGGCTACATCTGTGCAGGGGTTCTAAGTTATATCAATGAATGGTCCTTGGTTGGAGTATCAGTCTCAGAAAAAGCCCTGTGCCCAAATATTTTAGTATTGTTACTCTCCTTGTGGAACTCCTATCCTCTCCAGGTTTCCCCTGCATTCTGCCCAAAGTTTAGTTAGGAGTCTCAGCATCTGCTTTGATACACTACTGGGCAGGGTCTTTCAGAGGCCCTCTGTGGTAGGCTCCTGTCCTGTTTCCTATTTTCTCCTTCTTCCAAAGTCCTTTCTGTTGGTCTATCTGAGTGATGAGTGATCGTCTTACCCAGGGTCCTTCTTCTTGCATAGCTTTTTGAGGTGTACCATTTTTTGTAGGTTTATCCTATCTTATATGCCTAGTATCTACTTATAAGTGAGTATATACCATGTATGTCTCTCTGCTTCTGGGATACCTCACTCAAGATGATCTTTCTAGATCCCACCATTTGCTTGCAAATTTCAAGATTTCCTTGTTTGTAATAGCTGAGTAGTTTTCCCTTGTATAAATGTACAATGTCTGTATCCATTCCTCCCTTAAGGGACATCTGGGTTGTTTCCAGGTTCTGGCTATTATGAATAAAGCTGCTACAAACATGGTTGAACACATGTCCTTGTTGTGTACTTGAGAATATTTTGGATATATGCCTAGGAGTGCTATACCTGGATCTTGAGGAAGAACTATTCCTAATTGTCTGAGAAAGCGCCAGATTGATTTCCAAAGTGGTTTTACAAGTTTGCATTTCTACCAGCAATGTAAGAGGGTTCCCCTTTCTCCACATCTTCTCCAGCATGTGTTGTCATTTGAGTTTTTGATCTTAGCCATTCTGATGGGTATAAGGTGAAATCTCAGGGTTGTTTTGATTTGCATTTCCCTGATGACTAATGATGCTGAACATTTCTTTCAGTGTTTCTCTGCTATTTTATATGCCTCTACAGAGAATACTGTGTTTAGCTCTGTACCCCATTATTTAATTGGATTACTTGATTTGTTTCTTTTTAACTTCTTTAGTTCTTTATGTATTCTGGATATTAGCCTTCTGTCAGATATAAGGTTGGTGAAGATCCTTTCTCAGTTCATAGGCTGCCGTTTTGTTCTGATGACAGAGTCCTTTTCTTTATAGAAGTGTTGCCTTTTCATGAGGTCCCATTTATTGATTGTTGCTCTTAGAGCCTGTGCTGTTGGTATTCTGTTCAGGAAGTAGTCTCCTGTGCCAATGAGTTCTAAGATCTTGAAGATTTTCTTTAGCAGCCAGTAGACTATATATATGTATATATATATATATATATATATATATATGTATATATATATACATATTCTACTATATATATATATGTATGTATAGTCTACATATATATATATGTATGTATATATATGTTGTATCTTTTAACCTTTGACTTAGGATTTTTGATATATAAGTCACATAATTAGTGATTTTATATATAAAAGATTTAAAAGCTATATTTGTATAGATATACATATATATGTTTCCACCTTGTTACGTAACTTGTTACCGCTTGCCTAGTGGTTTACAAAGTCTGAAATATTTACTATTTACCCCATTACAGAAAATTGTGTTGATGTTCATTGTAGCTGATTTTTCTTTCCACGAATTAACCTGCCTATACATAACTTGGTTCAAGTGGATTGAGAATATGTATGGAGGTAGGGAGAGAGCTCTCCAATTAAACATTTAGAGTGTTTTTGGAAATAAATCATTTTCTGTGTAGGTAAGTAAAAATGGATATGAATTCAGCAGTTTCTGAAGTTCAGCTGCTCCCTTTCCAGCTTCAGGATGCTTTTCTGTTCAAATAAAGCCTGTCTTCAAATTCTGAGCAGTTACAGCAATCTGGAGTGTATCAATCAAAGTGGGAAGAGGGAGAGGAGACATGTGCAACTTTGGACCAGCAGCAGATCATGCACATGACACTATATATATGTCAAGGTATCTAAAGCCAATCTGGCTGTTCCTATACACCTTCCTAGCACCATCACTGTCATATATAACTTTTGTTTTCATAAAGATTCTCTTTAGCAGCCAGTGCCTTCTTCCCCCAGTCCTACATCGTTAAAAAAACTAAATTATTGTCTTTTGGCAAGATTCTTCTGCCAATGAGCGCTCTGCTGAAGGTTGAATGGCTATGAGACAATGTACCACACAGACTCTCAGCCTTCTTTCAGCAGATACTAGAACACAGCAAATTGTCAGAATAGTGTGGACTTCTATTCTTTGTTTAAATTGTATGAGGTGAAGTGGGTCAAAGACCTCAATATAAAATCAGACACACTAAATCAGTTAGAAGTAAAAGTGGGGGAGAGCCTAGAACTCATAAGTGCAGGAGACTACTTCCTGAACAGAATACCAACAGCACAGGCCTAAGAGCAACAATCAATAAATGGGACCTCATGAAACGGCAATGCTTCTGTAAAGAAAAGGACTCTGTCATCAGAACAAAATGACAGCCTATGGACTGGGAAAGGATCTTCACCAACCTTATATCTGACAGAGGGCTAATATCCAGAATATATAAAGAACTACAGAAGTTAAAAAGAAACAAATCAAGTAATCCAATTAAAAATGGGGTACAGCGCTAAACAGAGAATTTTCTGTAGAGGCATATAAAATAGCAGAGAAATACTGAAAGAAATGTTCAGCATCCTTAGTCATCAGGGAGATGCAAATCAAAACAACCCTGAGATTTCACCTTATACCCATCAGAATGGCTAAGATCAAAAACTCAAATGACAACACATGCTGGAGAAGATGTGGAAAAGGGGGAACCCTCTTACATTGCTGATAGAAATGCAAACTTGTAAAACCACTTTGGAAAACAATCTGGAGCTTCCTCAAGATCTAGCTATAGCACTCCTAGGCATATATCCAAAAGATGCTCAAGTACACAACAAGGACATTTGTTCAACCATGTTTGTAGCAGCTTTATTCATAATAGCCAGAACCTGGAAACAACCCAGATGTCCCTCAGCTTTCAAATCATTAAAATAATTTAAAAGGAAAGCACAGACACTTCCTGTCCTCACACACAACTGGGGTTAAAATGGAAAAAAATCACTTATGTAAGCCAATGTAACTGTTACAACAGCTATCTCCTTTAAATTAAAATATTCTTTCTTGGAGGGAGAACGGAGACTCGTAAGAATTTTGGAACAAACAAATCGTACAAGAGAACTCATGGAACTGAACAGGGTCAGGACACTTAGGAAGTGTGTAGATTCACAAGTCTGCCCCCTTAAGGGTACATAAATACTAACAGTTGCTTCGGAAAGGAGAACACTTCTTCAGTTGACCTGTTGGGTAGGCAGATCACAGTTATAGCTTCCATGAGTCATCACCTGTCCTGGGGTGGACTTTTTGGTGATATGGCTGTCCTTGAGTTGCCCATGTTTCTTTAAGTAACTAATGAAATCAGTGCTTCGCCAAGACAGGCTTGGATGAAACCTTCTTTGGTATGACATTATTTGATAACGGGAGAATAGATATTTGTTCATAAGTCCCAGGAAAAGTTGAACAATACAATTAACCCCCAAACAGGGATCGACAAGGTCAATGATGAGCTGGAGAGGCGCAACTGTATGACACCTGAAATGAGTTGTGGTGACACATGTAGCTGAGGCAGACCTGTGTGAGTATGGAGTTCCTGGATTTTAGGACAATCTTGGCATGCCTACCTTTCCCTGTATCACATGGAATGGTGCCCTTTTTCACTGTAGTGGCTGGCACATGGTCTTGAAGCTATGTATAAGACAAATAATCAAGGTTGTGCCATCAGAGAGTGTAGCAGAGTACTTAGATAGAAACCAGTACTGAATGTCTTTTACTACATGTTACAGGTGGCAAGCTTCTTTAGTCATGTATAGATTATACCTCACCAAGAACAGCTGATGAACAAGAATGTGTTGTAATTCCTGAAAGTAGGGTGGATGGGAGAAATAGTAAGTAGACTGTAATGGTGTTTGTTGTGAGAAATAAAAGACATGCAACTGAGTTGTCTTCCAAGAAAGAATTTAACAATATACAGGAGGAACTATCACAAGAAAAACACACAGGGATGCTATTATTCATGTTAGTTTCTGATTTGGTAAGAAAAGTAGAAAGGGGGAAGGATAGATCGAAGTGTTGGTTTGCCATTTCTTACAGTTGATAGCATGTGAAGGAAAGAGAGTACTCTTATGCATGGGAGAACACTTGGCAATTAGAGAAGATAACCCAGGCCTTAAGAGGTTTTGCCCAGATTTTGTAGAAAGGGCCCATTGCATGCTGCTAGCCCTCGAGTATCTTACAGATTTGGGAAACACCTGTGAGAACAGTGAAAAAAAAACCAGCAGTTGAAGAGTTTGAACTATGGGATCATAGGCACAAAAGGCACTCTGAAGAATGTGTGCATGTGTCCCATGAAAAAGTTCGATGAGGACACGTGGTGGGAGGAGGAGGGAGGATGTAAGAATGTAGAATGCTTGTTTCAAAATCTAGTCCTGCCACCAACGTATAGAGCTGTGAGGACTGAATGTCACATAATCTGTTTATTGTGTTATGGAAGCTGTAAGATACTAATACATACATCAGTGCTTCTGTAAGTTTGCAGTCTAGACAGGACTGTTACTTCTCATCCTTTATCCCTGGCTTTAGCTTCTTCTTCAATGAATCATGTATTTTTGTAGTTCTTATAATACCACCATTTATGCCAATTTCTTATTCTTGCCTGAAATTTTCATTTCCTTTAACTTAGAATAAAAGATAAGCAAAGCGATTTTTAATAATTTATTTTTTATATATTTTTATTATAACTTATTCAGTTTGTATCCCAGCTGCAGTCCCATCCTCATCCTGTCCCTCCCTCCCTCATCCCCTCCTCTAATAATTCTTTTCAGCTACTAATTGTATTCCAATTTCACCAGACACTTTTGCTGACACTAAGAAGTTTAGTAACTATATAATGGTTGGGACTGGGAAGGTGCTTCAATCAGTAAAACCTTTACTTTCCAATGACCAACTCCTGCATTGTGTTTCCAGAACCTATGCAGAAAAACCAGTTTGTGATGGGAAATGCTTATAATTCCATACTGATGTTGCAGACAGCAGGGTGGCAACTGCTCTATCCTTGTTGGAGAGATCTATGCCATTGAGTGACTGTGTCTTAAAAGAGGAAGCCGATAAGCTTGAGGGAGGTGCCAGAGGCCCCCAATCTCACACACACACACACACACACACACACACACACACACACACACGAGCATATAACCATGTATAATTACCTTTTTATTTTTAAAGAGTTTCTCCCTGGATGCTTATTCTTTGACACTATATTCTCTGTATCCAGGTACGAACTAATAATTTACTTTTCTTCTGCTATATTGTTCATGTTTCCAACATATGAGGGTTATCTAATTTACTCAGTTTTAAAATTCTCAATACTGTAGTAATCTTCGGTGTATGCCCTTTCCTCATCTTTCAAATTTTCTTTTTGGATACTATTCCTAAAGGTGTAGTAGATCTTTGAATAGATCTTCACTATCTTCTGTTTTGATGGGTCAAATGTTTGCAGAGTCAGTTGTTTCCTGAGATGTTCTTTAGCTTTGTCTTTTGTGGCTGCTGTTAATCTTTTAAAGGAAGATTTGTTTGTGATCATAAATATTCTGAGTGTTTGAATGTGCTTCTGCCAACACATTTTGTGATTTTTACTGCCCCCCTTGACTTTAATATTTTTGAATTTTAGAAGAGCTAATTAAGCAAATCTTTCAAATGTAAGCCCCCATGCTACAATTCTCAGACAGAGTCTTGAACATCAGCATCAACCTAATGTTTCTTTGCTTCATCCTCATGTCAATTTTTACGTGGCTCATTTAACAGTTTTCTATTGATTTGACACCCATTCAGATGCCATGCCTTCGCCTGAGAACCTGGGTGGAATTATGTATTCTCATCCTCTTTAACTCCCAAATCTTTTTGTTATGAGAACATCAACCCTCCAAGAAGATTCTGTAGGCCTGCTATATACTAGACCCCCTGGTGACCAGTTTCATGTTAGTGTTGTTTCTTGGGAGATCTAAATGCACACCCAAAGTGTAGGTCCCTAGGTATGCCTTTATGGTTATGGTATTATCTCTGAGTAATGTCTTTTAACTCTTATTTATGGTTTCACAAAGTATTCTTTAGATGCTTTTGATTTTTAAAACACATTTGATGCCAGACAGTGTTTTAATCCACAGAAATGGAAGTCCACAGTTTCCAAATTGAACGAGGCTAGGAGTTTTCACTGAAAATGCTTGAATGTGAAAGTGTAATCACTACTTCTTTGGGACCATCCATAGTTGAGCAAGATCCTGTCTATGTAGAATTCCTGGAAAAAAAAACATTTATTCACTAACTTCTGGTAAATAAACAACTGCTTGCTTTTGGCACAATCCCTGTGTTTGCTAAATCAGGTGGTGGCTGGCTGTACTTCTACTAATAATTAATTTTAGAATATTATTCTGACTCACAGATTCTTGAAAATCTCACAGTTTGTTCTCCTAAGACAGATGAGCCCATCGCTTTATTTAACGAGACTTTTTTTTTTTTAATGTTTAGGTACTAAATACACTTTTTTCCTCTTGTTTCTTATGCTCCATGTTCTGACTTACTTCTTTGCTGATAAAAGTAAAAGAAATTCAACTTGGAATTTTTGGCCATACTTCATAATAGATATCAACAAACTTTTTTTTTCCCTGTAAAATAGTAGGTAATAAATACTTCAGTCTCTACTGACTACACAGAACACCTGGTACACATTCTTCTCTGCCTCTGTGTCTCACTTTCTCTCCATCCCTGTTTTTGTTTGAACCTTTAAAAATTCCAAGCCCATTCCATAGCAGGTCATGTCTTGCTAGATTTAATCTGCAACCTCTTAATGCTGACTTTGGCATCTACTTGCAAAATTAGTAAAACTATCTTTGAGGTAATGAGAAAAATCCTAGGTCTGTTGTCTAGTTTCATTTTTTTCAAATTACAAAGCCAAGGAATTTCTTCTGGTGTCCTGAAGAAAAGTCCACTTTGATTTGTTTGAAATTGCCTTTAAAGTAATATAGTTGTCAATTGAAAAAAATACTTCATTTCTAAAAGTTTCCTTTTACATTACCATTGGGTTATTTGTTTTCCCCCCTACTTTGGTCAATTTTTTGAAAGCTCTCTAAGTCGAGCTAAACATTAGAGTACATGGATTACTCTGTCCTTATCCAAATGCTTGAGGTTATTAATTTTTCTTTGTATAAAAATGTTTTCACAGCCTTCCAAACAGGAGTTAAGCTTACTTCCAGTGGTACGTAAGTCTTGAAACCCCACAGCTTAACTACTTTATATTATTTTAAGGGCTGTATAAATTGGTGGATTATCATCAAGAAAATGAAAACAGTTTTCAGAACTACTTTACTTAGAGAATTGAGCCTTTCAAAGCATACCCCCTCCTCAAACGCTAAGCATTATATGGTTTAAGCTCCTGTTATTTCTGCAAAGGGCTTAAAAGACTGTCTGACCAGCATGAGAATGCAACAGAGAATTAATTGAACAGATTTGAAATAATCGAGTTTTACATTTGTTAAGAACATAATGGAGGATGTTATCAAAGTCTCACACGTGGATATACCATCCCCAGAATGCTTATGAAAATAACAGACTGATGATAAGTACAAAAATATATGCTTTAACATTCATCTGGAAACTTCCCACCTAAATGAAACCTCTGCTGTATAATAAAGTCACCTTCTGATAGTTCATCCATCTGTTCCCATATGTGTATATAGCAAAACTGATGGACGTACATGGTACGGCAAAGTCTGTATACAAAGAATCCTGGTTTATGACAGAAATAATGAATAAAATGAGATGAAATGAAGGCCCAAAGGGAAACGAGAAGAAAGAAAAAGTCAAATGAAACAGATAGAAATGGGGGGGGGGAGAGATGACAGACAGAGACAGAGACCACACAGAAAGGTGAGAGTGTAAGATTCAGAAAGCAACTGATTGTTTAGAGAGCAACAACAACAAAATAATTAGCATTAAAAATCCAAGGTCTATACTCTTTGTTAACCAAGAAACATTCACTAATTTTAAAATAAACTAAGCTAAAAAAAAAAAAAGAATCCAATCATTATAACTTATAGTTGGAAAAGAGTAGTGTGGAGTGTTGTTTAAGCATTTGTGATATTGCCCAACTTCAATTAAAAGTTTACTACAAATGATTTGCTAATAAAACAGCATCACACACCAAAATTAACCAGACCCAACATTCTAATTTTTTCTTAGGATAAAAATCAGTGGTTTTAAGGTTTAAAATATTATGCAGAACAAATCTTTAAAAAGCTCATTAAAGCTCGTGGTACTACTGTATTAAATGCTGAGACATGTTTATTTTAAATGTATCTGACCGCAGAGGAAGATGATGCAGTCAGCCTTGATGAGACTTGATAAGCTAAAGTCAGATTGAAGGGGAGGAGGACCTCCCTATCAAGGGACTAGGGAAAGGGCATTGAGGGAGAAAAGGGAGGGAGGGCGGAACTGGCAGGAGACAAGGGAGGGTGCTGCAGAAAATACAAAGTGAATAAATTCTAATAAATAAATATATAAATAAAAACGGAAGTAATTATACATTCCTTATGAATATAATTCAAACCTTACAACATGATATTAAGCTAGAACTGCTGAACAAATAGTAACAGCACGCACAAAATAAACTGCCATTTTATTATATATAATTATGTATAAGTGGGGGCAGGACAAGATGGCGGCGCCAGGAGGATGCTGCTTCTGAGCTGCAGAAAAAACATTGCCAATACAGCGACCAAGAGCCTGAACTCTGGGCCCTAAAACAACAGCAATCATGTTTCCCAGGTGAGAGGAAACCTCGCGGTATGGGAACCAGTCAAGTCAATTCTCAGGACACCCAGCCAGAACCCAGAGGAGATCCCCAGTTGCACAGGCACTCGGTCGCCAGACCAGAGCCACACCCCTGTGTGCCCTGATCACCTTCCCAGGCTGAACAGTGGGCACAAAAACACCATAGACTGGGAGTCCCAGTCGAGGGAAAAACCCACGGGGAAGGAAGGAAGTGGGACTGACCTAGGTCACCCAGCCTTCCCCACATAAAGATCCCGCAGAATGGCGGGCGCGTGCCACCATCTCTGAACTAGGCTCCACCCGCAAGCACAGAGACTTGCTGTGCACCCAGCTCTACATCACAGAAGAACTGTGCACCCCAGAGCATCAGAGACTGTCAGGAGAAAACCCTACAGGAAAGGAAGCAAACAGGGACTGAGTTAGGGTGCCCAGGATCTTCCTGGAAAAGATCCCCAAGAAAGGCGGGTGCTCCTGCCAGCCCAGACACCTGCTGTGCACCAACTACCTGTCACAGACAGAACTCTGCACCCCAGGACACCAGAGCCTGGTTTTCCCTGTCTGGAGAAAACCCCATAGGGAAGGGAGCAAACAGGGACCGACTTAGGGTACCCAGGGTCGCCCTGGCAAAGGTCCTGCAGATAGGTAGAAGTGTGTACTGCCAGCCCAGAGACCTGCTGTGCACCAACTAGCCTTCTGTTGCTCCCATGGAATGGTGCTCACCGGCCACTGACTACCACTTAGGTACTGGGGCACAGAACTCCAACCTCAGACCTTCAGAAGCCTGGGATCCCCGAGATCAACCCCCAGACACTGCTCCAAGGAGCAATCAGTTATCCCTAACAAAACTGACCAAACCACTGGGCACCCAGGCAATAGGTGCAGCTCACTAAATTCACAGCAAGAAACCCAGAAGTAGGGCAGCTGTCCCCAGGTCTTCTCCCAGTGAGAGGAGAGCCCTCGTGACTAACAAGGACCACAGTTACCACTCAGGTCTGTGAGGTAAGCTGTGGCAATTCCCAAAAAAACACCGGCCATTCAGTGACCATATCCAAAAGGCTGAGGAGGCTTCCTTCAGAAAAAAACATCTTCCTGCCAAAAGGATTCTCTCCAACACAGGATTTCAGGAACCACCAGAAACTAACACCCAATACCTAAGATAGTCCAGTGGGTAGAGGCCAGCATAAAAGCTCAACCAACAAAAGACAGAGCAATATGGCATCTCCAGAACCTAGTAATCCAAGGGCAAGAAGCTCTGGACACCCCAGCATAAATTGAAATTCAAGAAGATGACCTAACATCTATGCTTATGAAGAGGATAACAGAGGAAACAAATAAAATGCATAAATATCTAGAGGAAGATAAGGTCAAACAGATTATGGCCATCCTTGAAGAAATACAGGAAGTTGCAGCCAAACAGTTTGTGGCTTTTAGAGAGGAAATACTTAAATACTGAAAGAAAAAAAGAAACGGAGGATTGTTCAAACCAACAACTGAGGGAATTGAAGGAAAAACAGGAAAATACAGCCAGACAGGTGAAGGAAATCAACAAAACGGCTCAATATCTGAAGATAGAATTGGAAAAATTAAAGAAAACACGAATGGAGGAAATTATGGAGAGAAACAACTTAGGGAAGAAAGCAGTAACTACAGAGGTAAGCATAACCAATAGACTATAAGAGATGGAAGAAAGAATCTCAGGTGTGGAAGATACAATGGAAGAAATCGATGTATCTGTCAAAGAAAATGTTAAATCTAAAAAATTGCTGACACAGAATGTCCAAGAAATTCAAGACAACATAAAAAGATAAAACCTAAGAATAATGGGAATAGAGGAAAAAGAAGATTCCTTCCTCCAAGGCCCAGAAAATATTTTCAATGAAATCATTGAAGAAAATTTCCCCAACTTAAAGGAGAGGCCAAGAAGAATACAAGCCGCCTATAGAACACCCAGTAAATTAGACCAGAAAAGAAAATCCTTCCACCATATAATAATCAAAACAGTAAGTATACAGAACAAAGAAAAAATACTAAAAGCTGCAAGGGAAAAAAGCCAAGTAACATATAATGGCAAACCCATCAGAATCACACCTGACTTCTCAACAGAGACTATGAAAGCCAGAAAGGCCTGGACAGATATCATGCAGACCCTAAAAGAACACAGATGTCAGCCCAGGCTACTATACCCAGCAAAATTCTCAATCCTCATAGATGGAGAAAACAAGATATTCAAGGACAAAAACAAATTTCAACAATACCTACACACAAATCCAGTGTTGCAGAAGATACTAGAAGGAAAAATACAACCAAGAAACCTAACTATTTTCAAGAAAATACAGGAAATAACTAACCTCATTACAGTAAAACAAAAAGTACTTACTACTACAGCCAACATCAAAATCAAAGGATCTAACAGCCACTGGTCATTAATCTCTCTCAACATCAATGGACTCAATTCTCCAATAAAAAGAAACAGACTAACAGAATGGATGTGTAAACAAAACCCAACAATCTGTTGCATACAAGAAACACACCTAAGTCACAAAGATAGACATTATCTGAGGGTAAAGGGCTGGAAGACAGTTTTCCAAGCAAATGGACCCAAGAAGCAAGCAGGAGTAGCCATTTAAATATTTGATAAAATAGACTTTCAACCAAAATTAATAAAAAGAGATGCGGAAGGACACTTCATACTCATCAACGGAAAATTCTACCAGGAAGACATCACAATCCTGAACATCTATGCCCCAAATACAAAGGGACCCACATTTGTAAAAGAAACATTGATAAAATTTAAACCCCACACATTAATAGTGGGAGACTTCAACACCCTTCTCTCAACAAAGGACAGGTCAACAAAATAGAAATTAAACAAAGAAACAATGTCTCTAACAGAGGTCATGAATCAAATCGACCTAACAGACATCTACAGAACCTTACACACCAAAAAAAAAAAAAAAACAAACAAACAAACAAAAAAAAACAAAACAAAAAACCAAAAAAAAAAAAGAAGAATTTACCTTCTTCTCAGTACCTCATGGAACCTTCTCCAAAAGAGACCATATGGTTGGTCACAAAGCCAGCCTCAACAGATACAAGAAAATTGAAATAATCCCTTGTATCCTATCTGATCACCATGGAATAAAGGTGGACATCGACAACAACAGAAATAGCAAAAAAGCCTACACATGGAAACTTAACAACTTGCTACTAAATGACAGCTGAGACAGAGAAGAAATAAAGAAAGAAATTAAAGTCTTCCTAGAATAAATGAAAATGAAGGCTACATACCCAAACTTATGAGACACAATGAAAGCAGTGCTAAGAGGAAAGTTCATTGCACTAAGCGCCTTCAAGAAGAAATTCAAAACTTCTCATTCAAACAACTTAATGGCTCACCTAAAAGCCCTAAAAAACAATAAAGAAGCAGACTCACAAAAAGGAGTAGAGAGCTGGAAATAATCAAACTGAGGGCTGAAATCAATAAATGAGAAACAAATAAAACAATTTAAAGAATGAATGAAACCAGAGCTGGTTCTTTGAGAAAATAAACAAGATAAACAAACCCTTGGCCAAACTAACTAAAAGGCAGAGATACACCATCCAAATCAACAAAATCAGAAATGAAAAGGGGGACATAATTGCAGACACTGAGGAAATCCAAACAATCATTAGTACTTACTTCAAAAGTCTATATGCCACAAAATTTGAAAATCTAAATGAAATGGACAATTTTCTTGATCGATTCCACTTACCAAAGCTGAATCAAGATGAGATAAATCAATTAAATTGTTCTGTAGCCCCTAAGGAAATAAAAGGGGTCATCAAAAGTCTCCCATCCAAAAAAAGCCCAGGACCAGATGGTTTCAGTGCAGAATTCTACCAGACCTACAAAGAAGAGCTAACTTCAGTTCTCTTCAAATTATTCCACAAAATAGAAACAGAAGGAACACCACCAAACCCATTCTATGAAGCCACAGTCACCTTGATACCTAAAACCCACAAAGATCCAATAAAGAAAGAGAATTTCAGGCCCATCCCCCTTATGAACATTGATGCAAAAATACTCAACAAAATACTTGGGAACTAAATACAAGAACTCATCAAAGATATCATTCACTATGACAAAGTACGCTTCATCCAAGTTATGCAGGGGTGGTTCAATATACAGAAATCCATCAATGTGATCCACCATATTAATAAACTAAAAGAAAAAAACACATGATAATCTCCATAGATGCTGAAAAAGCATTCGACAAAATCCATAATCCATTCATATTTAAAGTATTAGAGAGATCAGGGATACAAGGCACATACCTAAACATAATAAATACAATATACAGCAAGCCTATAGCCAACATTAAACTAAACAGAGAAAAACTTAAATCAATCCCACTGAAATCAAGGACAAGGCAAGGCTGCCCACTCTCTCCATATCTCTTCAACATAGTTCTGGAAGTCCTTGCTAGAGCAATAAGACAATTGAAGGAGATCAGGGGGATACAAATCAGAAAGGAAGAAGTCAAAGTATCAGTCTTTGCAGATGATATGATAGTATACATGAGCAACCCCAAAAATTAAATCAGAGAACTCCTTCAGCTGATAAACCCCTTCAATAAAGTGGCTGGATACAAAATTAACTAAAAAAAATGAGCAGCCCTCCTGTATACCAAAGACAAAGGGGATGAGAAATAAATTAGGGAAACACCATTCACAATTGCCACAAAAGACATGAAGTACCTTGGTGTGACCCTAACCAAGGAAGTTAAAGATTTGTATAAAAAAATTTAAATCTCTGAAGAAAGAATTAGAAGAAGATATCAGAAGATGGAAAGATCTCCCATGCTCATGGCTTGCCAGGATTAACATAGTAAAAATGGCCATCTTAGCAAAAGCAATCTACAGATTCGATGCTATTCCCATCAAATTAGCAATACAATTCTTTACAGACCTAGAAAGACAAATTCTCAACTTCATATGGAATAACAAGAAACCCAGAATTACTAAAACAATCCTCTACAATAAAAGATATTCTGGAGGTATCTCCATCCCTGATTTCAAGCTGTACTATAGATCAACAGTAATAAAAACTGCATGGTACTGGCATAGAAACAGAATGGTGGATCAATGGAACTGAATAGAAGACCCAGAAATAAACCCACACACTTATAGACACCTGATTTTTGACAAAGATGCCAAAACCATACAATGGAAAAAAGATAGCATCTTCAACAAATGGTGCTGGCTAACTGGATATCTACATGTAGAAAAATGCAACAGAATGGTGGATCAATGGAACTGAATAGAAGACCCAGAAATAAACCCACACACTTATAGACACCTGATTTTTTACAAAGACGCCAAAACCATACAATGGAAAAAAGATAGCATCTTCAACAAATGGTGCTGGTCTAACTGGATATCTACATGTAGAAAAATGCAAATATATCCATACTTATACCCCTGCACAAAACTAAAGATCAAAGACCTCAACATAAAACCAGACACATTAAATCTGTTAGAAGAAAAAGTGGGGAAGAGCCTTGAACTCATTGATACAGGAGACAACTTCCTAAACAGAACACCAACAGCACAGGCTCTAAGAGCAAAAATCAACAAATGGGACCTCATGAAACTGAAAAGCTTCTGTAAACCAAAGGACACCGTCATCAAAACAAAACCACTGCCTACAGATTGGGAAAGAATCTTAACCAACCCTTTATCTGACAGAGGGCTAATATCCAGTATATATAAAGAACTACAGAAGTTGAAAAGCAACAAATCAAATAATCCAATTAAAAATGGGGAACAGAGCTAAACAGAGAACTCTTGATAGAGGAATATCAAATGGCAAAGAAACACTTAAAGAAATGCTCAATTTCATTACCCATAAGGGAAATGCAAATCAAAATGACCCTGAGATTTTACCTTACACTCATGAGAATAGACAAAATAAAGAACTCAAGTGATAATGCATACTGGAGAGGATGTGGAGAAAGGGGAACTTTCCTCCACTGCTGGTGGAAATGTAAACCTCTACAACATTTCTGGAAATCAATCTGGCACTTCCTCAGACAACTAGGAATATTACTTCCTCAAGATCCAGATATACCACTCTTGGCATATATCCAAATGAGGCCCAAGTACACAATATGACATTTGCTCAACCATGTTTGTAGCAGCCTTATTTGTAAAAAGAAGCTGGAAACAAACCAGATGCCCCTCAACTCAGGAATGGATAAAGAAATTGTGGTACATCTATACAATGGAATATTACTCAGCAATAAAAAACAAGGATATCATGAAATTTGAAGGTAAATGGGAACTGTAAAGGATCATCTTGAGTGAGTTATCCCAGAAGCAGAAAGACACACATGGTATATACTCACTCATATAGACATATAAAATAGGATAAACCTACTAAAATCTGTACACCTAAAGAAACTAATCAAGAGGGAGGACTCTGTCTAAAATGCTCAATCCCATACAGAAAGGCAAAGAGAATGGACATCAGAAGAAGAAAACAAGAAACAAGCTAGGAGCCTGTAACAGAGGGTCCATGAAAGGCTCTGCCCTGCAGAATATCAAAGCAGATGCTGAGACTTATGGCCAACTGTTGGGCAGAGTGCATGGAATCTTATGAAAGATGTGGGAAATAGTAAGATCGGGAGAGGACAGGAGCTCTACAAGGAGAGCAACAGAACCAAAAAATCTGAGCACAGGTTTTTTTTCCTGAGACTGATACTCCTACCAAGTACCATGCATGGAGAAAACCTAGAATCCCTGCACAGATGTAGCCCATGGCAGTTCAGTATCTAAGTGGGTTCCATAGTAATGGGAACAAGGACTGCCTCTGACATGAACTGATTGGCCTGCTCTTTGATCATCTCACACTGATGGGGGAGCAGCCTTACCAGGCCATAGAGGAAGACAATGCAACCACTCCTGATAAGAGCTGATAGACTAGGATCAGAAGGAAGGAAAGGAAGACCTTCCCTATCAGTGGACTTGGGGAGGGGCATGTGTGGAAAAGGGGAGGGAAGGTGGGATTAGGTGGGGAGGAGGGAGGAGTTTATGGGGGGGATATAAAGTGAATAAAGTGTAATTAATAAAAATTAAAATTAAAAAATATTATGTATATGTGTATAATTATGGCTTTAACTTTTAAAGAAAATTACTCCTGTGTAAAGTAGTAACATAAATAGTATTAGATTTAAAATATTAAATTTTTTAAATTACTGAATCAATAAAATTATTTTTACCTATTTTTCATTTTTTTTTTACAATTTAGTCACTTTTTATCCTGATTGTAGCCCCCTCCCTCATCTATTGGTCTCACCCTCCTTCTCTCTTCCACCTCCTCCCCTAACCCACTGAAAAGGGGAGTCCTCCTTCCTTGCCATCTGACCTTATCCTATCAAGTCTCCTCAGCACTGCCTGGATCCTCTTCCTCTTTGGCCTGGCAAGGCCTCCCCACCTAGGAAACTGATCAAAGAGCACGCAACTGCGTTCATGTAAAAAATAACCCCTGCCTTCTTTAATAGGGAACCCACATGGAGATTCATCTGCCTATGGGCTGCATCTGAGCAGAAGATGTAGGTCCTCTGCATGCATGGACCTTGGTTGGTGCATCAGTCTATGCAGGATCCCCTGGGTCCAGATTTTTTGACTTTGTCGTTCTCCTTGTGGAGCTACTGTCTCCTCCAGATCCTTCCATACCCTCCTACTTTACTTTTTCTATAAGACTTGCTGTCCTCTTCCCAAAGTTTACCTGTAAGTATCTGCATCTGCTTTGATCCCCTGTTGGGTGGAACCTTTCAGAGGACATCTACTGTAGGATCCCGTCTTGTCCCCTCTCTTCCACTGCTTCAGGTGTCTGTGTTGTTTTCCCTTCTGAATTAGAATCAAGCATCCTCCCTAGGTTTCTCTCTCTCTCTCTCTCTCTCTCTCTCTCTCTCTCTCTCTCTCTCTCTCTCTCTCTCTCTCTCTCTCTCTCTCTCTCTCTCTCTCTCTCTCTCTCTCTCTCTCTCTCTCTCTCTCTCTCTCTCTCTTAGCTTCTTTAGCTCTATAGATTGTAGTCTGGTTATCTTATATTGTGTGGCTAATATCCACTTGTAAGTGAGCATATACCATGTGTTTCTTTCTGCTTCTGGGTTACCTCACTCAGGATGATCTTTTCCAGTTCCCACCATTTGTCTGATTTCCTTGTTTTTAATTGCTGAGCAGTACATTTACGTTGTGTAAATGTACCACAATTTCTGTATCCATTCTTCAGCGGAGGGACATCTGGGTTGTTTTCAGGTTCTGGCTATTATGAATAAACCTGCTATGAATATAGCTGAGCAAATGTCTTTGTTGAATGGTGGAGCACCTTTCCTGTATATGCCCAGGAGAGGTATAGCTAGGTCTGGAGGTAGAGCTATTCCCAATTTTCTGAGAAAACACCAGATTGATTTCTAAAGTTTTTATACAAGTTTGCACTCCCTCCAACAATGGAGGAAGGTTCCCCTTTCTCCACATCCTCTCCAGCCATGTGTTGTCACTTGAGTGTTTTATCTTAGCCACTCTGATGGGTGTAAGGTGAAATCTCAGGCTCGTTTTGATTTTATATTTCCCTGATGACTAAGGTCATTGTAGCATTTCTTTTTTTATTTAAATTTATTTATTTTTATATCAATCACAGGTTAGGTTTTTGCATCCCATGCGTAGACCCTCCCTCATTCCCTCCCACCCTCCCCAACCGTCCCTCATCTCCTCCCCGCCCCCTCCAAGTCCACCAACAGGGGAGGACCTCCTCCCTTCCATCCAACCCCAGCTCATCTTGTCTCCTCAGAGCTGGCTGCAATGTCCTCCCCTGGGATCTAGCCAGGCTGTTACTCCCTGGCATGTATGGGGGAGGGTCAAAGAGTCAGCCATCAAGTTCAAGACTGAAACAGTCCCTGTTTCCCTTACTAGGGTCTTCAGTTCGACACTGACCTATCATGGGCCGCATCTGGGCAGGGGTTCTAGGCCATATGCATATACGGTCCTTGGTTGTAGAAACTGTCTCATATAAGACCCCTGTGCCCTGCTCAGTTTGGTCTTTGTGGAGCTCTTGTTCTCCCCAAGTCTTACTAACTTCCTCTATTTTTATTATTACTTCGCGCCCTCTGCCAAGGGCTTGATTGTGAGTCTTAATATCTGCTTTGATACATTGCTAAACTGATTCTTTCAGAGGTCCTCTTTGGTATGCTCCTGTCCTGTTGCTTGTTTTCTCCTCCATTCAATGTCCATCCCATTTGTTCATCTAAATGAGCACTGATCATACTAACCTGGGTCTTCCTTCTTGTATATCTTCCCTAGGTGTGTATATTTCAGCATGACCTTCCTATCCTATAGGTCTATATAAGTGAGTATATACCATATGTGATTTCACCTTACACCCACCAGAATATCTAAGATCAAAACCTCTCTGCTGGAGAGGTTGTGGAGCAAGAGGAACCCTCCTCCATTGCTGGTAGGAATGCAAACTTGTACAACCACTCTGGAAATCAATTTGGAGCTTTCTTAGACAATTAGGAATAGTGATTCCTCAAGACCCAGCTATACCACTCTTAGGCACATATCCAAAAGATGCTCAAGTACACAACAAGGACATTTGCTCAACTATGTTCGTAGCTGCTTTATTTGTAATAGCCAGAACCTGGAAACAACCCAGATGTCCCTCAGTTGAGGAATAGATACAGAAATTGTGGTACTTTTACACAATGGAATACCAGTCAGCAATAAAAAAGGAGGAAATCATGAAATTCGCAGGCAAATGGTGGGACCTGGAAATGATCATCCTAAGTGAGGTATCCAAAAGCAGAAAGAAACATATCGAGCATTTCTTTAAGTGTTTCCTGCCATTTGATATTCCTCTATTGGGAATTCTCTGTTTAGCTCTGTACCTCATTTTTTAATTGGATTACTTGGTTTGTTGGTGTTTAATTTCTTGTTTTTTTTTTAATATTGTGTATATTAGTCCACTTTCAGATGTAGTGTTGGGGAAGATCTTTTCCCAGTCTGTAGGCTGTTAGTTTGTTCTGTTGACCATGTCCTTTGTTTTACAGAAGATTTTCAGTTTCAGGAGGTCCCATTTATTGATTTTTTATCTTAGAGCTTGAGCTATTGGTGTTCTGTTTAGGAAGTTGTCTCCTGTGTCAATGAGTTCAAGGCCTGCTCCCACTTTTTCTTCTAATGGGTTTAGTGTGTCTGGCTTTATGTTGAGGTCTTTGATCCACTTGGACATTAGTTTTGTACAGGGTGATAGATGAGAATCTGTTTGCAATATTTTTATATGTAGACATCCAGTTAGACCAGGGATAATTGTTAAAGATGCTATCTCTTGGAAGGACCTGGAGGGGACAGGGGCTCTACAAGGAGAGCAACAGAATCAAAAAATCTAGGAACAGGGAAATTCCTAGTGACATCTTCCCTGCCCTGGCTTTCTTGCTCTGAAGTTAATTAGCTGCAGCTGCCCACACACTGTGCTCAGACACTGCGTTTGCTGGGTGCAGCCATAGTGAAGAACCAGTGAGCCCAGAGGTTTGGTCGGTCTCCCTAGGGAGATGGGTTGAGATTTGGAGCCTTGTCTAAGGCTGTTCCTGTGGTTCCCAGGTGTCCGAAGGCCTAAGGTTGGAGTTCTGTGCCTCAGTACCCAGAAGGTATTGGTGGTGAACACAGCACACAGGCATGAGGCTAGATGCTGATGACTGCGCACCTGAAGGAACATAGGAACTTTTCTGGGAATATCTGTGCGCCCTGAGGTGGGACCTGGTTGTTTCCCTAGCTGTATGGTTTTCTGTCCATGTGGAGGTCCGGTGTTTTGTGCTTTGAGGTCCACAGTTCAATCTGGGAGTACAGGGTGCAGGCGTGTGGACTGGCACTGGAGACCTAGCACCTGTAGAAAACCAGGAAGGTTTTTTTGGAGGATTAACTGGGTGATCTGAGGTTGAACCCAACTTTTTCCCTCACTGTCAGGGTTTCCTTTCATCTGGGGAACACAGTCACAAGTGTTTTGGAGTCCACAGTTCTGTCTGTGGGTTTCTGGGTAAAAATTGCTGCTCTGTTCAGACAGTGTATGGTCCGTGCAGCCATCTTGGATCTCTGGTTTTTTCTGTTTTGTTTTGTTTTGTTTTTTCAGAAGAGAGTTATTTAAGGTATTGTCTGCAGCAGTAAATAGTGCCCATGTCCTCAATGGTTGTCTTGTCGATGGTGCTCGAAAGGATCACATGTGGATGATTAGGTTCCTATGAATCTTACTCTTTGTGTGTGTGTGTGTGTGATAGATGAAGAAGATGCTTTCTTTGGAGAGTATGTGGCAAGTGAAGAAATGGTTCTTATCCACTCTTTTAGGATATGGTTTCTATTTGTCTCCTTTGATCCAGGTATTAGATATAAGGGAATAAATAAAATAGTACAATGTCATGGAACCATCAATCATCAGAGGGTAAGAAGGAAAAAACAGCACATAAAGCCTTTAAAAAAAGCCATGTGATACTCAAACATAAAGAGGAGCAAGGTAAGCAGAACATGGCTGCAGTGTACACAGGCTAGAGATATTCTCTGTGATAGAATATTTCAATAAATCCTTGAGTGCATGTTAGGTGTTTAATTTTATGTGTCAATCTGACTGCTACAGGGTCCTCAGTGTATAGTCCATCACGATTCTGGGTGTTTCTGTGATGGTATTTTTTGATGAGATTAATGTTTGTAAAATAGTAGGCTAAAAACATGTCATATGGGTCTCTTTAATTTATAATGGGATTATCCAATTAGATGGCAACCCAAATGAATGAAAAGCTGAACTGCCGTGAGTAAGAGGACATTCCTCTGGCTTGACTTATTGTGAGCCACGATGTCAATTGTTTTTTCATCTTTGCACCGTATCAGAAAAGTTGGTGATTTCTAGGTCTCAAGCCTGTAGGCATGTGAACCTGAACCACACTATTGACAGACCTGCAGGGACATAAGAGATTATGGTCTAAATAATACAAGATTTCTTGATAATGATAGATTTTAATTATGTGCAGCAGGTAGACAACCTGTAGAATAGCACTGTATAGTAGGTATTATTAATATTAGTTTTCATGGGAAGACATCAAGGCATAAAAAGCTACCTTACCTACACTCTACTTAAGTCAACCAGTGGTGGGGTTGAATTGTGCACTCAGGAAGTTCAAATTCTAGAATTCTGTTATATTGGGTCTGTCTCCTTGTTAGATTCTCCAGAAACTACATACATACAGAGAAGAATAACAAATATTTAATTTTAGGGTAATTCATTCTATTAAGGTTAGGGGAATGAGGACAAGTTTGCAAAGATGAAGATAAAATATCAGTGACACAAGTGGGGTCCTTGGTGTGGTCAGGGAGACTGAGGAAGGGACACACTCCAGTGAGAACTGAAGGTTTATCCTCTTGCTGGAGCGTACATGGTGGAAATACCAGATTCTATATTGTGGAGTCTCTGGAAAGGCCTCTCAGAGATGCTTCAAGAGAAACTGGGCAAAGGCTTCTATCTAATGAAAGGAGCCATGAATTCTTGTTAAATGTCCAATACCGGGAAGAGAAAATATAAGACAAGCCAGTGTCATCATCATCATTATCAACAATAACAACAACCAAACCCAGCTCTCCTCAAAGAAGACAAGAGATGATGTATTCTGTAGGCAAATATTAGTGACTATAGGCTATGAATACAGATTACAGTTATCCCAAATGTCATTTCTCCACCATAAGAAAAGACAGTTATTGTTTTTTGTTTTTGTTCTTTTTTTAATATATAGTAACAGAACAAAGACAGTATCCAAGCAAGACACTTTAAAATACATTAGTGGAACTGTAAGGTGGATGAGTTATAGCAAATATGTTATAGGTTTCGGACGCTTTCTGACACACTTTTATTTGAGGGTTGGTGAAAGCTGTGGATCAGTGTGTACATTCTGAGAGGATTTACCTAATAGAAACAAGGATGCTAGGTCATACACAAAGGTAGGCAGTGAAGGGCTACTTAGGATCCTATGACATCTGAGGATGATTCGTCTTTGGACCTGCAGAATACCAGCTCTATGTTGTTATTGAGATTCTGGTCAATGAGCCCATCTTATAGAATGTTTACTACAAATGCAACTTTTTTTTTCTTCTGGGAAATCATGTAATAACCAGTAAATTTACTTCAGAAATGAGTACTTTCAAAGAACATAGAGCGAGATTAAGGAGAAGTCCACTATCCCAGTAGGGTACGTATGTGCGCCATAATGGAAGGACAAGAGTAAAGTATTTTAAAGCATCGACTACATGTTCAGAAATTCAAAGTGATGAATAAAAGAGAGATCATTTTTTTCAAGCAACTAATCTATTTAGAGAGAATGAGAGAGCCATAAAATCAGTTTGGCTACTGTCATAATAATTGATGCAGACAAGAATTAATCATGACTTTAAAACTTAGTGGACTTTTACCAAATAGCAGAGTATTTACACAATTTCAATTTGATTCTCATTAATATTCTTATCAGTACAAAAGCGAAAATGGCAACTTTGAAATAGTGAGCCCTGGCACAAACCTTTCCAAGTTCCTAAACTGGGGAACTGTAACTCCTGAAGCAAGGCTCTGATAAGGGCATTGCATCATCTCCTCCCTGGGAAATACTCCTTCCAAAGATGCATGAGGTGGATCTCTTAAGGGAGTTTCAGTCACACTGGTCCAAAATAAGCAAGTTTCTGTACAGTGCCTGACTTGACATTGACAGTGTCAAGGCCCTGAATGTGAGTATTCAATACCTGTATGAATGCTAGGCAAACATAACATGATTATCAGATAAACTGCGTGGCCTTAGATTTTCTTTGTTCATGTTGTATTTTATTGGAACAACTGACAACATCTGAATGAAAACTCTGCTTTAGAGGAGGCTTGTTCCTTTGATAGTTTCTGTACGTTCAAAAATTTGGTATATCTTAAAATAATTTTTAAAAGCTTAACATAACATAGCTGAAAGTGTTTGCATCTATGCAGATATTTTTCATGCTATCAAGTTATTAAATGTCACTAAGACAAGATGTACATATGATCATAATGCATTTGTGAAGTTCTTAAAAAAGCTAATAAAATATTATATTAAAATAAGTTAAATGAATATCGAAATGGCTAAATCTATTGTGATAACTATTGAGAATGATTGGGAAAACTGGTCAGATAACATCAAGCTGACTGAATATCTGCTCACTAGATCTGACTCTGCAGATCATTCACAAGGATGCAACAAATATCTAGTGGTTTCAGGGGCTTTCACATTTTCTTTGAGAAGAAAGGATGCATGTAGAAGATTAAATTTCAGGACAAGCAAACAAATAGCAAGTATGGAATAGACACTTCATGTACACAGGGGATGTTGTTATGCTATGACAGGGCAATTGGAACCACAACACAGTGAAACCCACTTGTGTTTGGTGTATGGAATTAACTAAATCCCTTTTCTTTCCTAAGCTTTAGTTTGACTTTCTTTGACAATCATTTCTGTACAGTGCTTACTTATATTTTAATTGTTACCTTCATCTGCTTCAGAATGCCCTCTATGTAGTCAAAACCCATATCAGCCTTGATCAATACTGATGTGTCATCTTACAGGAAGATATATGTGGACAGAATAATTGAAGTTTATAAAAATGTATATATTTTCTCTTGAGGTTTATGTTTTAACATTGAAAGTGAAAAATGTTTCTATGACTAAGATATTTCAAACAGTGACTAATTGATTAATAACAGGGCAGTGTGAGACACTGATAGTATCGTCACCATCAAACCCTGTGCCACTTGTGGTTAGAGTTGTTTTCTTTTTTATGTAGAGCTGAAGAACAGAAATAATAAAGGAGCCAAGTTTCTAAGGGAATTTCGACATCTTGATCTTGTTGCAATGAGTAGAATTTCACAGAGAGGACTTATCTAGTCTAACAATGGGAGTTAAGTAGCATTCTCAAATACTGAATTCTATACAAGGAGATTGAATTTATCCAGCATGTAGTTGAGAGACACAAAGGATATTTAGCAAGAGGAGGTTATGTACTAGGCTTTAAAAATATTGCTTTAAAATTAACAGTGATGATTGTTTATATTCCCAAAGAAGCCTCCTTGGCCTCAGGAACATCAACTTTACCTATCCTGTCCCTCCAGTATCCTGCCTGCTGGCTCATTCAGCAGAGATGAGCTGCAGGCTGTTCCTTTTAAAGGAGTCCTGCAGGTTCCTAGAAGCACCCAGGCCTGCTGGACCCCAGCCTGGCTCTGACCTCTCCCCACCAATTCCCTGCCTGGATGGTCATCCTAAAGCACAGCCAGCAGAGTGGAGATGTGTTCTGTTCCCAAGCTCCATTGTCAGGCCCACAGCTTTCTCTCCCTTCCCTAAAATGCCTGCAGGACTCTAAGAACATTCACATCCACCTTGGGCACAACCAGCAGAAGTGACCACCGGGATATTACCTGTGCCTGTTGTCAGGCCCAAGGCTTTGCCTGCCTCCTACAGGAATCCTGCCAGCATCAGGAACATCCATCCAACACAAAGGACAACCAGATTACTGAAGGCCAGGGTAATATGGCACCACTGAGCCCAGCTATCCTACTACAGAAAGCCCTGGATATCCTAACACAGCCCAAACACAAAATGATGGCTTTAAATCCAACCTTATAAAGACCATAGAGGCCTTTAAAGAGGAAATAAATAAATGCCTTAAAAATAGAGGAAAATATGATCAAACAGATGAAGGAAATAAATGAAATAATTCAAGACCTGGAAATGGAAATAGAAGCATAAAAGAAAACAAACTGAGGAAATCCTGGAGAGAGAAATCCTAAGGAAGAAAACAGGAACTACAGACACAAGCATCAGCAACAGAATATGAGAGATGGAAGGGAGACTCTCAGGCAGAGAGGACACAATTGAAGAAATCAATACATTGGTAAAAGAAAATACTAAATCTAAAAAGTTCATGACACAAAACATCCAAGAAATCTGGTATACTGTGAAGAGACCAAACCTAAGATTAATAGGAATAGAAGAAAGAAAAGACTACCAGCTTCAACACCCAGAAAATCATAAAAGAACAACAAAATCATAGCTTCAACAAAATCATAGAAGAAAACTTCCCCAACCTAAAAAAAGAGAGAGAGATGCCTGTAAACATAAAAGAAAAGTTTACAAAACACCGGATTGAACCAAAAACAACAAAAAAGAAAAGCCTACACCACATAATAATCAAAATGCTAAATCTACAAAATAAAGAATGTTAAAAGCAACAAGGGAAAAGGCCAAATAACATATTTATGAAAGACTTATCAGAATTACACCCAACTTCTAAGCAAAGATTCTAAAAGCCAGAAGGGTCTGGATAGATATATTGCAAACTCTAAGAGACCAAGTTGTCAACCAAGACTATGATACTCAGCAAAAATTAAGCACCATAGATGGAGAAAATAAGATATTCCACGACCAAACAAAATTTTAAAAATTTATCCACAAATCCAGCCCTAGAGAAGAGAGTACAAGAAAAACTCCAACCCAAGGAGGTCAATGTGAAAACAAGACTTATCATTCTTCTGCATGCAAGAAAAATACCTTAGCAACAATGATGGATATTACTTCAGAATAAAGGGCTGGAAAAAGGTTTTCCAAGCAATTGTACCAAAGAAACAAGTTGGAGTAGCCATTCTAATATCTAATTTCAACCAAAATTAATCAAGAGATCAATAAAGACACTTCAATCTCATCAAAGGAAAAATCAAGAAGACAGCACATTATTTTTAAAATTTTTTATTTATTACAATTTATTCACCTTTTATCCCAGCTGTAGCACCCTCTGTCCTCCCCTCCCAATCCTGCCCTCCCTCCCTTTTATCTTCCTATGACTCTCCCCCAGTCCACTGATAAAGGAGGTCCTCCTCCACTTCCATCTGACTCTAGCCTTTCAGGTCACACCAGGACTTGCTGCATTGTCTTCCTCTGTGGCCTGGCAAGGTCGCCCCACCCCCATCAAGAGGAGGTGATGAAAGAGCCAGCTATTGATTTCATTCCAGGGACAGCCTCTGTTCTCCTTAGTAGGGCACCCACTTGGACACTGAGGTGCCATGGGCGACATCTGTGTAGGGGTTCTAGGTTATTTCCATGCATGGTCCTTGGTTAGAGTATCAGTCTCAGAAAAGACCTCTGGGCCCAGATTTTTTTGGTTCTTTTGCTCTCTGTAGAGCTCCTGTCCCCTCCAGATCTTTCTATCTCCCCCTTCTTTCATAAGATTTCTTGCACTCTGCCCAAAGTTTGGCTATGAGTCTTAGCATCTGCTTTGATACCTGGTAGTTAGAGTCTTTCAGAAGCTCTCCATGGTAGGCTCCTTTTCTGTTCCCTCTTCCAAGGTCTATTCCCTTTGCCTTTCTGAATGACATTTTACCCAGGGTCTTCCTTCCTGCTTAGCTTCTTTAGGTGTACAGATTTTAGTATGTTTATCTTATAATATATGTCTAATCTCCACTTAAAAGTGCATATATACCATGTGTGTCTTTCTGCTTCTGGGATACCTCACTCAGGATGATCTTTTCTAGTTCCCACAATTTGCCTGCAAATTTCATGATTTCCTCATTTTTAATTACTGGGTAGCATTCCATTGTATAAAGGTACCCCAATTTCTATATCCATTCCTCAACTGAGGGAAATCTGGATTGTTTCAAGATTCTGGCTATTATGAATAAAGCTGCTATGAACATGGTTGAGCAAATGTTATTACCCTGTACAAAACTAAAGTCCAAGTGAATCAAAGACCTCAACATAAAACCAGACACACTAAACCTGTTAGAAGAAAAAGTGGGGAAGGGCCTTGAACTCACTGGCACAGGAGACAACTTCCTGAATGAAACACCAACAGCACAGGCTCTAAGATCAACAATTAATAAATGGGATATCACATTAATAATGGGGTACCTCAAAATCCTTCTCTCACTGATGGACACATGATTGAGACAGAAACTAAAGAGAGAATTAATGAAAATAACCAATGTTATGAATCAAATGGACACAACAGAATATTCCATCCAAACACAAAAGAACATGCCTTCTTCTCAGTACCATATAGATCCTTCTCCAAAACTGGCCATATAGTTGGTCACAAAGTAAGCCTCAACTGATACAAGAAAATTGAAATAACTCCTTGTAACTTACCAGACATCATGGATTAAAGCTGAACTTCAACAATAACAGAAACAAAAGAAATTCTACAAACTCATGTAAACTGAAGAACTCTCTACTCCATGACCACTGGGTCAAAGAAGAAATAGTAAAATCAATTAAACTTTCTATAATTCAATACAAATGAAGGAATGACATACTCACACTTTTATGGAACACAATGAAAACAGTGCTATGAAAGTTCGTAGCACTTAATGCCTTCACAAAGAAATTGCAAAGATATCATACTAGCAATTTAAAAGCATACCTGAAAATCTAGAACAAAAAGAAGTAAACACACCCAAGAGGTGTAGATGGCAGGAAATGATCAAACTCAGGGCTGACATCAATAAATTAGAAATAAAGAAAACTTTAGACCGTGATGGTCAGATAGGATACAAGGGATTATTTCAATCTTCCTGTATCTGCTGAGGCTTACTTTGTGACCAACTATATGGTCTATTTTGGAGAAGGTTCCATGAGGTGCTGAAAAGAAGGTATACTCTTTTGATCTAGGATGAAAGGTCCTGTAGACATCTATTAGGTCCATTTGATTTAGGGTGTCTGTGAGTGCCCTTGTTTTTCTGTTTTGCTTCTGACCAGATGATCTGTCCCTTGGTGAGAGTGGAGTCCCTTGTTTTCTCCCACTATTAGGGTGTTGGGATCAATGTGTGATTTCAGTTTTAATATTGTTTGATTTACATATGTAGGTGGTCTTGTATTTGGGGCATAAATGTTCAAACTTGTGATGTCCTCCTGTTGGAATTTTCCTTTGATGAGAAGGAAGTGCCCCTCCTCATCTTTCTTGATTAACTTTGGTTGAAAGTCTATTTTATTAGATACTAAGATTGCTTCCACAGCTTGTTTCTGGGTCCATTTGCTTGGAAATTGGTTTTCTAGCCTTTTACTCTGAGGTAGTGTTTATCTTTCTTGCATAGGTATGTTTCTTGGATTCAGCAGAATGTAGGATCCTATTTCCGCAGCCTGTTAGTCTGTGTCTTTTTATTGGAGAGTTGAGTCCATTGATGTTGATAGATAACAGTGACCAATGACTGTTAGTTCCTTTCATTGTGGAGTTGGTGGTCTTACTGTGATTCATTGCTTTGTTGTTGTTGTTGTTGTCATTGGGAGATAATCTGTATCCTATATTTTCTTTGGTGCAGTTGTTTCTGTTGGACTGAAGTTTTCC
>CM053757.1:28920075-29002200 GCA_028658305.1 Pachyuromys duprasi | reverse complement strand
ATGTCCCTCAGTTGAGGAATGGATACAGAAGTTGTGGTACTTTTACACAATGGAATACTATTCAGCAATTAAAAAGGAGGAAATCATGAAATTCGCAGGCAAATGGTGGGACCTGGAAACTATCATCCTGAGTGAGGTATCCCAAAATCAGAAAGAAACTTATGGTATATACTCACTTATATAGACCTACAGGATAGGAAGTTCAAGCTGAAATCTACACACCTAGAGAGGATAGACAGGAAGGAGGACCCAGGTTGGTATGATCAATGCTTGTTTGGATGAACAAATGGGATGGACATTGAGTGGAGGAGAAAACAAGCAACAGGACAGAAGTATGCCAAGGAGGACCTCTGGGGGGGGTCAAGGTAGCTATGTATCAGAGCAGATGATAAGACTCGCGATCAAGCCTCTGACAGAGGGCTCGAAGTAATGATAGATCTGGGGGAGGTTGGTGAGACTTGGGGAGAACAAGAGCTCCACAAAGACCAAACTGAGCAGGGCACAGGGGTCTTGTATGAGATGGTTTCTACAATCAAGGACCATGTGTGGATGTGGCCTGGAACCCCTGCACAGATGGGGCCCATGATAGCTCGGTGTAGGACTGAAGACCCTAGTGAGGGAAACAGGGACTGTTTCAGTCATGGACTTGATGGTGGACTCTTTGACCCTCCCCCATACAAGCCGGGGAGTGACAGACTGGCTAGATCCCAGGGGAGGACATTGCAGCCAGCGCTGAGGAGACAGGATGAGCTGGGTTTGGATGGAAGGGAAGGAGGTCCTCCCCTGTTGGTGGACTTGGAGGGGGCGGGGAGGAGGGAGATGAGGGAGGGAGTAGGAGGGTGGGGGGGAATAAGGGAGGAGGCTACGCCTGGGATGTAAAGTACCTAACTTGTAATTGATATAAAAATAAATAAATTATAAAAAAAAATAAAGGACACAATACACATAACCAACAAACCAAGAGCTCGTTCTTTGAGAAAATCAACAAGATAGAGAAACCCTTAGCCAAACTAACTAAAAGTCAAAGAGACAGTATCCAAATTAATAAAATCAGAAATGAAAAGAACATAACCACAGACACTGAGGAAATCCCAAGAATCATTAGTTCTTACTTAAAAAGTCTTTCCTTCACAAAATTGAAAATCTAAATGAAATGGCTGATATTCTTGGTAGATATCACACACCCACGTTAAATAAAGATTAGATAAACAGCTCAAATAGATGTTTAAGCCCTAAGGAAATAGAAGTAGGAATGAATAATCTTCCTCCTTACCTCCCCCGAAAGCCCTGTGCCAGTTCATATTAGCACAGAATTCTACTAGACTCTCAAAGTAGAGCTAGTAATAATATTCCTCAAACTATTCCACAAAATAGAAACAGAAGGAACATTGGAAAACTCACTCTTTGAGGCCACAGTCACCCTGATACCTAAACCATAAAGACTCAACAAAGAAGCAGAATTTCAGATCAAATTTCCCTTATGTAAAAATACTCCATAAAAAAGCACAAACTGAATCCAACAACACATCAAAAAAAATCATCTAATATGATCAAGTAGACTTCATCCCAGGGGTACAGAGATGGTTCAATATTCCAAAATTTATTAATGCAATACACCATATAAACAAACTGAAGGAAAAAAAAAGAAAACGCATGATCATCTCATTAGTTGCAGAAAAAGTTTTTGACAAAATTCAATACCACTTCATTTTAAAGGTCTTGGAAAGATCAGGGATACAAGGCACATACGTAAACACAATAAAGGCAGTACACATCAAGCTAGTACCCAAGATCAAATTAAATGAAGAGAAATTTAAAGCAATTCCACTAAAATTTGGAACAAGATAAGCTGTCTACTCCCGCCATCTATCTTTAATATAGTACTTGAAGTTCTAGTTAGAGCAGTAAGACAATTAAGGAAGATCAAGGTATCACTATTCACAGATAATATAATAGTATACATAAGTGACCCAAAATTCTACCAGAGAACTCCTACAGCTGATAAACACCTTCAACAAAGTGGGTGGCTACAAAATTAACTAAAAACAAACACCAAAACAAACAAACACAAAACAGTAGCCCTCCTTTATACAAAAGACAAAACCTAAGAAATAAATTAGGTAAACAACACTTTTCACAACAGCCACAAATAACATAAAGCATCTTAGTGTAACTCAAATCAAGCGATAGACCTATATGATAAGACTTCAAGTCTCTGAAGAAATAAATTGAAGAAGGTATCAGAAGATGGAAAGGCCTCCATGCTCATGGATCAGTAGGTTTAACATAGTAAAATGGCCATCTTACCAAAAGCAATCTATAGGTTTAATGCAATTCCCATCAAAATTCCATTACAATTCCTTATGGACCTTGAAAGAGCAATTCTCAACTTCACATAAAAAACAAACAAACAAACAAAAAAAAACCATCTAGGTTAGATAAAACAAAGAACTCATGGAGGTGTCACTATCCCTGATTTCAAGCTGTGCTGCAGAGCAATAGCAATAAAAATTGCATAGTGTTGGCATAAAAACAGACAGGTTGATGAATGGATTTGAATAGAAGACCCTGAAATAAGTGCATATACCTAAGGACACTTGATTTTTTTTTTTTTACAAAAACCCAAAACCATACGATGAAAAAAAAATGAAGCATCTTCAACAAATGGTGCTAGTCAAAATGGATGTCTGCACGTAGAAGAATGCAAATAGATCCATATTTATTACCCTGCACAAAATTCAAGTTTAAGTGGATCAAAGACCTCCACATGAAAGTGGATAGTCTAAATCAGATAAAAAAGAAAGTGGGGAAGAGTTGCGAAAACACTGGTATGGAAGACAGCTTCCTAGACAGAACACCAATAGCTTAGGCACTATGACCAAAACTTAATTAATGGGACCTCACAAAACTGAAAAGTATCTACAAGGCAAAAGCCACCATCTACAGGACAAAACGTCAACTTACAGAATGGGTAAAGGTCTTCATCAATTCTACATCCAACAGAGAGCTAATATCCAAATATGTAGAGAACTCAAAAAATTAGCTAATAAAAATCAAATAACTCAATTTAAAAATAGGGTTCAGAGCTAAA
This sequence comes from Pachyuromys duprasi, assembly GCA_028658305.1. Classification (NCBI taxonomy): domain Eukaryota; kingdom Metazoa; phylum Chordata; class Mammalia; order Rodentia; family Muridae; genus Pachyuromys; species Pachyuromys duprasi. The sequence continues at coordinate 28,999,109 of CM053757.1, read as the reverse complement.
CAGAGAATCATCAACAGATGAATCTCTAATGGCCCAGAAACACTTAAAGAAATGTTCAATGTCCTTAGTCATCATTAAAAAGCAAATCAAAATGACTTTGAGAGTCTTACACCCGTCAGAATGGCTATGATTAAAAACTCAAGTGACAGCACATGCTTTCAAGGGTGTGGATCAAAGGGAACACTCCTTCATTGCTGATGGGAGTGCAAATTTGCACAACCACTTTGGAAATCAATCTGGCGCTTTCTCAGAAAACTGAAAAGAGTTATACCTAAAGACCCAGCTATACCACTCCTGGGCATATACTCAAAAGATGCTCAACCATACAGAAAGGACATTTGCTGAACCAAGTTCATAGCAGCCTTCTTTGTAATAGCCAGAAACTGGAAACAACCTAGATGTCTGTCAACGAAGGAATGGATAAAAAAGTATTCCATTGTGTAAATGGAATACTGCTCAGCTATTAAAAACAAAGACACCATGAAAGTTACAGGCAAATTGATAGAAATAGAAAATATCCTGAGTGAGGTAACCCAAACCTAGAAAGATAAGCCTAATATGTACTCATTTATAAATGGATATTAACCATAAAGTACAGGATAACCATGCTACAATCCATATACCCAAAGAAACTAAGTAACAAAGAGGGTCCAAGGGAGGATGCTTGAAAGTCATTCAGAAGAGGAAATCAAATAGACTTCTGAAGTAGATAGAAGGAGGAAACTGGTTCCAAGAAGGTTTGTGTGTGTGTGTGTGTGTGTGAGAGAGAGGGAGAGAGAGAGAGAGAGAGAGAGAGAGAGAGAGAGAGAGAGAGAGAGGGAGAGGGAGGGAGGGAGGGAGGGAGAGAGAGAGAGAAGAGAGAGAGATGGGGGTCATATTCTGCGAGGTGAGGAGGACTGGGAGAGAGAATAGAAATTGGTTGGAGGACATCTCTAGGACAATGAAGGCTCCCTTGAGTCTCTGAGAGTAACCCCAGCTGAGACTCCTAGCAGTGGGGGATATGGAGCATGAAGTAGCTACCTTCTGTAGCCAGGTGGGTCTCCCAGTGGAAGGAGCAGGAATGGGACACCAACCCACCCATAAAAATGTCAACTTTGGGATCTTGGCTGGCCTCTGTGGGAGAGGGTATGCTTTGACTGATGTGACTTGATGCGCCAAGGTGGGTTGCTGCCCATGGTGGCCTCTCCTTCTCTGAGGAGAAGGGGACAGGGGAATGGGAAGTGGTGTTTGGAGGAGGAGGCTGCAATCAGGCTATAAAGTGAAGAAAGGAAGAAAGAAAGAAAGAAAGAAAGAAAGAAAGAAAGAAAGAAAGAAAGAAAGAAAGAAAGAAAGAAAGAAAGGGAAAAAATAACACTGGTATGTATGACAAAATAATGAGCTGAATGTGCTTAAAGGAACCAAATCTGTTCACTGTTAAATATACTTAAAATATCAAAATTTCCTAATAGTTAACTATTTTAAAAATTATCTACTTACATAATTATTTTTGCCAAGGACTGAAATACATATGCCTAAACTTACACATACAGAGGTTTACCCTAGAAACCAAAGGTTTTATGTAACTTCTATTATTTTTAAAATTTACTTTAATTGCAATAAAGACATTTAGGGCCATTTCCACAGAACAGTATATTAATGACCATCATAGTTATAGTTACCTGGAAGCAACAGATATATCCAGAGAAACTTATTATTTTATAAAAAGTTCATCTCTAAGTGTCTTCTGGACATAATCTTTTAATAGTTAGGGTCTTGGTTATGTCTCCAGAGTCTAACATGGTTTATAAATGGACTTAGGAAATGCAAAACTGCTACATTTCAAATGGTGGCTATATGTCATCTGTTCCATGCTAACTGCACCCATAAAACATCTCATTTTTGTATATGACCTTAGGGAAAGCCTCTCTTCCACATACAAATAGAAAGGAGAGAGATTGGTTTTGGAAAGTTGTAATAGATGGTCAAGCTAGACATGTGAGGGGGATACTGAACTAGGGGGTACATCTACAAATGTTTCCCAAGGTTTACTTTTTAAAGGCAGGGCCAAAAATAACTCTTGAAAGAAACTCCTATTAGGATCATGAGAAGTTTCCTGATTTCCTTTATGAATGCATCTCTACCTAAATATTGAGATTGCTCATCTTTCTAAACACACAGAATTGCCAAGGAAGCCTGTGCCATATACCCAGGGAAATAGCAGAAATACTAAGATGCTTTTATGAAAATTATTTAGGTACTTTGTCAGTTCATCTCCTGTACTGTGAAGTAAGTAAGGGGCATTATTAAAAATGAACAACAACAACAACAACAACAAAAAAGCACAAAAGAACTTGACGCAATTGTAGTATAGTTTCAAGTCTAGTTCATACCGTGTTTGTTGCGATATCAGGGAGACAAGTTCTTTTCTGTCTATTTTAAACATCTTCCCTCAGGGATGTAACGTCTTCAGGGCTTTGTGGAGACTGAGGATTCCTAGAAAGCGTGTTTCTGCATGGCAGAAGGTGACAGTCTGGCACAAGTGTTAAATCTCATCTGCAGATTGTGATATATGACTCAAGAGCCTCAAGAATGATGATTTGCCACCGAGTGTCAAGTGTAGCTCTTCAACGGGACAAGCGGATGAAGTGGAAAGAAATCATACCCTGTGCCATTCTTTGTTCAGAGGGACACTAAATGCTCAGTCATTCAGAAAGGGAGTGTGGCTTTAGAACCAATGTTTCTATTTACTCAGTCTTGCGAAAACATTCACAATGATGGTATTTTTGTTATTAGTCAAGAGAGTAATGAGAGATTAAATTAGGTTTTTTATCATAGTGTGATAAAACACTATGATAAAGGGAATTTACAGAAGAACAAGTGTATTTTGGGCTTAGGGTTCTAGCTGGATAACACCCCATGATGTTGGAATGAAGGAAACAGGTGACAGGCAGCAGTAGCAGCTGAGAGCTCACATCTCCAGTGATTGTGCTGGTCAATCTTGTCAACTTGATTGGGTCAAGAAACACATGTATGACTCGTGGAGCATACCCCAGGGAGTATCTGTGAGATGATGTCTAAAGGAGAGTAACTAGGATGAACCTAAGACCTGCCTCGTGGCACCGTAGTCTGGGGCTCCAGATGGAATAAAAAGGGGTAAAGTTCAGAGTCAATGAACCTGGTAGCCTCCTTTCCTCTGAGTCTCGCTTTGCTCATTGCTTTATTTACTTTACAAACTTTCCATGTTCTTGGCCTCTCTGTTCTCATTAGTGAGTTTTTATTTGCTTGTTTTACTTTATGCTCAAAGCTCTCCACAGCTGCCTTGCAGGCTGCCTGCAGATATTCCAACCCTGCTACACATCATTTGGTCTCCTAGCCCTTTCTCTGAAATTTGGATAGGATCCTTCATTCACTAAAAGTCTTCCATGCTGTGTTACTTTAAAACCAGTATCAGATAGGTGAGGCATAAGCTTGCCACTAGTTTTAGTAGTTACTCCCACTCTACTTTTGGCTTATGTGGTCTTTTGAGTGGCTGGATGCAAGGAAACACTTCACACTATCACACACTTCACAGGGGGTTCTTTTGTCAAGAGAAAGACTTTTAAACACACTAGATATTAGCCTTGATATTTGATAGGGTCTGGGCAATGCTTGAGATGTCTTCAAGGCATCTTTCCTGTTGTCCCAATGCAAACAATTTGGCTGTTTTGAAAGTAACTGTAATATCTTCAGAAACTGTGCCTTCTTTATGTGTATTATTTTTTTTACCATACTGAAAGTATTTTGAATCATTCTGTTCTGCTTTTTGATTGCAATTCTCACTATAAATCTGGCTAAATGCAGTTGACAATACACATGCTACATGTTGAGTCCTGAATTGTCTTGAAACACCCTTAATCTGGCCAAATGGTTTCTCACCTTTAAACCTACAGCTTGAAAGAGACAAAATGTGAGCAGGTCCCATGCCAGGATGTAAAACAAGCTGCCTTTAACCTTCTTCTCACTAAAATCCTTGACCCTACTTAAAACTCTGCTGTCTGCACTCTAAGCTACAACTAGAATCTTTCGTTAAGTTGACCTTACAACATTCTAGGGCTTCAGTAAGACACATCTTCAAACTCCTCTGCATTTATTCTCCAAACTGGTTCCAAAGACTTAAGAGACACAGGATGGAAGGATTAGGGTTAGCTCAGATTTTCAGAGGCTTAAAGCCATCATGGTAGGGGAAGGATGGCTCAGCAGATAGAATTACAACCTTACAGCCAGGGAGTTGAGAAGGAGAGAGTTCTGGCAGTAGCAGGGGTTTGTCCTTTCCCTCCATTTTTTTTTTTCATCCTGGCTCCCAGCTTATGGAATGGCATGCTCTACACTCAGAAAGCTAGTCCTAACTAAAAACACTTTAACTCTCATATTCAAAGATGTGACTGGTCTTAGGCACTTTTTACTCCAATCAAGTAGACAATAGAAATTAAACATCACAATCATGGCAGATATTTTGAGGAAGGTTAACATTTGGTTCTTACAGGCTATTATATTAGTACATTTTTAATTACTGAGGAATTGACTTATATAACAATAATGTTTTGTCTGTCATTAGTAGTATACAAGGTGAGTAGTTTTACAGCTTTCCCAGAGATAATACATTACAGTGATGCAACTGTCTTTGAGTAAATTTTGCTTCTGTAAGTAACCACTCACCACCTTCTGTAAATAAATGCAATAAAACTCATTGGTTCACCAGTTTGACTGTGTTAGGTTGTCAATTCTTTATTTGGGGTGGGTAGATGTTCACATCTCCATGAACATCTCAATGTGCAAGTATGTCTGAACAATCTATGCCACATAATTGTCAAATGTTTAGGTGGATCTCCAAATAATACATGTACAGATGGGAAGTAATGTTGTTCTTACCGAAGAGAACTATGTGTTCTCTGCTAATGTCTTATATGACCAGGAATCTGTCAGTAGAGGTGCATTCAATTGTGGTACTAAGTGCTTTCTGATGGTTCCCTAAGATGTAATTAAAGGAGCATTAAACACCAGAACATTTATTTTAATGGGTGAGGGTAGAGCTTGTATAAAGACACTGAGTATAAATTGCATGTGAAGTGAAAGATATCAAATGTATGTCATGATTTACTCTGTATTCTTCACTGCATTTGGAATCAAGATTTGTATATATATATATATATATATATATATATATATAATTATATAGAATATATAATTAATTAGGTAGTAATAAAGTAATTATAATACCAGTAATATGATAATGTTACATATATAAAGAACACATGTATGTACATACACATATATGTGCAAATTTTTAAACTTTGTCAGCCTTATAGATATATTTTTAAAGTTCCTCCTCCATTTTCTTGTTTGTCTGTGTTTAAGGAATATACCATGATTATGGTACACACAAGTAGAGTGAAATGATCTGAAATAATCTCAGCAGTAAGTAAATTTATATGTCTGTTGTTTCACATAGTTGTTGTTATAGCATCTAAAGTCTAGTACCATCATCACTTATTCTCAGCAATTTCTGCAATCACCACCCATCTCTGGAAAGAAAAGCTTCTTTTGTTAAAGCTGAGAATAGTGTAGGTTTATGGGTGTAAACACACATTCAGAAGCTCATAGTCAGTAACTACAGTATTCATTGCATCATGTCATCATGTTCCACCCCCCACTCCCATCCCCACATCACAGGTCTGATAGTCTCCATGACCATGAGCTATTGACCAAGCTTATTGTACTAGGCATGAATTCTCCCCCATGGAGCAGGTTTCAAACCCATAGCACTAGTGAAACTGTTACAGAAGTAGGCACTTTGCTTGGTAGGTTGATCTGTAGATTACAAAATTTACAGCTGGATGAGATCACTAATGCTTTTTCTCCCCTCCCCCCCACTTCTCCATAACCTGAATAGCAGAGAACTTTCTGGAACTCTGAAAGCTAGTCCACAGAGAGGAAGCTTCCATTGCAGCTTTGCCTTGATTTCTTTGCAGCATGTACCCAAGGTATTCTATCATCTAGTGCTAGTGGATAACTGTGATGGTTTGAATCAACATGTGGCCCTTAAACTCATAGGGAGTGGCATTATTGGAGGTGTGGCCTTGTTGAAGGAGGTGTGGCCTTGTTGGAGGAGGTACAGCACAGGGAGTGGGCTTTGAGATTTCAGAAGCTCAAGCCAGGGTCATTCTCCCTGCTACTCCAGGATCCAGTTGTTGAATTCTCTCAGCCCCTCCCCAGCACTCTGTCTGGCAGACAATTATGGACTAAACCTCTGAATTGTAACCCAGATTTGAGTTAAATGTTTCCCTATCTAAGAATTGTGGTCACACTGTCTCTAAACAGCCATAGAAACCATAACTAGGAAAATGAATAACAGGGAGAAGAAAGTTTAGTGTTTGTTTGGAGCATCTTCTGAATCTTCTCTGTACAGCTCAAGAGGATGTATTCCATTTCCAGGAATGGGGTTTTTGTTAAAGAATTCACAGCTCTTGGGACCGGCTTTCTTGAGGCTGACAAGTCATCTATTGCCCTTCAAACCACTTTTTAATTATAAATATTTTAAAAGTTTAGCTGTGAGACAGTCTCTACATGGCTTTTACAAGCCTTCCTTATTTTTGTTATCTTCTTCCTTCACATCTTCATCTTCATAACTCTGTCACTCTTTTTCTGCTTTCCATCCTCAGTATTTTCCCTCTCTAATTTTATATTACTTATGTTCTACTATCCTTACCTCCATCATCTTCTGCATGGCCTTGTTATAACTTCCTGGCTTTTACAGGTACTCCAAGCTGATTACACAAAATGAGAATTTAAAAATAAGCTCTGTATATGAAGGAAAAGATGTGACATTTGTTTTTCTTGATGAGGTAATCTTATTCAGTAGTGTGTGTGTGTGTGTGCGTTAGTAACAATTCCATCCATTTACTATAGAGTTTTTTTAATTTCATTTCTTTTCTTTACTGCTGGATAAAATTTCATTGCATGTATGGACCACATGCTCACAGTCCATTCATTAGTGAATAGACATGCAGAATGATGACAATTCTTAGTTATATGGCCCAGAGTGGAAGCAGTGGATCACATAATGATGACTGCTAAACTGTGTTCAAGGACCTCCTTGCTCTCCCCTCCCCCTTCCCCTCTCCTTACTTCCCTTTTTCCTCCTCTACTCTTCCCTTTCAGTATTCTCTTTCACTCTTTCTTTACTCCTCATTTTCATTCTTCTTCCTTCCTTTCTTCTATCCTTTCTTTTTTCTTCTCTTTCCTTCTTTGAGCAAGGAGAAGGAAAATAAATCAATAGTTTTCAAGGGTAAATATGATAAAATAATGTTTCTCAGGAACCCTAATAAAAAGATACTGGTTAATTTTAACTCTGTGAAAATTCATCAAGGATGAAGGATGCTTTACTTTTCTTGTGAAAATACTTTGCTTAATTTCCAGCATTTTAGATATTCCCATTAAACAAGTATCTACTGTGAGAGATATTGTGTAGTCCTCACTCTCCTTATGTTTTTAGACTTCATGCTGAATGATATAATCATGTACTACAATCAAATTTATGAATATTTTATTTTAGCATGTTATGTGTTACTATAAAATATGATTATTTCATTATTCTTACAGAAAGAAAGAGGTTCTGGCAAACTCTTAACAATATTTAAGTTGTGCAAAATTATGGAACATTTTGTTTTAAAGATATGCAAATGTTAAAAATGGAAATGAGCCAGATTTTCATAAGCATCAACAGTGTTGATAATATTGGCTAGCAAAGACTGTATCAAAGTCTTGACTATGTTCATAAAGCTATCAAAGGAAGAGGAATATAGCCTCTGCATGTGTATTTTATGCTTATGATGATCAGGATTCTCAATCATTGCCTAAGTTATGGAATAATTTTAAATTCTCTTTTGTCTGAGCTCTTATTTATATTTATAAGTATGCATTTCCTTCTCCTGTTTCCTTGTCAAAGTAACTTACTGTCTTATTGTAATGTAGCAAGTAGAACTGTCCTGGAAACAAGCTAGGTTCCCTAATAAGGTATTAAGCAATGCAATGCATTTTGCAGATTCTTCTTGTAATGCATCAAAGCTTAGAAAAAGTGCACAGCAATTGTGTTATTAATTATAAAGCATAAAACTGAAATTGCTGAAACAAAATACTTTTGCATCTTTATGAAAAACACCTTAGAATGAAACAATACATTTTAATTAGAGAATAAATCCCACTCTATAAATGTACTCATTCTGAAATGAAAACACATAGAATGAATGTATGCCACTGAACATGTCTGGTTGAAAGTTCATCTTTGGATTACTCAGGGTTCTCTCTCTCTCTCTCTCTCTCTGTGTGTGTGTGTGTGTGTGTGTGTATCTATCTATTTATCTATCTATCTGATTTTTTTTACAGGCTGTGGTCCGGATAATCTAGGAATGACTGTCTACAAATGGAAGATCCAAGGATCCAGTAGTTGTTCTGTCCATGGAGTTAGACGTCTCAGATGGTCTTTAGTATACATTGGAGTCCCAAAAAGAAGCCTCTAATGACAGTGAAGGAAGAGAGTCACTAATGAGTACAAGAGCAAGCATATAAGAAGAGAGCTTTTTCTTCCACATCCTTGATACAGGTTCCCAGTACAAGGTGTGGTCCAGATTAGAGATGGGTTTTTCCACTTCAAACGATCCAGATTAAAGGTTTATCTTCCTACATAAAAAAAATCTGGTGTGCCCAGTCATTGGGATTTTTGTTAATTCTAGTTATAGTCAAGTTGACAGCCAAGAATAGCCATCATACTTTTTATCTTCAGGAGCATGGTGTTGAAGGTGTTGGAAATGGCAGGCTTCCTACAACTGGAAGCCAATTTCTTGATCACCTACTGAAAGGAATGCAGTAGTTCTGCTGAGTGTTAGGCTGAAGTCATGAGGTTTATTGTCACTTTCTATGCCTGTCTTGTGTTCCTGCACCAATTCCTATTTAACCAACAGACTCATGTGTCTTATTCTGCTCAGGGTGCTATAATAAAATATTAGTTGGTTGGCTTGAAACCAAGGTTATTTTCCAACACTCTTGGGGCCTAGAGTATAAGATCAATATGCTGAGGGGTTTTGTTTTTGTTTTTGTACTGCAGTAGGTGGCAGCTCTTCTGTCTGGAACATGGAAAACTCTGGTTTTCTCTTTCCTAGTTAAGGCCTTTGCACAAGCCGTTGTTTCTTTGTATACTATTTCTTATGCAGTCACCACAAAGCCTTCTCCTTATCACTTAAACATAAGCTTAATTTTCATCTAATTTGGAAAGAAATCTGGAGCATCCTGTCTTGAAAGCCAACATTTCCTCCTACTGCCTTCTATTTTGTCTATTGCTACAATATTCTGCACAGTATCAATATTACCTGAAAATATTTGCTCTTTGTTGTCCTCTTCTTTTATTAATCTGCTTCTTTTTATTATCAGTTTTTAGGGCAGAGGTCCTGCCTGCCTTACTTACTTTGCCATTCCCAAGTCCCAGAGTACACCTGGCACACAACCTACACTTCATTCTTTCTTGTTGATAGGAATTGTTTGAATAATGAATTACTTAGATTTGCTTTTACTGATTAATAAAGTCAGATGCCACCTTGCCAGGCCACAGAGGAAGACAATGCAGCCAGTCCTGATGAGACCTGATAGGCTAGCACCTATCCCATCAGTGGACTTGGAAAGGGGCATTGGAGGAGATGAGGGAGGGAGGGTGGGATTGGGAGGAAATGAAGGAGGGGGTTACAGCTTTGATACAAAGTGAATAAACTGTAATTAATAAAAAATTTTAAAAATAAAGTCAGATACCTTCCTTTTCAATGAATTCTACTCTTCACTAACTCAGCCCTCACTAGTAAGATGATGAAGCATAAGATATCCAATACAGCGCTGAAGATGCATTTGCATTCTTTTATCACAAAGTAGTTACTGAAACCCAAGAGAGACTTTTTCTACATATAAATCCCATTTATTAAAGAAAAGCCACATGTGCTTCTGATACCTTTCAAAATGTCTCACTTGAGATTTCACACTTAACTGAGTAATTTTGAGGTATCCTTCTTTCCCAGATATGAAACATTTTAAAAGGAAGAATATCTATTTCCTCTAGCATACAAGTGCATTACTAATTCCATGGGTACTTGTAAAGAAGAGTAACAGATTAAAACTCCACAGAAGTAGATTTTATTTGACAGTCCTGAGACTTTTCTCAATGATTGCACAAAGGTGTTAAGTAGAAATGGCCTAGGGATAGGTGTTGAATCAATATGCACCAGTAAGTTTGTGAAATCAATTTTTTTGATCCTCTGATGCAGGAAAATTGATGTAACTAGTGCTGTGTAACTCCTATTAATTGCCCACAGTGACAGAAGATTTATCAATTACTTATTGACTTCCTGAAGACTATGAGAAAATGGCAGTGGCTCCAAGGGTAAGTGTAGAATATAGAAATCTTCTCTAGGTGAATGAAAGTGCAACCAGAAACCAAATAATTTTTATTCTATTTAGATATGAATGTGAGTATATTTATATTTGAGTTCATCATCGTGTGTCTTCTCTACTCACGCCTTACCTTAGATGTTAGCCATCTAAGCTGTGTGTTTGATAAGGATGGCAAGAGAATTTCTGTCATTAAAATTACCAGTAAACTTTCCTGTCACTGAACATTTTCAGGGGATAGGCTATTGGAGAAAAGAGAAGGAAAGCAGAGGAGGGGCAATGGAGGGCTCCACAGGAATTGATGCAAGTAATACCATTGGAGTCCTCGCTAGTTTTATGTCAGCTTGACAGAAGCTAAAGTCACCTGAAAGGAGGAAACCTCAATGGAGAAAAAACTGCTTCCATAAGATTAGACTGTAGGAAAGTCTGTAAGGCATTTTCTTTTCTTTTCTTGAAAATAGATTTTTTTGTACAGTATAACAATATTGTGATTACCCCTCCCTTTATTCCTCCCAGTTCCTTCCAAACTTCTCTCCCATCCAGATCAACCCCTTTTCTGTTTCTCATTAAAAAAATCAGGAATCTAAGGGAAAATAGTAAAATCAAATCAAACAAAACAAACACATCAGATCAAGACAAAGAAAACAGAAGGAAAAGAGCTGAAGAACAGGCATAAGAAATAAGTAACAATACAGAGGCTCACTCTTTGTGATAGTTATGACTCCCATAAAAACATAAGATTGGAAGCCATAATATATACACAAAGGGCCTTAGTGTCTGATGTGGAAGGACCCAGTCCATTGTGAGTGTGGGGACCCCTGGCTTGATGGTTCTGGGTGGTATAGGAAAGCAGACTGTGCAAGTCTTGAGGATGGAGCTGATAAGAAGCATACCTCTATGGCTTCTACTTCAGCTCCTGCCTCCAGTTTCCTGCCACGTGCAAGTTACTGCCCTGACTTCTTTCAATGATAAACTGTAATATGGAAGAGTAAAGGAAATAAAATGCTTTCTCCACAACTTGCTTTGGGTCATGCCATTTATCACAGATAGAGAAACCCTAAGAAAGACATTCAAGATAATATCGCTGGATGCTGTAGTCTCCTTTTCAAGAAAACTAAACAGGGGCTAAAGCTAATGAAATTTTGCTTATAGGCATATTGCCCAGACATAGTGCATTTTCAACGCAATGTCTTACAATAGACTTTTATCTTTCCCTTGACATGTTTAATTTGTGGTATTCTTTCTTGTGCCTAATATAACATGGTTGCTCCAGGTATAACAAGCAATAAACAGAAAGGCAGGAAAACAAAGCGCTATAATGGAGTGCCAGGTAATTTCACCCATACCCAAAAGCTCTCCAGCAAATTCTATTCAGAATATTTTTTAAAAACCTCTAATAGTAAATCAAAGCAAGGAAAGCTGAGCATTAAGTGTGAACATTAAAGCCCCAAATAAATTGAGAATTACACCCAAGGACAAACGAGAAAGTTGGTATTGAATAAGTAACTTGTGGATCTGCCCCAGACAATGAGACTTCTTAGGTAAAAATAACTAGCTAAATTCACAATGGCCAAAAAAGGTAGACCCAAGATGTTTATCAGGTTTTCCTGGCTAATGCAAGTTCTGCTTTCCTAATTATGCACAATGGTCCATGCATTAAGGAGTGATGATTCTATTGGTACTGCTCTGTGAGCTGAAAATGAAGTTGTTGACGAAAACTATAAAAACCACCAAATTAAGACATTCTTATGAGAAAGAAAATTTACTTACTATTTATATTTCTAGAAAAGAGTACTTAAAATACTGGAGATATAAAATGAGAACCACTTTTTGGAGATTTGGCCCTAGATTGTATTATTCAGTAAGTCATTCCCTTTTCCACAGATGGGCAGATAGGTCAGGGTAACCGTTATATCAATGTTATGCCACTTATTGTTTTTTAAGTGACACTGGTTTTGCATGATTGGTGAGAATAGTAAAGGCCTATGTTAGCAAACTAGAAGTATACAACCAGTTTTACTAGCTACAGTTGCTATGCTGTGCGTCATGTTTCTAGAATTCATCCACAACTGACCAAAATTTCCCCATTCCTTTAACTCTCAGGCCCTGAAAGTCTTCACTTGAAAATTTTTATTCTAATCAACAGGGGATCCTGAAGTGTCAGTCTCCCTGCATTTGATTTATGTCATATAGCACTGAATCATCCTGATTTGCCTATGATATCCCAAGTGTCAGGATTTTTTCCGTTTTTTGGCTAATAAATATTATGGTAATGAATAATGTGATATATATGTATATATATGTGCGTATGGTTATATAATTTTATCTAATCACTTGTCCACCAATTTCCCTCCGAAAATGTAGGGAGGAATCTCCTGGAGCAGAATGCTTGCCATGTACACATGAGGATCAGAGTTTGAAATCCGGTAAAACTCAGGCAGGTATGTGGGATGCTCCATCTGTGAGTCTAGCTTCCTCAAGATGGAGACAGAGGATCCCTGGGGCAAGCTGTGTAGATGGACTAGCCAAGACAGCATGCTTTTGGTCCAACGGTGAGAGCATGGTTTAATATAAAGTGGAAAGTAATCCAGAAAAACAACAGATATCAGACTGGAGGGACCACACACACAGGTGCACTTGTGCTCATGTACCCACACACATCTGCATCTATGCATTTTAGCATCACATGCATATGAGCCCTCACGTGCCTACACACACGTGCACACACGCACACACAAACACACAATACACACAGGCACAGTACCCCAAAAGAATAATAAACAGGGCATACAGGTGAGATGAATTATTTTAAAGATTTTTTTATGGATCTACTTTAAACACAAAAACTTTAATTATCAGAAATATCAAAGAAAAATTCTGGAAATTATCTGACTACTTTTACTATGTGTTTCATTTACTGACACAGGGTAGTCTTTGGGTAAAGGAAGCTAAATGTGTATTTTAAGCTTAATATGTGATAAGCCAGAAGATCCAAGATCTGATTACAACTTGTTGATTCTTCATTAGATTTGTTCGCTAGATTTCTCTTTATTTCTGATTTTAAAATATTTCTTTGATCCACTTGAACTTTTGTGCAGGGTGATAAATATGGACCTATTTGCGTTTTTCTGCATGTAGACATCCAGTTAGACCAGCACAATTTGTTGAAAATGTGGTCAATTTTTCTATTGTATGGTTTTGGCTTCTTTGTCAAAAATCAAGTATCCATAGTTGTGTGGGTTTATTTCTGGGTCTTCAATTAAGTTCCATTGATCCACTATTCTGTTTCTATGCCAGTATCATGCAGTTTTTATTACTATTGCTGTGTAGTACAACTTGAGATCAGGGATGAGATACCTCCAGATGATCTGTTCTTGTACAGGATCATTTTGGCAAATCTGTTTTTTTGTTTTGTTTTGTTTTGTTTTTTGTTTTTCAAGTGAAGATGAGAATTTTTCTTTCAAGGTCTATAAAGAATTGTGTTGGTATTTTGATGGAAATTGCATTGAATCTGTAGATTGGCCAGATGGCCAATTTCACTATGTTAATCCTACTGATCCATGAGCACAGGAAATCTTTCCATCTTCTGATATCTTCTTCAATTTCTTTTTTCAGAGACTTGAAGTTTTCTTCAACAGGTCTTCACTTGCTTGCTTACAGTCACACAAAGGCACTTTACATTATTAGTGGCTATTGTGAAGGGTGTTGTTTCTCTAATTTCTTTCTCATCCCTTTTGTCTTTGGTATAGAGGAGGGCTTCTGATTTTTTTTTTTTTGAGTTAATTTTGTATCCAGCCACTTTGCTGAACGTGTTTATCAGCTGAAGGAGTTCTCTGGTTTAATTTTTGGTGTTGCTCATGTATACTATCATATCATCTGCAAAGACTGATACTTTGACTTCTTCATTTCCGATTTGTATCCCCTTGATCTCCTTTAGTTGTCTTATTGCTCTAGTTAGGGCTTCAGGTACTATGTTGAAGAGATACAGAAAGAATGGGCAGCCTTGCCTTGTCCCTGATTTCAGTGGGATTGATTTAAGTTTCTCTCTGTTTAATTTGATGTTAGCTATAGGCTTGCTGTATATTGTCTTTACTATGTATGGTATGTGCCTTGTATCCCTGCTCTTTCCAAGACTTTAAACATGAATGGGTGTTGGATTTTGTCAAATGCTTTTTTGGCACCTAAGGAGATGTGATCATATGATCATGTGGTTTCTCTCCTTCAGTTTGTTTATATGGTAGATTACATTGTTGGATGTCTGTATATTAAACTACCCCTGCATGCCTGGGATGAAGCCTACTTGGTCACGGCAGATGATATCTTTTCTGTGTTCTTGGATTTGGTTTGCAAGTATTTTATTGAGTATTTTTGCATCAATATTTATAAAAGAGATAGGTCTGAAGTTCTCTTTTGTGTTGGGTCTTTGTGTGGTTTAAGTATCAAGATGACTGTGACCTCATAGAATGAGTTTGGTAATGTTCCTTCTGTTTCTATTTTGTGGACTAGTTTGAAGATAATTGGAGTTAGCTATTCTTTGAAAGTCTGGTAGAATTCTGCACTGAAACCATCTGGCCCTGGGCTTTTTTTGGAAGGGAGACTTTTGATGACCACTTCTGTCTTTTTGGGAGAATCCTCTTTATCTTAAGATATCCTGACTGTGTACCCAAGGCCAACCTCAAAAGGGATGCAATATTCCCATCTTAGTCTCTGGGTAATGGGATTAAAAATATGAGCTACCTTACCTTCTTATCACTCTTTAAAAATTTCAAACTATTAATTTAAAAAAATGGAATAAAGGAAACCAACCTAAGTAACCCTGCCCTTAAATGCAATGTAAAGTTCTTCAATAGCACTATACTTAGTTTTCACATATGTAGAACTTTGGAATCTCTCTAAATGTAACATTGGTTACAAAGAATTAACAAAGACCAAATGATTACTCAGTAGAGTTCAACAGATTACTTGAGAGATCATCTTTGATATAAGCTAATATAAACCTCAGAAATAATTGAGTATAAATAGTAATACATCAGGAGAAATGGAAAGAGAAAGTCATTTATTTTAAGATGTATAAATTATCTCCCTGAAAGCTTTCTGTGACTTGAATGCAATTCAAGGTAAATTGCATATAAGACTTTAAAAAACCTCATAGGTATTTTGGAAGTGAAACAGAAAAGAGTACAAAAGCTTGCCCGCTCTTAGGAGTTTAGGTGACAGATCTTACCCACCCCATGCCACCCAGTGAAAAGAATCATGTTCAAAACTGAGTGGAGCAGAAATCATTCGCACCACGTTAACTTAATTTGCACAACCTCTGCTGAAACCCTAGGAAGTCATTCTATTGGGGAAAAGCTTAAATTATATGTAGTGTGTTATCTGCACAATGAATTTGAGTTATTAAAAGTGCTAACTAATCTGATCAACCACCTGTGGTTAGGAAAATTGTGAAATTCATTATAATATTTTCCCACAAAAAATTCAAGCAATTCAACCAAATGAATCTATTTTAATTCTCAAGCTTTTACTGAGTACCTATTTTTACTCCTGCTAAAACATTATGGTGGATACACAACCTAGTGAGGTTCAGTCTTTCCTCTTTTCCCTCCTTCAGGGAATTTTCGTTTTGTATATTGACTTTCAATACAAAACCACTTCCCTATGCCAGTGGGCATAATGGAGACAGCAGCATTATCTAAGGGAATATGGATTCTTCAAAGACAAGACCTTGGTCTTATACATCCATGGCGTCTCTCCTCTAACTGTGAGGTCCAATTTACGTGTTAGATGAATAATTAGAAAACCAAAGAAAGTAAGGATGGATCAAAATTGGGCAGAACATTAAAATAAATATATATGACATGCTTTAGTTGTAGTTAAAGAAGAACCCATACAGAAAATGTTTTGAGCTGGTTGATGGAAGAATATATTTTAGTTACAGTTCTTGGGGGAGAGAGTATTTAAGAAGTAGAATTTACCATGAGCAAATCCTTAAATAAGAGGAAGAACAAAACTAAATCCAGTGAGAAACAGGAAGCACTTCTACCTGACAAAGTTTAACATCATCTAAAAATAGCTTATCTGGTAGGATAGCTGAAATGGCAGGATGTTTGCCTAACATGTTCTGGCCTTGGATTTGATTACCAGCATGCAATAAATTGGGCATGGTGATACATCCCTATTTCACAGCACATGGTAGATGAGACAGGAAGATCAAAAATTCACTATATAGGGGTGTTTCTAGGTCAGACAGACAGGGATGTTTCTATTTTCCAGACAGAACAGGACTGAAACTCATATAAGTGCACAGAGAGTCTGGCAGCATGTGCAGGGGCTGCAGAGGCCTAAACTAGATGGGTTCTCAGTGCTAAGAGGGCCACATTGGCACAAGTGGCCATCCCTAACCAAACAGTTATCTCCCACTGATGGTCACTTAAAGAAAAAAAATAGTTTTCTTTAATGAAATTTCATGGTGTGTATAAACCACACTTAATGGCAGGTCTCATCTCCAGCAGTGGATGGCTCACACAAAACAAACGCAATGATATTTTTTGGAGATACATTTTGTCTCCTACTGCTTGGCTGAGGCGTTTTTTTTTTTTTTTTTTTTTTTTTTTTTTTTTTTTAACCTTGCTGGTCTTTTGCTTGTATATTACAACTTTTGATTTTGTGGTTTTCGTAAGTGAATGTGCGTGTGTCTTCCATGCTTTCTCTTTGATGTGGTATCTTATTTTTACGTTTGCCTGTTTACTTTCTAAAGAAATAGAGAAAGAAGGAGTGGTGTTTAATTGGAAGAAAAGTGGCGAGGATCTAGGAGAAAATGAGGGAGGGGAAACTGTGATCAGAATATATTGTATAAAAACTTTATTTTGATTAAAAGAGACTGAAACTATTTTAAACAATAAAATAACCAAATTAAAATAAAATTGACTGGAAAGATACGGTTTTGAGATACTCTGCTGAGATTTTACCTGTTAGGAGACCAGGTCGTAAATATTTATTGCACATTTGTTTTCATTTTTTAATTTATTTTTGAACATTGTTCTTTTACTTTTTCCTATTGAAAGGTCTCTAATTCAAATGCGAATATTATCTTTTTCCTTAAATTTAATGAAAAATATTTGAGACATAAAAATTAGGATCCAATATAGTAAGTAAGCAATAAGATAATTTCATAGATGATTAAATATGTAACATCAACTAAAACAAGGCTCTGAACCCTCAGAAGGTTCCTGGTAATGGTTATCGTAGACTGTCAACTTAACACGGTGTAGAGTCACCTAAGAGAAGCTCTTTGCATGACTGTGAGGGAGTTTCTACACAGATCAGCTTAGATGAAGTGGCTTCCCATCCTCAACGTAATTGGCACCACTCCAAAGCTAGAATGCTGAAGTTAATAAAAAGGAGAAATTGAATTGGTTAGAAACATTCTTTCTTGGTGCAGAGTTCTGGCCTGCAGCAGGTAGAGGCTAAATTTTCTTCCAGCTCCCAGTGTGCGTTTTGTTGCTGAGATTCCAAGATGGTGGCAACCATATCATGCAGAAGAGCCAAGGCTCTGAAACAGGTGAGTGGACAGGAGGCTGGATCCAGAGCATCTACTTTGGGGCTTCCTGGGACACATCCCATAAGTTGGGGTCGATTGGATACAGGTTGCTGTCTCCCAGGTGCGGAAATCACAAACTCTGAATGTCGGGCATTTTCTGCACACCCCAGTGAGCATGGAACTATAGGCATAGGGACCGTCCCTTCTAGCAGCCAGACATCAGATCACTCTTGCTTGCTACCCTGAGGGTGGCTTCAGGTTTCCTGGAACATTTGGGGCCTATCAGATCCAGGCCCCATAGTCTATGAGTTGTGATCCATGGGCCCTCAGCACTTGCCAGGTCCAGGGACACTTCTCTCTAGAAACCAGACATCAGAGCTCTTTTGTCCGCCCCTCTGAGGGCACATCAGGATTTCTGGAGCAGCATTCCCAATATTCAAGCCACGGTTCTGCTGGTCACCCTGTGGAGACCAGGCAAACAGTGGAAGCATACAGATCTTGGATCCAGGATAATACAGCCCAGATCTGTCTGAGTGGCAGAGACATTGTGGCCCAGTTCTGTTCTGAGACACCCCGGATAGCCACCTCCACATGCACCTCCACACTGGCGCCGTGGCCACACTCCAACCTGCACCTGCACCCTGCCCTGCACACACATGCCCCCTGACCTTCAACATACACAGTCACTCATGCCCTGGGCCCAGGTGTGCTTTTGCATCCTGTCCTTCAAGGTTCTCATCCCAGCTCCTGAGCCACACCCATTAAGACAACTGTACCAGTACCCTCCCTTCCTTAGCTGCATCCCAATTGCCAGCACCCATTCTTGAGACTTGGACCACTCCCATCATCCTGTAGACTACTCCAGACTCCAGAGACAAGTGGAACCAGTCTGCAGTACAGGTTCTAAGAACAAACAGTCAAGGATACAGACAACCAGATCGCTAGATGCTGAGTAAGAATACAATCAACAGATCCAGGACATCATGGCTTCATTAGAATCCCCAAAAATCATATCCCCCAAAATGGATATTCTAGTACAACTGAAACACAAAAAATGATCTTAAATGTATGATTATGCAGTTATTAGAGGTACATAAAGAAGAAACCAACAAACAAATAGAGACCATCATAGACAGACAGGAATCCATATCCAAACAGGTAAAGGAAAGGAATAAAATTATTCAAGACATGAAAATGGAACTAGAATAAATAAAACACAAATTGAGAAAACCCTGGAGATGGAGAACTTAGAGAAGAGATCAGGAAAAACAGAGGAAAGCATTACGAACAGAATACAAGAGATGGAGGAGAGTATCTCATGTGCTGAGCATACAATTTTAGAAATCAAAACTACTCTCAAAGAAAACATAAAAACAGAAAAGTTCCTGACACAAAACATCCAAGAAATCAAGGACACCAGGAAAAGATGAAACCTAAGAATAACAGGAATTGACAAAAAAGAAGACCCCAGACTCCAAGGTCCAGAAAATATTTTTAAGAAAATCATAGAACAAAATTTCCTCAACCTTAAGAAAGAGATGTCCTTAAAATACAAGAGGTTTACAGATGCAAAATAGACTAGATCAGAAAACAAATTCTTCCTACCACATAATAATCAAAACACTAAATGTATTATAAATACATATAAGTCACTGTGTCATTATTCAGAGCTGGGACAGACATAGAAAGTCCATACAGTTTTAGTTGGCAGTGTAAGACATGAAAAATTGACAAATGGCAAAAGATTGATGGTATTCTTTAAAAAAAATGGTCTTAGTTTTCATTCATAGCAGAGGTATTAAGAGGATTTAATGTCTCAGAGGGATTCCTGAGAAATATGGAAATACAAAGCAGGATAACAGCTGGACAGAAAATTAGAAATTGTATACTCCCAACTGCCTCCTATTGAAAAACAAAATAACAACATGGAGATGTCATTTAAGCCAACAACAGGGAGGAATAGATGCTTTTTGTATTCAAATAATACATCCCTGAAAATCTCCATCTGTGACTATGTTGAAGTCCTGCAGGAAAAGCCATGGCAGGTTGGTAAAAAATGTCTACTTTCCCTTTGCCACAGCAATTGTCTCTTAAAACAAGATTCATAAGCAGAGATCACCTTTAGCGTAGACACGGAAAATGTAATATTTATAGATATAAGTAGATAACACCAACATTGTTTGCAAATGTGTTTATCAAAATTATTTTGATGATGTTTTGCATTGTTTGTTATTTTGCTATTGATGCTATTTTTGTCTAACATACTTAAAATATCAAAAAAAGCTCAAACATTTGTCCTTGAAAGATTTCAGTGTGTATAGTAAAAAATGGTTTTCTTTCTATACTTTCAGTAAATTCATTCTGTGTCTTTGTTTGGCATTTTGAATTTTAGTAAATGCCACCTTGTTCAATAAATCTTGAGTTAAACTACTTGATTAAGATTGCAGCAAAAGATTCTGGAAATGAATCTGAGCATGCATCCCAAACCTTTTTTGACTTGGAAATACTATCATGCTTATAGTGCTGAGAGTTCTAGGACTTACTTGGAACCATTCAGTGAATGTAAATTGAAGGCCTCATCTTGGTTAACAGCAGTCAGTTACACAAAAGCATTGTCAAAGTGCTCCTCCACAGGGAATTCTTTTTTTTAATTTTTTTAAAATGTAATTTATTTATTTTTATATTAATCACAGGTTAGGTACTTTGCATCCCTCCCTTATTTCCTCCCACTCTCCCCATCCCTCCCTTATCTCCTCCCCACCCCTCCAAGTCCACTGAAGGAGGAGGACCTCCTCCCCTTCCATCCGACCCCAGTTCATCTTGTCTCCTCAGGGCTGGCTGCAATGTCCTCCCCTGGGATCTAGCCAGGCTGTTACTCCCTGGCGTCTATGGGGAGGGTCAAAGAGCCAGCCATCCAGTTCATGACAGAAACAGTCCCTGTTCCCCTTACTAGGGTCTTCAGGTGGACACCGAGCTACCATGGGCCACATCTGAGCGGGGGTTCTAGGCTATATCCATACATGGTCCTTGGTTTGAGAAACTGTCTTGTAAAAGACCCTTGTGCCACAGGGAATTCTTAACTGTATACATATTAGAGCAGGAATTCTTAACTGTGTGCATGTTAGAGCAGGCTGGCCTCCAACTTAGTACGTAGCTGAGGCTGACCTTGAATTTCTCTATCTTCCTGCCTCCTTCTCTCAAGAGTTTCATGTACAGATGTACCCCACAGTGCCTGACTCAAAACATCACAAGTCATCCTCATCCATGAATTCTTTCTTCCACCATTCTAATTTTTATTCAGCCTGTTCATATTTCTTTTCTAGTTTCCTCTTTGGGCACGATTCCAATGTGAATTGATCTTAGTGGTTAAAATGTTCTCTTGATAAACATGTCAACAACTTAAACTTTCTTCAAGGACAGTAGAGTGTCTCTAGGGAAGACAAGATTTAACAATAAACATTAAAGCAATGGAAGAGTTCTGCTGGAGACAAGATAAAATTAGATGACTATGTTGGAAAAAGTCTGTGAATTCCTCAGAAAGTTGAATAAAGATTTACCACAGGAGACACCAATTTTAACAGGAATGTATCCAAGAGAAAAATAACGATGCATTCACATAAACTGTATCCATTGAAGTAACATTAATCATACTACCTAAAAAGGCGATAACAAACCAAATGTGTAAAACTCTGATGAATGAATAAATAAAATGTTATATGTTCACTTGATAGAATATTATTTGTATGTAAATATGAATTAAATGCTGTACACGTTACAGCTAACATAAACATTACAAACAATGCTCCATGAAGAAGCCAGCTACAATAGACTATGGCAGTATGTTATTCATGTGAATAAAGTGTCCATGTTTTAGTTTATTTTCTGTTGTACAACAGAGTACCTGAGATTAGCTAACTTACAAAGGAATGAAATATACTTTGGGTTCAGGGTTCTAGAGATTGGGAAAGCAAAGCTCAGAGGAGAACAGGCCATTTCATCTCTGGTGAAGTTGTCCTGTGGTTTCTTCTTACTGCTTACAAGCAGAAAAGGCATGGGAGAAAGAAAAACAGGAGAATACTTGGTTGATAGCAAGTCTATTGCAGTGGGAGAGAGAGAAGTTCCCCCAAACAACCTATGCAATCTTAAAGGCAACATCCTATGAATTGACAGCATGGTGATTGAATTCAACCAATCAAATCCTGAAAGAGATAAATGCCATCCAAACCATAGAGTTCATAACAGGCAAAGCCACAAAACTGGGAGTCAGGGTGCTCTTTGTTGTCTTGTAGTGGAGAAGAGCGCACTCTAAAATTGACTATAGTGAGATTTGTACTAAAAGCCATCGGGTTATATTTACTTTGAATGACTTTATTGCATGGAAAATGAGATATAACTCAATTGATTTGGTACATTAAAAAAGAGCTATAGCATGGATATACTGAATTTACCTGTGTAACATATACAATATATGCCATCAATAACCAGTAAAAAATTCATTTTATCTGCCAAGCATTCTTAACAATATTGGAGGTGTTAATTGAACATTTATGAAATTATACACATAATGAAGAAGTGATGGTTTCATTTTTAATTTATTTTTTATTAATTAGTTTATTCACATTGAATCCCAGATGCAGTCCCTCTATTGTCCCCTCCCAAACCCACCTGCCCTCTCTCATATCCTCTCATGCCTCTCCCCAAGACCACTGATAGGGGAGGTTCTCCTCCCCTTAGATCTGACCCTAGCCTATCAGGTGTCATCAGGAATGGCTGGCTGCATTATCTTCCTCTATGGCCTGGTAAGGCTGCTCCACCTTCAGGGGGAGGTTATCAAAGAGACAGCCACTGAGTTCATGTCAGAGACAGTCCCTATTCCCCTTACTAGGGAATGTACTTGGACATTGAGCTGCCATGGGCTAAATCTGAGAGAACGTGAGAATGCAATGATTACTGTGTAAGTAGTAAGACATGCTCCTTGTGACGGGTAGTAAGACATGCTGCCAAGGTTAACATGTCTGGGAGAGGAACATTTTTTAAGGAATCTCAGCATGGACAAGTTTCTCTAACCGATAGGAGATGCCCCTTTTACTCAAAAGTGGGCTCTACCATGTGAGTTTGGGAATGCTTCCAAAGAGCTGATCAGCTGAACAATGTGTCACAAACCCTGAAAGTAAAGATTATAGGAAAGAATTGTAAGCAGTCTGTGGCAGCTGTTGCATGGACTTTGCTATGGGTCAGAAGACATGCAACCAAGGTTGACTTGTTTGTCCAGAATGAAATTGCCTGTGTAAGGAAGAAATTACAGTGGGGGAAATTCATGTAAATGTGATATATCCACATTAGCCTCTGGTTTTCAAGGGTAAGTGGGAAAAAAGCAAGGATAAAACAGCAGTACTGGCTTGTCTTTTCCTACAGCTGACAGGGTATAAAGAAGTGAAACCGTATATGTGCTAAAAAAGCCCTTCCCAGGATTCTCAAACTCAGAACCCTTGGAAATAATCTGATAGTGAGACTGACAGTGGTAGAAATGACAAAACATACTTTTTCGGTCTAAACTTTAATATAAAAGAAAATTTAAATCCATTGTTCATCACGTATATGAGTGTTTTAATATGGCCCAGAACAGGTAACTATGACAATCAGCATGTGATTTGCTTATCTTTGCAAGAACTTTGAACTAAACCGTGGAAGAGCTTCTCACAGCTGGACTTGTAACTTGGGGCAAACATAGTAAGCCTGATGTCACAGAAGTCGAAGAGCTGAGTAATATAACCAACTGCCTCTCCTTTGGACAACAGCTGTGGCAACCACAAAGGAAATCAGCATATGATGGGCTGCCTCACTGGAGCCATTAAGAAAAGTTGGTTACCAAGAGATGCTTTCAGCATTAATATCGTGGACTGGCAGACAGTAAGGGCAGGACAAGCATGAATGAGGGAAGAAAGCAAGAGCAAAGTGGCGTTTGATGTCTCCTTCTCTGAGATGTTGTGTCCACTGTAGAATTAAGAAAGAGGCTGCTTCCATGGGGGAGTTTTGGGAATGTCATGAAGCTTTAGCAGCTTTGCTGAACTTCATGGTAGGGCATGATCTTTATAAAAAAAGAGAGTCTTGATCAGATATTAATAATCTGGAGCAGCATGCAAATTGGGTCTTTAAGTTGCTAATGCACTCAGGAGAATATGAAAAGCAGTGGATGTGCATCACAGGTCCTGTCTCCCTTACTTGGCTGCAAACATGTAAAATGTGTGTCAAATCTGAGTTTCTAGGGAAAACTTACTACAAGTTCCATGCTAATGAGCTTCTGGAAACCTGAGCAACAGTTGACATAAAAAAGAAATGATAAAACAATGTAAGTAAAAAGATTAATCTTCTCCTAAGGGTGTCCAATTATCTCCCTATATATGTATGCCACACAGAGTTCTCCACTGCGAGTACACTGGGCATTGTTTATCTGTTCCAGGGATCTGTTGGCGTTTAAGTGTGGCAAATGGAAAGGCAAGAGCCATGGTGTTTCCTCAGCGTCTGTCAGAACAAGGTAGCCACTTCAGAGGCAAGCCTCCGTCTTATATTTGAGCCAAGATAAACAGTGGGCTACAGAGGGCCAAATGGGGCAGTTGTCTCCGTTTATACTGGTTTATACCCAACACTTATCTTTTGACAAAACAACGGACGCAGGCAGTGACATCTTTTTGTACTGTATTGAACCTTGCTTATATTTACTTTCCTATTATCCTCTTTGCTTCCCAATTCCAACTGGCACTTACTCAGAATAGGTGATAGTAGGCCTTCAGAGACGCAATCCACCTTCTGTAGAACAAAAAGTTTCCTTACACAATGTTAAGTGTCTTACAGAGCAGTTAAAGCATCTGGAAGAACAGTGAGAATATCAGAAACGAGTTTAAGCAAAGACAACTTGCTTAGAAGACAGCATTCCCAGGGACCTAAGGTGGCTGCATAAAAAGTTCCATGCAAAGAGTATACTATCTCCTATACATTGCTTTCCAAGGTCCAACAAACAATATGGTTGTTTCCATTACTGTTGATTACATGACAAAACTAGGGAATGAGTTCTTATTTCTACCGAAGTCCTTAGCTGGAGTGCATGGAAAAGTCAAACAAGCTAAAAAGCTTTCTCCCATTTCCTGATTTTCATAGTGCTGGAAGGTGGGAGGTAGTCTTCTGGGGAAGAATTGTAGCAAACAGTCCTCTATTAATATATTTTTGTGTGCTAAACTATCAATATGAAAGAAAGATGTGCTTGGCAGTGTAAAAGTTGCATGACTATTATGAGTGCTGTCAACTGCTTTCCAATAGGACTTACAAGGTGCTCCCCAGCAAGGACATCATATCTGTACAGTGAACAAGGCAGGATTCTGTGATGAAGAGATTACAGGCACCAGTGCTGAGACTACAAGCTATGAGCAGATAGCAATGGTGGGGAACAACCCCCCCCCCCCACACACCAACACTCTTTCAGTGAAGTAGGGGAAAGGGATAGGGAAGAACATGGAGGAAGGGAGAGTCTGAGGGGAGTTAAGGGAGGGGGCTTCAATCAGGATATATAATGAATAAATTGTGAAAAAAATAAAATGTAAAAAAAAATAGAGTGCTGGGAAGTGGCAGCTTGACCACAGTGGGTGAATCAGTACTCTAGCTGCCTGCAGCCCCAACCTGGGAGGAAGATGCTAATTAAAGTGAAGAGGCTGACTGGAAAGGAGATTGCGATTGATATTGAACCCACAGACAAGATGGAGCGAATCAAGGAGAGTGTGGAAGAGAAAGCGGTAGTCCCCCACAACAGCAGCGGCTCATCTACAGTGGCGAATGAATGATAAGAGACAGCTGATTCCAAGATTCTAGGCTGTTCTGTCCTCTGCCTGGTGCTGGCTCTTAAAGGAGGAGTTTGTCTTGGGCAATGATGAACCACGGTTCCATTTTACTTCCTTGCCCTGTCGCTCCTGATGAAGCACCACGTATCCTCTCACTCTGCGGAACACCAGGACTACTGCCCCTTCCTCGAATGCCCAACCTTGTGTGTCTACTGGTGGGAGAATATGAGGACCCCCAGGATGCAGTGTTCCTGGCCCAAATGGCCAAATGGCCAAATGGCTGGCTGTCGGGTTTTAGTTTGCACGCCTGTGTGCTTCCCTGTCTTGTGGCTGTGCCCTTGGTTGTCTATTTGTAGTGCCCAAATGACCCACACATAATATATGCTAAAAAAAACCTTCCTGACCTTTAAATATGCCTTTTATGATTGGAGCTACTGCTGTGTTAAAGACCTCTTCTTGATCAGTAGAGGGGTCAAACACGAAATCGTAGGTAGATGATTTATCAGTACCAACCACCACCTGCAAAAGGCAAGAGACAAGGCATAGGGGGAGGGAACCCCCAAACAAACAAACAAACAAACAAACAAACAAAAAAACAGACCATGCCTCTCACTCCTTTCAGCCCCAGGAAGAGACACTTTAGGCTTGAGTACCCACCTGAAACTCTCTGGGTACAAAAAGAAAGGCATGTCTGGTCGCCCTCCTTAATCTCTTTAGAGACCAGGGGCAGACAATGCAGCGCCACTCTTCCAGAAATTCCCTTCCTCTCTCCTTTCATGGTACCATCTCAGCAGGTGTCCGTGAGGAGAGAAGCTGGCTCTCCCAGGAGCCTTCCGGAGGCTGGCAGGAATGGAAAGGTCTTAGGCTGTAGAAGACCTCGGAACTCGGCAGTTCAGCCTCCTTGCTAGAGGAATCACTGTCTCTGGTCACTCTCAGACATTGCCACTGCCTAAAGGTCTGTCCATCGCAACACTGCAGGGAGAAGAGATATCTAAAATAAGAAACTCCGGTGGAGACAGCGACCCTGAGGCAAAGTCCTAAGTGCTGAAAAGGCAGAAGCTGAGCAAACCTCGTGCCCTGAAACTCAGCAAACTAAATGTCTCTTTGCGTCCTGGTCCAAATGGCGCTTTAGGCGCCAAGTTTCAAATTGGCCCCAGAGGCCTCAGCCTATCTGAGCGTGTACAGCTTGTGAGACGATCCTGGCTTTACCAGAAATGGACACCCGGATTCCTTTTGATGGCTACCCAGTGGTATACCTGCCTGCCTATGAGAATCCTCTGGCATGGGTTCCTCCTCACGAGAGAGTGTAACACCCAGACTTCAACAATGACTGAAACAATGAGTTGACCCAGTTTCTACCCCGAATTGTCACACTGAAGAAGCCTCCTGGTGATCAGCTCGGATTTAACGTCCTAGGAGGAAAGGCCTCCCAGCCAGGCATCATCATATCCAAGATGATTGCAGACTCTGGTGCACATCGAGCAGGACTTCACGAAGGGGAGCAAGTTGGAGCCGTAAATGATGTGGATTTCCAACATATTGAGCACAACAAAGCTGTTGAAATCCTGAAGACAGAACGAGAAATCAGCATGAGTTTGCCCTTCTTTCTCTACAATTATCATCGCCAAAAAGGGAGGACTAGAGAATTGCAGCCCACAGCCCTCCATGTGGAATCTGCCAGGACAGGCTGGCTGGCCCTTCCTTCGAGAAGCCAGTCCTGACTTTCTACTCTCAGTACCTTCCTGGCTTAGTGGATGGGGAGGACTGGAGACAGCATGCAGGCTGTGTTATATACGAACTGTATTGTAATGGAAATTCCCTAGTTTGCCAGGTGAGTTTCACAGAAGAGAAAGATGATGATGTCTAGCCTGTGGGGAAAGCCAGCTAGGAAGCAGCTGGCGTTTATCAGGTACCATAGATGGGCCACTTCTACAGCTTATCGTTTTATTTGTAGAAATCAGTGGAAAAGAGAATCTTGGGGACCTTCCATCTGGTTTTTGCGGCCTTGCCATCCAGACGCTGTACATACACTTTGGAGTCCCTTACACTTGGTAGACTTCAAAGAGACATTGTTTTTGCCACTTCCTCTTCTCCCCCAAAGTAAAAACACAATCCTGAAAAGAGGCGTGATATAATTTTAATGTTGAGGGTCTAGTTTCATCATTCATTAATGTACCAGTTAAAGTTCATGCCTAAATAGATTTCTTGCTGTGCCCCAAATCCCAAACCCAGGAAGAGGCTAGATTTGAATCCTTTGTTGCTGAGTTGTGACTCATCTCACTTCTATTTAATCATTCTCCTTTTCCCTCTTTTAATTAACCAATTGAAAGAACCTCACATCCCACTGAAGCAACACTGGACTGCGTTGGTGACCCCAGGTGTTGATAGAACATCTTCAGATAATCTAAGGTTGTGCTCTACAAGAGATAATCACTAAATGCCTGGGATACAAGCAGCACTTGGTTGATATTGTTTGGATAGAAAAAAATTATCTTTCTTAGGCAACAGAGAAGTATTCACTTTTAAACCAATAATATTTATTTTGGTGTATTAAACAGACTTGGTAAGCTCTGCTATATCTCATTTTAAAAGACATGACGAGGAAATTTTTTAAGTGACTACAAAGAAATTCACAATTAATTACATTAAAAAATTTTATATAACAGCAAAAGAGTTTAAGCTGTAGGGTGAATATTGATTAAGATGATGGTGCCATATTAAAAGTAATACAGAAAACTTTCTTTCCTCATTAATCAATTTCTATTTTGGGTTAAGTGGGAATGGGAAGTTATTTATATATTCTACAGTTTTTATAACATTAAAGACGATCACAGATGGACTTTGTTGTAAGAAAATAGTAATACAGCTAAAAGGTAAACCTTCATCAACATTTGCATTAGTTCCTTTAAATGACCGTGACCTCAAACAACTAGCTGTTTTATGAAGTTATTATTAAGAGGTTTCATGGCTGATGTTTATTAAAAACACAGTATTCCTACTTTCAATAAGTTTGTATTTTAATTTTTGTTAGATTTTATGTTATGTGATTTGTTGTTGTTTTGCTTGCATGTCTACATGTGTATCATATGTGTGCTTGATGCCCATGGAGATCAGAAAAGAGTATTAGAGCCCCTGAAACTGGGATTATAGATGATTATGAACTACTGTGTGGGCCCTGGGAGTCAAACACAGATTCCCTGTGAGAGCAACACATTGAGCCCCCAGGATTGTTATTTTTAAATAAATGTAATACATGAGGTTGAGCATTATCACACATTAAGGAATTTAAAAATTATAATTTAAAAAACCCGTAAACCCAAGTTGTAGTGTAAGAATAGAACTTTACTCTAAAAAAGGTAAAATGTAAAGACGATTTTATTATCTGGTATTAGGTGGTGTCTCACTTTGTCACCGGCAAGAGGAGTTCTTACTGATTTACAGATAACACGCAGCACTGCGGAGACAGTCAAAGTATAGATGCTGTTTTCTAGTATAGTCTTCCAAATAATAACCAGAATTTAATTTTCATGGTTGGAATGATCACTCTGTTATTATGCACAGAAGAAATAGCTGCCACCTTGCATATTCTGTGGTTGAAATGTTGCACATATGGAAGAGAGCATATTTCATTTATAATTTCAGAGAACATATTGCACAATATTCTCTTTTGTAATCTTATTTTCAACCTAGGGTAATCATCATCATCATCATTGGAAATGCTAATAAGATTCATTATTGTTATTGCAAGCTATTATTACTCTCATTGCCATTTCTAAAGGAAACTGTTTAAATATCTATTAGGCCAATTGTTCTCTCATTTATTGGTTATTGGCTTTACCACTCTGATTTCAGAGATAAGTTGTCAATCATATCTCTCTTTTATTATCGTCATCACTATTGCTTTTAAATGTTTGGTGAGACCTTTTTGAGGAAACAGAAGACTGAGATTCGATTTTTTTCTACTGTGAAAGAAGCAGGGAGGCAGGTATGGGGGTGAGAGTGAGGGCTAGAAGGATCAAGAGGAAACAGGAGCTCCACAAGGAAATTTTATAAAAATTTTGAAAAAGCCTTTACTAAAGAAAATTAGACTATAACACTTACAGGTTAAAAATCAAGTTCTATTTGTTTTATAAGTGAGTGTTCACAGAGTTAGAGGCATTTCTGACCTGAAACTATCGGTCCAGTGATATTGGCAGATTCCTCAAGAGGCTATCAGTTTCAAGTTCTATCTTATTAACATCCTTATGTATTCGATCAACAGTCTCTTTTGATATATATGTAGGCAACTTTTCATGTGGACTCAATCCTAAAACGATACCTGTTTAACAGTCAGAAATTCCCTTGAACTTGGTTGTGTTTTGAACTTTGTAATTTAATTTAAAAAATTACATGGTGCATGCTCTTTGCTCTTTAAAAATGTCAGAAAAATCAAGTGCTTCTATGTCCTAGGTTGCAGCCATGGGTACCATAAGAATATAAAATATAGGTTATTTGTTAAATTTGCAATGCTTTTCTCAGCTTAAAGTGAATATCCACAACTATTAAAGTTAATTTTCAGAAATGTGATCTGCTTTACCTCGCATTTGTTTTGTGCTATTTGTTTTTTTGGAGTGCATATTTTTCTCTATGCCTTTTGGCCTTTGTTTGTAGACGGTTTTATTTGTGTTTTCACATGACCATTGTACACCCACTCTCTTCTACTGAAGACTGTATGAATTCTGTTCATTGCGCATTGTTTTTCTAACATTTTCTCTTGTATGTATAGATAACGCTTTTGCAGTTTGGTTGCCATGTTTTACAGACTGTATCAGCTTGCTCTATTAATTCATCAATATTAATATGATATAAAAATCTCACTCTTAGCTAGGGTTGAGTTTCAGTAGCAGACTGTTAGGCTGTTTGGGGCTGGAGATTTGACCCTTAGATAACAAATTAGTTGTCTTTCAAACAGATGCAAACTCAAATTGTCATGTCAAATATTAACTAATTACATATGCATCTAAAAACATTCAGCAAATTCATTCCTTTTTGCTTTCTGATGAGGTACAAATTAAAAATCGAATCAGTTATGATCTCATGTCTATATTTTAATCACATGTTTTTTTCTCACAATCATAAATGTAACAAAGTTAAAAGAAGGGGACAAAAGAGGAAGTGAGTTACGTGAAATAATTAGATTATTGGCAAGCAAGAACACTCTATCCAGATAAAGGAAATGAGAGAGGATGATAAATGTAACTGGCCTGGAGTTGGGAAAGAGTGCCACAGTTTCAATGCAAACCCAAAGAGAAATCTTCATATGTTTCACAACTGTTTTATCCTTTGTCACTGTTCAGGTTCCAGAACAGAGGTTAGTTCTAATTAGTTGAAGACTTCATTTCCAATTCTCCATGTTTTCAAATGCAAATTAATGGTTCCTGTAAAAATAAATGTCACTGAGACCATCTTGAAGGGTTCAAGTAAAATGAATGATCAGTTGAGATGAACAGTCTAAGGTGTTCAGGAAGGTATTCACAGGTTATGATTTTTGTTAAAACTGGATGAACTGCAGAAGGCCACATTTGTTTGGGAAGAACCATTTACCATGAGTAATAAATTAACAATACCCAGCAAAAACCAATGTAGCAGAATGCTCCTGTAAGGACAGACTGATTCCATACTATCAGATTATGGCTCTACCATCACATTGTGAGCATTTGCCTTTCTGTGGTGATAGAAATGTTCCCAAATAAGTAAACTCTAAAATATTATATTCCTAGAATTATGGCTTCCATCATTTCTTTCTAACAGCAAACACGTACTGAGTAAAAAACAATAAAACCTTAATTTAATTGCTTTTCTAGGTGGGTAATTATCTTCCCTGGCTTGTCTAACTTATGTTCCATGCTAATTTGATTGACATAATTGAGAGGTTTTTCCTTTTCCCTGCTTTTTGTCAGTTTTCTATTATCTCTGTGGTGCATTAAATTTCTATGATTTACTTTTTTTTACTGCCTCCTTATGTATGTGAAGTTCTTTTTCCCACAAATGTGTCTAATACCAGTAGAGTACTCAAACATCCTAGAGAGATCCTTCTAGTTGAACAATGACCCTTAAGAATTACTGACATAATTTTTCAAGCTTATTCCTTGAAGTCCAAAAGTACATTCATGAACATAACATTGCTTTACATACGAACTTATTTTTATTAGGTCAGAAATATTTCCTCTATGTGTTTGTACACATCATTTTATGCAGCACCACAGCAAAAACTAAAAACTTATTAATAAAATCATTCCAAAGAGTAGTGACTTTTCAATAGCTATGATACATAAGGATTATCAGTAGTAACAGACGTATTATTTTTTTGAATTCTCACAGTCCCTTGAAATAGCTACTATTTTGTTGGAAAATAAACAAAATAAATTCAGAGTTGCTAATCTTACTTGTCCATAGTCACATAGGTGTACTTTTTAAAGTAAGGGGTTGATCATAATATCATTTGTAACTTATTTGAAACCAAATGAATCATTTTGAAAAAAATAGTATTAAATCTTAATTACTTCTGGGAGAACTTCAGCCCACTGAAAATCACATAAAAACACAAAGTTTCAACATGAGGGTTCTATTATAGTTGCAATCAATCTATGGCTATACAAAAACCATCCTAATAGCAGTACAAACATAAAACATTTTTATGCTCATGGGTTTGAATGTCAGTAGTTCAGACAGGCTGTGTTGGAGACTTGTTGAGTCCATGATACCTTGGGCTTCAGCTGGGCTGGCTTATTTGTGGTCATTCACCTTGTGAAGGTTAATTGGCTTTGTCAGTGGTCATTGGATTGGGAATTATCGAGGCGATTATGAAAGCATTCCTGAGAGTGTATCTGTGAGCATTGCCAGCATTCCTGTGAGTAGGTCTGTGTGAGCATTACCAGGGATCATTAACTAACAAGTGGAAAACTTTCCAGAATGTGGGTATTGCTATCCTAGATATTGGGAGCTTAGATGGACGTAAGGAGAGAGAGA
The DNA here is from genome assembly GCA_028658305.1 of Pachyuromys duprasi. NCBI lineage: Eukaryota > Metazoa > Chordata > Mammalia > Rodentia > Muridae > Pachyuromys > Pachyuromys duprasi. The sequence continues at coordinate 28,966,289 of CM053757.1, read as the reverse complement.
GAGGAAAAAGAGCCAGCTAGACCAGACACACTCATTCTGTCTCCTGCTGTGTTGATGTAAACCCTTCTGTCATGCCCCCCTAACATAATAAACCTTTGGAAATCCCAAGCCAAAGATTTAATTGTCTTGACTTGTTCTTTCATATTTTTTTCGAGGCTGCAGAAAGCTAGCTAATACATGTCTATTGCAATAGTCCTTGTCTCTGTTTGGATTCCTTGGCCCTCTTCTGTATCCTGTTTGCCTTGTCTGAAATGTCCAGAATAACCTTATTCACTGTAACTGAACTGGAGAGGCTGGAATCGTCAAGATCATTCCTTCTTCTGGGGACTGACTTCACAGCATGGCTAGCTCAGAGTAATTGAAGTACTTACAAGGCATCTAGCTTTGGCCAAAGCAAATTTTCTTAGAGGTCCAGCTGGAAGCTGAGGTTTTTTAGGAATCATTCTCGAAAGAGCCAAAGTGGTTTTGCCCTTGCTTCCCTTTGATGAAGGGTAGGTAGATTTCCTATGGCTTGAGTAGCAGTGTGTGTAATGGTTAGGTTACATAACTATAATGCTAAGAGAGTGGCTTCACCATACAGTTCTGCTTTACTAGGGCACTGAGAAAGGGAGAAGAGCTGGCAGGTAAGTACCCATGCCAGAGATCTGTAGGTCATCCCTCACCCTTAAGAGTCTTCAGAGATGGCAAGCCAGCTAGTCAGAAAACCACTGACTATGAACCAAAGATCAAAATGTATGGTTGCTTGGTTATAGAGTATGTCATTTGATTCCAGTTCACAATCTTTGTAGATGAGCCAGCCTAATGCGGGCTGACCTTATATCATTTCAAAAGATGGGCTAAAGCATGGTACATGGTTTAAATGTAATAATTTTTAGTAAAAAGTGAGTGGCTAATTACATATTATAATAAGCATGTATTTATTGCAATAAGTTAAATATGAACATAATTTGTCTTCAATTATATCTATTACTAACTAGTCTGAGTTTGTATTGTTGTTCACATATCTAAATAAAATTAGGTAAGGGAGTTTAGTGGCTACTGTAGTTGTGACCTTTGTACTTGGCAACAAAACAAGCTCTGAAATTTCCCCTGAACTTTTGACAAGTTTTATTTTGTTGGTGATTGGAGAGGGAACATAAGAGACATATAATCCTCTAATTCTATATTCAGACATGGGCTTCACAAGGAGAAGACACATGGGACTACACAAGGAAAGGAAGAGAAGATACCAGGATGATAACCAATATCCAGTTCTTGGATCCAAACGCTTTATATATTTTGGTATAAACCATGTACATATGAATCCCTTCCATCTTACTCATCAGTGAGACTAAACACAACTGGAAAAATCTGGAATAAGAGATCAGAGTATTCATTAGAAAATTCACAGATATTTTTCTAAAGATTATTTGGTTTCAGACAAACCTGCTGACTAAAAGTACCTTCTCTGAAATGAATGTGAGTTACCAAACTAAGATTGTGTAATATGTGCAGAAATGGAAAAATGTCATTTTTTTTTCTCAGAACTTATCATACCTATCAGAAACTATTCTCTTTTTTGTCTTCCTGTATTAGGCTCCATCTATTACCCAAACGGACCAGAATCTATTGAAAAGAAAGTCTTATATATAATATGATTGTGCTAGCAGATTGAAGAGTGGAAAAATAGAATATATTATTATTATTGAGAAAAATCAATCTCCCAGCATTCGAAGCTGTTTTCTTGTTCCTTTCCATTTGTTTCCATTTATCATTACCTGTTGTTGGCTTTTATGGGCCAGTGATGGTATTTACTTTTGATGAGGTTACTATATTTCAAGTCCAGAGACTGGAACAACCCATTATTCACTAATAAGCATCATTTATTTTCATTTGGGTTTTTAGGTTCTTAGTCGGTGGATGCTTATTAAATTGAATAACAAATACACTTGAGGACTCTGGCATATTACAAAACATTTTCTTCTTGGTGTTCTTGACATGAAAACACTTATAAGACCATGTGACCCCTGGGTTTGATTTTTCCCATTGTAGCTCCTGGGTGACCTTGCATACTTACTTCTAAGCATTCTGTCTCTGAAAAGTTCAGTGGAATTTTAGGAGCAGCTAGAATGAGATTTTGAGATTTTATTTTATTTGTGTGTGTGTGTGTTTGTGTGCTGTGTAAATATATGTCACATGTATGTGGGGGTCTGCAGAGGTCAGAAGAGGCCTAAGACACCCTGAGGTTGCAGTTACAGACAGTTGTGACTCACCCAACACAGATCCTGGGACCAAACCTCTGAAAGACAAGGAAGTGCTCTTAATCACTCAGCCATTTCTATAGTCCCAAATTCTGAGTTCTTTAAGAATCATTAAATAAGTGCTCCTAATTTTAAGGAGTAAAATTTAACATTATCCTCATGTTTAATACAACAAGGATGATGATATTCCCATGCTTAGGTAGTTGCTTGGACTTTTCTCTTTTAGGGCAGAAACTCAGTTCTCAATCCATGTCCTATAGATAAAATGATGCTGTTGTTATCTTAATTACAAGACAACCAATACCAGTTGATTTCTCCTCCCCTTCATGTATCTTGGGCATGAGACAACTTTGGGCCACCTCACAAGCCTGCCATGATGCCATCTTGCACAGCTGTGTTGAGGTTAGGCGACCATTTGAAGCTTAGGCTAGAAAGCACAAAGACTGCAAATACTGTGAAGTTTAAGGACGTGGTTATGTATATAAAAGTTTGTTATTTGCTGATAGCTTCATATAGGTATTTATAGATAACATAATTGGTAAAAATTATAAAATACACATTAAAAAATATCTGTTTGCCACCTTCCAGACAACTGCTTAGCACTCCATTTAAATGAAATTGAAACAGGAAGTAGTCAACATTCTAATTTTACTAAGCTTATGTAAAATTCCACCTTGGTTTCTGGGAATAATACTACTGTTCTTAAGCAGCTTTATTCTAATAGCCAGAACTTGGAAACAACCCAGATGTCCCTCAGTCGAGGAATGGATACAGAAATTGTGGTACATTTACACAATGCAATACTACTCAGCAATTAAAAACGAGGAAACCATGAAATTCGCAGGCAAATGGTGGAACCTGGAAACGATCATCCTGAGTGAGGTATCCCAAAAGCAGAAAGAAACACATGGTATACACTCACTTATATAAACCTATAGGTAGGATGGACACGCTGAAATCTATATACCTAGGGAAGATAAGCAAGAAGGAGGACCCGGGGTGGGAAGATCAATCCTCACTTAGATGGACAAATGGGATGGACATTGAATGTAGGAGAAAACAAGCAACAGGACAGGAGCCTATCACAGAGGGCCTCTGAAAGACTCTAACTAGCAATGTATCACAGCAGATATTAAGACTCCCAATCAAGCCTTCGGGAGAGTGCAGGGAATCATATGAAAGAAGAGGGTGTTAGTAAGACTTGGCGAGGATAAGAGCTCCACAAATACCAAATGGACCAGGGTACAGGGGTCTTTTATGAGATTGTTTCTCCAACCAAGGACCATGTATGGATATAACCTAGAACCCCTGCTCAGATGTGGCTCATAGTAGCTCAGTATCCAACTGGGTACCCTAGTAAGGGGAACAGGAGCTATTTCTGTCATGAACACAATGGCTGGTTCTTTGACACCCCCATCCCCACCCCAGAGGGAGGAGCAGCCTTGCTAGATCCCAGAAGAGGACATTGCAGCCAACCCCGAAAAGACATGATAAGCTAGGGCCAGATGGAAGGGGAGGAGGTCCTTCCCTATTAGTGGACTTGGCGGGAGTGGGGGGTGGGGGTGAGGGGTGGGAGGCAGGGAGGAGATGAGGGAGGGATGGGGAGAATGGGAGGGACTGAGGGAGGGGGCTACGGCTGTGATACAAAGTACATAACCTGTGATTAATATAAAAATAAATTACTTTAAAAAGAGTTATAGTTATTTTTTTTCAAGACAGGGTTTCATTATGTATTCCTGGTTGTCTTGGAACTCAATTCTCAGAGATCCACCTACCTCCTGAGTGCTGGGGTCAAAAGCATGCACCACTTCCCAGCTATAGTCACATGTTTTAAAAGCGAGGGGTTTCCTCCAAATCCTTTAACGTCATTTTTCCCTATAGGTTTTAATTCCAGGTAAATTCATAACTCCAGAATTTGCAAATTATAGTTCTTTCCTGACAGGAGAGTGTAAAGACGTTCTTCAACAATCAGAATGGTTTAGCACGACTTCCAACATAACTATGAACCTGAGCTACCTCATCCTCTATCATAGTAATTGATTTATTATTATTTGAACAGAAAATGCTTGATATTTATAGAAATTCAAAGAGTACAAGAAGAAAGATACATTTCCCATATGTATGTTCCACTATTCAAATTCCATGAGTATCTTTCAGGAAAAAAAAAAATAAGTCACTTAAATCTCTTCTAAATGCATCGAAGTTTGACCACTATTTAATACATTAGCAGGTACTCAATCTCCACGTTACTTTTTTTAAAAAATGTGATTCTGGTTGACTTAGTGAAGAATTATAATTCTTCCTTGGTATTTTAATAAACAATAATATTTTATTATTAAGGCATATTTATGATTTGATGTTTCAGGCATTCCATTATGAATTATGCATTTTGTCATGTGACCCTTTAAAATTCTGCAACTGATTTTTTTTTTTTACTTATTAGGAACTTAAGTTTTAGAATTCAAAACAAAGATATTCCCTTTTACTAAAATTTTGATCTCTGAGAATATTTTATTAGAAAACAGCTTTCTTCCTTTTATGATTGTAATCACTATTTCTTTGCTTAGAATTCTACTGACTATGAATTCAATGGCTGGCTCTCTAACCCGTCCCCCCTTAAGGATGGGGCAGTCTCAGAAGCCCACAGAGGAAGACAATGCAGCCAGTCCTGATAGGCTGGGGTCAGATGGAAAGGGAGGAGGACCTCTTATCAGTGGACTTGGGGAGGGGCATGAGGGGAGAAGAGGGAGGAAGGGCTTGGGAGTAGACAGGGGAGAGGGCAACATCTGGGATAAAAAGTAAATAAATTGGCCTTAAGTCTCAGCATCTGCTTTGATACCCTGCAGGGTAGAGCCTTTCAGAGGCCCTCTGTGGCAGGCTCCTGTACTGTTCCCTGTTTTCTCCTTCTTCTGATGTTCATCCTATTTGCCTTGCTGTATGGGGTTTGAGTATTTAGCCATAGTCCTCCTTCTTGCTTAGCTTCTTTAGGCATACAGATTTTAGTATGTTTATCCTATATTATATGTCTAATATCCACTTATTAATGAGTATACACCCTGTGTGTCTTTTTGCTTCTGGAATACCTCAGTCAGGATGATCTTTTCCAGTTTCCACCACTTACCTGTAAATTTCATTATTCCTTTTTTTTATTGCTGAGTAATATTCCATTGTATAGATGTACTACAATTTCTGTATGTATTCCTCAGTTGAGGGACATCTAGGTTGTTTCTAGCTTCTGGCTATTACAAATAAAGCTGCTACAAACATGGTTGAGCAAATGTCCTTATTGTTTACTTGAGCAACCTTTGGGCAGAGTGCAGAAAATTTCATGAATGAAGTAGGAAATAATAAGACCTGGAGAGGACAGGAGCTCCACAAGGAGAGTAACAGAACGAAAAAAATCTGGGCGCAGGGGTCTATTCTGAGACTGATACTCCAACCAAGGATCATTGATGGACATAAACTAGAACTCCTGCACAGATGTTGCCCATGGCAGTTCAATGTCCAAGTGGGCTCCATAGTAATGGGAACAGGGACTGTCTCTGACATGAACTGATTGGCCTGTTCTTTGATCACCTCCCCCTGAGGGGGGAGCAGCCTTACCAGGCCACAGAGGAAGACAGTGCAGCTACTCCTGATGAGACTTGATAGACTCGGATCAGAAAGAAAGAGAGGAAGATCTTCCCTATCAGTGGACTTGGGGAGGGGCATGTGCAGAGAAGGAGGAGGGAGGGTGGAATTGGGAGGGGAGGAGTGGGGGAGCCAATGGCCAATGGCGGATAAAAATGAATAAAGTGTAATTAATAAAAATTTAAAAAGAAAAAAGTAAATAAATTGTAATAAATAAAATATAAATTAATTAAAAGGAAAAAATGAAAAGAAAAAAGAATTCTACTTACAATGTAAAATTTAAGAAAACTTGAGTAAACAATTTTTTGAGAAGCCAAGCATACACACACACACATTTGCCTCAGTGATTTAAAAGGCATTTCAGAGATCCTCCATCACTACTTGTGAGTTAGTTTATGATTGAGAGGGAGAAAAGTCCTGTCCAGTACTTGACTCGGTTGCGTTTTTTTCTTGATGCTCTTTTAGCCACATTGTGGTGGTCAGAAATGTTCAGACTTCAACAGATGATAATTGTACAACACTGGAATTTTAATGAATCCTTCATGCTAAATTATTTAATACTCAACTTCCCCTGAGCTGGGGGAAGCCTTACCAGACCACAGAGGAAGACAATGTAAACAGTCCTAATGAGACCTGATAGGCTAAGGTCAGATGGAAGGGAAGGAGGACCTCCGCTATCATTGGACTGGGGAAGGGTCATGAGAAGAGAAGAGGGAAGGAGGGTCAGGCTAGGAGGGGATGAGGGAGGGGGCTACAGTTGGGTTACAAAGTGAATAAATTGCAATAAATAAAACATAAACAATTTTTTTAAATGATAAATAATACTCAACTACAGGACTGACAAAATGGCTCAGTAAGTAAAGGCATTTGTTGCTAAGTCTCATTTCTTGAGTTTGAGGACCCACATGGTGAAAGGAGAGAGATAATTTAAACAAGTTCTCTGATCACTACACAGACACCATGGTTCATGCACATGCGCACACAAGCACGCACACACACACACACACATGAGACAGAATTTGATTCTTTTTTTCTCATAAGTACTTCAATTAACTTAGAATGAATAACTAAATTCAACTATCTATGCATCCTATTTTTGTTGTCGTGGTTTTATAAGTTGAAGTCAAAGCTACATTTGTACATTTTGATGCTCCCATATGAGAACCCTGCTATGCTTTTAAAACTGAGTACAAATGTGTGAGCAAGAGTTATTACATTGTATTTGGCTAATGACAATCATTAGGAAATACTAAAACACTTTTAAATATCCTTTATTTATTATTTTATAATTTCATAGGTGTAAACAGTATATCTTGAACTCATCTATCCCTAACACATCCCCACTTTTTTACCCATCCCAACTGATCTTGTTGCCTTGACCTTATCCAGGTAACCATAGCTGTGGTGAGTTTATGAGGGTAACAGTCGTGTCCTTCAGATATTATATTCTTTCTGATACATCTTCTGTAACATTCCTTAAGCCTTGGAGTATTGGAGGAGGTTTGATGTAGAAGTTCTATCTAAAACAGAGCACTCAATAGTCACTTATTCTGAGCACTTTGACCAATTATGAGTCTTCAGATTAATTGCTGTCCAATACAGAGAAGAGCCTTTCTGGCTGAGGTTAAGGGCAGGATTAACCTATGAGGTGGACATTTCTGGTTTCTTTGGATATTCAGTTGTATCATGTAAATGTGCTTTTTGTTTTGGTCCCAAGTGTGGGATGTGAGAATGTTTTACCCCTGCTGAAAACAGCCCCCTGTGTGAGAGGTGTGGTTTCTATGAGCTATAAAACATCCTCACATGCACTTTGAGAAGGGTTAAATAGAAGCCCACAGACAGTGAGACGTTTTCTGCCTCTCCATGCTTTAGCATTATTATGCTTTACAATGCTGGTCTCCACTGAGAGAGAAATGCCTCAGAAAAAAAAATGCTCTTGCTGCTTTGTTGGAGTTTTGCTGCTTCAACGGAATTTTTCCATTTTGGTGGACTCATGCCATTTGGGCAGAATCAAGTCACTCTTATTGAATCTTACTTTTGCAGAAGCGTGTTGCTGCTGCAGCTTTTCTGTATGACTAGACTGCTGATATTTTGGTAATCCCCATAGACCCCATTGACTCTTATCAGCATGATGTAGATAAAATAGGTCTACAGCTCCTTTCCCTACTGGGTTGGAAGGGAGATAAAGGCATTTAAGAACTTTAAATAAAGTAGGTGTTTGAAATATCTAACCCTACAGACCTATGTATATAAATTAACTTATTTAGAAAGCAGTTATTTAGACTAGCACAATTTGTTGAAGATGCTGTCTTTGTTCCATTGTATGGCTTATGGCTTCTTGATCAAAAATTAAATTTCCATTGGTGTGGGTTTATTAATGGGTCTTCAATTCTACTCCATTGATCCACCAGTCTGTTTCTATGCCAGTACCATACCGTTTTTATTACTGTTGCTCTATAGTACTGCTTGAGATCTGGGGTGGAGATACCTCCAGAAGATCTTTTATTTTACAGGGTTATTTAGCTATTCTGGTTTTTTTTTCCATATGAAATTGAGAATTGTTCTTTAGGTCTGTTAAAAATTGCGTTGCTTTTTTTATGGGAATTGCAATGAATCAATAGATTGCTTTTGGTAGAATAGCCATTTTTACTATGTTAATCATACCAATCCCCTGCAGAGACCAATACTATAACCAAGGGCTATGCTTGGAGAGGATGTAGACCCCCTGTCCAAAGGAAGCCCAATGACTCCTCAGTTTCCAAGTGGGTTCCCTAGTAAGAGGTACAGGGGCTGTCTCTGACATGGACTCAGTGGCTTGCTTTTGATCACCTCTCCCTGGGGGTGCAGCCTTACCAGGCCACAGAGGAAAATGATGCAGCCAGCCTTGAGGAGACCTGATAAGCTAGGGTCAGATAGAAGGGGAGGAGGTCCTCCCCTATCAGAGAACTAGGGAAAGGGGGTAGGGGGAGAAGAGGGAGGGTGGGTAGGACTGGGAGGAAAGGATGAAGGGGGCTGTTGGGAATACAAAGTGAATAAATTATATTAAATAAATAAATTACTTAATTAAATTAAAAAAGAGAGAAAATTAAAGAAAGCAATTTAATAATATGTCACTTAGCAACCTAAAAATAGTAAGTTCCTCCTATTGACTCCCTAGCCATAAACCTTTTACCAGGCTTACAGTACCAGACATAAATTCCTTTCTGTGAGGAAAGCTTCAATTCTAATCTAAAAACAGTTGGTTACTCCTATAGGCTTTGTGCCACTATTGTGTCAGTGGGTACAATTTGCCCAACAGGTTGATATTGTAGCATGCAGGGGTTACTGCTAAGTTATACTTTTTCACCTCCAGAGTCCTCCACAGCACTTTCTGGATTAAATTTTTTTTCCTGTTGGCATTGTAATGTCATAAATTTCCTGGTTCAATGACATGTATTTATAAGTATGTACATTCCATAAGCACATTTTCTTCAAGAAATAATAAAACAAAGAATGATTAATGGACATGTTATACAGTCTTGAATGTCACTGGAATTACATATGCTTCCAAAATAAATAAATGTACGTTCTTTCTTTTATACTAACCCAGTTCTATTGATCAGACTGTTGAATACATGTTGAATTTGACCTTGTTTACTGACAATAACTCCAAAGGAGACAATTTGCATTCCATAAAGATTCAGAAATATCTTTACTTGTAATATTTAATGTGTTCACATAACTTTAATTGCTGCTTCTCAAATTATACACCAGGAGGAAATAATTAAAATAATTTGTGTCGTTATTGATTTCTCTCCACAGTAGAGAATTGTGGAAAATAGGCCATTATAAAACTACAACGGAAAGCTACAAATTGATTCCACTGATTCTACTCACAAGTCAACTGATAGCTTTATACAAGGCAGGTCACTTTAGCCTGATTGTGCCAGAACAGGTTTTCCTGAAAGACTCACTGTGGCCCAGGTGACCTACTTTGTTTCCTTTATGTGTCTTGGGCTTTTCATTTTGAAACACTATACCTTGGAATATGAAAGTGATTGACATGAATGGACATGACCTAACCCATTTCTCCTCCCTGCTCTTAGCCTTGTCACTTCAGACTCTAAACTGGTTTCTCTAGACCTGAAAAACTAAAGGACCAGTTAGAAAGCAGGGTTATCACATTTGCTGGCCCCTCCTTTCTAACTTTAGCTTGGCACTCATAGAAGCCTTTCAAACTCTTCATGTTTCTTATTATGTATGCTTCAGCAAGTAACCCACAGTCAGCTGGACATAAATTGTTCTAAGGTTCATGCTGCTTCTTTTCCATATATAAATACATAATTAATATACATAGAATTATATGGAAAATATATTAAGTACATGTATAATTCACATAACATATACATAATATATTACACATATATGTATATATAGACAAACATATATATGCATATACATATTTCCCTCCTACAAAATCTTACAAAAGCACATAACTTTTCTAAGGAGTTTCTAATTTAAATAGGCCTAAGGAAAAAACAGAAGGGGTAATTTATTGACTTATGTCATTAAAGACTCTAAGGTTCATGGGTAGCTTATGTATTACAGCAGTTCAGATGATGTTTCTTAATTCTTAGCTTCTGTGTTGTCCATCATCGTTTCTGCATATATTGGCTCTGTTATCGATGAGACTTGTCCCACTGTGGCAATATGATGGATCTCACAGCCAGACAAAGATACTCCACTAATTATATTTAATGGAAGTGACAAGCTCCATTTTTACCAGCATCCAAAAATGTTGCAATCTGACTCTAATTGGACCAATTTCAGTCCAGTAGTCATTTTTGATGTTTGTGGAAAAAATAAAAAAAAAACATGCTTGAGAGGGAAGGCTGGGCCACTTAACCTTACCTTGGAGCTGGGGACAAATAAGGTTCTCTGCCTACGCACAGTATTTAATATAATGGTTGGCTGGCATTGAAATGAGAAGCTATTATGAGAAAATGGTACCAGAAGTTTTGTTTGTGAGAAGTAGAATAAGCATGGCTTTTCCACTCACAGTCAGAAGAGGAATCAATCACATCACATCAATACTGTGCAATGTCCCAGTCTAACTCAAATGTTTTTCTCGCTGAAGTATTTGACCCAATACATTTGCTTACATTTCAGCATGGGCATAGTGAAAAGCATTGCTTCCAGAAACTTCACATACCTTATTACATTTGATTTCTTATTTCTAAAATTCACAAGTAGATGAACATGTTTATTTGTGTGTCTGTTCATTCATTCATTTTACATCCTGGCCATGGTCCTTCTCAACACAGTCCTGTCTCCCTTTTTCTCTCCCTTATTTCCCATCCACCACAGCTCATCAAGTCATTTCAGGGCTGAGCATGTCCTCACCCCCCCTGTGAGGGGGTTTCCTAATGAGGGGAGCGGGGGCTCTCTCTGACAGGGACTCTCTTACCAGCTTTTCAATTACTTTCCTCTGGAGGGACTGCTAGAGAGAAGCCTTCCCATCTTACTCATTTGGATAGTGCACAATATACAGTGACCACTGTAAGTCACACTACAGAAGCAGTTAGTGTTTACAAGAGCATAACTTCTGCTTTGGGATTGCACAAGCAGAATTTACTTACAAGGAGTGGATTCTTTGTCAATAACATCTTTAATTGTTCTGGGACGCTGTCCTCCAAAATCCTGCCCAGGTATTTACTATCACAAAGAGATGTTCTCAGAAGCTAAGTTTTGCAGGGAGAGATTGTGGTTGGACTCTTACTTCCACGAGCAAATCTCCTATCTCATATAACCCAAATTTTCATAATTGCAACTTTTAAAGCAAAGGGCACTTTATGTTTGTGAGAAGTAGAATAAGCATGGCTTTTCCACTGACAGTCAGAAGAAATTACTTCTGGATAGTGAGCTCAGGCTGTTACAATGTGAAGAAATCTTACAAAATTTTAAAGGATTTGGGTAATATGTATAAAATAATATTTGTAATATATATCAAATTACAAAGAATTTTTTGCATAAAATTGCTCTTTTTCTGTTTCACACCTTCATCTTCTGTGTTAAGTGATTGTGATGATATGCTCTAGTTTCATTCTGTTGCTGTAATATAAAGAGCTCTGAACAAAAGAAGTTTAAGGGTGGAAAGAGTTTATCTAGCCTATATGTCCAGAGAATAGTCCATCACTGAAGAGAGTTAGAGCAAGGATTCAAAGCAGAAACTAGTGAGAGACTCTGTTTGCTGGCTTAGTACATAGATTGATTATGCTTATTCAATACATATTATCCCTTTTTAAGGAAAGGTGATATTTCCTCTATGATGCTTCCTAGAGTGGGTAGATCCTTTCACATCAATTAATAATGAATACAAGACTCCACAGACATGCCAGTAGTCCAATCTAATATACGTATTTCCTCAGTTGAGGCAACTCCTCTCAGATGACTCTAGGCTTTGTCAAGTTAACAATAAAGGCTAACAAAAACATGGTCAAATAAAGTGAGTCCCATTTAGGATATACTTCCATTAACTTAGAGCCATTTGTTGGAGGTCATAAAAATCTGAAATATAGCACTGATATTACATATGTTTCAGATAGCCCTTTTGTAGGATAGCTTAGCTCATTGCTGTTGCTATATGTCAATATGCTTGTTTGAAAATGAAGGTGCGGGCTGCTTCAGATTAATCCTTGATCATTTGTTTTTTAATGTGAGCCATTAACTTCCTCTGTGAATAACACATCAAAACAGATATTCCTCTAGTCACTTTGATAGATACATTTTGAGCCTCTACACTCTAGAATTATTCTGGCTTGGTTCATTTTCTACCTTCATGTGTCCCAAACAAAGATCGTACTCCATTCTGAAGATTATAAGCACTATTCTATACAAATTAATGGAGTCAGGAGAGAGAGGAGAGAGCAAGAGAGGGGGGAATAAAACTATGGTTAAAGGAGCTCAAAAATACTTACATATTTCTAGTTTTGAATTTTGAAATAGATTATCTTAGTTGGATTTGCTATTTCAAGAAAATGTCACAAAACTTTAAAAATATTATATATATATATAATATCCAAGATACATTTTGACCATTCTTTGAGGTAATATGTTTATTGAATTTATTATGTTCAAATATTAAAACACATGACAATTTTTATAGATCTAAGTGCCTAGTATTTGTATCTACTGTAAAGAATGCTATGAAATGACTTCTTGATTTGGCATTGGTATTGTACTCATGAATTAACAGCACTTGTGTTTACCTGTACAAGACCAACACAAGATCAAGCACAGAAGCTGGAAGCTACCGGTAGGAGAGACCCATTCTTCTTTTAAGATCTGTTCATTGCTCTAGAGAATGACCCCATACTCATGCCAATGGGCAGGATAATTGGACTTAGTGAGTTGACAAAAATACAAAGAAGAAGTTGTAAAGTTAAAAGCAGGGTATGATGGGGAATCAACTGAGTTTAACGGGGGAAAAAGTGATATTATCACTTGTTATATATGTATAAAATTCACAAAATACATTAAAATAACTCTAATAGATAAGATTGGGACTAGGTAAAATTGAGTTTATTTTACTTTAAGAGCATATTATGGCTACAGAAAATTGTGACAGAAATAAAAGTTTCAGAGTATATATGGACATGTAAATTAAGAAAATGAGAAATGAGGACAAAGTATGCTTATTCTACTGAAGCCATGAAGTAAAACAAATGCTGAAGATGTATGCTCTGATTTCCCTCAAATAGTGCATCATTCATACATGAAAAGTTTTAATACCCGTGTCTATATGGTAGGCTTTAACAATGGCCCAGAAAGCACTCGCTAAGGGCAATAAGGCACCGATTTGTCTTCTTAAATAGTTAGCACTCTGGTATCCCACCTGACCTTAAGAAAATGCCAAGTAATTCTCTGGAAATAGAACTATAAAATGGTAACCTCTTCGAAGGATAGCTCTGTCTGTAACAGGTCTGCAAATCATTTCCATTTCTCAGTAGAAATCAATACCTAACTGTTGTTTAATTGGAGAAAGTAGTGTGACCTAATCATCTTGATGAGGTCCTCTATCCAGGAAGTTCATCCCTGGGGAAAACAGGATGAGCCTCAGGAATAAGGAATTAATTGCAGAAAGATAATGAGCATGGTTTCAATCAAGCTGAGAGAGAGAGAGGGAGAGAGAAGATGGGATAGAGAACTTAAATCTCAAGGTCCTGATTTACCTACTTTATCATTAATTAGCATGAACTTTAATTAAGCATGACACCAAAGTAGGTACTGTGCCAGTGACATAGACTAAACTTATTAGCCAGGTCTGAAAGAGACAAACTACAAACTGAAATCTGGTCTTAGTTTTTTATTTTTTTTATTTTTTTTTAGAGTCCAAGTGGGAGGTGCTCCATACAATGTGAATAAAGAGTAAAGATGCTTTCAGACTTTTCTCTTCTTGTTCACAATACTTTCCTCTCTTCCTTGGCTTATAGACAGATTCACAGACAGGTTTTCACTTACGAGTGTATATAGAGGCAATATCTCTCATAGACACCTGCAACTTTCTAAGTTAAAACCCAAAATGAAACAGACAAACAGATAAGCAATCATAACATTAAATGGTTAATGCTCCGATTATCTGGCTGTGCGAGCCCACATGCTTCATGTTGTTTGGATCATGACCTGTGTGCTGGCACCCTGTAAGAACTGCACAACATATCAACATGTCTGTACTTCCTGTTTCCTGATGCAAATGGTAGAAGGAATCGTTGTCTCATAATGGCTATGATTTAAAGAGGGCTGATAGAGGAAAAGTTCATAAGACAGGACACCGCCCTTATTAAAAAATCAATGAACAAATATTTATGGAGTATTATTTATAATTATGACTGCTATTTTTTGCCTGAATTTTAGTGTAAAACAGTAAACAAATGAATACGTTGTAAGATTCAGTGAAAATGAACCCATGGCATGTTCTAAGAAGCCAAATGAAGTTTGTTTTACTATGAAAATGTATTTTAAATTTTCTTTTAAAAATATATTTATTTATTATTTTTTATCTGCACTTTTTTCTTTTATTCTTTAGTTAATTTCTTTTAATTTATTACAATTTATTCACTTTGTATCTCAGTTGTAGCTCCCTTCCTCTTTCCCTCCCAATACTGCCCTCCCTTCCTTTTCTGCACTCCCATGCCCCTTCCCCAGTCCACTGATAGGGGAGGTCCTCTGCCCCTTTCATCTGATCCTAGCTTATCAGGTCTCATCAGGACTGTCTGTATTATCTTCCTCTGTGGCCGGTTAAGGCTGCTCCCCCCTCAGGGTGATCAAAGAGGCAGCCACTGAATTCATATCAGACACAGCCTCTGCACCCACTTGGATACTGAGCTGCCGTGGGCTACATCTGTGCAGGGGTTCTAGGTTATATCCATGCATGGTCCTTGGTTGGAGCATCAGTCTGAGTAAAGACCCCTGGGCCCAGATTTTTTTTTTTTGGTTCTTTTGTTCTTCTTGTGGAGCTCTTGTTCCCTCCAAGTCTTTCTGTCTCCTCCTTCTTTCATAAGATTCCCTGCACTCTGCCCAAAGTTTGGCTATGAGTTTCAGTATCTGCTTTAATACCCTGCTGGGTAGAGTCTTTCAGACTGTGGTATGCTCCTGTCCTGATCCCTGTTTTCTCCATCTTCTGAAGTCTATCCTATTTGCCTTTCTGAATGAGGATTGATCATCTTATCCAGGGTCCTCCTTCTTACTTAGCTTCTTTAGGTATACAGATTTTAATATGATTATCCCATATTATATGTCTAATATCTACTTACAAGTGAGTATATACCATGTGTGTCTTTCTGCTTCTAGATACCTCACTCTGGATGATCTTTTCTAGTTATAAACACATATTGGAACCAATAACAGAATAATATCATGAGAGTAACAAAATGATTTGCTAGATCTTTACTGTGTACTTACTACATTAACAAGGACTGTACAGCAAACTAAACTAACAAGATTCGATGGAAATAAATTAAGACTCACTCTTTGATGAGGCAACATTTTAGCATGGGAAGCACAGACAAATGAGTAACTGTCATGCAAGTTGAAACTCCCCATGTATACACAGAGGATTAATTATTTGCATGGCATTGAAGGATTCAGAGTGAGCTAAATACCAGCATTGTATAGTGGATGTACTGAGGAATGGTAGAGCAATGACTTTATGGTATGGAGTTTGAGTTGCTAAAGGTGTGTGAACATGTGCCTGAGTAGTCATATATCTAGATATTAGGTTTAGAATCTAGTGAGAAAAGGTAGCAAGAATGAGTCATGTAGCTAGGGATGTTGGCACACACCTTTAATCCCAGCCTGCAGGGAAGTAGAAGCAGGCAGATCTTTGTGAGTTCGAGGCCAGCCTGGTCTACAAAATGAGTCCAGGACAGCCAAGGCTACACAGAGAAACCCTATATTGAAAAAAAAAGAATGAGTAACCTATAAGAGTAGTCTGCTTTATGCATTTAAGAACGTTGATATTTAACAGAACCTAGAAGATAGAGGGAGTGTGTAAAGCTGAATGGAAGAAGTCTTTTATTTTTAATTTAACAATAATTATATACAGAAAGTTGTGGAAGTGAATCAGTGTGCACAAGATAGAAAACAGCTAACTGATGAGGACTCTACAGAAGTGGAATAAAATTAATTCACAAGTATCAGGAATGGGGGATTGGTAACAGAAGGATCAATGTCTTCTCTAGTTATCATAGAATGGATTAATAAAGGAGAATCTCACTGGCCTCCCCAATTCTTTTCTTGTTTGTTTCCTGATAAAGTTGTTATTGTGAAGCCCTGGCTATCAAAACGCT
Organism: Pachyuromys duprasi; assembly: GCA_028658305.1. Lineage (NCBI taxonomy): Eukaryota > Metazoa > Chordata > Mammalia > Rodentia > Muridae > Pachyuromys > Pachyuromys duprasi. Next base: position 28,949,593 of record CM053757.1, on the reverse strand, counting down.
AGAGTTACTAAATCACATAAGTGCGAGTAACAAGAATAAAATTGGTGGAGCAATTAGGAAAAGTTGGTGTGGGTCTTGTGTGCTTTTCTGCTGTCAGCAGGGAATACTAAGTCATGTGTCCAAGCCAACCTCAGTTCTGTGAGTCCTAGGGGCAGCGTAGACGCATGTTCCTCTTCTCCATAGTTCTGAATTCCTTTTATGTTTATTAAGGTTATTTGATTTAATCTTTTTTATTAGGAGAACATTGCACATTTCTTTTAGACGGTAATGGAAACATGGTTAATAACAGCATGTTTTAGAACCAGTGTACATATTGAAGATGTAGATGATTATATCACTGATGACATAAGAATGATATGTGAAAATAGAAAATATACAAGGGAACCTTTTGTTAATTTTGAAGTCCTGTTAAGACTTGAGTTAAAAAAAAATCCTTTATTTCTCTTTTTAAAAATCTGGTAGGTGTCAGTCTAGAAACACTAGCCTTGGAGGGGCACTGGGAAACCTGGGGCATTCACAGCTCTAACGGCTATTGTATCACATATTTTTCCTTTGCAATTCAATTAAATGAACTTCAGAGTCAGCCAGGACCATTTAACCTTAGTCCCATTTGTTCCTCTCTATTTTGAAATTAACCATCATGCTAAAAGATATCATCCCCTCTTGAAATGATCATGAACTGAGGAAATCACAAAGAAAACAGAACTGATATGAAGTGTAGCATTGTCCTTTCTAAGAGACTGTCAGTATAAATCTCTAGACACAGAAAGACACAAGAAAATTATTTTTGAAGTCTCTGATTGAACCCAGTAAATTAGTTAAGTGATGTTGCTGAGATTTGTCCCCTGGAAGAAGAGTTCAAAAGTCTAGAGAGAGATCATGTTGGAAACCTGAAGAAAGGAAGAAATTCTGTCTCATAAAACCATACATGCTAGTGAAGAAAATAGGCATGTGTCCTCAGAAGTCTTAGGAGATACAGATATGCATGACTCTGCTTTTATGAAAGCATAATGGGAAGAGTTTTATTTTTCAAGAGGCTACAAATGACCCTCTGAGGGCTACAGGAGAGCTTACCCATTCAGATAATGACATTCTCTACACACAGTCCTTCATACAACTCTCTGGCCATAGCAGGGGGTAGCATCATTCAGGAGCAAAATCTTTTGACAATGTAACATATTTTATGAAAACAAATCTTCAGTAGTTTGTAGAGGTAGTTTGTGTGCGTTGTTGTATGTATGACTTTGTGTGGTATACATTCATGTGTGTTGAAGGCCATAAGTCAGTGTCTTCCTCAAGCACATGCCAACTAGAGTTTTGAGACCAATTCTCTCACTGAACTTGGAGCTCATTGATTCTACTAGATTGGTTAGCTAATACCCTCCAGGGATCTGCCTGTCTCTGCTGTGGTTCCTTCCCTGGTTTTACATTCGTACCAACAATCCAAACTCTGGTCCTCATTCTTGCATGGCAGGCCCGTTACCAGTGGCTCCGTCTCTCCAGCTCCTCATGGTAGTGCTTTATAGCTCCCTTTAGTCTAATATTTAAATATCCTCCAGTTCTCAACATCCAATTTTTCCATTTACATAAAAAGTGTGAAGACACCATTTCCCCTGCTAGCTTTCTGGAAGATATGAAGTTCCAATTGGGCCATAATTGGAAACCAAGCTGAAGGCTTAACAATTAATCCCCAGTGAAAATATATGAATACAGCAGAAATGTTATCAGCTTGGTGTGTTTTTTTTTTCTTTTTGACTAAACTTCTGCCAGCTCTTGCAATGTTTTATGCAGAGATGTTGGCATAGTCAATAAATCTTGACTGGCTGTTGTCCAGGAGAAATTATCGCCAACCCTCCAAAGAATCTCTGGATTCTTCTTAGGAGAGAGAGGGGAGAAGGCATGGTTCTGGTTCATTCTGAGTTGTACATTACACATTAAATTAAAATATATGTTTTACCCATTTAGCAGTCTGAATAATAAAAGCTGTATACAGCTGCAGCAACTCTTCTCTATGCATTTTAATGACTGATTTGTGAATATACTAGAATTATAGCTGCTATTCAAATATTTTCTCATTTTAAGAAGTCACAAATCCCTCCCTTTAAAAATGCACAGACAAACAGTTTATAATCTTTTAATAATTTGTACAAAAGAGTTTTAAAGCTTAGGGTATGTGGAAATTATTTGTTTTAGGACCAGTAAATACAATGGGCTTGTCAATATGGTATTTAAATAACTGTCAAAATATTTGGAGTGTCTCTAACAAAGGGAACCTAACTCGATTTCTGCATTCAAATGAATTCTAAACAGAAAAAGTGATATACAGTTCAAAAAGCAGTATTAGACTATAAAGCACCTTTCCATCTCTCTCAGGAATTATGATCTACTGCTCAAATAGACTTTTAAATGGTTGCTGAGTTTTCAGGCTTCTCAGATGTTCACGCTTAAATCAGTTTGCACTAGTTAAGTAGACTCACAATTAGAATTGTAATTTCTTTTCTCTCCGTTTTTAACCAATTGTGAAGAAAGCTAATAAAATTGGGGGACGAACATCTGCACCCTTTAATATGATAACTAGCTTTCAGAAGGGAGGAACACGCTTTGTTAACCTCTGGATTTCTTTTTTTTTCTTTCTCTGAGTATCACACCCATTTTGATACTGGAGCCCCGTGTTCTTTGTGTAATGACTCATAAATCACAAACCAGAAAATTTCTCTAATGGGCTCAAAAACCCAGGAAAATCAGATTCAATTTATAAGGGAAAAAATGATATAACAAAAGTAGTAGTATCAAAGCTTCAATTTCTTGTGAAAATGTACAAAAGTATGTATCAGCTAAGCAAAAGTTCAGGCTATCTGTGAATAATGTAAGAAAATTCTCCGTTGCTTCCTGTAAGTTCAGATAGTCTTTCGGGGGCTGGAAAGGGATCCGTAATGTAGAAGTCTGTGGAATCTTTATCAGAGCTGAGGACCTGAAGGAATCCCCTTTATTGTCTGTTCATTTCATCCCCAAATAACCCTCAGTATCTTAATATCGCCCTTGGGATCTCATTTTACAAAGAGAGGTTTCAAAAAAAAACAATTGGAAGAAATTTTAAGAGGTAAGGAATAAATTTTATTTCTAGTGCATCTATGGTTTGTAACACAGGCAATTCAGACTTCCTCCTAAGCAGTTTTTGGCCTCTGTAAGGTGATCTAAATGTCTGCTGTGAGTGCTAATTTAGGAGATATCATTTAGGAATTAGCTTTCTAGAGAAAAGATCAGAAAAAAAAAATCTGTTAGAGGGCCAAGTAGTAAATTAAGCATTAAAGGGATGTCCTTTCATAATTATTTGACCTGGCCACTGAGCTATAAAACTAAGACAAATGTAACCATATATGTGTGGCTGACACATTTTCCTATAATCAGAATTTGGCGATCCCTACTATAAAGAAATGATGGCTAAATTGTGAGTATGTGTATGGGGAAAGTAGGTGATGTCATTTGAGGGTTTCCTTTGGAATTTCCTATGGAAAGCTTCATCCCCATTACAGCTTATAAGAAGTCTCTTTCCTTTGGGTCTGGCAAAATGTCCCAGTGGGTAAATGCACTTGCCACCAACCCTGATGATCTGAGCTCAGTAGAACTCACTGGAATTTATTCTGAGGACAAATGGATTAGTGCGTAGGAAATGATGCTGTCATTTCCTTACCCTCAATTACTTAGAACTTGGTAGTTAACTAATAAAAAGTTAATAATATAGCATTTGGAGAAGTCACTGTCCATCAAAAGAGCTGGCATTTAGAGAGAATCCTCCATAATAATCAATATAGAGAGCATAAGATGAATATCCCAATTTAATCCATAACTCCAAATCTCAAAACTCACTGAAAGCAGTTGTTTTATTTCATTTCCCTATTATAGATCTAAACTCCCATTGCCAGGACTAGAGAGACAGCACAACAGTTAAGAGCATTCGCTGTTCTTACAAAGGATGCAGGTCACCTCCCAGCAACCACATCAGGAAGCTCAAAATTATCTTTAACTCCAGCTTTAAGGGATCTGACACTCTCCTCTAGACTGCTCAGTCCAAAGGCAAGCATATATATATGTGTGTGTGTGTGTGTGTGTGTGTGTGTATGTGTGTGTGTGTGTGTGTGTGTGTGTGTGAGAGAGAGAGAGAGAGAGAGAGAGAGAGAGAGAGAGAGAGAGAGAGAGAGAGAGAGAGAGAGAGAGAGAGAGATTCAGGCAAATCATTTATATACATAAAATAAATGTTGTAAGAGCCAGAGGATCAGGGAGTTTGCTGTGAGGCTGTCTCCTAGCTACACACATTAAGTCTCCTCGTCATGACTAACTGAACATGAGCTGAACAATGACAACAGTAGACAAGAACAACATGGGGAATGGAAAGCCTGGGAGTCCTCAACCCTACACAGAGAACTACAGGGAACTAACAAATGCTAAACGTGAGAGAAATAGTTTTTCCCAAGAATGAGCACACTGGTTGTTTATCCAATACTAAATGGTACACACAACAACATCAGCAACAACTAATGAAAAAATAGGCCTTGAATTTGAAAGAGAGTAAGGAGAGGCATAAGAGGATTTGGAAAAAGGAAAGAAGAGGGCAAAATGATGCAATTATATTAGAATCTCAAAAATGAAAGAAATATTTTTTTATTTTTTAACATTTTTATTTTATATTAATCACAGGTTATGTGCTTTGTATCCCAGCTGTAGCGCCCTCCTGCATTCCCTCCCTATACCCCCCATCCCTCCCTCATCTCCTCCCTGCCCCTTTCCAAGTCCACTGATAGGGGAGGACCTCCTCCCCTTCCATCTTACTCTAGCTTATCAGGTCTCATCAGGACTGGCTGCAATGTCCTCTTCTGTGACCTAGCAAGGCTGCTCCTCCCTCTGGGGATGGGAGGGTCGAAGAGCCAGCCATTGAGTTCATGTCCGAAATAGTCTCTGTTCCCCTTTCTAGGGTACCCACTTGGATATTGAGCTACCATTTGCTACATTTAAGCAGGGGTTCTAGGTTACCATACTTGGTCCTTGGTTGGAGAAACAGTCTCATAAAAGACCCCTGTGCCCTGATATATTTGGTCCTTGTGGAGCTCCTGCCCTCACCAGGTCATACTAACTCCCCACTCTTTCATATGATTCCCTGCACTCTGCAAAAGGGTTGATTATATGTCTTAATATTTGCTTTGATACACTGCTAGGTATAGTCTTTCCGAGGCCCTCTGGTAGGCTCTTGTCCTGCTACTTGTTTTCTTCTACGTCCAATGTCCATCCCATTTGCCTTTCTAAGTGAGGATTAATCCTCTTACCCCAGGTCCTCTTTCTTGTTTATCTTCTTTAGGTTTACAGATTTCAGTATGTTTATCCTATCTTATATGTCTATATAAGTGAGTATATACCATGTGTATCTTTCTGCTTTTGGGTGGATCAATGGAACTGAATAAAAGACCCAGAAATAAACCCACATGCCTATGGAAACTTGATTTTTGATAAGGAAGCCAAATCCATCCAATGGAAAAAAGACAGCATCTTCAACAAATGGTGCTGGACCAACTGGATGTCTATATGCAGAAAAATGAAAATAGATCCATATTTATCACCCTGCACAAAACTAAAGTCCAAGTGGATCAAAGACCTCAACATAAAAACAGACACATTAAATCGGGTAGAAGAAAAAGTGGGAAAGACCCTAGAACTCATTGGCACAGGAGACTATTTCCTGAACAGAACACCAACAGCACAGGCTCTAATATCAACAATCAATAAATGGGACCTCATGAAGCTGAAAAGCTTCTGTAAAGCAAAGGACACTGTCATCAAAACAAAATGACAGCCTACAGCCTGGGAAAGGATTTTCACCAACCCTATATCTGACAGAGGGCTAATATCCAGTATATATAAAGAACTCAAGAAGTTAAAAAACAACAAATCAAGTAATCCAATTAAAAAAATGGGGTATAGAGCTAAACAGAGAACTCTCTGTAGAAGACTAGAATGGCAGAAAAACACCTAAAGAAATGCTCAACATCCTTAGCCATCAGGGAAATGCAAATCAAAATGACCCTGAGATTTCACCTTACACCTGTCAGAATAGCTGAGATCAAAAATTCAAGTGACAACACGTGCTGGAGAGGATGTGGAGAAAGAGGAACCCTCCTCCATTGCTGGTGGGAATGCAAACTTGTACAACCACTCTGGAAATCAATTTGGCACTTTCTTAGACAATTAGGAATAGTGATTCTTCAAGATCCAGCTATACCACTCTTAGGCATATATCCAAAAGATGCTCAAGTACATAACAAGGATATTTGATCAACTATGTTCGTAGCTGCTTTATTCGTAATAGCCAGAACCTGGAAACAACCCAGATGTCCCTCAGTTGAGGAATGGATACAGAAATTGTGGTACTTTTACACAATGGAATGTTACTCTGCAATTAAAAATGAGGAAATCATGAAATTTGCAGGCAAATGATGGGACCTTGAAATGGTCATCCTGAGTGAGGTATCCCAAAAGAAATAATTTTTTTTAGAGTTCCAGTACCAAGGCAGAATAGAATACAGATGGGAATGTCAAGAACAGTGGTGGCAAATTGCTGGAGTAAATATCTCCTTCTTTTAAGCATTCACACTCCAAACCCTGAACACAGAATTTCCAGACAAGACATCTGCAAGATCACCACAGAATTTGCAGACTTGTGGGATCCCAGTCTCTGGCCACAAAAAGCAGGATGGGGGATAGGCCAGTATTCCAAATTGTTAGCATTGCTGGACTGCAGTGTCTCATCTCTGCCCATGCTTCAGTCAGGTGAGATGATTCCAACCTTACTTCTTATTTTGTCCTTCTGCCTTGCAGAATTCTGCTTCTGGCTAGAGCAACATTAATAGATGGCACCTCTCTCATTTTCCCCACTCTTCATTACCAATTGCAAAAACTAAGTCTCTCTCAAGCCTTTGAAATTTCTGTAAAAACTCTGGCTATGAACCGACACAAAGTGAAATGTGAAAAGCATTACATAATATATCTTTTAAAAGTTTTAGTTACCAGTGTCTGTGTGTGTGTATACTTGTACACTCTTTTTTTGTGTACTTTTATCCAGAACTTCTTTTTTCACTCATTTCTTCACATCCCAATCTCCTTTCTCTCCTCCCAGGCATCCCTCTCTCCTCTTCCTTATACTACTCCATCTCATTCTCCTCAGAGAAGGGGAGCCCCATTCCTTGTGTACCAACCGGCCCTGGCACATTAAGTCACAGTAGGACTAGGTGCATCCTATCCTGCTGAGGCCAGACAAGTAAGCCCAGGTAGGGTTAAGGAATCCAAAGGTAGGCAACATAGTTAGAGACAGACCCCTCTCCAGTTGTTGGTAGACCCAAATGAAGATCAATGTGCACATCTGCTACATAAATCTGAGGGCCTAGGTCCAGCCCGCACATGTCCTTTGGTTGGTGGTTCAGTTTTTGTGAGCCCCTATGGGCCCAGGTTATTTTACTCTGTAGGTCTTTGACTCCTCTGCCTCCCTCAATCTTTCTCCCGACTCTTCCACAAGACAGCTTGATCTCTGCCTATTGTTTACCCATGGGTATCTGCATCTGTTTCCATCAGCTGCTAGGTGAAACATCTCAGAGGACTATGTTGCTAGGCTCCTGTCTATAAGCATAGCAGAGTGTCCTTAATAGTGTCAGAGGCTGGCTCTCCTACTCATGCACCTACTTGGTATGACAAGAAGGTGAGGCCCTTTGTAGGTCTTTCTGTGGTTCTCACAAGGGGGTCTTTTCTGAGACTGAGACTCCAGCCAAGGACCACTCCTGGAGATAGCCTAGAACCCCTACACAGATGTAGCCCATGGCAGTTCAGTGTCCAAGTGGGTTCCATAGTAATGGGGACAGGGACTGTCTCCGACAGGAACTGATTGGCCTGCTCTTTGATCACCTCCCCCTGAGTGGGGAGCAGCCTTACCAGGCCACAAAGGAAGACAATGCAGCCACTCCTGATGAAACCTGATAGCCTAGGATCAGAGGAAAGGGGAAGAGGACATCCCTTTTCAGTGGACTGGGAGAGGGACACAGGTATGAAAGAGGGAGGGTGGGATTGAGAGGGGAAGAGGAAGGAAGGTACAGCGGGGATACAAAGTGAATAAACTGTAATTAATAAAAATATAAAATAAAGCAAAAGGAGAAAAACACAAAAAGTGAATAAATTGTAATTAATAAAAATAAAATAAAATTTTAAAAAGGAAAAAAAAAGACAGCTTAGGCATGACAATGCATGGCTGTAATCTCATCACTCAAGAGACAGAGGTAGGAAGATCAGAATTTCAAGGCCAGACTCAGGTACATAGTGAATTTGGGCCACTAAGACCTAGTGCCAGGTAAACCAAAATTCAAATAAGCGTTAAAGAAAGATTGTTTTGAGACATAGCTGCTGTCCTAAATCCTGTTAGGATGCCTGTATTGTAAACACTGTTTACACCTCTGTTGTCCTTCAACAGTAAGGGTCTGAGACCCACTGGCTTCTGAATATGGCTTAGTTAGTGGCCCTTTATTGGGAGAATAGGAGTAATTGCAGTAGTGGGTACACTCTTAATAGAACTTGTTTACTAAGTGTACATTTCATACTTTGCACGTGTTAACCCATGGGCTGCATACATCTGCTCTCTTACAGGAGCACTGACATCATTTCCCCATTGCATGGAAAATGAAAGATTCAATGAAACTAGCTAATCTGTCCAAGGTCACACAGCTCCCAGAAGCATCACTAGATAATCCCAGTAATCTAACCCATTCAGTTTGGCATTCTCCGTGGAATACAGTTTGATCTGCTATGCCAAAGTCTCCCCTGCCTTTCTTAGGGGCCCACTCCACTAGGTATTTAATATTTGAATGTTCTGTCTCAACTAGAATTTAAACTCCTTGACGGCAGGGATTGCCTCCCCAATGCTTTCTACCCAGGAAGGGTCAACATGAAAGCGCAGATGGCAAAGAATCAATAGGCTAAAAAGAGAATTCTGAAATTCGGGAACTTACTCTAGACTCCTCAGGTTAAGTTCCCTTTTGTTCTATTTTCTGTGAAGTTTGTTTAACTTTGTGTGACCTGACAGTTATTAAACTCTGCCTCCCTTGGTGAAAATAGCCACGTGCAATCATATATACTATCTTATCAATGACTAAAAGTGCAGTTAGCCTTTGGTTTCCACATATTAAATACTTACCCTTAGCTGCATGGTGGGGATGAGCTATGGCTGTCACACTTGACTTTACCTCTTACAGTTTCTGGACTAGCTACTACTACTGGTCGCATATTGCTGAGGACAAAACTTGAGTTTAGGCATCTGTGATCCTGATACAAGGAAGTGGTCAGTTGTAGCAACACTTAGGTACATTGCTTTCAGAGCTCAGCTTTTTTTTCATGTTCTTCTCCTTTATTCTGGCTTTTTATTTAGCCTATTTTGTAGGATATTGGTAGTGTTATGTTTTAAAAATACAAGTCACTGACTTCTGGCTTCTTTTCTGCTGGCATCTTCTGTCACTCCAGCTCCATGGATAGATGGGACACATACTCTGAATGTTCTTTTCTCTTTGTACCATAGTCAATACTTATCATTCCTAGAGCAATAAAGCAGATTTGTGCTAGTGGGGAAGTTGACACTCAGAAGTATTAAGGAATTTACTCCAGCTCGTCAATAATTTCTGGCTGAAGTAGTATTCAAAGGCGATTCAGCTGACAAGAAAACCCAAGCACTTACCCATATTCCCTTCATCCTGCCCTTCCGGAGACTAGTTCGTATAATTTTACTATTCTGAGAACAGATTGCAATGCCTTTTTAAATATTAAAAATAATACCTGAAACTTCTTATAACTGAAATTACTATTACCAACTCACTCAAGTGACATAAATTAACTGAGTGTTCTCAAACTCACCAGTGGTTTATTTTTGGTTTTGTTTAAAATATTTCCTGTGTGCAATGTGTTTCTTTTCTGAGGCCAGCTTCTTTCAGTTAATCATATTTATTAGCAAAATGCAGTATAAAGCATTGAAATAAAAACTAAATGAAACAAGAAGACAAAGGTTGAAAATATCCTGGGAAATCCCCTTTGACAACACATAAATGCCAGATCAGGAATTTTTATTGTCTTTCGAGAATTATTAATTATTAAAAATAGACAGTGAATTAAAAAACACAAATATTTCTGTGACACCTCTTTATTCATTAGGAATAAATGAAAATCAGATCCACCCAGCACCAACTCATTCTGCTTGAGTGTTGAAATTTTGAAAAGAACATCAGTGTAGTTTTTTTCTTTTTAAAGAAAAGACTTTCTGAGCATTTTGATTGATTGAAGGTTAAAAAGAAATGCGTCTTTTTCCTTTCCTTGGGCTTAAGTCCTGTGGGGACTTCTCAAGATCTTCAAATAGTTCCCTCCAAGGGAGAAAAATCCCAGCACTTATAACATGCCACCTCAGTGCCTGGGGACTCACTGTCATCTCACTTTGGAAAAGTAGCTGGTGAGCTATGCAGATCATGGAGATTGGGTAATAAAAACCTACCACCATCAAGCTAAAGAAATCTATTACTCACTTCTTCTATTAATAGAGTTGGAGTTCGATTTCACACTGTAAAAAGCTAAGATTTATTTTGCTTACTTGAATCTCAAAGAAGGAGTCATCTCCTCTTTGGGAAATGTAAATTCTGCCTCCCTTTAAACTAAATAATGCTTCTATTTATAACACTTGTCATAGCCTTTACAAACCCTTTTTTCCCCCATCCCACAGAAAGTGATGTAGTATTCCTCCTCCGGTGTTTCTAGCAGAATATGTTTAGATTTATTAGAGAATAGAAAAAGTAAGAGGCAGTATCTCTAGGGTGCAGGATTGAGTCTGGAGAACGCTGCCCATTCCAGCCTTTTACAAATGAGAAGGGGAAAAAAAATATCCGTCTTGTTCATTTGTAAATTCACGTGGAAGTAGTCTTGTCATTGAGCTGTTTGATAGCAGAAGCATGCTGTGAGTTTTGTTTTAAGACAATTCCCATTTCTCAGGATGCGCCTATTGTTTGTGTATCTATCATTTAGAAAACAAGGGGGTGACAGGAGAGGCCAAATACCAGTGTTAGCAGGTAATAGGCAATTCTGCTTCCAATTTTTATGTGTGAAAGAATTTCTCCATTGAGCCGGGGAACAATTAAACACAAAATGAACATAACTAGCCATTGGGTGGCACTGTTGCTCCATTGAGTTCTTGTTGAAAGAGCATTTTTTTTCTTATATTAAAAAAGAAAAGGAAATGAAGAATGATTGTGCCTTAAAGAAATTAGCATTGTCTAAATGGGAAAATTGGTTTGCTTCTGCTTTTTTGATTTGTGTGTGTGTGTGTGTGTACACTAAACATCTCTTGACTAAGGTATAACAATTCTATATTCAAGTGCTGATATTAACTGTGTGACTGGTGCTGCTTTCATTGTCCTGTTCATTAACAGGACAACGCTGATTCTTTAGCCAGGCCAGTAAGAGGAATATCACCTGTTGGTTAACAATGCTTGATGGAGGAGTAGAATAGTGGGATGGTGGCATACTGGATATCTGCTTTAGCTTACATTTAGAGTTCTAAACCTAAAATGGTGGCCTGTACCTACACTACCAGCACTTGAGAGGATGAGGCAAGAAGATCACTCTGAGTTCAAGGGCCATCCTGGGACACATAGTGAATTCCAGGCCAGCCTGAGCAAGTGTAAGACCTAGTCTCAAACAACCTTATAGAAAGCAAAACAAAGCAAATAATAATAATAAATCTAGAACTCTAAATAATAAATTGGGCACTATTATTGAGGCTAGAATAGAGGAAATATGGCTAGAAAAGAAATTAAAATAATGACAGTTAATATGTTAAGATAGAATATTGATATGTATTGCCCAGTTCTGATAATGTGAATATGACCTAAATTAAATGAAGCCTCCTTTCTTGCTTCATGCAATTCAGGCCAGAGATTTTTTGTTTGTTTGTTTTTGGTTTTGTTTTTGAAAGGGGTTACTGTTTGCTTACTTTTTAACCAGGGAAAGGCTGTGGAGTTGGGTGGGTGGGGAGATAGGGATAATCTGAGAGGATTTTATGAAGGGGAAAGCTTGATCAAAATGTATCATATGAAAAAATACTTTCAATAAAAAAACATTACCTTTGGGGAAAAAAAAGATTACAAGAAACCGGTGTCATTACCACTAATAATGGATTAGAGTGACTGGTGCTAAGGGCTGGAAAACCAATTAGGGAAGTTCTTATTACTGTTCTAGAACTTAAAGCCAAAGTTACATATTCATCTTAGAGTTTTGAGTGTTATGTTTATTTGATTTCTGATATATTAAGGTTTTTAAATTATTATAGACCACACATATGTGTGACCCTTTAAGTGTCTTTTTCTACCTTTCTAAAATTCTTTTCCTACTCTGTGACATGTGATACTTATTAAACATACTATAAAGTTATCACCAAGAAAATAGTTATTACTACTGATGAGTTGGATCTTTAAACTTTATTTAAGTTTACTAGATGTAAACGTAAGCAATCAAATAGAGCTACTTTTTCCTTTATTCTGTTCCCTGCAGAAATTATCTTGTGGTTTGAGAAATATATAAATCCTCTCTCCAGTGCAGTAACACTTAAATATCCAGTGTTGATAAGGTCACTATGGCTTATGAAGGTTTCTTCATATGTGTCACTACTCTAAACATGCCAAGCATTTAAATTTTCCAGTAATACATCAGTAAATAATCTTATTCCCACTTACAAGATGATGAGACTTAAATATGAGCAGGCCTTCAAAAGAATATGTTGACTGTTAAAGCAACTTTTATTCTCCTGATCTAATTGTCTTGGAGGCTTACTGCTTCCATCTGCTGACCTAGGCCTAGTCTCAGAAGTGTCTAGCTTCCCTACTATCTAATCTAGACCTAGAATGCTTTCAGACTGTGAGACTTACAGCTCACCCTTTATAGTTCTTTCGGGAATTCTGGCTGGCTGGCAAAACCTATCATCTGGCTCAAAACTCCTCTCCAAGCTGACTGATTCAAACTGCCTTCTCTCAGTTTCTCACTGAATTGCTCTACTTGACCTCTTAATGACTCTAGCAATCTGTTCTAATCTTTTGGCTCTTTCTCATTCTCTGACTCTGTCTTCACGTATGTTCAGTTTATTCTTTCTTCAACCTCTCTCTTTAAAACTGTCCCAGTGGAGACTGCTTCTGAATTCCACAAACTGACCTGTCACAAACTCCACTGTACTGCCTCTCAACTCACTGACTCTATTGAACTGTCTGAGCAGAACTAACCTCAGAGATCTTTGTCTCCTGAGTGCTGGGATTAAAGACGTGTGTCATCATGCCTGGGCCTAAGCTTTTTGTTACCTGAAACTTGCTCTAGATCAAGTTGACCTTCCTTTCAGAGATCTGTTTGCTCTGTCTCCTGGGATTAAAGGTGTGTCTGTATTCCAGCCAGAGAAACCATGTTGCTGCATTAAAATCTCTCTGCAGCTGACCCTCTGAACTTGCTGATTATTTAGTTGACTTCTAACAGAGCTCAGCCAAGGATATTTCCAAACAAAGAGAATGAGGAACAAGAAACAAGTTTTTCTCTCCCTACACCTACCATCCCTTATGTTTCTTGTTCCTCATTCTCTCTGAAGCAAATAAATAATAGGTGCTAGAACACCTTTCCCTCATAGCTAGCCATAAAGCCTAAATATTACTTTAAGCTATCACATCCTTTTTTTGTGTTGGCCACAAAGAAATAAAGAACCTCATTTGAGCAGAATCTGTATCCATAGCTGAGATAAAGAAATGGTACAACTGAAGGGCAAGGAAAAAGCTATACAAACAGGTCTGGGTTGGCTTTTCTAATCACTGAAGCTTCATTATCTTAGGCTCCTTTTTTTCCTATTAAGTGCTACATAACTGTCCTTGCTCTACTGATCCTATAGATAAACGTCAGACATCTTCTTCCTTCTCTTCTGAGTAGTCAGCCTTAAGACTCCTATACCACATACAGATTTTATTAAATAAATTTGTTATGCCATTTTCTCTTTACCTGTCTTTGATATGCAGTATCCATGGTGAACCCAGTGATGGATGAAGAAAGATCCACCCATTCCTTGCCAACTCAGTGACTATCATTGAAATGTGACACTGAAATGTTTCTGCAGCATTTGCTTAAAAAGAAGATTGAGCCAGTGTTGAAAAGAGAAAAGAATGGCAGGGGAAGTTGTACTCCATGTAGCAAATGAGTACCATTTAACAAGGAACATGGTAGCCATGTTGTTACCAGAATGTGTCCTTGGGGAGCCTTCTATTGCTTCCTCCTCTTTAAGTAGCTTGTCACAGTATTCCCTCTACCCAAACAGGCTTCTTTCCCTGGAGGCTTTCTGCAAATATAATATTCTATGACTCATTACATTTACATTGTCCTTCTAATGTCTTATACAAGAGACTGACTTGGCTGATCACCTGTCTCTGGCTCTAATCCAGGCACAACTAAGGTTATGTGACAACTAAAAGAGGGCAAAAGTTTTGTTGAATGGCAGGAAACCAGTGAAGGTCTTTGTTATAGACATAATAATGCAACTACTGGCCACAAAGATGTCCATATTCTAATTCCCATTGCCCATGAATACTTTACCATATATGGCAAAAGGAACTTTGCAAATACATTTATATAAAGGATCTTGGATTAGTTGATTAGGTCCTGACATTATCATAAGGCATGATTATAAAACATAAGTATTGAATCAAAAAAGAAGGGAAAAGCAGTGAAATGACACACACACATACACACACACACAAACGTGCGCACATAGAGAAGGAAACATATAGAGACAGAGAGACAGAGACAGAAAGTCAAAGATGAGAGTTACAGAGAGACAAAGATACATAAATCAAGAGATGGACAGACAGAGACAATGAGAACACACATGCAAGAGAGATCCAAGCAAGACAGAAAGTGGTTTGCTTAAAGAATACATTCTAATCAGTCTATGAAGGCCCCCACCCCCACCCCCGGGCCCAGATTTGTGGCTCTGTTGGTCTCCTTTGGAGCTCCTGTCCTCTCCAGGTCTTTTATTATTATTAATTACACTTTATTCACTTTGTATCCCCCATATAGCTCCCTCCTTCCTCCCTTCCCAATCCTTCTCTTTCTCCCCCTTCTCCACACATGCCCCTCCCCAAGTCCACTGATAGGGGAGGTCTTCTTTTCCTTCTTTCTGATCCTACTCTATTAGGCCTCATCAGGAGCAGCTGCACTGTCTTCCTCTGTGGCCTGGTAAGGCTACTCCCCCCTCAGGAGGAGGTGATCAAAGAGCAGGCCAATCAGTTCATGTCAGAGGCAGTCCCTGTCCGTATCTCCCCCTTCTTCCATAAGATTTTCTGCACTGTGCCCAAAGTTTGGCTAAAAGTCTCAACATCTGCTTTGATACGCTGGTGAGTAGAGTCTTCTGGAGGCCCTCTGTGGTAGGCTCCTGTCCTGTTCCCTGTCTTCTCCTGCTTCTGATGCCTATCACGTTTGTCCTTCTGAATGAGGATTAAACATCTTTCCTAAGGTTCTTCTTGTTGTCTAGCTTCTTTAGGACTTTAGGTTTTAGTATGTTTATCCTATATTATATGGCTGAAAACCACTTATAAGTGAGTGTATACTGTGTGTGTCTTTCTGCTTCTGGGTTACCTTACTCACGATGGTCTGTTCTAGCCCCATCCACTTGTCTGCAAATTTCATGGTTTCCTTGTTTTTAATTGCTGAGTAGTATTCCACTGTGTAAAGGTACTGCAATTTCTATATATATTCCTCAGTTGAATCAACCACTGACCATGAATGGAAAGGACCTAGATCCCCTGCTCAGATGTAGGCTATGGGCAGCTCAGTCTCCATGGGGGTTCCCTAGTAAGGGGAGCAGAGGCAGTATCTGGCATGAACTCGGTTGCCTGCTCTTGGATTACTTCCACCTGGAAGGGTGGTTTTGTCAGGCCACAGAGGAAATGTATGCAATCAGTCCTGATGAGACATGAGAATTGATAGGCTGGAATCAGTTGATAGGGGAGGAGGGCTCCACCTTTCTGAGGATTAGGGGAGGGGTATGGGAAGAAGGATGGAGGGTGGGACTGGGATGAGATGAGGGAGGGGGCTATGACATAAACTTAATAAATTTAAAAGAATTAAATTAAAAAAAGAATACATTCTCCCCAAGAACATTCAGAAGGAATGCTACCCTGCAGATTGACTGATACCTGGTTGTATCCTGACAAGAATTTTGCTACCTCAGCAGTAAGAAAGTAATGCAATTTCTTGGGAAGAGAAAATGGTTAATCTTTATAAGCAGAAGAGTATCATCAGATAATGACTTAGGCACGTAGTTTGAGACGTAATAATAAAATGTTAAGACTAGATAACTTATTAACAACAGAAGTCAATTGTTTACAGGTACAGGGGTTGGGCAGTACAAGACCAAGGTGTTAGCAGCCTCAGTATCTGGGGACAGCTTCCTTTCTTCTCCAGAGACATAGCCTTTAATTGAATAATCACAAAGAAGAAAGGACAGACAGGCTGGTTCATGCCTTTTTTTTTATGAGAACATCAACTTTTCTCAATGAGTCTCATGACATAGCTACTTCCCAAAGACCTTGCCTCTTTATACCTTTGCCATGGATATTTATGCTTCAACCTGTTAATTTTGAGGCAATGGGCACAGATATTCAGATTACGTGTAAAGAAAGGCAGGGTGTTTCATCCAGAGAACTCACAAATTCAAAGACACACCACTACAAAGAAGTGCCGAGGGCCTGGAGGCTGTGAATCCCAGCTTGCCTGCAGTCTGGGTAGGTTCCAGAGAAACAGGAAGCTGAGCTCTGGCTTCACTCTTTGAAGCTCTCTGTGGTCCAGAGACAGGAGTTTCTGGTGCCACAACTAATCACCAGAATGATAAGACCAACACTGATACCAGACTTTCTGCCTCTGGACCACACGTGGACCTCAGGAGTCTCCTGTGGACTTGATCCATGTATTTCTCTTCCCACAGAGATCAAGAGGAAAACCCATAACTATTTGCTACAGGAAAGGATAAAAGAGTCAGAGCATGGGTCACCATTAAAAATAAGAAAGTGACTTGAAAGAGATAAAACTACTCCTGTTACCTTAGATAGAATTTTTAGCTAGCATTACGAAGTGAATGAGAAGAGAGCAAATTATCAATTTCAGGTTGGACAAAGGCACATAAAGGAACTCCTTTTGACCCTTATAAATGTGCCTTAGGCTTTTATCACTTTTTAAAATATATATGTATATATATGTATGTTATATCGGGATGGAGAAAAATGAAATTGATAAGAGATTTCTTCTGAAGGGAAAGCTTTTAACTCTCTTTGGAAACCTTTGTGATAAGCCTGCCTTCTTGAGGGAAAAACTAATTTTGCAAGGCCAGATGTAGATGCCTCAAGCCCTTAAAAAACTAAAGGCACGGTAAGAACAAGTAAAGAAGAGGTCAAGAGGGAATTTTAAGTTTTGTGGTATGGACTTCTCTCCATGATGCTATTCATCACTGAGGAAGATTCCAAATGTCTCATGCAGGGAAGAAACAAAACATGCATGCCCGCAGAGCAAAAAGCAGCAGATATCTAGGTTTTCAATATTTGCTGTCTGCACCTACTAACTCCTTGGCCTTTTTCTGTCTGGATTGATTGTCTAGACTCCAGTTGATACAGGGTTCCTAGGAAGTCAGCTCATAGACAAGGCAAAGTCTAAGGTTATAGATAAGAGGTGAGTGAAGAACTTCCTAGGACTCAACATTTAATTAACATCAAACTAAAACTTGGTAACTAAGATAAATGGTACTTAGAAACAATATTTTTAAATATCATTAATAAAAAAAATCCACCATGCCACTTCAGAGCCTGATGCAAAATTTAAAAAAAATCAGTAACGCATATTCTGTCTTTATTTTTAAGATGTTTGTAGTTTCAACAGTATGGACTTGGGAGTAGTTCCTTAAATATAGCTAATTAAGCACTCATATATTCTAATTTTTCTTATTTCTATTTTCTTATGTGTATTATTGTTTGCATATGTACCATGTGTGCGCAGGGCTCCTGCAGAGGATGTTTGATCCCCTGGAACTTGAGTTATAAATGGTGGTGAGCTGCCATGTAGGTGCTGAGAACCAAATGTGGATCCTCTTTAAGATCAACAAATGCTCTTAGCTGCCGAGTCACTTCTCCATTTTTCACTCTTTGTGTACCTCTTTTTAAAAAAAAAAGATTTTAAATACACTAGATGAAAATTTAAGAGTAAAATCATATTACCTAAGGTTTATTAATTTTCTACATTTTATATACTAACTAAACACATTATGTGTAAACTGTTAGTCTCATATGTCGAGAGAACAGGACACAGTGGTGGAAGAACCCATAGTAGACATGTCTTTGCAAGTGTAGCATTGCATGACTCTTTGGTCTTGTTCTTGCCACAGCTTAGGTAATCTCATAGTTGAAAGTTCTGGCTTCTCTTTCTTGCTTTTCACTTCCTTATCTTTGTTCCAGGGAATCTGTGGCTCCAGTTTGTAAGGGGGGGGGGGGTGTTGAGAATATTGACCTATATGGATCGCATACTGAAATGTAAAAGGAAGGGGAAAATGCTGTCATGTTACTTTAATTTTAGAAAAATATTTTTAGGCTAAAATGCCCAAAAGGAAGAGCTCATTATTTCTAGTGAAGTAACAGTTGCAACTATAGTTTAATTTAGAGTGTTTGTCTTTTGTGGGTATTTTTTTGGTATATTTTTATGAGTAAAAATATATTTATATAAAAATATATGGCTAAAGATCAGCTACATATGAATAAATGAACCAAAAATATACTTTTCACTCTGGTAATGATAATATATCTATTAATCATCTTTTTGTACATCTACTCACATCTTCATTCATGTTTAATAAAAATTACAATTGCACTTACTAGTAATTCTATGAGATTTTGAAATATGTATGGGATAATTTCATAGAACTAAAGAACTTCTATAACCTCACATTTTATTTAATAGTGACTGCACATCAAAATCTACTCTGGGGATGATTCAACAGGTAAACCTAATTGCCTCTAAGCCTAATAACCCATGTTTGGTCCCTGGTACTCACAAGGTAGAAGGAGAGAATGAACAAACTCTTGCAGGTTCTCATCTGACCTTGACACACACGTGTTCCCCACATAAGCACACATAAAATAATTAAATGTAAAATGTCTACTTTCAATGGTTTGAAAAATGATAGATTGTAAAGTATATATTTTAATTTTTATGAGCGCTAAATTTTGATAAATAATGTTGAGTTAGTTAATTATTTGGGGTAACTGTTATTATTTATTACCACAATTTTCATGAACTGATATCCTATATAATATCCAGTCAGTAAATGCAGAAATAAACATTAAAAGAAGAGAAGTAATCTTAATAGGGCCAAGTACGTGTCAAACTGTTTATTTGTGTTTGTGCATAATGAGATCTCTCCAGGTAGTTAACCTACTGGACTTATGATAATGAGGTGTCTTTGGATTTTGACCACAAAGGCACACATGACACATGTAGAGTCTAATGAAGAGAAGACCCACTATTGCAATCATGACTGCATTTAGGAAGTGACAAGGAAATCAAACATCCAAGAGCCAAAGGATGAAGACACCACACAGGAAGCACTGGGAGGATAGGACAAATCCTATGTCACCGGGCACAATACAACAAAGGCAAGAATCTTCCTTAAAAAAATAATCTGGCTTTGTGGGCAAATCTTGGCCAATAAGGACAGAGTGAAATGGCAGATCCTTTATAAAAGAAACCTCTCTGTTCATCTGTACCCAAGGATTACCAATGACCTTGGGTCTAGTTTTGAAAGGCACGTTCAAATAGCTATAATATGTCTCCTTTTGCTTAAAGATCTACAGAACATGTACATACCCTAAACCTAGCATTTGGCATGGCTGGAAGATCAGGTCTTCATGAAGTGCTTGTGCCTTTGTCTAATCTCTCTAAAATACATGTGATGGTGGTTCCTAACACAGTGGGATGATGGGGGAATAAATGAGATCATAGGTTTAGGTATCTCATCCTAGAGCAACCACAGTCATATTATAAGCCTAAAGCACTTTGTATCAATTACTCAGCAACCATGACTGACACAGAACTGTGTCCTGCCTGTTGATGTCATCAGAGAATCTAATCCCTCTAACATTTATTTCTGTTCTTGTAAACTAATTCTTATGACAAAAACCTTTAAAAAAAAGAGGCAGCTACTTTTCTCTCTTAATGTTTCTTCTATTTATTTACACAGATCTTCCCTGACTGTTAGCCCTATTATAGGACCTGTCTACCCTCCAGTGGACCTCTTAGTCCACTGCCATGAGAGTGTGATTGAAATATTCCTTATAGGCTCAAGCATTTGAGCACATTGTTCCCCAGTTAGTGACATTATCTTAGGAGGCTGATAACTTTTTAAAAGGAAGTAGGCCACTTGTCATTGGCCTTGAGGTTTTATAACCTGACCTCACTTCCTGTCCTTCCTCTGTTCCTTGACTTGCAGACACATAGTAAGCTGTCTCCTCAAACTCTAGCCAGTGTGCCTTCTTCCTGATGATGGACTACATCTGTCTTTAAACCACAGTTCAAAATAAACCCTTCTGCTTTAATCAGCTTTTGCAGTGTCATTTGCGACAGCAATTAGAAAACCAGTGAACACAATTACCCTATATAATTTTCTCCACCTCATCTGTCACTTTATAAAATCGTTGATTCTATTCTTACTTTTTTTCTGACACCATCCATTCCACTGATATCAGTGAAGGTGTAGGCTCTGTGAAAGCTAGAACATCACTTGGGACAACTGTTTTATTTACCACAGAATGCTTAGAATTTAGCATAGTACATCCAATGATGGGTACATAATAATATATTAAAGAACAAAATGAGTTGACAGAGTGTCTATCGTCCTATGGATGTTAGCTCTTGTTTGAACAAGAGTACCATGTTTGATGCACATGTTCAACATTGGAAATACTAAATGCCCAAGTGAGACGGGAAATTTAGGTCCTGTGAGAGCTGTTCCTGGCTTGGGGCTCAGTGGGTTTCTTCCCTGAGGCCCTGGGAGTCATAGCCTTTTGTTTCAGTCTTAAAGGACTATTAGCTTTTACTGCCTGAAGTATGTACTGTCACACTTGATCGTTTGAACTTTCATGGCATCCCAGTGCTGATGTGAGTATTTAAGATCTTAATAGCAAAAGTAAAAAGAATATTTACATAGTTCATAAAAGGACACCATATGCTTCCATTCAGCACTTTGCAGCACCTCATTGCAGCTGAGGGTAGATTCAGTGAGGCACTACGGCCTTATATTATCTCCGACTTACATCACAGTCAAATGACCACCCTGATTTTAAAACTTCCTGAAGCAAATCAACCATTGCCACTAGTGCTAAAATGATAGTTCTCTTTTAACTCTCAATAAATCGCCCAAATGTTATGCAAATTGAAAAATACCCCTGTCAAAAGACTGTCAGATAACACCTCTCATTCCCAAGGACTATTTGTAAGCATAAAGAAACATCCAGAAAGATGTAATAAATTGTTATAGCACACTGTTCTGGCAACCATTAATAAATCAATATGAAGGGGAGTTCTGAAGGGCAAAATGTTGCTGTCGGTGGGTGTCCGATTTAATTTTGCTCTAAATTAATATTTCGAATATGATGAGTGAGCTGGCAGGAACAGATTTCATGATTAATTCTATGGAGTCAAAAATGCTTTGATGGCACTTTAATAGCTGGGCCACTGATCTAAAGGAGTCTGAAACGGACTCACGTGGGCAAGCTCACAAATTGCATGATAATGTGGATCCCACCCAAGGAGGAGATTTACTTTTTATTTTCAAATCTCTGGCGTACCTTGGGATAGATGCGTTTCATCATGCAGGCAGAGACATTTTTATAGCATTGTGAGCCGTGGCTGAATGATACATGCAGTGTGAGTGAGCAGAAAGTGCCATTAGAACCCTCTTGTAACTCCTGCCTCCCGGAAGCCACATAAATCAGCTTACAATGGAGCCATTGCTCCCCTGAAAATGAGGGTCCCTACAATGAAAACACTGTATTTCAAAAAAAAAAAAGCCAGGAAGACAGAGACAACCTGAGCTCATGAATGTGAAACACAAATGGGAACTGACTGTTTATCTTGGGGTTAACCAAGACTTTAAACTACTGGTAGCATGGTAGGCTGACAGTGGTTCAGCAGGAAGACTACCATTAGAACTTAGTACTTGTTAAAAGTTAACTCAGGACATTAAGGCTGTTGCTTAACGATGTGACACTGAAGATGAAGGCAACAGAGTGCCAGTAGTAGCAGTGTTCAGATTTCCGCTTACAGACCAGTAGTTCGACTGAAGGAGACTGAGTCGGGCATGACACAAGCTGTGTGGGAACTTCATGGGAGGACAGGGCAGCTTATTCTGAGCTCTTCCATGCTTTGTATCATCCTTAAAGAATATGGGATACACACGTACACACCACACACACACACACGCACGCACGCACGCACGCGTGTAGATGTATTTGTTAGTAAGCAGGTGGGGCTTCAAGCAGAGTGGAAAGTAACATGGGGTCAAAAGTTAAACAAAGCTCTCTTTACTGTATCTCTTTGACTCCTGTCACATAGCCTAAAGCCTCACTTCCCTATCTTTTACATATGACATAGACCCCGTATTAACTAAGCCTCCCTCCTCCCCATGCAGGACCTCCCTTATCCTCAGAAACCTTTATAGCCACTTCTCTTTCTCTGGTGAGAGCAGGCTTTTCTTCAGTCTTCCACTGTGCTGCACTACCTGTCTGCCTGTGGTGTTCATAAAGCCCTTACCCAAAGAAGGACTCAGACCAGTGCCTTTCTCTCAAACTCATTCTCTTTCTTCTCCCCGCTAAACTAAACAATGTTGAGCAGAGAGAACAGAAGGAAACTCATAATGATGTGAAAACCTGTGGTGTATTTGATGAATAATATTGAATTCAGGATGATTAGAGCCCAGACCCTTAAGAAGATGAAAGGAACTAAGGTAGAACCTGGGTTTGAAGTCAATGAAGAATTCTGAATAACCTGGTAAAATGGACCATATATATTTGCAGAATTAGTCATGGATTTCCAAAGAGGGAGGGTCATGATATTCACCTTCAGGAGACTCATTGGAAGCTCAGTTTATATTGATAATTACAAAGTTAAAAGACATAAAGTCTTCCTTTACCTCACTTATTAGTTAGGGCTCATGGAAACTTCCATTATTTAGTACATGTGCAAGAGAAGACTGGGGAAAGATGCTAAGCTTCAGCATTGATTAAATGGGCCTTAAGCCTGCTAAAAGGAGTTTAGAGTTCAGTAAGGAATAGAACGTGTAGATGCACTGGTGAAAGGAGCCATCTAAGTTGTGGGAAATGGGCTAAGGATTAAGAGTCTGGATAAAGCAGAGAGAGATGAGGTCTAAGGTTCACACCTTAAAGTATTCTAGACTAGACATGAGTGGGATAATGAAAGGAAAACAGCAAAATGAAAGTGTTCAAAAATAATAAGGGGTCATTAATATCAACTGTTTTGTAGGGAACAAAGTAGAGACTAAGACATGCCTGTAAAAATTACCAATAAGAGATGTTACATGACATTCCCAAAGGTTTAGTACAAGTGAAATCAACACTAAAACCTATAGGATTAAAAGTGGAAGCTTTTTATTTTTATTTTTTACCTATGGTAAACATAGTTAACATTCCAAAACCATGTTCAAGTTTGATTTACAAAATAGTTCCATTCCCTCTATAGAGAATAATCCAAGTATATATTCAAAACAAACTTTCATGCTGTTAGTCAAAATAGTGTTTATAGAATAAAGGCGTATGTGCAAATGGTCCTCATGCATCTTTTAAGTTCCTTCTTGTCCTGTGAAACTGTAGGCATTATGAACAATTATTAGATTGTAAGGAATCTGTCTTTCCAATCATTTTGACATCTATTGACTTCAGGGTAGGTATTCATTATCATAATCAATCTGTGCTCATTGAAGAGTTCATGGAATGTTGATCAAGGCCCACGGGAGAAAATGAAGAGGTGAGACTTAAGACGTTCCCTTGAGAGGTTGAATTTAAATAGAAACTTCTTATACTTAAGTAATTAAAGCTGTCAAGCAAGCATATATGGAAGAGACTTCCTTGTTCAAATATCTTTTATTTTATTTAGAATTTTGTTTGTTTGTTTGTTCGATGTGTGTGCATATGTGTTTCTCCTCTTTTGTTCAGTTGAACTTTAAGCTGTAAGTGAAAGATTTATATTTTTTGCATACATTTGAGAATATTTGTTGGAAATCTTTTATGTTGTAAAATTTCACCCACAGGTTGACAAGTTTTAGCTCTAGTTAAACTTTACACTTAAAAATACTTGTAGGAATTTGCATAGAAACTATACTGAGGTATGTCTAGACCTTCCTCCCAGGTATCAGAAGATTACATGCTGGTTTTCTTCACTTAACCTCTAGACAAATCATGATCAGTACCTATGCTTTATTAATTTAGTATGAATAGTGAGTCTTCCAATGCATAAACATATCTTTGGGCCTAAAATTAATCTTTATGACAAGTGAAGCTGCTTCTTTGTGAATGAGTATAAATAAATGAGAGGGAAATGATAAGACAATTCCTTTGTGTAGTTTGTTTCAAATATGGGCTGAGCACTTGATGGTGCAGGCACACTGACTGGCATTCATAACTCATTGGAGCCAAAGCAAACATTAAAGAAAAACATTGTGTCCTGTGCTTTTGGTAAAAAAAAAATATTTTATAATGCTTAGTGAATGCTAGGGTAAATGCAAGCTTGTGAAAGTTTCTGTGGGTAGAAAAGAAAAAAGAAATAAACCTAAACAGCTTTAGTTTAGTCATTTCCACTTTTTTCAGTCTGCTGAGTTGCATGTTATGTTTTTTTTCTTTACTATTGCTATATTAAAGCACACACAAGTGATGTTTAGGATTATTTACTATGCATTGGCATTACACCTTTGCTATTAATATTCATTGAAAGCCTTGGAAACTGATTAGCTAATTAAGTGCAAAGACTTTGCTGAGATCCTGCTAATTCATTGTTTTCTTTAATAATCTTCATGTACAGAGCATCATTCACTCATTTTTTTCACACTTTCCTAGAGGACCCTCCCAGCAAATTATTACTCAACAAGCTCACAGATCTTAGTAAGGCTGTTAGTTTTACTGGCTGTCTAAGCCATCTGGTTTAAAAGCAAATATCAGAATCTATAAATTTGCAAGGATGTGAGAAAATCAGACTCATATGAATGAATCTGCTTTTGTTCATTCCAGACTCAACAAAACAAGTCTATTAATGGAAACTTTTTAGGAACAAACATTAATTCCAACCGGTCTTCTCCTGTTGGGAACACAAGTGAAGAAGTATGTGTTGCTAGTCTCTAAAATCACTTTGATGACTGACATTCTTCCACTGAAGCCAAATTCTATCAGATGTTAGAGTTTAGCCGAGCCCAACCCTCTCCAGCTGTTCATTGGTTGCACAGAATCCTGACACTTACGTTTTGAGCATTTGCTCAGATTTAGAGATACCAACCTCCCCAAACCTGAAAAATCTTCAGTCTCTTAGATGTAGCCCATGGGCAGCTCAGTCTCTATGGGGGTTCTTTAGTAAGCAAAGCAGGGGCAGTCTCATGGCATGAGAAAAGAATCCACATTAAATGCAAAATAACTAAATATTGAAATAAATAGCAATAAAGCTATTAATTTAATGTTGTGTTAAATGTTATGATATTTCCTTCTCTTGACAACAAAATTATTGTAATGGGACTATGAAGATAGTATTTTGAAACTTATAACACAAAACCAATATCCAATATATCAAATTTTAATTTTAAAAAATTACCATGTGGATTGTTTTCTCATCTTCCACCAAGCGGGGGCTGTATTGGGGTTGTCAGGCTTCGTGGAAAGTGCCTTCACCAGGCTAAGTCATCCATCTCAGCAGTCGTGTTTTCTTTTTGAAATTAGCATTCAGCTCCAGTTGAAATTCATAGGTACCGTGTCTTTGTTTTGTTTCCACTGCTGTGAGAAAACATTGTGACCAAAGGCAAGTAGGGGAGGAACAGTTGGCTTTATTTCATCTTATACTTGTAGTCCTTTATTGAAAAAAAAAAAAAAAAACCAAAGCCAGGAACTTGAGCAGGAAACTGAAGTAGAGGCCATGGAAGCTCACAGCTTACTGGACTGGTTTTTCCAGCTTGTTTATCATACTTTCTCATACACCTCAGAAATACCTTTACAGAGGTGGAACAACCTCAATGCACTGGAACCTCTTAAATGAACCAGTAACTAAGAAAATTCCTGGCTTGTTTTTAGGACAGTCTTAGGGAGGCATTTTCAACATGGAGGGTTCACCTTCTCATATAAGTCTAGGTTGTGGTCAGTTGAGAGAAACAAATCACTACAATTTACTCTTTTTCTTCTCGACACACAAATCTATTGCTTATCAACCCTTTTACCTTTGTTTTCTTTTTATCCCCAAAATTTCAAATTAAAGTCAATATCTCAATAGAATACATTCCAAATCTAAAAAGTCCCATGTTTTTCAAGAATCTGAATACCTTTCAAAATACCTTTTTAAAAATTATTATTATTAATTACAGTTTATTCACTGTGTATCCTGGCTATAGCACCCTCCCTCATTTCCTCTTCCCTCCTATGTCCCTCCCATAGTCCACTGATACTGGAGGGCCTCCTCCCCTACTATCTGACCTTAGCTTATCAGGGCTCATCAGGACTGTCTGAATCCTCTTTCTCTGTGACCTAGTAAGGCCACATGACCAGAGGAAGGTGATCAAAGAGCAGGCATTCATGCCATGAGATTACCCCTGCTTCACTTACTGAGGAGCCCCCATGGAGAGGGAGCTGCCCATGGGCTACATCTAAGCAGGAGGTCTAGAATTCCATGAATTGTCCTTGGTAGATTTATCAGTCTCTTCAGGCCACATGAGCCCAGATATTTTTTGTCTTTATTGGTCTGCTTGTGGAGCTCCTGTCACCTCCAGGTCTTTCTACCTCCCCCTTCTTCCATAAGATTCCCTGCACTCTGCCCAAAGTTTGGCTGTGAGTCTCAGCATCTGCTTTGATACCCTGCATGGTAGAATCTTTCAGAGGCCCTCTGTGGTAGGCTCCTATCCTATTCCCTGTCTTCTCCTGCTTACAATGTCTATCCTGATAGAGGATTAAGATCTTCCCTATGGTCCTCCTTGTTGTTTAGCTTCCTTAGGACTATAGATTTTAGTATGTTTAGCCTATATTTTATGGCTAATATTCACTTATAAGTGAGTATATACCATGTATGTTTTTCTGCTTCTTGGTTACTTCACTCAGGATGATCTTTACTAGTTCTACCCATTTGCTTGCAAATTTCATGATTTTTTGTTTTTAATTGCTGAGTAGTATTCCATTGTGTAAACACAAGCTGGAGAGAATGCAGAGAAAGGGGAACCCTCCTCCATTGCTGGTGGGAATGTAACCTTTTATAACCACTTTGGAAATCAATCTGGTGTTTTCTCAGAAAATTAGGAATACTGCTACCTTAAGATCCAGCTACACCACACCTGGGCATATATCTAAAAGATGCTCAACCATACATCAAGGATATTTGCTCAACTATGTTCATAGGAGCTTTATTTGTAATATCCAGAACCTGGAAAAAACCTAAATGTCTCTCAATTGAGGAATGGATACAGAAATTGTGGCACATTTACACAATGGAATACTACTGAACAAATAAAAACTAAAGACTTTCTCAAAGTTCAAAGCCTCTCTCAACTATACAAAGTCTATCTAGAATACCCCCCAAACTCTCTCACACTCCAAATTATCTATCAAGTTAAGTATCTCTAAAATACACAAGATTTTATAGTTGTAGGTTCCTGTGGTAGTTTGAATAAGAATGTTCTTTATTGGCTCATATATTTGAATGCTTGATATCCAGTTAATAGAACTGCTTGGCAAGGATTAGGAGGTGTGGCCTTGTTAGAGAAAGTGTGATTCTGGGGGTGGCTCTTAAGGTTTCAAAAGCCCATGTCTAATTAACTCCCTCTCTTCTCTCTTTCTCGCTCTCTTTCTTTCTTTCTTTCTTTCTTTCTTTCTTTCTTTCTTTCTTTCTTTCTTTCTTTCTTTCTTTCTGTCTGTCTCTCTTTGCCTTGTGGTTATGGCTTGAGATGTAAGCTCTCAGCTTATTGCTCCCACACCATGATGATCATGGACTCCTCTCTGAAGCTATAAGCTCTCAATATACTTTTCTATAAAATGCTTCCATAAAATATAAAATAGTATAAAATAAAATACATGATGCTTTCTCATAACCATTGAAAAGTAAACAAGACAACTCTTATAAAAAGAAAGTGAAGGCAGATCCAAGATGGCTGCCAAGAGAGAACACTGTGTCTGAGGAGTAGGAGAGCAGAAACAACGCAGCGACCAGGAGACTGAACTCGGGGGCCTAAAACGCCAGCATTGTGAGTGCCAGGTGAGCAGAACTCCTACGGTGAGAAAATCAAGTGGGAAAATCCTAGGGAATCCCAGTTATTACCTGGAAAAATTTCCTGGTGACCAGCAGCGCACAGCTCTGATCTGAACAAGCAGCCGCACTGGGTGCCCACACCCGCCATTATAGACTGGATCACACAGTCTCGCAGGCAGTCTAAGGAGGAACCGGTGCCTTTTTCACTGAACTACACCCTGCGAGCTCACACTGCACCCGGGTTCTGCTTCAACCCACGGGTGTGCTGCAGGCTCAGACTCATCATCGAACCACCCCAGACTGAGTGGATTGGGGGACCGTTTTGACCAGTCCACACACTGCAGGGGCCGTCCCGAACGCTTCCACCAGCAAAAACTCAGTCAGTGTGTGAGTCCGCCGCCAGTGGGTTAGGGAGGAACCCAAGTTCTGTCTCAACTCACGGCTGAGAGGATCCTGGGACCATCTTCACCAGACCGCACACTGAGGGCAAAAGCTGCACGCATCCGCCAGCAAAAACCCCAGTTCGGGTGTCTGTCCACAGGCCAGACAGAGAAGGCCTCGGGCACCATTTCAGACAGCCCTGCATACAGCGGATGCACACCAACCCAAACCCACTGTGTGTGCCCCAAATATCATCTCAGACCGTGGTGCACAGCCCCTGGCACAGAAGGAGGGGCCAAATCTCCATTCCAGGGGAGAGCCCTTAGCAGCAAGCCCAGGGCAAAGTGCACAGCCCCCAGCTGACATCTCAAACCTGGACTCTCAGACAATAGCACAGAGTGAGGAGTAAAGACTCCAGACCAGAGGGGAGACCAGCCTGCAGTGCTCACAGCTTCTAGCACAGAGCACGAAGCTGGGCACACAGAGCCCACAACAGAGTTCAACTGAGACAAAACACACACCACAAACT
>CM053757.1:28868804-28919575 GCA_028658305.1 Pachyuromys duprasi | reverse complement strand
AAATGGGATGGACATTGAGTGGAGGAGAAAACAAGCAACAGAACAGGAGCATGCCAAAGAGGACCTCTGGGGGGGGGGTCAATGTAGCGATGTATCAGAGCAGATACTAAGACTCGCGATCAAGCCTCTGACAGAGGGCGAGAAGTAATGATAGATCTGGGGGAGGTTGTTGAGACTTGGGGAGAACAAGAGCTCCACAAAGACCAAACTGAGCAGGGCACAGGGATCTTGTATGAGACGGTTTCTACAATCAAGGACCATGTGTGGATGTGGCCTGGAACCCCCGGACAGATGGGGCCCATGATAGCTCGGTGTAGGACTGAAGACCCTACTGAGGAAAATAGGGACTGTTCCAGTCATGGTCTTGATGGCTGACTCTTTGACCCTCCCCCATACAAGCCAGGGAGTGACACACTGGCTAGATCCCAGGGGAGGACATTGCAGCCAGCCCTGAGGAGACAGGATGAGCTGGGGTTGGATGGAAGGGAAGGAGGTCCTCCCCTGTTGGTGGACTTGGAGGGGGCGGGGAGGAGGGAGATGAGGGAGGGAGTGGGAGGGTAGGAGGGAATGAGGGAGGGGGCTAAGCCTGTGATTGAGATAATAATAAATAAATTTTAAAAAATTAAAAAAAGCAATAACAACTTGCTGGGAATCTGAAGATTAATTTTTTTCGAGACTTTAAAGTACATAGCCTATAGTCATGTGTTGTAGCTGTTATCTTTGACATTGCTGATCCCCAGATCTTGGGAATTTCTTTTTCTGAAATGAGAGATAGGGTAGCTTCACTGCATAGTCTGATTAGCATGTGAAAGGCCTCGGGTATAATCCCGATCTCTGAAGAAAGGAGAGACCATGAGAAATGCTGAGAGTTGACACTGTGACTTGTTTTTGAAACATAAAGGGAAAATAATAAACATCAGTTTTCCAAAATATCTCAAATTGTAAAACCTACTTGACTGATATATTAATTTTCAAACATTATATCAATAAAAATTTACACTATAAAAAAAGAAAGTGAAATACCTTCTTATTTTATGAGAAAATAACAAGGGCAAAGTCAAAATTATATTAAGTCAAAAACCAAAGAGTCCAAGTGTGTAAAAAGCAGATGTGGCCGATTGGCAGCTCAGTCTACATGTGGATCTCTGAGTGAGGGGATCAGGGGCTGCCTCTATCATAAACTCAGTTGATTGCTCTCTGATCACTCACCCCTGATGATGCAGTCTTGCCAGACCACAGAGGAAGAGGATCCAGGCAGTCCTGATGAGACTTAACAAGCTCTGGGCAGATGGCAATAGTGGAGAACTCCCCCTTTCAGTGGACTAGGGGAAGGGGATGAGGGGAAGAGGAAGGGAGGGTGGGACTGGGAAATTTGA
This sequence comes from Pachyuromys duprasi, assembly GCA_028658305.1. Classification (NCBI taxonomy): domain Eukaryota; kingdom Metazoa; phylum Chordata; class Mammalia; order Rodentia; family Muridae; genus Pachyuromys; species Pachyuromys duprasi. The sequence continues at coordinate 28,918,199 of CM053757.1, read as the reverse complement.
GGGAGGGGCTTCAATCAGGATCTATAATGAATAAGTTGTGAAGAAAATAATTTAAAAAATAATTACATTTTAAAAGGAAGTTGTTTTAAAAGCATAAAGTCAGACATATTGGATTCATTCATAATCCCCTGGGCTCTTCCAGGTGGTCTGCTTCTCCAGCTTTGCTATTTATATAGCTTATGTCCCAGACTTATGCTAGCTCTGCTTCGTACCTGGGGCTGTTCCTGGTGGTTACCCCTGGGACTGCTATTTTCAAAATACGGGGATCTCTACTGCACCTTCACCAATAGTCTTTCCTAGGCTCTCTGCAATGACTCTGGCTGTGACATCCGGTGCCAAGCCTCAATTTCTCTGCACAACTCTTTTAATTCTGAGGCCTCTATAGCAACTAAGGCTGCTTCTTCACCAACTGCCTCTTCTCATTTCTCCTGGTGGCTAGCTTCAATTGCTCTCCATTACTGCTTCATACCTTGAAAACCAGCACCACTTGGGAGATTCTTGCACCTTACCAATTTTGGTTGCAAGAACAAGGTACAATCTTGGCCCCTCTGGACCACACCTTCTGTGTGATGACCCTGAAGAAACACTTCCCTGAATCTTTTGCCTTGACGATATTGATCTCTTCTTAATCATAGCTGATTCTTCAGCCTCAGGCAACCAGGATCAATTTTCTCAGCAAACCAAAAGTTGTGCTTAAGTAGTTCTGGTATATCTTTAATCACTGCCAATTCTTCAATGTAAGCTGACCAGGACCACAGGGTCTTAATTCAAAACATTAAATGGCCCCAAAAGAGCCTTCTAATGAACCTCAAACTTCACTCTCATAATCAGGCTTCCATCATCTATCTGAACAGCTCTAAGTTCCCACAGAACAAGCTACTGAGATCTGTGCAATTAGTGGCTTTTCCAGCCCAAAGTTCAAACATCATCACAATCTTCCCCCAAACACATGAACAGGTCTATCCCAGCAACATTCCACAATCTGACACCAACTTTTGTGCTAGTCAGGGTTTCTATGGCTGAGCTAAAATAACATGACCAAGAGTCACCTGAGGAGGAAAGGTTTTATTTCAGTTTATAGCTTGTAGTCTATCATATAGGGAAGTCTGGCAGGAATTCAAGGCAGTTAACCTGTTGGCAGGAGCCAAAGGAGAGGTCATGCAGAAATGCTGCTTCCTGTCCTGTTCCTCATGACTTGTTCAATGAGGAAGCACAAATGTAGTGTAGACAACTCTGATCACCATTTTGAAATTATCTGTCTCATTTTTTTCTTATACTGTCTTGCAAAACAATTGATAATGTCAGCATGCTTGTATGTGCAGACACACACACTGTCCATTTTTTCTTTACTTTTAGCTAATTAAAATTTCCAGTATCCAACTGCAGACCCTAGTAAGGGGAACAGGGACTATTTCTGTCATGAACTCAATGGCTGGCTCTTCGACCCTCCCCCATATACTCCTGGGATTAACAGCCTTGCTAGATCCCAGAAGAGGTCATTGCAGCCAGCCCTGAAGGGACAAGATAAACTAGTGATGGACAGAAGAGGAGGAGGTCCTCCCCCATCAATGGACTTGGAGGAGGGCAGGGAGGAGATGAGGGAGGGACAGGGAGAGTGGGAGAGAATGAGGGAGGGGACTACGCCTGGGATACTGTGATTAATATAAAAATAAATAAATTACATTTAAAAAGGGGGAACTTGAAAAAATTCCTTTCTTCTTATTTAATTAAATATATTAGGCTTTTCTCTTCTTTGTTTTAGAAACGAATTTTAATTTCTGTGTATTTTGCCTTTCTTGTTCTCTATTATAGAGTTAAGATTTTTAATTTCCCTAAAAATACAGAGTTAGTGACAGTTCATACATATTGATATGCAGTTTGAAATCAAGCAGTTTCTAATCTCCATCATCTTTCCTTGTTGTGTTGGTTATGGTCTTTAGCTCTTCAAAGCAGTAAGCCTCTATGTAAGTTATATGACTAGTAGTAAATCATATCCACATCTTCTGCTGTGCATATCACACATTTCTAGCAATGTTTTAAAGGAATAATACTAAAATATCTTCATGAATTGACAAAAAATTTATTTATAGGTATACCAAATTTTTTCTTTATAAATTTTCCAAACTATGATATTTGATTCACAGAATATGTTGGTTTTAAATCTTGTCAAAAGTCATGAAGTTGTAGCTGTATGGGTTTATTTTTGGCTTCTCTGTTCAACTGATGAACATATTTGTTTTTATGTCAGTACTTGCTGATTTTGTTACTATGGTTTTACCGTATATTTAAAGATCAATTTCAAGCAGATGCTGAGACTTATGGCCAACTGTTGGGCAGAGTACATGGAATCTTATGAAAGATGTGGGAAACAGTAAGATAGGGAGAGGACAGGAGCTCCACAAGGAGAGTAGTAGAACTAAAAATCTGAGCACAGGGGTCTTTCCTGAGACTGATACTCCAACCAAGTATCATGCATGGAGATAACCTAGAACCCCTGCACACATGTAGCCCATGGCAGTTCAGTGTCCAAGTGGGTTCCATAATAATGGGAACAGGGACTGCCTCTGACATGGACTGATTGGCCTGCTCTTTGATCACCTCACCCTGAGGGGGGAGCAGCCTTACCAGGCCACAGAGGAAGACAATGCAACAACTCCTGATGAGAGCTTATAGACTAGGATCAGAAGGAAGGAGAGGAAGACCTTCCCTATCAGTGGACTTGGGAGGGACATATGTGGAGAAGGGGGAGGGAAGGTGGGACTGGGAGGGGAGGAGGAAGGGGTTTATGGGGGGATACAAAGTGAATGAAACGTAATTAATAAAAAAATAAGAAAAAATCAGTTATAATAACTTCAGCATTATTCTATTTACACAAGATGGATTTGACTATTTGGGTATCTTTTCTCTTTACATACAAATTTTAGGGTGTTTCTCCTATTTCTGTGAAATGCTATTGAAATTTTGTTGAGACATGTTGAATCTGTAAATTGTTTTCAGTCATGTAGTTATTTTCACAATGTTAATTCTGCTTATTCCTGATCATAGGATATTCTTCCACATTACAATGTGTTCCTCAATTTATTTCTTTGATCTTTAAAAATATTTCTCATAGAACTCTTTCATTTCCTTGGTTAGGATTGTTACAAGATATTCTTTTTAGCTTTTATGGTTGGAACTTTTTTCTTGATTTGTTCTGAGCCTGTTTGTCATTGGTAGAAAGGTTTCTGGTTTTGTATATTGATTCTATATCATGTAATTTGAAAGTGCTTATCAGTTCTCAGAATTTCATACTGGTGTGCCTGGCACATAGCATTGCATTGCAAATAGAAGTAATTTGACCTGCTCTTTTCCAATTTGTATCTTTTTTGTTTCTTTTTAATCTCTCAGAATATAAAATCAAAATTAAATACAAATAGAATACACTAAGGTAAGACCTGAAACAACTAGAGGAAAACAAAAGGAAATCTCTTCACAGAGTAGTCCCAAGCAAGGTTTTTCCAGTAAGGACTCAAATAGCCCAGAAAAATAAAACAAAAATTTCATGAAGATTTCATTATACACGGATGATGGGAAAGTAAAATAGTCAAGATACAATGGAAATCAGTATGGAAGTTTATCAAACAACTAAAAATCAAACTACAAATATGATCTACTTGTACCACTAATGGGTATTTATAACTGAAGGAACCTAAGTCACAGAGAGATTCTTGCAAATGAATTTCCATCTCTAGAGTATTCACGGCAGCCAATGCATACAATCAGTCTCCATCTTGAAATGAATGAAGAAAGTGTATTTACATACAACAGAATTAGATATGGCCATTTGCAGGATAATGGGTGCAATTGGAGCTCATCAGAGGAATATCATAGGCTTTTCACTCACTTGTGGCCCTGAGATTTTTATTTAGATTCATAATATTATAGATGTGCATTAGACATGGAAATTAAAGCAAGAATTTCTGGTAGTGTGGAGAGAAGTAAAGGGAGGAGGGAAGGAGAAAGAGGCTGGATGGTGTGTGAAGACAAACAATGTGATACAATTGCACGAAAATGTCCTTATACAATGAATACATATCAATTCATAGAAAAAAATCTTCCTGTATGTGGAAAACTCTTTTCTCTAATATATTTATTTTATTATATATTTTGTAGACATTCATTATAGTCACTTCATATTTCTTTAAGTATCTGTTAATATGTGTATATTTTGTCTAACTTTTGTATCTAGAGGAATAATAGATGTAAATAATCTTGTCTACCCATACTGGAAAACAACTCAAGTTTCTTACAGTAAATGCAGTGTGTAATGTTAGCAGTTGTAACTTAACGACGAAAGGTAAAGAATTGAATTAGACTCTTTTTTTTTTTCAGGCAGATTATTTTAATGATTTTCTCAAACTCATAATACATATATAGTGTTTCTTCATTTCTCAAAATGGATCAACTTCTAATGCTCAGATTTCTACATTCAAACTTTATTTCTAGTCTTTAAAAAAAACTCTTTTATTTATTACAATTTATTCACTTTGTATCCCAGCTGTAGTCCCCTCCACCAGCCCCTGCCAATCGTGTCCTCCTTCCCTTTTCTCCTCCTATGCCCCTTTCCCTGTCCACTGATTGGGAAGGTCCTTCTCCCCTTTCCATCTCACCCTTGCCTATCAGGCCTCATCATGATTGGATGCATTGTCTTCCTCTGTGGCCTAGTAAGACTGCTCCCCCATCAAGAGGAGGAGGTCAAAGAGCCAGCCACTGAGTTCATGTCAGAGGCAGTCCCTGTTTCCCTTACTAGGTCACCCACTTGGATCCTGAGCTGCCATGGGCTACATCTGTGCAGGGGTTCTAGGCTATCTCCATGCATGGTCTTTGGTTGGAGTATAAGTTTTAGAAAAGACCCCTGGGCCCAGAGTTTTTGGTTCTGTTGCTCTCCTTTTGGAGCTCCAGTCACCTCCAGGCCTTTCTATCTCTCTCTTCTTTCATATGATTCCCTGAACTCTGCCCAAAGTTTGGTGATGGGTCTCAGCATCTGCTTTAATACCCTGCTGGGTGGAGTCTTTCAGAGGCCCTCTATAGTAGGCTCCAGTCCTGTTCCCTGTTTTCTCCCTTTTCCTAGAGGTCAATCCCTTTTTCCCTTTATGAATGAGATTTGATCATCTTACCCAGGATCTTCCTTCTTGCTCAGCTTCTTTAGGTGTACAGATTTTAGTGGATATTAGACATATAATGTAGGAAGTGGAGTTCTGAAAGTTGTACTGAGAAGATAGATGTTGATGGAATTGTAAAGATATTTTCATTAAGAATGTGTGTACATATGATGTCTCCTTTTTAGGTTGCTCCAGGACAGCTGTGACATGCTCTTAGCTCACAATGGTAAGGCGAAGCAAAACTAACAAGTTACAAAAATGGGATCACAGACCACAAAAATAGAAGTTCCCGAAAATTCAAGGAAGGATGTCTGGCTGTGTACAGCGTGGATGGTTGCTACTGGCTAGAGAAAACAGACAAGAGTAGGTCAACTACGTAATGTGAGAAGAATTTGGAGGAGGCAGGTTACAGTGAAAAGCAAAATAAGACAGGCAGATTTTAGAGGAACTCTCTTCTTTAGAAACCTTTCAAGGACTGAAGAGTTGAAAATCAAAGTCAAGTCAAATAAAAAGCCAGTTTTTAGAGGTTTACACCCATTTGAATAATTTAGATTCTGAAATAATGCTGTCAAACACTGCATTTCCTTATCTCTTTTCTTTTTTACTATTAGTCATTTAAGAGCTTGGGCCACCAGCAGGGAGCTGGGTGCTGTTATTTCACCTTATAAGTCACTTATTTTCTCTCTCTCTTTTTGTCTTAGTAAAAAGCCAAAGTTTAATAAAAATTACACGTGTTTTATTTGTGCTTACTGGATGCCAGAAGCAAACTGTCTTCCCCTTTCTAGTTGTTCTTACCCAAAGCTCTCTTGCTTGTTCAGTGTTTGTTGAGACTGAGAAAAAAAAAAGGCACAAGTGAAGTAGTACTGCTCCTCAATTTCAAATAACAGTTTTGGTAGGAGTAGAGGGGCAAGAAAATTGGGTCTCGGGGGAAGGGACAAGATGGTGGTGCCAGGAGGACACTGCATCTGAGGAGCAGGGCAACATTTTTGGTACAGCGACCAAGAGCCTGAACTCTGGGCCCTAAAACAACAGCGATCTTGTTTCCCAGGTGAGAGGAAACTCCACAGTTCTGGAATCAATCGGGTCCACTCTCAGGTCACCCATCCAGAACCCAGAAGAGATACAGGGTCGCTCAAGCACTCAGTCGCCAGACCAGAGCCACATGCCTACGTGTCCTGATCACCTTCTCCAAGCTGAATGACGGACACAAAAACACCGGAGACTGGGAGTCCTGATCATGAGAAAAACCCACAGGGAAGGAAGGAAAAGGGACTGACCTAGGTTACCCAGTCTCTCTCTGGAAAAGGTCCTGCAGAATGGCTGGCACATGCCTCCAGCTCTGAACTAGGCTCCAGCCCTGAGCACAGAGGCTTGCTGCACACCCAATTCTCCATCACAGACAGAACTGTGTACCCCAGGGCATCAGAGACTGGGTTTCCCTGTCGGAGAAAACCCCACAGGGAAGGAAGCAAATTGGGACTGACTTAGGTTACCCAGTATATCCTTGGAAAAGGTCTGACAGAGCAGTGGGCCTGCATGGTGACAGCCCAGAGACCTGCTGTGCTCCAACTAGCCTCCTGCTGTTTGCCTGAGAGCAGAGCTTACCGCTTGGGTACTGGGGCACAGATCTCCAACCTCAGGCCTACAGAAGCCTGGGATCCCTGAGATCAACCCACAGATACTGCTCCAAGGGGCAATCAGTTATCCCTAATTAAACTGATCAAACCACGAAGCACCCAGGTTACAGCTGTAGCTCACTAAAATTACAGCAAGAAACCCAGAAGCAGGGCAGTTATCTCCACGACTTCTCCAGGTGAGAGAAGAGCCCCCTTGAATGACAAGGCCCACAGTTCCCACTCAGGTCTGTATGCCTGAGGGGAGTTGTGGCCATTCTTGAAAAACACTGGCCATACAGTGACCATATCCAAAAAGCTGAGGAGGCTTCCTTCAGGAAAAACCATCTTCCTGCCAAGGGGATTCTCTCCACCACAGGATTCCAGGAACCACCAGAAACTAACACCCAACACCTAAGATAGCTTTATGGGTAGAGGCCAGCATAAGAGCTCAACCAACAAAAGATAGAGCAATATGGCATCTCCAGAATTTAGTAATCCAGGGGCAAGCAGCCCTGGACACCACAGCATAATTGAAATTCAAGAAGATGACCTAACATCTATGCTTATGAAGAGGATAATAAGGAAAACAAATAAATTGTGTAAAGAACTAGAGGAAGATAAAGTCAAACAGATTATGGCCATCCTTAAAGAAATACAGGAAGATAAAGACAAACAGATTATGGCTATCCATAAAGAAATACAGGAAGTTGCAGTCAAACAGTTTGTGGCCTTTAGAGAGGAAATACTTAAATCATTGAAAAAAATAAAAGAAACAGAGGAATGTTCAAACAAACAGCTGAAGGAACTGAAGGAGAAACAGGACAATACAGTCAGACAAGTGAAGGAAATCAACAAAACAGCACAAGATCTGAAGATAGAATTGGAAAAATTAAAGAAAACACAAATGGAGGAAATTGTGGAGAGAAAGAACTTAGGGAAGAAAATGGGAACTATAGAGGTAAGTATAACCAATAGTCTATAAGAGATGGAAGAAAGAATCTCAGGTGTGGAAGATACAATAAAGAAATCGATGTATCCGTCAAAGAAAATGTTAAATCTAAAAAATTCCTGACACAGATTGTCCAAGAAATTCAAGACAACATAAAAAGACAAAACCTAAGAATAATAAGAATAGAGGAAAAAGAAGATTCCCTCCTCCAAGGCCCAGAAAATATTTTCGACAAAATCATTGAAGAAAATTTCCCCAACTTAAAGGAGAAGCCAATAAGAATACAAGAGACCTAGAGAACAAACAAAAATTAGGCCAGAAAAGAAAATCCTCCCACCACATAATAATCAAAACAGTAAGTATACAAAACAAAGAAAAAATACCAAAAGCTTCAAGGGAAAAAAGCCAAGTAACATATAATGGTAAACCCGTCAGAACCACACCTGACTTCTCAACAGAGACTATGAAAGCCAGAAGGGGCCTGGATGGATATCATGCAGACTCTAAGAGAGTATAGATGTCAGCCCAGGCTACTATACGCAGCAAAACTCTCAGTCCTCATAGATGAAGAAAACAAAATATTCAACGACAAAAACAAATTTCAACATTACCCTACACACAAATCCAGTGTTGCTGAAGACACTAGAAGGAAAAATACAACCTAAGAAAATTAACTACTTTCAAAACACAGGCAAAAATTAACCTTACTACAGTAAAACAAAAAGTAACCAAGCACACAAACTTTCTACCACAGCTAATATTAAAATCAAAGGATCTAACAGCCCCTGGTCATTAATCTCTCTCAATATCAATGGACTCAATTCTCCAATAAAAAGACACAGACTAACAAAATGGATGCATAAACAAGACCCAGCAAACTGTTGCATAAAAGAAACACAACTAAGTAACAAAGATCGACATTACTTGAGGGTAAAGGGTTGGAAGACGGTTTTCCAAGCAAATGGATAAAAGAAGCAAGCAGGAGCAACCATTCTAATATCTGATAAATTAGACTTTTACCACAATTAATAAAAAGAGATGGGGAAAGACACTTCATACTCATCAAGGGAAAATTCCACCAGGAAGACATCACAATCCTGAACACCTATGCCCCAAATACAAGGGTACCCACATTTGTAAAAGAAACATTGATAACACTTAAACCACACAGATCCCCACACATTAAGAGTGGGAGACTTCAAAAGCCCACTCTCAACAAAGGACAGGTCAACAAAACAGAAATTAAACAAAGAAACAATGTCTCTAACAGAGGTCATGAATCAAATGGACCTAACAGACATTTACAGAACCTTACACCCAAAAACAAAATAATTTACCTTCTTCCCTCATGGAACTTTCTCCAAAATAGACCATGTGGTTGGTCACAAAGTGAGCCTCAACAGATACAAGAAGATTGAAATAATCCCTTGTATCCTATCTTATCACCATGGAATAAAGCTGGACCTCAACAACAGAAATAGCAAAAAAACCTACACACACATGGAAAATTAACAACTTGCTATTAAATGACAGCTGGGTCAGAGAAGAAATAAAGAAAGAAATTAAAGCCTTCCTAGAATTCAATGAAAATGAAGACACAACATAACCAAATTTATGGGACACAATGAAAGCAGTGCTAAGAGGAAAGTTCATAGCATTAAGTGCCTTCAAGAGAAATTCAAGACATCTCATTCAAGCAACTTAATGGCTCACCTAAAAGCCATAGGGGGAAAAAAGAAGCAGACACACAAAAATAGATGGCTGGAAATAATCAAACTCAGGGCTGATATCAATAAATGAGAAACAAATAAAACAATTCAAAGAATCAATGAAACTAAGAGCTGGTTCTTTGAGAAAATAAACAAGATAGACAAACCCTTAGCCAAACTAACTAAAAGGCAGAGAGACACCATCCAAATCAACAAAATCAGAAATGGAAAGGGGGACAAAATTACACACACTGAGGAAATCCAAACAATCATTAGTACTTACTTCAAAAGTCTATATGCCACAAAATTTGAAAATCTAAATGAAATGAACAATTTTCTTGATTGATTCCACTTGCAAAAGCTGAATCGAGACCAGGTAAATCAATTAAATAGCCTGTATTCCCTATGGAATTAGATGGTCATCAAAAGTCTCCCATCCAAAAAAACGCCAGGACCAGATGGTTTCAGCGCAGAATTCTACCAGATCTTCAAAGAAGAGCTAACTCCAGTTCTCTTCAAACTCTTCCACAAAATAGAAACAGAAGGAACACTACCAAACTTATTCTATGAAGCCACAGTCATCTTGGTACCTAAACCTCACAAAGACCCAATGAAGAAAGAGCATTTCAGGCCAATCTCCCTTGTGAACATTGATGCAAAAATACTCAACAAAATACTTGCAAACAGAATAAAAGAACCCATCAAAGATATCATCCAATATGACCAAGTAGGCTTCATCCTGGTGTGCAGGGGTGGTTCAACATATGGAAATCCATCAATGTGAGCCACCATATTAACAAACTAAAAGAAAAAAAAAACACATGATAATCTCCTTAGATGCCGAAAAAGCATTTGACAAAATCCAACATCCATTCATGTTTAAAGTCTTGGAGAGATCAGGGATGGAGAGACTAGGGATACAAGGCACATACCTAAACATAGTAAAGGTAATATACAGCAAGCCTATAGCTAACATCAAACTCAATGGAGAGAAACTTAAATCAATCCCACTGAAATCAGGGACAAGGCAAGGCTGCCCACTCTCTCCATATCTCTTCAACATAGTTCTGGAATTCCTTGCTAGAGCAATAAGACAATTGAAGGAGATCAAGGGGATAGAAATCAGAAAGGAAGAAGTCAAATTATCACCATTTGCAGATGATATGATACCTGAGTGACCCCAAATATTCTACCAGGGACCTCCTGCAGCTGATAAACACTTTCAGCAAAGTAGTCGGATACAAAATTAACTCAAAAAAATTAGTAGCCCTCCTGTATACAAAAGACTAAAGGGCTGAGAAAGAAATTAGGGAAACAACACCCTTCACAAGAGCCACAAAAGACATAAAGTACCTTGGTGTGACCTTAACCAAGCAAGTCAAAGACTTGTATGAAAAAAATATCAAGTCTCAGAAGAAAGAATTAGAAGAAGATATCAGAAGATGGAAAGATCTCCCATGTTTATGGCTTGGCAGGATTAACATAGTAAAAATGGCCATTTTAGCAAAAGCAATCTACAGATTCGATGCTATTCCCATCAAATTACCAATACAATTCTTTACAGACCTAGAAAGACAAATTCTCAACTTCATATGGAATAACAAGAAACCCAGAATTACTAAAACAATCCTCTACAATAAAAGATATTCTGGAGGTATCTCCATCCCTGATTTCAAGCTGTACTATAGAGCAACAGTAATAAATACTGCATGGTACCGGCATAGAAACAGAGTGGTGGATCAATGAAACTGAATAGAAGAACCAGAAATAAACCCACACATTTATGGACAGCTGATTTTTGACAAAGATGCCAAAACCATACAATAGAAAAAAGATAGCATCTTCAATAAATGGTGCTGATCCAACTGGATGACTACATGTGGAAAAATGCAAACAGATCCATACTTATCCTCTGCACAAAACTAAAGTCCAAGTGGATCAAAGAACTCAACATAAAACCAGACACATTAAATCAGTTAGAAGAAAAAGTGGGGAAGAGCCTTGAACTCATTGATACAGGAGACAACTTTCTGAACAGAATTCCAACAGCACAGGCTTTAAGAGCAACAATCAATAAATGGGACCTCATGAAACTGAAAAGCTTCTGTAAAATGAAGGACACTGTCATCAAAACAAAATGATAGCCTACAGATTGGGAAAGAATTTGCACCAACCCTTTATCTGACAGAGTGCTAATATCCAGTATATATAAAGAACTAAAGAAGTTGAAAAGCAACAAATCAAGTAATCCAATTAAAAATGGGGAACAGAGTTAAACAGAGAACTCACAGTAGAGGAATATCGAATATCGAATGTCAGAGAAACACTTAAAGAAATGCTCAATGTCTTTAGCCATCAGGGAAATGCAAATCAAAATGACCCTGAGATTTCACCTTACACGCATCAGAATGGCCAAGATCAAAAACTCAAGTGACAACACATGCTGGAGAGGTTGTGGAGAAAGGGGAACCCTTCTCCATTTCTGGTGGGACTGTAAACTTGTATAACCAGTCTGGAAATCAATCTGGTGCTTTCTCAGACAATTAGAAATAGTACTTCCTCAAGATCCAGCTATATCACTCCTAGGCATATATCCAAAGTACACAATAAGGAAATTTACTCAACCATGTTTGTAGCACCTTTATTTGTAATAGCCAGAAGCTGGAAACAACTCAGATACCCCTCAACTGAACAATGGATACAGAAATTGTAGTACATCCATATAATGGAATATTACTCAGCAATGAAAAACAAGGATATCACGAAATTTGCAGGTAAATGGTGGGAACTGGAAAGGATCATCCTGAGTGAACTATCCCAGAAGCAGAAAGACACACATGGTATATACTCACTCATATAGACATATAATATAGGATAAACCTACTAAAATTTGTACACCTAAAGAAACTAATCAAGAGGAAGGACTCTGTCTAAAATGCTCAATCCCCATACAGAAAGGCAAAGAGGATGGACATCAGAACAAGAAGAAAACAGGAAACAAGTTAGGAGCCTGCCACAGGGGGCCTCTGAAAGGCTCTGCCTTACAGAATATCAAAGCAGATGCTGAGACTTATGGCCAACCGTTGGACAGAGTGCATGGAATCTTAGGAAAGATGTGGGAAATAGTAAGATATGGAGAAGACAGGAGCTCCACAAGGAGAGCAACAGAACCAAAAATCTGAGCACCGGGGTCTTTCCTGAGACTGATACTCCAACCAAGTACAATGCATGGAGAAAACCTAGAACCCCTGTACAGTTGTAGCCCATGGCATTTCAGTTTCCAAGTTCCATAGTAATGGGAACAGGGACTGCCTCTGACATGAACTGATTGGCCTGCTTTAGAATCACCTCACCCTGATGGGGGAGCAACCTTACCAGGCCACAGAAGAAGACAAGCCACTCCTAATGAGAGCTGATAAACTAGGATCCCAAGGAAGAAGAGGAAGACCTCCCTATCATCGGACTTGGGGAGGAGCATGCGTAGTGAAATGGGAGGGAAAGTGTGATTGGGAGGGGAGGAGGAAGGGGTTTTTGGGGGGATACAAAGTGAATAAAGTGTAATTGATAAAAATTAAAAGAATAAATAAAATAACAAAGACAAAACTCAAAGAAAAATAAAGAAAATCAGGTCTCATCCTATCGATACATGTGAAAAACTGAAGTTTGCTTCAATATGCAATTAGAAATTTTCTGTTTGCATTCTGCAAAATGAAAATCACAGGACTCCCATTTGTAATGGGACATATGACCTGTTCTTTTCCTATTGGTAGGATAAGTGATCGAATTTGATGGACATTATGCTATCCTTCTCAAACAATATCCTTTTTCCAACTTCAGACCATAAGCACAACATACTAATGACTCATTTATTAAATGAATAAACATCACTAGCTCAATGCTGCTGAGTCAGGTGGAAACACTGGCCATACATACTTGCCTTTTTGTTAGTTAACAAAAAGGTCAAAACAATGATCTAGAGCTTACTTTTCCTATGTTTGAATCCTAGCTTCCTCACTCACTAACTTTGTTAGAAGAAGTATGTTACATAATCTCTATGAGCCTTGTTTGTAAAGTGAGAATAACAAAATTATGCAGCTCAAAAGCATGTAATAACGTTTCAATTAGGCAACTATCATGGGGCTGACAACTAGTGGTAAGTGAAATATTATATAAGTGATATATTTATTATGCCTGCTTTTTATTATCTCTTACATTTCTTGAAATTGCTTGCTTTCTGTGTACTTGTAGGACTTTATGCAGAAATCATAAACAACCGAAATGAAAATATTATATAAACTTTTTATCATTTGTATTGATAATTTATATACAATAAATTACATAAATAAAAGCTTGGTTCATCACTAAGTCATTTTAAATAGTATTCTGTCTAAAGTGAAATATTTAGGAATATTTATAAAAAGGAAAGTTACAATTATGTCCTACAAAAATGTTTTGAGAATTATAGTTCTGTTGGCCCATTTTGTAAAAAGCAAACTTTATTCTAACAAAACTACATATAAGACCAAGAAGATTTTTATAAATATTTTATTTTTAAGAATGTGGTTTTTGAGATCTTTCTTTGTATGCTGTTGGGATGCTTATTATCTTGAGTTCTTAAATCAGATTGAGAAAAGGCAAATGTTTCTGTGAAGTTTCCACTCATGTATAAAATTCTTCTAATCTGAATAGAGTATCACTGAATAGGGCAGAAAGAGGAGATAAGCTCAGACCCCATGAGGCCCGATGCTAATTCTATATTTCTATCTCTTCAAGAGGTAGGTATTTTTCTTGATTGAAGACTTAAAAAGAACTACAAACTTTTAGCATTCTCACTTGAAATTTTAGCTAGGATAGAAATTGACAGTTCCCATCTTCTCATACAAGAATTTTCAGAAGAAAAAAAAATTATAAGTGCACCTTTAATGAAGCCAGAAACTGAACAATACTCTCAAACATGTCAGGAAACATCACCAAGTTAAGAATATCAAAGATAGCCAGGGAATAAGATTAGAGAAGGTGAAAATATTTGCAGACCTCAGACAAAGGCACACATGTTCAGTTCCACAAGGTTAGGCATACACTCTTAGTTGCCAGAGTCTCTAAACTCTTATCTGACTCTGAACAAGGATGATTGTGCACAGCGTTGTGCAGGAAGGAACACACTGATCCATGTGTCACTATAGTAGTATGGGCATTTGAAAAGGATATGAGAGATCTAAATGGGATGAAAATTAATCATATTATCTAATTGATATTTATCAGACTCTCGATTTTGACAGTAAGAATTTGAAATAGTCAATAAAATAATTTAAATATTTTATATTTTACTTGGCATTTAAAAAAAACCTTTTTTAAAAACATTCCTTAGCCACTCTTAAATCACAATGTGATATACATGAAATTGTAAAAAAAAAAAAAGACAACTAAATTTCTCATAACTTTTGAACCAAAGCAGAAGTTGAAACTAAGATTACAAAGCTACACCTGATGGCACACAACCTTAACCCAAGCATTCCAGAGACAGAGGCAGAGGGATCACTGTGAATTCTAAGCCAAACAGGGTTACCTAGGGAAGCCTTTTTCCAAACCAAACCAAACCAAACCAAACCAAACCAAACCAAACCAAACCAAACCAAACCAAACCAAACCAAACCAAACCAAACCAAACCAACAGAGAATCAAAGATTGCAAAATATTTATTTTTATTTTTTATTTTTTTATTTTTTATTATTAATTACATTTTATTAACTCTGTATCCCAGGTGAATCCCACTCCCTCATTCCCTCCCAATCCCACCCTCCCTCGTCTATTCCCTGCCACTTTCCAAGTCCACTGATAGGGGAGGACCTCCTCCCCTTTCATCTGGCCCTGGTTTATCAGATCTCTTCAGGACTGCCTGCAAAGTACTCTGTGGCCTAGGAGGGCTGCTCCTCCCTTGCTGGGTGGGAAGGTCAAAGAGTCTGTCATTGAGTTCATGTCAGGAATAGTCCCTATTTCCCTTACTAGGGTACCCACTTGAATACTGAGCTACCATGGGCTACAGGCAAGCAGAGGTTCTAGGTTATAACCACCCATGGTCCTTGGTTGGAGAAACAGCCTCATATAGGACCACAGTGCCCAGATATATTTGGTCCTTGTGGAACTTCTATCCTCTCCAGATCATATTAACTCTCCCTTCTTTCATATGATTCCCTGCCATCTGCTAAAGGTTTGGTTATGAGTCTCAGCTTCTGCTTTGATACACTGCTAGGTAGAGGCTTTCAGGGGCCCTCTGTAGTAGGACCCTGTCCTGTTGCTTGTTTTCTCCTACATTCCATTTGTCTCCCTAAGTAAGGATTGATCACCTTACCTCGGGTCCTCTTTTTTGTTTATCTTTTTTATCTGACAGAGGGCTGATATCTAGAATATATAAAGAACTAAAGAAGTTAAAAAACAATAAATCAAACAATCCAATTAAAAATGGGGTAAGTAGGTAAACAGAGAATTCTCTGTAGAGGAATATAGAATGGCAGAGAAACACTTAAGGAGATGCTCAACATCCTTAGCCATCAGAGAGATGCAAATCAAAATGACTGTGAGATTTCACCTTACACCCATCAAAATGGCTAAGATAAAAAACTCAAGTAACAACACATGCTAGAGAGGTTGTGGAGAAAGGGGAACCCTCCTCCATTGCTGGTGGGAATGTAAACTGGTACAGCCACTTTGGAAATCAATCTGGCACTTTCTCAGACAACTAAGAATACTGCTTCCTCAAGACCCAGCTGTACCAGTCCTGGGCATATATTCAAAAGATGCTCAAGTACACAACAAGGACATTTGCTCAACCATGTTTGTAACAGCTTTATTTGTAATAGCCAGAACCTGGAAGGAACCTAGATGTCCATCTGAGGAATGAACAGAAATTGTGGTATTTTTACACAATGGAATACTACTCAGCAATTAAAAATGAGGAAATCATGAAATTTTCAGGCAAATGATGGGACCTAGAAAATATCATTCTGAGTCAGATGGAGAAAGACACATTTGGTATATACTCACTTATTTAGACCATTAAGATATGATAAACATACTGAAATCTATATACCTGAAGAAGATAAACACAAAAGATTATAAAACACTTAGAAGAGAATCAAAGATTACAGAATATTTAGAAATTTGTGGCAGTGAAGAAACCCACTCAGGAAATAGAAGAACCCATGCACACTCTCACAGCCCTAAAACATAAAATTCTAAATAAAAAAATGAGACAAACTCAAATAAGATAGATTAACACACCAACTTCTTAGTAAACATGAAAGTAAACAGAAAACAGGAGTAGGTGTGAAAGCCGATGTAAGTTAAAGAGTATACTGTAGAAAATGTATTCATTTAGACCAAAATAAAAGAAATGGGAAAAGCAGAATAAGATGTACACATAAGATACATCTTGGGGAAAATCAGCCGCCAGCCATAGAACACAATTTTTCTCACTCCAAAGGGCACCCCTTTAATCACTACGCATGGGTCTTCAGAGTTCGAATTCCAGGAAAGCAGCCAATAGCACAAAATAAAAACAGGTAATAAAATAGCATATCATAAGATGGGCTGGTAAAAAGTCACATTTTCTGTCTCCAAACTTTTATCTACTTTAAGATGGGAATAGTTCTTGTCTTTTATAGACTCTGAGATATATTTATGTTGCTGTCTACACTTGCAAATTTAAATTTCAATGTGGAGTTTTAGATAGTATTTTTGCTTTGTAATTATGAATAAATTGGTGAAATACCTATATGTTTATATGATCTGCCTGTCTCTCTCTCTCTCTGTCTAACATTTGTCTCCCTATCCATCCATCCATTTGTCTATCTATTCATCTATCCTCTATCTGTCATCTATCTTTCTCTATCTATTTATCTATCTGTCTGTCTCTCTGTCTATACATCTATCTATCTATTTGATAAAGAAATGACCTTTGGTACCACATCACCATTTTATCATTTTAGGATGTTCTATTATTCAATTTCTAACTTTGTTTAAGTTACAATATTTTGCCAATTGCTTCTCAATACAAATGTAAGGATAATCTTAAACAAAAATTGCCCCACTATAATCATTAATGGGTAACTCCCCCTTTACTTTTGAAATTTCTCTCCTCCTTGTTGATAGAGCAAGTCATTTTACAGGTATAGAGCCAGTGGGGAGAAAGGAATCAACAACCTGTTTCTATAATATTAGAGAAACTTTTGAAGCCTTACTATCAGCTCATAGGTTGGGAAAAGCTTTATATATACACAGCTTTATATATATATATATATATTAATTAATATACATATATAAAAATATATATTTCTATGTATACAAATATATAAATATATACAAATATTTATTCATTCTACTCATGCAGACATAATTAATCAATCACTGTGATTTTATTTCACTGAGTTAGACTGTTTCAAAAATTCCATCACCACATCATATTAATTTCTTTGCTCAAAGACAGCATATGTTTACAAATTATTTTGTCAACCCTGCACAACATTTTATACTTGAATTAAATGGGGCCTAGTCCAGCCTAATTAAATCAAAGTATTTATGAAGTCACTGTAGATTCTAAACATTAGGCTTCAGGAAATTAATTATATTGCTTTCTTTTTTTGCTTTAGAGCTTTGAAATAATTTTAATTTTTTAACAGAGAATATTAGTGTAATTTAAAGTATAGAAATACACATATAACTTTATCAAGAAATACAATAACTTTATCGAGAATGTACATGTAATATAAATTTTATGAAAACCAATTTACCCTGTTTCCCCAATTATTTTCTGCTCTTAAAAGTAACTGCTTAAAATTCACAGCTCATTTTTTTATAATTACCCACGTATTTCCTAAACATTTTCACTTTTTATGCTATTTTATTGTCTTTGTTAGTTAAATTCCTTAAGGTGTTTACCTCCAACTATTCTGGAGTGTTCTCTGGTGTTTACTCCTATATATGAAAGGAAAAACATGTGGCATTTAACTTATGTTTTAACACTTACTTAACCTCATTTCTACCACATCTATACCCTGTATCAATCATGTGGTCATAGTTTATAAGAAAAATGAGTCCTTCCTACTCTTGCTTCAGAGAAATAAGGCAGTCCCATTTCTTGCTTCCTTAGGGGCAATTCGTCAGTGAACTGCTTCACAAGTGGCTTCCTGCCTGTGGTCTGTCTTCAGTCTCACTTCCAGGAATGAGTAGAAGAAATTCCCAAGATTTCTGATTTACAAAATCTAAATGTGGTTGCTTTATAACTATGGAACATGCTCTTCATCCTTTTGCATTCTAACTCCCCAAATGCTACACCAAAGTCCCTCTATCACCAAAGTCTTCACTTTGCCTCGTCATTATGCTGCTTTTGTAATTTTATTTACTTTTGGTTTTACATACATATATATATATATATATATATATATATATATATATATATATATGAAAATATGCATGTAATCTACCAACTTATGTTTAAAATAAAATTAGCTTGTGAAATTCTTGAAAGGTAAGCAGTCCTTTCCAGAGTACATGTCGTACATAAGGTTGGGATGCAAAATATACATGAATAGAGCTTGATTTCTTTGGGGAAATGAATAACTCCTATCCCCTTCCATACATCTCTAAAAGACTCCCCTGGGTTGAGTGAATCATTTGTATTCTAAATCCATAGCTTTTCAGAAAATAAAAGATTAGTCATAATCTTGATGAGTTTATAATTCAGTAACACTAAGATAATCACAGAAATATTTATAAAATACGATAGAGTGTTTCTATTAAGTTGCGTGAAGATGCAGCATAACAATGGTTTGAGTCCTGTAACAGATGAATAAAGATTAGGGTTATTTGCAATGATAATAAAGAAGCACTTGGGTCTGTTGGCAAAGGATCATCACAGCTACATGGGAGGCTGAGGTAGAAGGATTGCAAGTTCAAAGCATGACTAGACGATAGAGTGAGTTCAAGGTCAGAATGGGTGGGTTAGTAAGGTCTTGACTCAAAACAAACAAAGAAACCTTACCAACCAATCATTGAACAAACAAAAACTAATTAAAATTAGGCATGGGTTGGATGCTTAGTGGTAGATCCCTAGTCAAACTACCAGTTGTTTCTAGGCTCCCATAAAGAAGAGAGAAAAAAGAAAGGGAGAAACAGTGAAGCAAATACTTCTAGATTCCTTATTCCTTACTATAATTCTGTATGTGGACATTAATGTTACTTAATACATTATAATATGTGCCATATATATGTTATGTATGCTACAGTTACATATTATACATTCAGATATAGATATGTTTATGGCTAAGCATGGTGACTTATGCCTGTTATCCCAGCATTAGATAGACTGTGATGGGAGGGTGGGGAAAGTATCCTGAATTTGAGATCAATCAGTGATAAGAGTGAAACACTGATTCAAAAACAAACAAACAAACAAACAAATGAAGATTACAATGTAGGTGTAGATAGCAATACAACAAGCATAGTACCAGGAAATAGAAACATAGTTAACAGACAAGAATTTCTGTTTAAGAATTTAGTACTCAGCTAACTAAAAATCTTAGAGTCATAAAACACAACTTTTAGTTATTAGATAAGTCTCACCCCAAGTAATACCAGCTCCACAGACAAAGCAACTGACCCATTGAAGAACCATCTAAGTCTCCTCAGATTGACTTTAGTAATAACCTATTCATAACCTCTTTCTAGGCATCATGCTGACACTTAAGTATCAAAAGTCTAGGGCATAGTTACTGAAATTTCACATATAATAAAAGGCTCTGTTCATTGTCACATATAATGAAAGGCTCTGTTCATTTTCACGTGACAATCTCATTATTCTCATCTAGCAATTTATATCATATATGACCAGATGGCTCAGTAGTATAATATATGAGAAAATAAGTTGTCTGCAGATATTAAAAATGGCTTGCTTCTCATAGAGATTCATTCCACTTAACCACAAAAGAAAGCCTATTAATTAGACTTTTGAATCCCATTAGGAAAAACAAATACCAATACTTAACTGCTCAAATATGACATGATAGAAAATTGCTAACATAATTAGATTTTTAATAGTGTTAATGACTCTTGTATCTTATTAATAAGAATTAAAACTAATGTAATATTATATGAAGAAAAATTGCCACTGTATGCTCTTCTACAGGGAAATGTAGCACGGCTATGTCTATTTCCACATGAAAGGGTTTTAATTTTTATTCCCTTGCAGTTGTAATATAACTCACATGTTTCTCCACTTAATATATTATCCCTGACATTATGTGACAGGAGGTCCTACAAGCATGCCATTTAGGATTGCAGTCTCATTAGATAGCCCAAGTCAAGCATGATGTTGACTCTGACCATAAAACTACTCATGTTAAAGGTTGAAATGTCTTTTCTCTGCCCTGTTTTTCTACCTTTTTTCAGATTATCACTCCTTCAAAGCCTTGTTTCAACCTCTATCGACTTTCCCATTTATTAGCAAATTACATTCACTGCTTATGCCATACAATTTATCATTTCTGGCATGCTCTCTCTCACTTTAGTTATTCTATGTGCATTAAAAACACCACTGAGTATGTTTCATCAATTAGTTCATAAACCAATGTTCACTCGGTATCTGCTATGTGTCCATCACATTTAAAACATGGTATCAGAAAAGGCACCCACTTTCTATTTGAAGAAGGGGGTTTATTTATTTAAATTCTATGGGTGGATTAGAAAATTTTCCTTTTAGAAACTTAAGAGAACAATATTCATATTTCCATGATCCCTTCCACTAGCTGAATTCACCATCCTAGCTGCCACAAAGACAAATGGATGCTCGTTTCCAACCAGACACCAAGCTGAACATCTGAGAAAATAGCCAATATTTGAGATAGATGGCTTGCCAACCCACTTACAAACCTGCCAGATACACACAGATTATAAAAGAGCCAGTGCAATGACTTATGATGAGACCAAAACTGTATTTGTTCTTTCTCTCTGTGTGCTGGCATACTATCTCTAATTCAATTCTTTTGGGGAGTAGACTTCTACTACATGTATGGTCTATAGACCCAGAGAAGCAACAGTATTATCTAGGGGTTTCTTGGAACTTCAGAATTTTGGATGTTATTTCAGAAACGATGATCTACAATTTAACAAAATCCCTAACTTATTTTTCTGTTACTATACTGATGTATTGGAGAGTGGGCAACTTTATAAAGAAACTCATAATTTGGGTGGCTAAAAGTAGAAAAATTATGGTCTGGCAAGGGTCTTCTTGGATTATATCATTTTATAACAGATGGCACCTTAACAGCTAGAGTGTTTGTGAGAGGTGAGCTGTCATGGCATGTCAAAAATCCAGAGCACAGAGTGGAACCAATCTTGCCATCCTCTTCTGGGTCCCACCTGTTAAGTATCTGCCAATGCTTGCTGTTGTCACATTGCAGACCAAGTTTCTAACATGGATTCTGGAAGTATATATTCAAACCATCACCAAACCATATTGACCTCCAATTTACTCTTCGTCACATACCACTTCCAGAATCACTGGACTGTGTTTGCTTAAAAAATGTAACTATTTTTTTTCTTGCTGTACAAAGAAAGGGAAAGTTAGCCATTATTTTAGCCTTAATTTGTTCAAGTTGCTATAAAAAAATAACATAGGCCTCATACACATCAGAAATGCCAGAGACCAGGAAATATAAAGTGGAGAGGCTGGTAGATGTGATTACTGAGTGAGTCTTGCTCTGTCCTCGGCTTGTAGAGTGAGCATGTCTCTCCAAATCTCTTTCATGGTGCTACTAATATCATTCCTTTGACCTTACGTCACGATTGTTTTCCAAAGGCTCTTCTTCTTGATGCCAGCACTTTTATTCTTTGTGTGGAGCTGAAAGAGTGTTATGTGATGCCATCCCTTTCAGAACATAAACAAATGTCTCCTTACCCAAGACAGAGAACTAATGATAGACCAAAGTAAGGATACCACTAAGGCCCAATTTGGTGAACAAATGGGCTCTATTGGAGGTTACTTACAATAGTATGGGTGAGGAATTTCTTAAGAAAAGGAGAAGAAAGTTGTATCACTAAACATCCACCCTGGAACTGGTAACAACTAACTAAAGATAGAATTGTAGAACTCACTGCATGATTTTCAGGTCACTTCATTTATTTAAAGAACATGGCCCATAAGTTTGGGTAAGTTCATTTTCATTGAATTTTAAGAAGTCTCTAATTTTGTTTTTCATTTCTTCCCTGACAGAGCTGTCATTGATTAGGAAGTTGTTTAGTTTCCATGTGTATGTAGGCATTCCTGAGTAAGGTATCCCAGAAGCAGAAAGACACACTTATAAGAAGATATTAGACATATAATATAGGTTAATCATACTAAAATCTATACATCTAAAGAAGCTAAGCAAGAAGGAGGACCCTGGGTAAGATAATCAATTCTCACTCAGAAAGGCAAATAGGATTGACCTCAGAAGAGGGGGAAAACAGGCAACAGGACAAGAGCCTATTACAAAGGACTTCTGAAAGACTCTACCCAATAAGGTATCAAAGCAGATACTGAAACTCATAGCCAAACTTTTGGCAGAGTGCAGGGAATCTTATGAAAGACAAGGGAGATAGAAAGACCTGGAGGGGGCTAGAGCTACACAAGGAGAGCAACAGAACCAAAAACTCTGGACACAGGGGTCTTTTCTGAGACTGATACTCCAACCAAGATAGAGATAACCTAGAACCCCTGCACTGATGTAGCCCATGGTAGCTCAGTGTTCAAGTAGGTTCCCTAGTAAGGGGAACAGGGACTGTCTCTGACATGAACTGATTAACCTGCTCTTTGATCACCTCACCCTGAGGGGGGAGCAGCCTTACCAGGCCACAGAGGAAGACAATGCAGCCAGCCACTCCTGATGAGACCTGATAGGCTAGGGTCAGAGGGAAGAAAACCTCCTTTATCAGTAGACTTCAGGAGAAGCATGGGAGGAGATTAGGGAGGGAAGGCAGGATTTGGAGGGAAGAGGGAAAGGGCTCCAGCTGAGATACAAAGTGAGTAAATTGTAATTAATAAAAATAAATTAATTAAAAAACTAAAAAAAGAAAGAAAAGAACAGGTTATTTGATAGAGAGAATTAGGAATTTGAAATTAAGCACTTACAATTAATCAGTTAGTAGTAAGAACTTGATACAAACAAAGATTTGTCAGAATCCCTTGACTTTAACATATAGATTCTAACATCCGCATCTGTACTCAAAGTTCACTCCAATCCTGAGAGTCCGTGAGTCTAGGACATGCCCTGTAGCAATCACTCTGCTACTTACTTGAAGACAGATTTAATGGCCAGGGAATTTTACCTAAACAAACTCTGATAAACCTTAATGAATTTTTTTTTAAAGCACTGGTTCAAAGCCTAGAAAATAGAATGTCACTGGAAAGAGCAAACCTGAGTTAAAGGCCCTGGAATCTTAATTAAAATAAATAAATATATAAATAAGTAAATGAATAAGAGAACAAGTAATAAAACTAGGTAATTTGTAATGCCAGTACATTCTGCGACAATTCTTTCTCACACCATGTACTGTGATTGAAAGCATATTTGTTTTTACTCTTGCTATTTTTTAAATTGTAATCTATGTTAGTTTACAGAACTAATTATGAGTCACCCAAGTGTAACCAAAGAGTGCTAAGGGCCCCTGAAAGAGGACAAAGGGAATTCATTAAAAAATAATGTTGAGTCCATAGTTTCAAAAGGTTGTTAGAAACACTAAACTAGAGGACACAGCTGTGTAAACTGTACTAAATTCAGTCATTTATTAGTCCCAAGGTTTTGAACATGTGGACATCGGCTGGGTCATTTGTTCTCCAAGCAGAAAGATGGCCTCTACACCCTTGTCATGTACCCTTTTTGGTCTTTTTTTTTCCCCCACGTCAAGATAATATCACCAGCATCCTGGTAGTCAAAGGATATTGAATGTTTACTCAAGTATATTTCCCCTAACTTTGAACCAGGTTATCACATGTCTCTGTTTTCTATGTGATGGATACTGTGGGCTGCATTTGGCAGCTTTTTACGGGAGAACTTGATAAAGTCAGACTTAAAATCTTTTATCAAGGGCAAACACTTTGATGGAACTTATTCTTTGACAGTGTTACACATGTATATAACAGATTCTGGTCTCACTCATCCCCACTCACCTCTCCAGCCTCCTACCCCAGTGTCACCAACATCCCCCTCTCCAACAACTTTCCATATTACTGCCATGTCTTATTAGTTTGTATATCATGTACTTTGACTGTATTCATCCCTTCTCACATTTTCTTGACTCTTTTTTTCTCTCCTATTATTCCCATTAATTTCCTCAGGTAGTTTTATTTCCACTGTCATAACCTATATACATATGATTTTGTGCAACAATATAGGATATATATATATACATATATATATATGATTAGGGTATGACTCTTTTGATTAGTATGTTTACCTCTGGTTGCATCCATTTTCCCACAAGTAACATGATTTCATTTGTCTTTGTAACTGAATAAAGTTAATTTGTGTGAATATTTTTTCCTTATTCTTTATTCAGCTTTGTTTTTGTGAACTCGATAAAAACCAAAATTATCCGAGAAGAGGGAACCTCAACTGAGGAATTGCCTTCATCAGAGTAGCTTATGGTCATATCTATGGTGCAATTTCCTGATGAATGTATGGGAGGGTTCAGCCCACTCTTAATGATGCCACTCCTAAGAGTTGAGCTCTGGATAGTATAGAGCAGGGTGAATAAGTCATGGAGGGAAAGCCAGTAGGCAATGTTCCTTTATGACCTTTGTTTCTGTCCCTGCCTCCAGGCTTTTGCTTTGAGTTCCTGTCTTGGCTTCCCTCAATAATAGGCTGCAACTTGTAACCCAGATAAACACATTCCTGCCTCATTGCTATGGGTCATGTTGTTCTGTCACAGCAATAGAACACAAGCCAATACATCCATTCTTTTGTTGCTATATACCTCTGCTTGTTCTAGGACTTGGCTGTTGCCAGGAGTGCTCCAATAAATATAGATGTACACATTCTATTTGCTGTGTTGACTTAAGTCTTCAGGCCATATACTCAGGGGTGGTATATTCTTTTGATTTATTGCTCTCAGACATTTAAAATACAGAAAGCTGTTACAGCTTATGGACTATATACAGCTAGGATGTCAGCCAGACTTTTGATGTAGGTCATAGCTTGCATGCAATTTATTCTGTTTCTAATATAGCCAATGATTTCTAGAAGAAATGTAGTTTTCCAGGTCTACAGCTAATTAATAAATGGATTCATATTTCATGCTGCTACTAATATTTCTTGTGAAAGGACTTCAGAGTTAAAAAAACTGTTGATAAAACTCATTGCTCTGTAGTATGATGTGGCTTTGGTTCAAGAGCAATAGAACATATAATTTGGTAAACTGTTTTATAAAACAAGGGCCTGAATCTGAGGCAGTACCTATGTACGTGTCGTTGAAAACTCCGATTCCTAATTTACAACATAATTGTAATGAGTGTATTAAAGTGAGAAGCAGGCCCTGTGCGTGCTGTCACGATCATTGTGAGTTCACATGTGCATTAGCACTATTGTGTCTAGGAAATGCTGTTTCCTCCTTGAAAAATTCCACAAACTTATAGCAGTTGACGGGAGCAGATGCAGAGAACTATAGCCAAAACTAAGGCAGAGCTCAGGGTACCCTGTGGAAGAGGGAGAGAAAGAATTGTAAGAGCCAAAGGGGTTGAGGACACCCAGGGTATTCATGTTACAGAATCTACTAAGCAGGGCTCATGGGGGCTCACAGAGACTGAAACAGCAATCAGGGAGCCAGCATCGGTCTGCACTAGGATCTCTGCATATATATTTTGGTTGTTTAGCTTGCGTTTTTTGTGGGACTTCAAACAATGGGAGTGGTGGTGGTGTTGACTCTTTTGCTCAGTAAGAGGAAAGTGGTCTTTCCTCTTACTGAGTTGCCTTGTCTAGTCATAAGAGGATTTGTGCCTAGTCTTACCACATCTTGTTATGCAGTGTTGGGTTGATACCGATTAGAGGCCTGACATTTTCTGAAGGAAAAAAGAGGGACACTGGATCTGGGGAAGAGGAGGGGGGAGGCTGCCGTCAGGATGCATTAGACAGAAAGGAAGAATTGTTGGAGATAGGTCTGATGCGTTACTGGCCCTTAAGATCTGGTTACACCTATCTTTGTTTTGTAAATCTTCCTAAGACTTATCTGATTGGCTGATTAAACAGCCTATACCTAGGCAGGGCAGAAGGAGATAGGCACAGCTATTGTCCAGGCTTTTGGGACTCAAGAGGGAAAAATGGGAAACACATAGAGAGAAAGACAAGAAGAAGGAGGATGGATTAGCCCGGAGAAGAAACCACGTGGGGCTGGGAGGAAGGACTCCAATAATGGCATGAAAAGGCCCAGATGAAGAATAAAGGCAAGTGTTTATAAAATTATGAATGGAAGATAGGAGGATTAAGGAGGATGGCATTGGATGGGGGGGTGGGGAGATGGATGGTGAGGTGATTTAAAGAGTGTAGGTAGGACTATCTGTCTGCCCCAAGGTAAATAAGACAAGTATAAATCTAACAGGTGTCTGTGTCTTATTTTTTGTGATAGCTGGTTAAATGATACTGCCGTGATAATCTTAGGGCTAATAATAGACATTATATAGCCCAACACTCATTTTCATTATTTACAACATCAAGATGCATAAATAAAAAGAAAAATACTAGAAGGAAAAAAAAAAGAAAACTTCCACTACTAAATCAAGAAACTATTTGCAATTGATAGATAATTTAATAGGGAAGGGAAAATTAGTTTTCTTCAATGAATGGACACATTCTAGTATGGGCTCCGTGCACAAGATTTGTTGAGCAACAAAAAATAGTGTACTTTGTGGGGTTGGTTTGGGAAATTGTTTATTCAGTTATTTATCTATCTATCTATCTATCTATTTATTTATTTATTTATTTATTTATTTATTTATTTATTTATTTATTTATTTATTTGAGAGTGTTGGAGAGAGAGAACATGAATAGTTTGGCATATAGGAAGAGGGTGATCTTGGAGCAGTTGATGGAGGAGGAAATAATATAATCAAAATATATTAAGTGAATTTTTTAAAATAAATTAAGTTAAACCATGGTGTATAAAAGAAAAAAATGCAAGAAGCAAAGAAGATGTAGCCATTAATTTTTCCCTGATATTTATTAAGTGCACTAAAAACCGTGTTATTACTTTTAAATAGGGAAATAATAATACTTCATATTTGCAATACAAGCAATTAATAGCTGTGTTTATTTATTTATACTGTTCACCTGACACAACCTAGAATCACCTGGGATAGCTTCGATTGAGGAACTACATAGATTGGACTATAGGCAAGTCTAGAGATTGGCTTGACTGTTCCTTGAGCCATGCTAAATAGGGGCTGCACCATTTCAGTCTCTAGGCCCTGGGCTGCATAGCAACAGAGCAAGCTGGTATAGTACTAAGGATGCAAACATGCATGGCTCCATGTGTTTAGGCTTCTCTGCCCTTGACTGTAAATTTAACACTGTTTCTGCCTTGACTTCTTCACAATAACATTACCTGGAATTGCAAGTATACCATTTCTCCTCAAAGTTGGCTTTTATATTTTATCAAAGCAACAAACATGAGAATAGAACAGTAAGTATAAGTCTCCTTTGGGCAGTCACGGTTCTGAGTGCATATATGTGCATTGACTATACTTTACGGAAACCACGTGAAAATGAATGTATTTATTAAATTAAAACATTGGGATGCTGGGAAACAGTGACATTTGAGTGAGCTGCCTGTGTTCTCACAGACAGAAAGTGACAGAGATGGGCTTCGAACCTTGCATGCTCATTCTTCTCCACAGCTTCTATTTGTTTCCCGCTATAGTGAGAAACATATACTCTCTGCTGTGCTAATCATTTAATATGCATTGTGTATGTGGGCTCACATAGCTCTGAAGTTATAGATAAGGAGGATGTGGGCTTTGGAGTAGAGCTTTGTGTACTCAGTTTTCTTCTTTATACTGTGACCTTCAGTGACTTACTTAACATCCCTGTCTGCTCCAATTTACAAAATGAAACAGCACATGTGAGGAACTTACGCAGTCATGGCTTTTGTTTCAATATGTGTCCCTTTATTCACTTGCTCACATGTTTGTTCATTTTTACGTTTCTTTCTCACCATCACAAGGAAACCTTTTAGAGTATGCTGTTAAGTGGTGAAAGTGATGGAAAATTTAAATAAGGTAAGGATGGATCTTCATTCGTAAGGTGACATATGTACAATATCTCAGGTGGACTAGTCAAGAACATACGAATGTAGCAAAAGGTTTGAATGGTTTAATATTATGATATATGTCTGATAATTCAGTAACAATATGCATCATATTTAAAATAATTTGCTAATTTTGACCTTAAAAGATAGAATGATTGAACAATGTTGCCTTTGATATAAACACGAAGTGTTCTAGAAGAAACTTCCAAAGGTGGTTTATACTTCGTATTATCATTTGGAAAGTTATAAAAAGAGAGATTTAGCATCACATGTATTGACAAAGTATCTGAGCAAAGAGATGTCCTATAATATATAAGAAAGCTTACATGTATATCTTACCGTCTTTACAAGTAATTCATTAAGATGTAAAGGCTTTGCTATATTTTTGGTAAATATTTGGAAGACAGATCTTTGTAACTAAGTAGGGAAAGACAATTGCTATGAGACCTAGATAACACTGTAAATATTGGTAAACTTCCATTTGAATCAAAAAATCTGAAGAAAATGTAGAATAATATGATAAGCATTTCTCATTTTATAAACAAAGAAAGGGGCAGAATATCTTGTGTAAGGCAGAAAAAGAGTTGGAGTAGAATCCAAGAATTTCCTGTCCTAATCCCAGTTACTATTTTTTTTTCCTTTTTAACCACATGCTGTTCTCTGCATTTAATGATTGCACTTCTTGTAAGCCCTCATCACTTCAAATAAAAGATCAAACAAAATTATACATCATTAAAATATTACAGGTCTGCTGCAATAAACATACCAACAAGATTTAACTTCTTTTCACAATTTTCCCCAAATATCTCTAAGCGATAACACAGGTGTTAGCAGTTTTTACAGGCTCTGTTTCATCAAAAAATGATCTTACCATTTATTCATGTGATCTATTAATTGATAGAAAGACTAGCTATTTTGTCTACTATATTTGACTTCGTAAAATAACATATATAAAGAATACTAGTGAAGGGGCCATTAAAATGACTGAGCAGGTAAAAGGACTTGCTTTCAAAACTGATGATCTGAGTTCAGTCCCTGGAAGACATGTGGTAGAATGAGAGAATCAACTCCTGCAAGTTATTATTTGACCTATATATATACACACACACAAAATCACACACATGTGCGCACACAGATATAAATACACAAAATTAATTAATTAATTGTGTCGTTAGGGAATGTACTTTTGAAAAATATCTAAATACTAGTTTGACCCTGTGACCTTTTTGAGACATCTTCCATTAGTTACATGTCCCACGTCCAACAATAGTGTTAGTGTTGAACTGGATGAGGGCGTAAGATAAATAGGATCAGAGATAGAACAAAAAGTATTTTGCCAAAACAATGGTTAGTGAGAGAGAAAAGGGAAACCTGTAGAAAGCAGCAGACATTTTTAGGTTATTCCTCAAGGGAGTGGTGGAAGTTATTGTCAAGGAGAAACAGCCAACTTTGGACAAGATACAAATATTGATCCTTTAGTTGAACAGTGACAGAGCCTGTAGTCTCGCTCGTGACAACAGCCGCTCTGAGCTCGGACGATTGCAATGCTGTCCCTGGGGTTATAATTTCAAAACCTGATACTGCAAGTAGAAGCATTATCAGGAAACATAAAAGCAAGGTAGATTAAAGAAAATTAAATTGAGAAGTGCAATTGAAGACCAGAATAATGTACAGTGAATCCTATGCAATGTTTTTCTCATTTTTTTTCTTTCCATAAACAGATATCTGTATTGATGTTTTTAAAGCCCAAATTTGTATTTCTTTATTTCTCTGCCTCTTTGTGCAAATTACACATTAAAATGGGGATACTATCAAGTTCCTAATTAGATGGATTATCATTCAGACTGGATAAACACTAGAGTTACAGCTATCTTATCTACTGACTATGCAGGCAAAAAGGCAACTGTATTGTCCCTGAGTAGACCTATCTATCTTATTTTGTTGTTGTGTCTTCTATGGGAAAAGACGCACTGATATTTCTGATTGGCTTGTGTCCTTTTTCTCATTCACACAGTTTATACTGTAAAGTTTTGTGTATCACGGGCTGTTTTCACTAAGAAGTACAAGGATGAACATCATGACAGATAAAGCAATAAATATAATAATGAAATCCTCACACAGATTAAATATGATGGACACAAATATACATGTGTAGTTACAAGAACAGTGAATGTTGCAACATAAGCAGTTAGGTTGCTGAAAAGGCAACCTGTAGCTGAAGCCTAGTGTTAACAGGAAAATTCAGATCTATGCTTCTGTTCTCCCTTATGAACAATTGTTAGTTTTCTATATCCTATATTTTCCAGTGGCTGATAGGAAATTTTCTTTTAGAATTTCATGTGCTTACACAACATATCATCCTTTCTCTATCCAATCTATCTTCCTCCATCCAATTCTTCCTATAATCCACTCATAATTTCAGGTCCTTTTTCCTATTTCTAATCCACTGAGTTCAACTACTGCTGCTGTGTATGCCAGGATGTTCTGCCATCCACAGAAATATGGGTAACCTATCACAGGCCATAACCAAATTAATGTGACTCTTCTTCCCCTGCCAGCCATCAACTGACAACTAAGCTAGCAGATCTGGACACATGAAGCATAACTGCATGCATGCTGAAATTTTGACTAGATTGCTATTGTGCAAGTAAGCAGAGCTGCTGTGAGTTCATGAATGCAACAGCTTTGTCGTATCTAAAAGACAATATTTGAAGAAAGTCTTTTTCAAGCTTTGGCTCTTATAATCTGTCTTCCTCCTCTTCAGGATGTTGCCTGAGCCTCAAGGAGAGGGATGATATAGATATTGCACTTGGGGCTGAACAGTCCACTGACTTCTTTTCTGCCCTTTGACTAGTTGTGAGTCTGTTTAACCTCCTGATGACTTTCACTTGTTCCCCATTTCCATTGCTAAATTAGCATTTATCCTCTTTGGAAAATAATCTTACCAAGAGGCTCATGGCACTTCAATGTTCCCCTCTCTCACCTTGTTCCCTAGACCTTGCATGTTTTGTGAAGTGACTCTTGCCCCAATCTCCCTTTGCACTACAGTTGCTGTCAGCTACTTCAGGTCCTTTAATCATCTTCATGACCTCCTATCCTAATTTTTAACTTTCTCTTCTTCAATGACCTTCATTTCCACTATCAGCCTATTTCGTCTTCATCCAAACGCTTAGTTGTTAAAATATCTCCCAGTTATCTCATATCCAGAATGCTAGAAGCATTGCTTGCCCATAGCCTCTCACCCTCTCAGTTTGTTGACAGTACTAAGCCTATTTTCTTAAGTCATCAAAACATCTCTATTCTAGACTCTGATTAGCTTTAATTCATTCACTGTGCTTTCTAGTTTTTATGATCTCTGATGTCGGCCTCTGTTTCCTGGACACTCAAATATCTTCAACTCACCACAGACTAACATCTTCTTAAAATGAAACCAAAATTGTTTCCTCGTTAGTGATACTTAGTAGACACATTAGTCCTTTCCTAATTACTGTCTCTGCATTATATAGTACTGAAAGTGTTTAGTGCTTCCTAATTTTTCTCCTTTAAATGTTTTTCTGCTTATTGTGTTTTTTTTTTTACTCTTACTTGTAGCCATAATAGTCTGCTTCATCTTCAGCCCAAAGAAATTAGTCTACTTGATGTTAGACCCTGAAGCCATCAGTTCAAATAAATCTTCCCTCTTTCAAATACAGTCCCAGATATTATTTTATAAAAATGAAAAGTAATATTGTATCTACATGGCATAGTCAGTTGAGAAATTATATTTAACAGATAATAAGAAAACTGATTGGGTCACTAAAAATGCAATAATAAGGCTGCATCATTATGTGGAATTATACTAATGGCTTTTTTTTCTTTCATGCTTGACTTATACCTTAGTTGGGTATGTTTGTGTTGGCTGAAGAGAAGTATTTTACGAGTCTGTCCATGTCTTGGTGAGATTTTCTTGGGAACAGGATAAGCAAGGTGGCTGAATATGGAAAGAGATGGGAGAAGAAGAACATTTTATTGGCCTTTCCCTTACACAAATTTCACGAATTGCCTTTAGAAGTACAGATGCCAAATAAAAGGCAGGCTCAGTTTTAATGTCTCCTTGTTATTCTATTTTCTGTTGTTTAATTGAGAAGGACGACAAGAAAGACAAGAAAATGAGCCAGGTTCTTTATTCTCTTCTCTGGTATCTCCGGCAGCTGGAGAATGGCAGTGGTTGACAAAATGCTCAGTTAATTGAAGCCATGTAGTGGGTATTGATGATCTTTCTGAATTTAATGGTGAAATAAATCTGCTGCTAGAGAATAAAAAAAAAAAAACAAAAAACCATAGATTGCTGTTTGGCTGATGTATGTCCATACAATCCTCTTCAGGCAAATGAAAAAAATAATAATCGCTTTCCCAGATGTAATATGTTAATGCTTGATTGTGCTCCACAGAACATCGCAAGCTTAGGAAAAATAACAGTATGCTGTATTCCTCGGCTTTTAACTGTTAGACACACTGGAAATGTCCTGTGATTAAAACATTCAATTCACACAGCCACCTGTTGGTGACAGCACAGTCACACAAATCCCAGCTTTGGAAGCGCATTCAGCCGGCACTGTTTAAGCTCTCAAAACATTTGCAATGTAATGGGCAATATAAAAGATATTTATTAAATGGGGCCATTATGAATACCTTTAAAACACTATGGATGGGATTATTTGTACACTGGTTTGGACCTTTTGATCCTTCAAACTTATAATGGTTTAGCTAAATAGCAACCGCGTTCTCCTCTGAAATGTCCCTCACCTCATAAAAGGAAAGCATCAACATTGCAGGGATAGAGCCATGCATGACAGGAAAAGGCTTTTTCAAGACCATAAAATACCAGGGACTAAAAGGTTTCCATGTTAATTGTATTAAACCGATTATCATGAATTTTGAAAATGCAAACATTAAAATTGTTTTAATTTCTGCCTGTTTGAAAATGCTGCCTCAAGCTTATTAGAATATTCTTTCTCTCATCTTTTTCACCTGATGGGACCAGTGAGTTAGGAGAATTCCTGTTGATACTTTCTGTATCAAAATACGCCTTTAGGTTCTCTGGTATGGAGCTCAAATAGAGTTCAAAAATAAAAATTAGTAAGATAAGTTTTAAGAATTATGGTTTCAAAACTGTTCTCTTCTGATTCGTGTCTTTTCTGTTATGTCCATTACAATCAATCCCCTTAACCAGGTTTCTTTCCAGGTTCCTCTCTCTGATATTTCTTCCTGAACCTTTCATTTTGTTTTGTTTTTTTCCACCCTTCCAGGCATATGAAATTGTAGGACTTCGTGCTCAGACTCTTTCCTTCTCCTTCTTGCTCAAGGTTGTGTCCTCAACAATTTCCTGTGTACTAAGACACAGAAGAAATCATACACTTAAGTCATAACTGATGATCAATCATTTAGGGGACCTCTGTGTTGAGAAAGATGCTGAAGTTCACCCTGGTCTCAAAGAGGAAGCCTACTACAATGAGGCACTATAATGTGCTCAGCATGTGGGCAGGGTAGGTAGCATTGCCTTAAGTGAGGCTTAGAGCACTGATGCATGAGTTTTAGCTTGTGTCACAAATAGCCATAAACCTTATGAAGATACAGATTTCTGGTCTCCACCATGTAGTAAGTTTATTTATGTTTCTGTATACCTGGAGTTTAGACCAACTATAAGAAGAACTATGTTATAGAAAAAGAACTGATGCTAATTGTCAAGATTCCAAAGTGTGCTGATACTGCTGGCCCAGGCACATGCTTGAAAAATCACTGATCCAGGAATTTAAGATAAAGCTTAGTGGGTAAAGTGCTTGATATTCAGTTATGAGGGCCTGAATTCACATATCAGCCTCCAAATGAAAGCTGAACTCTTTGAGGACTTGTGGTAGGCAGAAACAGGCAGATCTCTGGGAATCACTGACCAGACACTCTAGCTAGTGAGCTTCAGACTTATTGAAAGATCCTTTCCCCCCAAATCTGGTGAGGAACAGAGGAAGATAAACCAACATCACCCTTTCTCCTCCATATCTGCATGTGTGCACTTCACTCTTACACACATGAACACACAAACTTACTACACACACACATATACACTCATGCACACCAAAAATCCAGTGCAAAATTAAGGTTCTTTTCTTTTCTTTTTTCTTTTCATTTTTTACATTTTCCCTTCTAATTCTCATGTATGTTTTCACTGTATTCAACTGAAGAATACCAAGTCATCTTAATGACTTAAAAAGACCATAAGAAATTTCTATCCCAGAAATTCTGATTTTTTTAACTCTATAATTAGGTACTCACAAAGGCATCCATTTCTCTGAAATATTTTCAGGCAAATAGATACCTTATTTTTATTTTTATGATTTTTTCTTTTTCTTTTTTAATTATAATTTATTCACTTTTTAACCCAGCTGTAGCCCCCTTCCTTGTTCCCTCCCTCATGCCCTCCCAATCCTACCCTTCTTCCCTCTTCTCTTCCTATGACCCTCCCCTAGTCCACTTCCTCCCCTACCATCTGACCCTAGCCTATCAGGGTCTCATCAGGACTGGATGCATTGTCTTCGTCTGTGGCCTGGTAAGGCTGCTCTCCCTCAGAGGAAGGTGATCAAAGCCAGCCACTGAGTTCATGTCGAAGACAGCCCCTGTTCCCCTTACTAGGGAACCCACTTGGACACTGAGCTGCCATGGTTATCTCCATGAATGGTCCTTGGTTGTAGTATCACTCTCAGAAAAGACCCTTTGGCCCAGATTTTTGGTTCTGTTGCTCTCCTTGTGGAGCTCCTGCCCCCTCCAAGTCTTTCTATCTCCCCTGTCTTTCATAAGATTCCCTGAACTCTGCCCAAAGTTTGGATATGAGTATCAGCATCTGTTTTGATGCCCTGCTGGGTAGAGTCTTTCATAAGCCCTCTGTGGTAGGCTCCTGTCCTGTTCCATGTTTTCTCTCTCTTCAATGTCTATCCCATTTGTCCTTCTGAATGAGGATTGAGCATCTTACCCAGAGCCCTCCTTCTTACTTAGCTTCTTTAGGTATACAGATTTTAGTATGGTTATCCTATATTATGTGTCTAATATCCACTTATAAGTGAGTATATACCATGTTTATCTTTCTGCTTCTGGGACATCACACTCAAGATAATCTTTTCTTTTTTTTCCTTTTTTATTTTTATTATTAGTTACATTATTTTAACTCTGTATCCCAGCTGTATTCTGCTCCCTCCTTCCCTCCCAATCCTACCCTCCCTCCTTCATTTCCTCCCTGCCCCTTTCAAAATCCACTGATAAGGGAGGACCTCCTGAAGATGATCTTTTCTAGTTCCCATCATTTGCCTGCAAATTTCTGATATCTATTTCATTGAAAACACATTTGGTTTATTATGATATTCACAAAGTCAAAAAACACAAGCATGTGTACTTTGTGTGTGTGTGTGTGTTGGGGGTATTCACTGTGTAGCCCAATCTGTCTTTGACTTTATGATCTTCCTCCCTGATCAACTTTCAGGCTGGTATTATAGATAAGTTGTGCTATGAGTGTAGACTGCAGGTGTGTTCCATCATGCTTAAGTAATAGAGTTTTTATGAACTGTATTAGATGCTGGTATTATAAAAACATGAATAAAGATAAGTGCTTTTAGAGAAACTACACACATAAAATCTCACCATTATGGGTGCCTTAACAAGACCTAAACAAGAAGAAACATTGAAAGGGGAAAGCTCACAAGGCCTCGATCCTAGACAAAGAACTATAGGCAGTTAAACAATGCTGTGAGCAGGATAAACAGTCTTTCCTAGGCTGTGGGCACACCAGTTGGTTATCTAATACCAAATGGTCAGCCTTGAAACCAGAGATATACCAGTAATGCTGAATAAGTTATATTTACATATTTAGTGATATATTATATATTTATATTTATTATATAATATATATACAAGTAAAGAGAAAGAGCCCATGAAAAGAAAGGGATATGGAGAATTATAAATTATAATATAGTCTCAAAAAACTATTTTAAAGCAAAGTAGTATTTAATAGTCACCATAAATATCACCAAATATGCCATGGAGAGGATCTAGAAGGAAATAAGCACAGATTTAGTGAGTAGATTGTCATGGATAGCTTTCTAGAACTGCTAATTATGTAAAGAATATGAATTTCACATGGAGAAATGAGTGCATTGTTTGAGAAATAACATTTCAATGTATACATATCATAATTGTGGCTGAATTAAATTGTCCCAAAGAAAGGGAGACTTTTAAGGCAACACTCCAAAAGTCAAAACATGAATTGAGACTAAACAATCCTGGATCTCTTAGGCCATATTAAAGATTCTAGGTTTTGTATATGAAACAACGAGAAGCCCCCAGAGAAACATAGCTGAGGTGTTTCCTGCCTGAAATTTTACTTGTGTTCAAGATGAGTTGAACAACACCATCCTCCAGAATAACAAACTAGTAGAAGGGCAATATGGGATAATTCTGAAAGATGTATAGATGTGTCTGTATAGATTTATGGGAAATATTTGATAAATTCTTCTCTCAGGTACTGTATTTCTACTGTAAGTAGTATAGATCGATCGCAATCTATGTAATATGAGATTAAGTAAGAAATGTGGTAATTGCTACAAAAGAAAACAGAGAAGACTGGATAGGAAAATAGAGACAAAAAGAGTGGGTGGAGGTGGTGTTGAAGATTTTCTTGGCATTGGAATCTAAGTACTACACTTGTGATGTTGAATGTACCACAGTGCTACCCATGTTAGAGATTTTGTCCCTGGGGTGGTGCTCTCTGGAGGAAAGAAAACCTCTAGGAAGCTGGATCTTGCTGGAAAGCCTTAGGCCACAGCAGTATGAGGCTCAAAGGCTAAATAGCATGAGTAACTGACCCAGCTAAGGAGAGAAACCAAAGCATAGAGACATGCGGAGTCGGAACGTCTGGATTTAACACTTTGCATTTAGTTGATACTTGAGGCAAAGATTAATTTGTAGTTTACCACATATTTGTCAAATAAACTCTAATGTTTAATATGTCTGTTTTTCTGAGTACATTTGTTAAGTATCACCAGTATTTCCTCTTTAAAGATCATGGGTTACTTAGTTTGTAGAGAAAATAAATCTATATGAGCTAGTCTTTAGCCTCTGGAGTTTTTGAGTTGCTAGCAAGAGCTGCGCACTGTCCCCAATGATTCTGTCTGCTGAGTAACTTCCGTAGGAGAGATAGCACAGTACTGTGTGTACACAAAAGAGTTTGTGTGATAACAAATGTTTATACACAGCATAATACTTCCTTAAGTAATTTCTCACATATTGTAAGGCTTTGCTTTTATAGAAAACCTTGAAGTGATATGTAAAATATCATTGCTCTTAGACAGATAAGGAAAATAAAATATCTACTATTCAAGGGTTTTACTAAAGTCTCAGGAGGAGATAGTGGCTCAGGAAAGCAGACACAGAAAATCTTAGCTTACAGCTCAAAGCTCTACCTGCAGACATGTCTCTTAACACTGTGCAGGAGGCATTTGCTCTTGCTAATTTCAAATGAAAATTTTATTTCATTATTCATGATTTTCCTAATAAGTTAGCTGAAAATTAAGCCACTTTTAAAAAGCTGACTTTACAGGGTGCTCTTGGGAAGAAGTGATTAAATCTAGTTGTCAGTTTCTGCCACTCTCTTGCTATAATAGACACATTTGTCAATATTGCAATTCATTGTTCAGAAACATTATAGAAACTAAGGTAAAGTCAATCTATAATGGGCTTGCTGCGTTTTCTTTATTTCAAATGAGAAAAGGATTCTGTACACACATTATATAAGGGGAGAGAGAATGGAGGTAGAAAAACCTGACAAGGTGATAGAAATGAGCTGGACTGTTTCAGTACCTCTTGAGTTATTGGCAAATACAACCTATCATCTCTCGGGCAATTATGTTGAACCCCATTCCACTCTCTTGTGATGAAACAAGGTACTATACAATAGATGCCACATGCTATAATCTCAATTGTTGAATTGGGAAGGCTTGAAATAAACATTTACTGTCACTCAATTTGGGTTGAAAGCCATTTAACAGCTGTAACAACATTTGCAGGCAGGCTGCAGGGTAAGTGTCTGTGGTGTGTCAGTTCAACATGCCTGTAACAACACAGATGAGGCTACCTGAGTGATGCTGATAGATTTATAGTCACTACCCAGAGCTCATGGATTTATACTAACAACCCAGATATAAGGAACGAAAACATAGGAAGTACTAACACAGACAACAAAAATCCCATGTTACTGAAATGTATAAATGTATCTGTGATTATTGTCTGTGCTATGAACTGTGATAAGTTCCCACATTTAATACACAATTACATTAGTATGCTTTTAAGGAAATAAATTAGAAGTTTTAACTGTGCATTAGTAAAATACGATATAGAAAAATTGAAAAGATGGCTCAGCATTTAAGAGCTTTTCCTGCCCTCACATTGGATCAAGGTTCACCCTTCAGGACAGACATCGAGGCACATATTTCCAGAGGATCTGACTCCTTCCTTGTCATCTATTGGCACTGCACAGATAGGAAGCACTTACATACACACTGGCAAGTGTTGATACACAGAAAATAAAAATAAGAAGCCTAGGGAAAGAAATGAAATATAAAATGCACAAGAATTAGGATGGCAGATTTCGAGACATTAAGGATCAGTAAGTAAGTCAGTAAGTACCTTGCCAAAACACAATCTGTTACTATTTAGTTCACAATCTTACCTACTACAGTAAGTCATCAGTACCTCGCCAAAACAAAAACTCTTATTCATTCAACAACAAAAATATACACTGCATGTTACTTGAACCTCAAACATGACAATAGTGTCCATTAAAGCGGTTTCATTATGTTTACTGAGAAGCACCCTTAGACTGTGTACTGCAACTTTTTAATGATCTCACAAGCTATGTCATTAAATAGCCCCTCTGCTTTCCTACCTGCATTCCCTCCACTTGGTCAAGTTTCTCACTGAAACTCTTCTCAAGAGGAAATGAAAATATATATATAACTACAAGTATTTCTCATTCTTACTTTAATATCAAGTCATGTTTTTGAACCATTTTAAAAAATGCATCCATCTAGCCAAGTGGAAGATGAGATGCACCAACACAGTTAAAGAGTGGAATGAAAGACAAGTCAGACTCTGCTTTCAAGTCAGTAATGGAAATTTATTTTCTTTTTTTAACATTTTTATTTTATATTAATCACAGGTTATGTACTTTGTATCCCAGCCGTAGCCCCCTCCTGCATTCCCTCCCTATCCCCCCTTCCCTCCCTCATCTCCTCCCTGCCCCTTTCCAAGTCCACTGATAGGGGAGGACCTCCTCCCCTTCCATCTAACCCTACCTTATCAGGTCTCTTCAGGAATGGCTGCAATGTCCTTTTCTGTGGCCTAGCAAGGTTGCTCCTCCCTCGGGGGGGTAGGAGGGGGTCGAAAAGCCAGCCATTGAGTTCATGTGGAAATTTACTTTCATAGGAAACAGGGTGCGTATATGCTAATTTGTTATGCTTTTTGAGGGACTTACTGATATCAGGAAAAAAGAGTACTAATCCCCAAATTTGCATGTGCATAACAAATGAGATGAAGGAGGAAAGACAACTTTAAGACAATGTTGACTAGATCATGGGAATGCATGCCACTCATTCTTCTAGCCTCAAAAGACATTACAGAGATGCAGATTTAGACAAAAAGTGATACTAATGTAGCCTTTTACTGACTAGGTTGTGGAGTATCCTGGACTCCTATTTTTGTTGGTGAAGATTTTTGTTCTTAGAAGACAATTTGACAATTTCCTATTAATCTAATTGTCTTTCTACCATATTGTAAAGCTATTCTGTTTCTTGATGAAATTTGATTCTTGAACAACTGAAAACTAAGACAACCTAAACCTTATTTAAAGACATTTGTTATTGCAAAAAGTTGGAATGTTGGACCAACACACTGTGGTAGATATGCAATAGAATTTTGCTCCATACTTGAAAGATTAATTTATTAAAACACATAGCAGCACAGATAAATCATAAATTTTATTAGAGAAATAAACTACACTAAATGGCAGCAAACTGTTCATTTTTATCTTTATTACGTTTTGTTAAATGCAAAATATAGAGAAAGTTCAGATTAGTTTACAAAATTTAACGAGAGTAAACTTCAATAGATTATACATAAAGATTGTTTCAGGGTAACAGAAAGTATTTTATACCACAATGCACTCTATGCTTTATATGATATGTGGATAAATAATACTATATATTTGTCAAAGCCTATGCAATGTTGCAGTGCAAAGTGAGAAATAAAATAAGCACATTAAAAATTAAGAGTGCAAGATTTTAGGATTAAAGAAAGAATGTACACATTAATGAAAGAAATGAACTGAATTACAATGTCATATATTATTTATTAGTTATTATTCTCTAGAGAAATAGCATCAATAGTATTCATGTAAAATAAAGGAGCTTATTAGTCACATGGCTATGGAGGCTGGCAATTTGTAGAGAAGTAAGAGAGATAAGGACCCAGGAAAGCCAGCAATTCAACTCCAAGCTAAATGCTAGCAGAATAGCCTCCCACTCAGCTTATATCCAAAGGCAGAAAACAGTTAGTGTCCCAATTTAAAGGAATCCCACCAGATGGGGCAGTCTCTCACTTTGGGAAGGTCCATCATTTTCTTCTGTTCAAGCCTTTAAAAAAATATATTACAATTTATTCACTTTGTATCTCAGCTGTATTCCCCTCCCTTGTCCACTTTCTAATCCCCTCCTAATCCTGCCCTCCCTCCCTCTTCTCCCATGACCCTCCTCTAGTCTACTGATAGGGGAGATCCTTCTCCCCTTCCATCTGACCCTTGCCTATCAGTTCTCATCAGAACTGTCTGCACAGTCTTCCTCTGTGGCCTGGTAAGGCTGTTTCCCCGCTCAGGGGGAGGTGATCAAAGAGCCAGTCACTGAGTTCATGTTAGAGATAGCTCCTGTTCCTCTTACTAGGGAACCCACGTGGAGACTGAGGTGTCATGGGCTACATCTGCGCAGGAGTTCTAGATTATCTCCATGAATGGTCCTCGGTTGGAGTATCAGTCTCAGAGGGATCATTCCTCAGACACTGCCCCTGGTCAAGCCTTTTAACTGGTTGGGTAAAGCCCATCCACATGAGAAAAGAGTGCTGTATGATATACGTGGCCAAAATAATGTGTGACAAAATAACTATCAAATAGTTTCCGTGGGTTTCTCTCTCCTCACAGAGATGGACCCTAAAGTTCCATTCCTTAAACGTGAGATGCATACAGGACCATTTTGCAGAAGAATACATGTGGAAAGGAGGACACAAGTTCTGTGGCAGAACTTGACATATACTCCCTCAGCTGCTGAGTAACCAACATCAGAGAGAAGTCATGATTGTGACACATGAAAACGATGCCTTATCTCTCCTCAAAAGCTATACTCCCTTCAAAGCATGAAAAAAGAAACTCAGACAAATCTCATGGAAGAGATTTTATTCAAAATATCTGAAAAGGTATGAGGAAAGAATTTCAGAAAAGTGGAGTATCTGACAAACTGTCTAAAGAAAGCTAAGGAAATATGATGATTTCATATTGGAGTAGCAGGAGATAAGAGAAACAGCTCGGGGGTTAAGAGTGTAGTGCACAACACACTTGTAAAGGACCAGAGTTCAGTTCCAAGCACCTATGTTGGACTGCTTATAACTCAAGTCCAAGGAGCTCAGGCCCTCTTTTGAATTCTATAAGCAATTACTTTCAGGAGAACATATCCATACACCGATGCACACATATATATGAGTAAAAAATAATAAAATAAATACTTAAAAATATTGGGATAAGCCAACCAGTGGTGCTGCACACCTTTAATCCCAGCGCTTGTGAGGCACAGGCAGGCTAGTCCTGACATTTCAAGGACAGCATGAACTACAGAGCGAGTTCCAGGACAGCCATGGCTACACAGAGAAAAGCTGTCTCATAAAAAAAAAAAAGCAAGCTTGCAATAATTACAATCTCAAGACACTGATGTTATGGTATCTACAATAAAATCCTAGAAAGGAAGTATTCTTCCTGTTAAAATGATATCATTCTAAACCAACAACTTTGATTTGATTTTAGTAATAATGTCATTTCAAATAAAGTAACCAAATTCATTATATAGACTTCTTTTGGATTCAGACTAGCAAAAGCATATAAATAAAATGTTTTAATAGAAATTAAATATATGAACATGTATGTTGCATATGTTCAGATATAAAATGTAAATAGTACGTATTATATACACATAAGCCAATATGTAGGTCATTCAGTTTATTAGTGGTCAAAGACATGTAATTACAATGACTTGTATTGGTGTTCAACAATTTTTAATTGTGCATATGTAGACACAAATTAACGTAGGTGTTCAAAATGTATATACACTTAAAACTATAATATGTAAGCAGAATATATAAATTATACACAGAATGTGTATGTGCTCCTACACATATATCCATATAAGATACAATACATATGTCTATTGCATATACAACATTTTAGTTTATACAAAATATGTAAATATAGTCCTATACATCTATACCTCTCTCTATCCATAAAATTAAGGCCATTGCAATAATGGATTGAGGAATTATTAATTTTTTAAGTAAAATTTTAATAATAGTACTTAGTATCTGTGATAAAAGTTAATCCAAAGTGAAAATATGAAAGCAAGCAGTTTTGTTTTATAATTCACAGATTTTCAATGTATGCCTTTGATAATTAGTAGTGATTAACAATAAATGAAAGTATTAACAAAACAGAATATAAAGCTCAGAAAAATATCATGTTTGTATGAAAACTTTCCTGATAACAGGATATTATTCCAAGCCTTATAACTCCAGGTAAATTTTAAAAATACTGAGTATTCAAATAATAAATTGTTAGATGAAAATAAAATAATTTCATGAGTTCCAGCAAAGGGAAAGTTTTAAGTAAGCAAGGAAGGCTATAGCCACACACACACACACCACAAAAGATATA
This sequence comes from Pachyuromys duprasi, assembly GCA_028658305.1. NCBI lineage: Eukaryota > Metazoa > Chordata > Mammalia > Rodentia > Muridae > Pachyuromys > Pachyuromys duprasi. The sequence goes on along the minus strand of CM053757.1, from coordinate 28,874,421 downwards.
CCAGCTAACTGCCCTAGAAGAATTTCTGTTAACTGAAAGTCCTAATTAAAAGCATTAATGTTAGAACAAACATAAAATATATTTGAGAAATAATTCATCCCTCATATGCAAAGAAAATTTGGAGATTAATAAGATAACTCAGTTTCTATAATATAAAAATCTACACAAGCAATAAACATAAAGGTTGTTCAACATTTTTAGCCAGTAAGAAATGAATTACTTTATATATTCTGGATATTAGGCCTCTGTCAGATATAGAGTTGGTAAAGATCTTTTCCCAGTCTGTAGGTTGTCGTTTTGTCCTTTGCTTTTCCATTTCAGGAGATCCCATTTATTGATTATTGGTCTTAGAGCCTGAGCTGTTGGTGTTCTGTTCAGGAAGTTATCTCCTGTGTCAATGAGTTTGAGGCTCTTCCCCACTTTCGCTTCTAACAAATTTAATGTGTCTGGTTTTATGTTGAGGTCTTTTATCCACTTGGACTATAGTTTTATGCAGGGTGATAAGTATGGATCTATTTGGATTTTCCACATGTAGACAACCAGTTAGACCAGCACCATTTGTTGAATATGCAATCTTTTTCCACTATATGGTTTTGCCTTCTTCATAAAAATTCAAGTATCTATAGGTGTTTAGGTTTATTTCTGGAGGTTAGATTCAATTTCATTTTTCCACCAGTCGGTTTCTATGCCAGTACTGTGCAGTTTTTATTACTGTTGCTCTTATAGTACAGCTTGAGATAAGGGATGGGAATATCTCCAGATTTGTTGTTGTACAGGATTGTTTGGTTATTTTGGGTGTTTTATTTTTCTTTATGAGGTTGAGAATTGTTCTTTTCAGGGATGTAAAAAATTGTGTTGGTATTTTGATGGGAATTGCATTGAATGTGTAGATTGATAAGATGGCGATTTTTATTATAAAGAACTAAAGAAATTAAACACCAACAAACCAAATAATCCAATTACAAAATGGGGTACCAAACAGAAAATGCTCAGCAGAAAAATATTGAATGTCAGAGAAACACTTAAAGAAATGTTCAAGATTCTTTAGGAGTAGAGATTTTTGTATGTTTTTTTTAAATATCATCTGTCTAATAACCACTTATGAGTGAGCATATACCATGTGTGTCTTTCTGCTTCTGGATTCCCTCAGTCAGGATGACCTTTTCTAGTTCCATCCATTTGCATGCAAATTTCATAATTTTTTTTGTTTTTAATAGCCGAGTAGTATTCCACTGTGTAAATGTACCACGGTTTCTGTATCCATCCTCCATTGAGGGACATGAAGGTTGTTTCCAGATTCTGGCTATTACAAATAGAGCTGCTATGAACATGGTTGAGCAAATGTCCTCAACATTTGCATATTTCAGGTATATGCCTAGGAGTGGTTTAGCTGGATCTTGAGGTAGCACTATTCTTAATTTTCTGAGAAAGCTCCACATTGATTTCCAAAGTGGTTGTACAAGGTTGCATTCTACCAACAATGGAAGAGGGGTTCCCTTTCTCCACATCCTCTCCATCATGGGTTGTCACTTGAGTTTTTGATCTTAGTCATTCTGATGGGTGTGGGTATAAGGTGAAATCTCAAGGTTGTTTGGATTTGCATCTCCCTGATGACTAGGGGCATTGAATATTTAGGGAAGATGCTTAATCCTCATTCAGAAGGGCAAATGTGATAGATATCAGAACCAGGAGACCACGGGGAACAGGATAGGCCTCTGAAAGACTTTACTAATTGAGGTATTGAAGCAGAGGCTGAGACTCATAGCCAGATTGTAGGCAGAATGCATGGAATTTTATGAAAGAAGGAGAAGATAAAAAGACCTGGAGGGGACAGGAGCTCCAAAAGGAGACCAAGAGAGAAAAAAAATTCCTGGGCCCTAGGAGTTGCAGAGACTAGTACTCCAACCAAGACCATGCATGGAAAGGACCTAAAACCATGCATAGATGTAGCCCATAGATCCAGTCTCCAAGTGGTTTCCCTAGCAAGGGGAGCAGGGGCTGTCTCTGGCATGAACTCAATGGCAGACTGTGATCACCTACCCCTGGGTTATGCAGACTTACTAGGAAACAGAGGAAGACAATGCAAGCAGTCCTGAAGAGACCTGATAGGCCAGGGTCAGATAGATGGGAGGAGATCCTCTCCTATCAGTGGCTTAGGGAAGGGTCATACTGGGAGAAGAGGGAGGGATTGTAGGATTGGGAGATGAGGGAGGGATCCACAGCTAAGATACAAAGTGAATTAACTGCAATAAATAATAATGTTCTTTTTAATCTGAGATTTTTTATTTTTTATTATTAATTACATTTTCTTAACTCTGCATCCCAGGTGAATCCCACCCTCCCTCCCTCCTCTACTCCCTGCCCCTTTCCAAGTCCACTGATAGGGGAGGACTTCCTCCCCTTTCATCTGGCCCTGGTTTATCAGATCTCTTCAGGACTGCCTGCAAAGTACTCTGTGGCCTAGGAGGGCTGCTCCTCCCTTGCTGGGTGGGGAGGTCAAAGAGTCCCCCATTGAGTTCATGTCAGGAATAGTCCCTATTTCCCTCACTAGGGTACCCACTTGAATACTGAGCTACCATGGGCTACAGGCAAGCAGAGGTTCTAGGTTATATCCACCCATGGTCCTTGGTTGGAGAAACAGTCTCATATAGGACCCCTGTGTCCAGATATATTTGGTCCTTGTGGAGCTCCTATCTTCTCCAGAGCATATTAACTCACCCTCCTTTCATATGATTCCCTGCCATCTGCCGAAGGTTAGGTTATGAATCTCAGTTTCTGCTTTGATACATTGCTAGGTAGAGTCTTTCAGGGGCCCTCTGTGGTAGGGCCCTGTCCTGTTACTTGTTTTCTCCTACTTCCAATGTCCATCCCATTTGTCTTTCTAAGTAAGGATTGATCAGCTTATCCCAGGTCCTTTTTGTTTGTTTGTTTATCTTCTTTAGGTGTATAGATTTCGGTATGTTTATCATATTTTACAGGTCTAAATAAGTGAGTATATACCATATGTGTCTTGTTCCTTCTGGGATACCTCACTCAGAGTGATATTTTCTAGATCTCACCATTTGCCTGCAAATTTCATGATTTCCTCATTTTTAATTGCTGAGTAGTATTCCATTGCGTAAAAATACCACAATTTCTGAATCCATTCTTCAGTTGATGGACATCTGGGTTGTTTCCAGGTTCTGGCTATTACAAATAAAGCTGCTACAAACATGGTTGAGCAAATGTCCTTGTTGTGTACTTGAGCATCTTTTGGATATATGCTCAGGAGTGGTATAGCTGGGTCTTGAGGAAGCACTATTCCTAGTTGTCTAAAGCACCAGATTGATTTCCAAAGTGGCTGTACCAGTTTACATTCCCACCAGCAATGGAGGAGGGTTCCCCTTTCTCCACAACCTCTCCAGCACGTGTTGTCACTTGAGTTTTTGATCTTAGCCATTTTGATGAGTGTAAGGTGAAATCTCACAGTCATTTTGATTTGCATCTCTCTGATGGCTAAGGATGTTGAGCATCTCCTTAAGTGTTTCTCTGTAATTTTATATTCCTCTACAGAGAATTCTCTGTTTAGCTCTGTACCTCATTTTTTAACTGGATTACTTAATTTGTTCCTTTTTAACTTCTTGAGTTCTTTATATATCCTCTGTCAGCACTCTGTCAGATATTGGTGAAGATTCTTTCCTAGTCTGAAGGCTGTTGTTTTGTTCTGACAACAGTGTCTTCTGCTTTACAGAAACGTTTCAGTTTCATGAGGTCCCATTTATTGATTGGGACCTTAGAGCCTGTGCTGTTGGTGGTCTGTTCAGGAAGTTGTCTCCTGTGCCAATGAGTTCTAAGCTCTTCCCCACTTTTTATTCTAACTTATTTAGAGTATCTGATTTTATGTTGAGGCCTTCAATCCCCTTGGACTTTAGTTTTGTGCAGGGTGATAAATACGGATCTATTTTCATTTTTCTTCATGTAGACATCCAGTTGGACCAGCACCATTTGTTGAAGATGCTGTCTTTTTTCCATTGAATGATTTTTGGTTTCTTTGTCAAAAATCAAGTACTCATAGGTGTGTGGGTTTATTTCTGGGTCTTCTATTCGGTTCCATTGATCCACTATTCTGTTTCTATGCCAATACCATGCAGTTTTATTACTATTGCTCTGTAGCAGAGTTTGAGGTCAGGGATGGAGATACCTCCAGATGATCTGTTGTTGTACAGGATCGTTTTGGAAATTCTGGGTTTTCTGTTTCTCCATATGAAATTGAGAATCTTTCTTTCAAGGTCTGTAAAGAATTGTTTTGGTATTTTGAGGGAATTGCATTGAATCCGTAGATTGCTTTTGGCAGGATGGCCAGTTTTACTATGTTAATCCTACCAATCCATGGGCACAGGAGATTTTTCCATCTTCTGATGTCTTCTTCAAATTCTTTCTTCAGAGACTTGATGTTTTTTTCAAACAGGTCTTTCACTTGCTTGGTAAGGGTCACACCAAGATATTTACAGATTTTTTTTTGTATGTTTAGTCTTAGCTTTTATGTTAGAAATCTGTATGCTTTTCATACATGTGTATTTTATAATTTTTCTTTTATTTTAGAGAGAGGGGAAGGAGAAGAGCAGAAGGAAGGGAGAAAGAGAAAGAGAAATGTAGAGAGAGAGATGAGAGTGAGAGTGCTACAGGTTTGCTGGTGTAAGCAGAGGCCAGATAAAAGCATATGACCCCCTGTAGCTGGAGTTGTAGATCATTGTGATGGGAGCTGCTGGATGTAGTTTATAGGAACTGAGCCAACTGACCTTAGGGATGTCACCATGCACTCATTCCTGCATTCTTTGTCCAGTTCCATAATACAAGAATTTTATATCATAAATTTAAGGTGGAAATCCAAGACAGTAATAACAAAGCTGGAATCCAAATATGAAGGTTTTTCTGTGAAAGGCAGTAGACAATTGAGATGGTTACTGGAAGAGGACAAAGAGGCCAGAGAAAAGATATGTTTGGTTCAACTATATGTATATTACAACTTACATTGATCAGATTTACTCTTCTTTAGATGATCTTTGAGAAGAATATAAAACCAAAGAGGTGTAAAGGGCTTGCATTTATTCATCCCCTACTAGTCTACATAAATATGCAAATGACATGGCACTGGAAGCTGGTGTTGACATCATGTTGTGAAATGATTCTATAGATGGATGTAGTGTTTTGATATAAACTGCCACCAGAATTTTGTTCTTTTTATGTTTCCACTCCAATGGTATGGGAACTCAGTAGTGTTAGCACTGACAGTACGAAATCAGTGATACATTATGTATGTATATGTGTGTACATATAATGCACACAACTTGCATTATAACTGTAGCAAGTTGTGACCTCTAACAAGTGAACTAAGAGGTGGAGACAGTGAGCCACATAGAACTTATGGGAAGAAAATTTAACCCCTTTGCCCATCAATGGTTCCTTCCTCCACCTCCAGCAAAGGAGCAATTAAAAGAAGAACCTGGGGGGGGGGGGTGGTCAATGTAGCGATGTATCAGAGCGGATATTAAGACTCGAGATCAAGCCTCTGACAGAGGGCGAGAGTAATGATAGATCTGGGGTAGGTTGTTGAGACTTGGGGAGAACAAGAGCTCCA
>CM053757.1:28848841-28868704 GCA_028658305.1 Pachyuromys duprasi | reverse complement strand
AGCCCTGAGGAGACAGGATAAGTTGGGGTTGGATGGAAGGGAAGGAGGTCCTCCCCTGTTGGTGGACTTGGAGGGGGCGGGGAAGAAGGAGATGAGGGAGGGAGTGGGAGGGTAGGAGGGAATGGGGGAGGGGGCTACGCCTGGGATTCAAAGTACCTAACCTGTGATTGAGATAAAAATAAATAAATTAAAAAAAAAAGAAGAACCTGTATGAGCCTTCTTATCGCTATTGATAAATCACCCCCAAAAGAGAAAGAGTGATTTATATAAAAACTATTTCCATAGTTTTTATGGAAATATGAGACATTCTTGTTTATTCTAAAAACTTGCTAATCTGCACTTTGCATTTTCTTTTTTTTAAATTCCTCTGTACTAGGCTCCTAGATTCAGCACAATTGTTGCTACAAGAGAGGCACCAAGGCATCATTCTGACCTAAGAGAACAGCATATAAACCCCAACACCCACCAATATGAGAACAAAGACCTACACCAGCATAGTCCTTAGTTGTTGGAAAGTTTCTTAAATATATTAACCTTGCTTTTTGGCCCCAATAACTCCACTTAATGCTAACTTTCTCACTAATGTTACCAGGTTATGTTTTTTGTATAAAAACAAACAAACAAACAAAAAAACAAGAATGGTAAGGCTTGTGATCACATGATTTGGATAAGGTTCCTGGGTAGCCTGTCAGCTCACAAATAAAAACATTCTATTGGCTTTGAGAGTCTTGGTGTTCTCTAAAGGCGTTATCACACAATATTTCACTATTGAGTCATCTGGCAAGAATGTTTTGGAGGCCTGTCTCTTTTTGTCTAGCTCCAGCTACACCTTTTTTTAATGTTTATTTTTTTCATAAACATTCCTCCTATAAGTAGGCACCAAAAATTATTTCATCTTTTGGTCTCCGTATGTCTCTCATTTTTGCTGCGTGAACTTCACATGTGCCTTATTAGTTCTTTATATACTTTAGGAAAAATGTGAGCACTGAAAAATTCCTAATATCTTCCAATTTCTAAAATCCAAACCAATATATCTGTCTGTATTTGGTTCTGGCAAGCCTTTTACAACTCATTACTTGGGCCTTTTGCTCAGTTTTTGACAGTTCTTTGTACTTTTGTGTTTCGTGGTATCGTTGCCTGTAGTTATCTCTCTGTGGGGTATTTGGAAAGATTCATTATACTGTTTTCCTCCTCTCACACATCTACCACTCTTTTTTTTTTTCCTTGTTACTGTTTTTGCATAAAAGCCCTGTGGCATTAGGGACACACATCTTTTTCTTAACTTTTAAAACATTGCCAAATCTTTGATCACCGCCCCCTAATGGGGAGCAGCCATACCAGGCCACAGAAAAACCAATGCAAACCAGTCCTGATGAGACTTGATAGGCTAGGGTCAGAGGGAAGGGGAGAAGGACCTCCCCTATCAGTGGACTTGGGGAGGTGCATGGGAGGAGCTGAAGGAGGGAAGGTGGGATTGGGAGGGGATGAGTGAGGGGGCTACAGCTAAGTTACAATGTGAATAAACTGTAATTTATAAAAACACAAATGAAGTTTTAAAAAGTGAAACAAAAAATAAGCTATTGCCAAGTAGCGCAGCAAATCCTTACCAGAGTAGAAAACTTATTTTAATTTTCATCATGGACAACTGTGAGTTCATGAAATTCAAGAAAGTTACAGAATCTGTATAGGAACTGGGAACTTGGTGACAATGAAAGGAACAGGTTCAAAGACTTAGAGAATATGAGTTCATTTCTACAAAGAACATTTGCAATGCACTGACTACATGCATGTTTGATTATACTTTTGACTGCAGCATGCTACAGCCACATAAACAGAAAAAGTTGATAAGATACAGAGAACGGGACATGCCAGGCACAAAGGATCAACTGTGTAATCGACAGATCTTTTACTGAAATCGGCACTGATAGTATTCCTCGAAAACCAGCAGAGTAAAGGGGGCTTACTAATTTCCCTGTACATTAATATTATCTGTTTCACAAAAGATCTTCAAGCAAGCACCAGGAAACAAAGGACAGTTGTAAATGGGTTTTCTTCCTTTACCCTCCTTTTGATTCTCTAGTGTGCTGAGTAGGAAAATCTAAACATTAAAAGAAAATTCCAATGGGGATAAATTGATCCACTTCCGACTGAGACTAAAGTCACTTTCACTAGTTCAGCTGATTAAATGACTGTTTATTGAATCTGGGGTCATTTCACAGCAGCTGTTTGACCTGGGGTCTTCTCCATCAGCCTCTCTAGCTATGGAGAGGAACACAAAGAAAGCTTGAAAGGCGTTTATGCAGTTGGGTGATGTTCAGGGAACAATGGTTGTTTGTACCTCATGGTACCTAGTGTCTAAACAAAAGGCATTTTTTCATTGTCATTATTATTGTTTACAATTTATTCACTTTGTATCCCAGTTGTAGCCCCTCCTTCATCCTACCTACCCTTACCTTTCATCCTACCCTCCTTACCTTTTCCTCCCCTATCCCTCTTCCCTAGTCCACTAACAGGGGAAGTCCTCTCCTACTGTCTGCCCCTAGCCTATCAAGTCCCATCAGGAATGCCTGGATCCTCTTTCTCTGTGAGCTGGCTAGGTCACCTCACCAGGGAGAAGTGATCGAAGTGCATATCAGAGATGGTCTCTTCTCTTCTTCCTAGAGGACCCACATGGAGACTGAGCTGTCTATGGGCTACATCTGAGCAAGGCGTCTAGGTCCTCTTTATAAATGGTCTTTGCTTGATACATCTGTCTCTTCAGTCCCCCTTGGGCCCAGCTTTTTTGGCATTGTTGGTCTCTGTGTATATCTCATGTCTTCTCTGGGTCCTTCTATACCCCACCTTCTTCCACAAGACTCCTTGTGCTTTGTCTTTTTTAAAATAGCTTATCCTTTAGAGTCAGACAGTTGGCTTTAGTCCAGGACAATCACCCCAACAAATATGACCTGCAGCAGTGACATACTTTACCTAATCTGTTTCTTTGTTTATTAAGCTTGATCTTCCTCACTTGGTGGGTTTTAACAGTGTTGCATACAGTACTTCGTATTAAGTTCTCAGTGCTAGGCATAATCATAACTGCTCTTTTCCTTGCTTCCTTCATTCCTTTTCTTTCTTTTTTTCTGGTCTAATATTCTTGATCCTAAATGAATATTGCTTCTATCTATGAATTAAACAGTATCTTTTTCAGTGAGGTATTTAGCTCTTGCTTCCTATGGTTAATGCTTTGAGCAATGGAATCACAGAAGAGCTGCTTGCAGCATTTTGTCTAGTTTTTGTCCTCTCATCTTTTCAAGGAAGACCGGAAATAAACTCAATTTCTTCTCTCTTTGTTATTGATTCTCATGGTTGCATACAGAGATTATATAATAATAATAATATATATATAATATATAATATATATATATAATATATATGTCTATGTACGTCATACACATACACACACCCACACGTAAAGCTAGGGTAATAAATCCAAATATTTCCTAACAGCAAATTTGGCTCAGCTAAGAAGCACATTTTTGAGCATGGTCCTTGGTTGATGCTTCAGTCTCAGCAAGTCCCTCTGGGCCCTGGTTAATTGGCCCTGTTGGTCTTCTGGTGGAGCTCCTGCCACCTCCATGTCCTTTTCTCTTTCTTCCCACTTTGTTACAAGACTCCCTAAGCATCACCCAATGTTTGGCTGTTAGTCTCAGCATCTGTTTTGAGGCATTGATAGGTAGAGTCTCTCAGAGGACAACTCTGCTAGGCTCCTGTCTGAACGCTTAGCAGAGTATTGTTTATAGTGTCAGGAGTTGGCACGCTCTTTGGTTGGGGCGGGCATTGGTTGGGCATTCCTTCAATCTCTGCTCCAACTGCTCTCTCTTCATCCCTGCACATCTTGTAGGCAAGGTAAAAGTAGGATTGATGTTTTTGTGGGTGGGTTGCTGTTCTCTTCCCTCTACTAGGAGGCCAGTCTAGTTAGAAGGTATTCTTTCAGACTCTATGGCCTTTGCTACTAGGAGTTACTGTTTGAATCCCCCTCATATCCTCCCAGGTGCCTACACTGACTTAAGCCTCCTGCTTATCACAAAGAAAACCCTGCCCTCCATTTCTCTTTTCTCTACAGGCCTTGTGTTCTCTCACCCTCAAGGGACATGGGGACGGCATCAGACAAGGACTCACTTGCCAGTTTTTTAATCATTTCCTCCTGGCGAGACTGCCTTACCAGGCCCCAGGGGAAAAGTACTTGCTTGGTCCTGATACAGTTTGATGAGCTGAGGTGGGTTATAAAGGGCACTCTTCTTTTCTTAGGAATAGGTGTGGGTGGAGGGGCAAGAAGGGAAGGGAAGGAGGAGAGACTGGAAGGAGAGAAGGGATGGGGCTACAACCAGAATGGAAAGTGAATAAAAAATAAATTAATAAAAGAAAAAAAGAGGGCTGGAGGGATGGCTCAGAGGTTGATAGCATTGGCTGTTCTCCCACAGGCCCTGATTTTGATTCCCAGCAACCACATGTTGGCTCATAACCATCTATAATGAGATCTGATGCCTTCTTCTGGCCTGCTAGCTCACACACAAGCAGAATATTGTATAAACAATAAGTAAATAAATCCTTATTAAAAAACCAAAACATGATCATTTTCCTACAGCTTCTTTAAACTTTATTAAATTCCATTGCTCAATGTGCTTGATCGTCTTCCTGTGACTCAATGCAGTAACTGTAGTCCATGTCAATTCATTAGAATATTTACTAAAAGGGAAAGCCAGATGGCTGCCTACTATTGCATTATCTACAGGTTAAATTAAGCATGGGAGAGAAAATTTCCTGTGTTCACCACAATGTGGAAATACGTTGTCACTGATGTAATCACTGTTCTAGGTCCAAAACCAAAGCTGTGCTCAATGCACTTACTACATCCTTCTAACGCCAGTACATCCTGTTACGCAAAATGAAACTACAAATTCCCAAGTGATTAACATGTACTTTCTTTCTTCCCATGTCTATCGAGCTGGAAACGGAAGCTGTCCTGATAATAACCAGTTACATAAAAGGAGAGCACATTCCATAGCTACAAATCAAATTTATCACCCACTTCTTCCCCTGTAATTTGACCGAGTCAAATGTGAGTAGGAGATGCTTTACTAAACCTACATCCATTTCAACTTCCCCTTTTCAGGAGGGAGTCTACACTTTGCCCTTTTATCCCATTTGCAAAAGGTCTTGGGATGAATTCATTGCAAAGAAAATTACTCTGTGACTGCTAGGAATAAATAGTTTTAATTTTACTTCTTAATCTTCATTTTAACTTTCATCTTAAAGTTCCCATTTTCAAGTATCTGACTAAATTGATTTGATGCTTAATGCTTGCCAAATAAATAATGAGGCTCTGAATGAGTCCATATGTAATAAGGCAAGAATTTCATTCCCCCTAACATCGCTATAATCAGGCGATGATTAAATTATTTCTAACATTCTTAATACCAATGTGAAAATATGCTAAAGAGTCAGAACAATTTAAGTTTCCCACCATGTTTTGTATCAAGCATTTCTATTTCCGGCAGTTTATCTTGATGTCGCAGGAATTGGCCTGTGAGGGTTTATGCTAATGATAATGGAGAGAACTCATCCACAGGTGTCCCCTTTATCTCAGCTATGTCTTTAAAATCATTTATGAGTTCCATGGTAACAACCCTAAGGACCACCAGCAGGAATGCTGATTAACACTTACTAGAGGGGGAGAAAGACTTAAATAATTAAACAATTTGCAAATTCTGGAAATCTAGACAGATGTTCAACTCTCTCTCTCTCTCTCTCTCTCTCTCTCTCTCTCTCTCTCTCTCTCTCTCTGTCTGTCTGCCTCTGTCTGTCTCTCTGTCTCTGTCTCTGTCTGTCTCGCTCTCTGTATATATATATATATATATATATATATATATATATATATATATATATTTTTTGTTTGTTTGTTTGTTTGTTTGTTTGCAGGAGAGTGGGTGTTGCTCAGAACTGAAGCAGTGCCTGCCTTCTTTTCTTCTTCTGAGATGGAGAGACTAGCATGCCTTGCAATCAAGGATGCTCAAATCTGTCTCTGGCATAATTTCCATTCCTTCCAGTTTGCAGAAATCAGGGTAGACCTATTGTATCTAAAGGAGATCCTCAACCCCAGCTTCTGAGATATAAGCGCAGTATATTCAGAGTCTGACAGTAGCACTACACAAGGCATGATTTGCAGCATTAATACATGCCTGCAGAATGGTGATATTGATGAGAAATCTGTATTAGGGCACCGTGAATCATCATTAAAAATCATTTCAAATTGGCGTGTAAAATATAGGTTTTGTTGCACTCTTCACATTCCCCTAGAAACATAGTGTATTAAAATAATGGTATATATGTTAATAATTATAAAGTATTGGCTACTCTATTACATCAGAATGTGACAAAAGAAGAATGCTTGTAGTTTACTTTCCAGGTATTTTCATTATAGAGTATGCATTTTATAATGGCCTGGAGCCACAGTACAATATTTCTGGCTACTGAGCTATCCGCTGGTCATGGGCATCAGCTTAGAAGGACAAAATGTTTTACTATTGTTTATGTTGCTTATGAATCCCATTTATGAATTTCTTTTTAAATATATTTTCTATTACTATTATTTATAATGTATTCACTTTGTATCTTGGTTATAAGGCCCTCCCTCATCTCCTACCAAAACTATCCTCCCTCCCTTTTCCTCCTCTATCTCTTTCTCCTAGTCCCCTGATAAAGGAAGTCCTCTTCTCCTACTGTCTGTCTGCCTGTAACCTATCAGGTCCCGTCAGGAATGCCTGAATCCTCTACCTCTGTGGGCTGGCTAGATCACCCCACTAGGGAGAAACAATGAAGGAGCATGCAACCAAGTTCATGTCTGAGACTGACTCTTCTCTCCTTCCTACAGGACTCTCATAGAGACTGAGCTTTTTATGGGCTACATCTGAGCAGGGGCTCTAAGTCCTCTCTGTGGATGGTCTTTGGTTGATGCATTAGTCTCTGCAGTACCCTCTGGTCCTTGCATTTTTGGCTTTGTTGGTCTCCTTGTTTGGCTTCTGTCCCCTTTGCGTCCTTCTATCTCTCCTTTCTTCCGTAAGACTCCCTGAACTCTGTCCAAAGTTTGGCTGTGAGTCTCTGCATATACTTTAATCCCCTGCAAGGTGGAGTCTTTCAGAGGACATCTGTAGTAGGCACCCATCCTGTTCCCTTTCTTCTACTGATTCTGGTGTCTATTCTGTTTTCCCTTCTGAGTGAGAATTAAGCATCTTCCCTAGGGTCCTTCTCGTTGTTTAGCTTCTTTAGGTCTATAGATGTTAGTATGTTTATCTTATATACTATGGCTAATGTCTCTGCTTCTGGGTTACCTCAATCAGGATGATCTTTTCTAGTTCCATCCATTTGCCTGCAAATTTCATGTTTTCCTTGTTTTTTTGATAGTTTCCATTGTGTATTCCATTGTGTTAATGTACCACAGTTTCTGTATCCATTCTTCAGTTGAGGGACATTGAGATTGTTTCCAGATTCAGTTTTATTTATTACAAATAAAACTGCTATGAACATAGTTGAGCAAATGTCCTTATTGTATGGTTTATCATCTTTCTGAGTGGGATAGCTGGGTCTTGAGGTAGCACTATTCCAAGTTATTATAGATTAAGAGATTGTTGGATCTCAACATAAAGTAATTTCTAGCTCTCTGAATTTTAAATTTAGTTATTTTGTAATTCAAAAGCAATTTAGGGCTGCTCAGTCTAGCAACAGGCTAAGTGGGTGGCAGTAATGCATATAAGGATGAAAATTTGGAGTTGAGATTGACTTACGAAATGCCCCTAACCCTATCCAGACATTCGTGGTGAAGACTTAGTCACCCACTGGAAGCACTGTTTTGGAAGGTTCTTGGAACTTTAAGAAGTAGAAACTGGCTGAAGGAAGCAGGTCTAAGGGGGCTGTACTTTGTTCCAGGCTCTCTTTGTCACTTTCTCTGCTCCCTATCAAACACCATGTAAACAGTTTTTATCATTATGTTTTGTCACATCAAAAACACAAAAGCAATGGAGCCAAAGACAAAAACCTCTAAAACTGTGAATTCAAATAAATGATGCCTTCCTTTCTGGTGTTTATATTATGCACTTTGTCAAAACTGTGAAAGATTCACACGATCATCACAATAAACCTTATTCTCACAGAAGTTTCTGTACATCAAGATAATTTGAAAACAGCCATCTACTTAGCTTTTAGTGCACAATATTTCTCTTGTCAGAATTATCTGGAAAGGTATATACGAAAATACTCAAACTAGCAATGTAGAATAAAAACTGTTATATATGGGAGAACAAAGCCTGTGTGTTTGTGTACATATATATGTAATGTACTTATCCATTAATGCAACCAATCATCATTTCATCACAGGCATTTACATTCTTTGAGTTTGGCTTGCAGGTTCAAACGTCTATGATTTTCCTAAATTTCTGAGATTAACCTACTCTTCCTTTAGGCTTACAGCATCTATTTCTCTTTTGCAGCTGGTCAAACACTTTCATCTCCCTCCTGATGTTAGACTGAAAGTGTTGATAATTCGCATTGGACTGTTTTGTTTTCTGTATTAATTTGTGGTTATAATGTGTATGATGGGCTAAAGTGGTGCTAGACCTCAGTATTTTCCCTAAAATCACAATATATTCCCTACGATCACGAATCTTCAGCTTGTGATTCAACAAATGGAAGAGAATGTAGTGGAGACTTAGAAACTGTCCAAGAAATATTTCATGCCCTTTCTGTGATTATCCCTTCAAATTGTCAAAGGAGGATTTTTCATCCTTACACTTTGTGGTGGCAGTTTTATTTCTCCTTGACACAAGCTAGAGTTATTTGAGAAGAGGAATCTTCAATTAAGAAAATGCCCCCACCAGACTGACCTATAGACAAGCCCGTGATGCATTTTTTAAAATTCATGATGGATGTAGGAGTGTCCAGACCATTGTGTGTGGTGCGAACCCAGAGCAGAGAGCTCTGGGTTCGACAAGAAAGCAGAATGAGAAAGCCATGATGACCAAATCAGTAAGCAACACTCCTACTAGCCTCTTAATCGGTTCCTGACTCCAGTATCCTTCTCTGCCGGCCTTCTAGTCATGACTTCCTTGATGATGGATGGTGATGTTTGAAATATAAGTGAAATAAACCCTTTTTTATCCAAGTTGTTTATTGTCATAGTGTATTATCACAGCAATACGAACCCTAAGACACCCTTTCATAGTATATCTATACATTTTTCTATTAATTGGCTTTTCCAGTACTTTGATGATTTGATATGATGTTAAATAATCAGTTGTTGAAAACGAACTTATCCAAAATTAAAGCATCAAAATTATACAAAAGATGCTTATATCCATTTTAGCTGACATCTTCTTTAAGGATACATTAACATATTCTCCATTTAAGAGTCTTGTTGTTGATCCTCTGTAACTTCACATCATCACCAGGTAACAGAGCAAATTTCCTTGACTCTACCCAGAAGGGCTAATCCACATGACTAAGGTTCTCTACAATACTTGACGTTGTGTATTGTCTCCTTCTCCCTGTCTTTGTTGTTAGCACCACTGTCTCGGTTATTCTATCTCTACATGTCTAAGAATCCCTCCTTTCACCTGATGAGGTTCCCATCATCTTCCCTTGTTCTCTTACCTGTTTTCATCCTGAACACACTCTGCACTGACAGAGATAAATTGTGAATCTCTATCAAACCTCTCTTTTAGTTTAATTCTCTTTTCAGCTCATGATATTTCTTTTTTACCTAATGCTTGACTTAGAAATCTCATCCGTCTATCAGTTCAACAACACCATTGTTCTTTTTCTCCTAAGTCTACATCATCTTTTATTCTTCATCTTTAAAGCTTGTTATCTCTAATCTCTGAATATGTTTAAATTCGTCTCCACATTGCCTCATCTTTTTATTGGACATACTATGTTGAGCACTCATGTTGCTGGTCTTTGTTCTTGATGCTTCCTTGACTATAAGTCATATATAACTATAGCTATCTATTTTGGTTTTCCTCATCTTTATTTTTGATAATCTACAACTCATAATCAATGATTTCTCTCTCTTCTTGCTGTTTCCTCCCTTGTGAATGATTATTTTTCTTTCTGTCTCTCTGCCTCATCTTCAGAGAGCATTTTTAATGTTCTTATGTTTGTCAGTTCCATAAATAACGTTGATGTTTTCCAGGTTCTATTCTTTCTTTTTCCAGGTTCTATTCTTATCTCTATTTTTATTTCATTTAATTCCTTGTAACTTGGGAAAGTGCCAATATTCCAAAATTTCTGTGCCCATCCCTTTGCTAGGAAATCTGAAATTTATATTTCCTGTTGGTGTTTAATATTAAATTTTTCCTAGGTAGCTAGGAATATGTAAATATTACACAGGAATATTTTAACATGTTAAAAGTGAGCACAGCATTTTCTTCCAAATATAACTCTCTCTTCTGAAATTCCTATCAGTGTGAAAATATAGTGATTCACTGAGCTGCTCTGCCTAAGATTTTCATTTACATTAATACATTTCAGGTCTCCAGTTTGTAGATTTCCCCTCCAAATTACCATTGCTGTCATCTTAGATAAGATAGTCGTATCTTTATCAGAACTACAGCTACCTTTTAGCTCAGTTCTACACATCCAGTTTTGCCGTTATAGCCTTCACTACATGTAACCAATGAACTTTCCTAAATCCAAGCAAGGTTATAGCAATTCTTTGTACAGATCTTTAGAAAACATGCAATGGCTCCAGAATCTGGAACTCAAACTCCTTACCATGGCATGACCAGCCATTTAACTACTGATTCACTGTTTCTCTTAGGTTAGCATAGTCTTTTGCCGTTTCACACTTTCTCTTGTAACCCTTGGTTGTACTGAACTTGCCCTGGTGCCTTGAGTGTCCTGCCTCTCTCTATTGCTCCAGTTTGGTAAGTCTCAGATGCTGCTTTTACTGTCTAGTAGAGTCTTTTCAACCACACTTAAAAAAATTCACCGTGCTTATCTTTTAAGGCTGAGCTGAGAGAATACTTCAAAAGTTCTTTTCTTTACCCTACGAAAGGACCCTCTTCTTATCGCCATAGCACCACCTACACATTTTAAGGGTGACTGCTTGCTTGCCCACCTGCCCCTTCACTTGACTATGAAAACCTTGAAGACTAGAGTTCTTCTTTTCATCATAAAAATCATTTTAGAAGGCACCTGAACAAAATAAGTCCTCAGTCAATGTTTTTGGAGAAGAATGTAGACAATGAAACGTAGCTTAACAAACTCAACCCACTGAGACACATCTGCAATCCAAGTATCTGGGAAGCTGAAACATAGGTATTGTGAGTTCAAGATCATGGGCTACAGAGTGAGACCATATGATTTCCAATAACTAAAATATTATCTTTACTTTTGATTGCCTCTGGGAGAGAGATGTATGCCATTGTTAGTGTCAGCTCTTGCCACAATTGTATGGGTATCTGATTCTTGCACACACTTGTCTTCCTTTCTTGGACTTTCAATGTTAACTCCCAATTTGCCTTAAGATTGCAGATATATATATATATATATATATATATATATATATATATATATATTGCCTTTTAAGTGATTCCTTAGAGCTTCCCATGCTGCCCTGCACCCCCTTCTGTTATAACCTACTCGTCTGCTTATTTATTGCTTTATATGCCTATACACAACTATGCTATGAATTTTAAAAAAATAAAGCATAGAACTCAGCATCCTGGAGATGGCACACATTCAATTAAACCCACCGCATTGCTAGCTGCTATTTTTGTAGAGGAGCCAGCCATTTAGTTTTGATTTAATCTCAAATCACAAATCTCATCTTCATGATATAAAATTAAAAGTATATTTATAAGAGTTTCCCTCAAGATAATTGAATATGATTTTTAAAGAAGTGAAAATATGAAACTGAAGCCCCCTAATAATTATATTGGATTTCTATCCTATTGGTATGATCATTTCAGGTGCAATTTATTAATTGCTCATGTGCAAGGAGCTGCTAATATTCTAAATAATATTTGTGTCACTTAATTCTCAAAACTATAAAAAATGACTCAAACACTCTGTTTTATTAAGAATAAGAAAAATTAAATGCTGCATAATGAAGTATCTTACCTAAGTTGTCTCTGCTATTAATTATTAATATCAGAAGTTGGCTCTAAACTCAGATAAGATTATCACTGTACTCAAAGTTAAATTTCCTATCCCTTAAAAGCTTTGACTCCTAATGGGCAAAAAACTTTTTTGACAAATACTATGACTACTATTCTCCTATGATGTAGTTTCCAACAATTGTGTATAATTACCTTTAGGTGTGCATGTTCATGTGAGACTGTAGGGGTCTGAGGTTAGAAGACAGCCTCAAGAGTGGGTCCTGACCTTCTTCCTTGTCTGATACACAGCTTAAGGGCTTTCTTTTCTTGCCTACTGATGTTGACCTCAAGTAAGCAGCCCTACACATTTCTAGGGATCCTCCTGTCTCTGCCTTTCACCTGCCCACAGAATGGCAAATACTGTGTCTAGATTTAAATTGGTTCTGGGGCTTAGAAATCATGTCTTCCTGCTTGTGTGTAGAAAATAATTTACTCACTAAGTCCAATTATGTGTGATGAGCTTTAAAACTCCCAGTAACAACAAATATCTGTTGTCTGTACTTGCCAAACTGATAAGCAGCAATTATGAAAGCAAATCAAACTATGGGATAAGCAAAGTGTCAATACTTATTTCCTCTTTCATACCTAGAACAGCCTGTCAATTCCATCAATTAGCATCGATTGAATAAATAGCATCAATAACAACAAGACAAAAACTCATGACATCTTTCTAAAAAGTATGTTTCAAACAGAATTTTAAAAATCAAAAGTAAAAAAAGTCAAGATCTGAAATACAGGCATTTTTATTTTTTATTTTAATTTTCATTAATTATACTTTATTCACTTTGTATCCTCCCATAAGCCCCTCCCTCCTCCCCTCCCAATCCCACCTTCCCTCCCCCTTCTCCACACATATTAAGTAAAGGAGTTTTAAAGGTTTTTATTTTTAGATTATTTATTTAATATTCAGCCTGCATGTGTGCCTGCTCACCAGAAGAGGGCACCAGATCTCATTATAGAGTGCTATGAGCCACCATGTGGTTGCTGGGAATTGAACTCAGCACCTTTGGATGGAAGAACAGCCAGTGTTGTTGTTGTTGTTGTTTTCCTTAGTCACCACAAGAGAAAAGTAATGTAGAGATGTTGTCAGTCTCAATATAGCAGAGTCTATATATTCCAGATAAGATTCCTGGAGACCTGGATTTCCCAAGTATCCCTAGGGAAAAACAAAGGTTTAAACCTACTGATAAAATAGAGAAGGGAATTCTGAGCTAGAGACGGAATGCTCTTCTAGTGCAGTGGCCCTTAGGGCCTTGCTGAATTCTGTTGGTCCCAGACTTAAAAGGCCCACCACAGTAGCTTGTTGATACCTCCTATTGCAAACATATTAGTAGACATTTTCCTTTTCACCTGTGGCTTGGAAATTATACTTTGCGAGGCCGTGTCGGTCTAGAATCATCAGTGGCAAATATGATTGACTGTGGTAAAAGCAGCAGCAGGTGGAGTAGGTGATAGCCAAACCCTTCATTGCAGAAAATCGTTAGTGGATTACCAGAGGCCAAAGGAAGGGAATGTGGAGTTACTGTTTAATGCTTATGGAGTTTTGGGTTGGGTGGCGTAATTTTCAGAAATTTGAAGAAGGTGATCTTTGTACAACATTGTGATATAATACCATAGCCAAGTAGTTAAAATATCAGCTGGGAACATGACTACAAATATTCACTCAGTAATCGTGAATGCATGACAACCTGAATCCCTACCGATGGAGTAAATAAGCCTTGTATGTAACCCCTGTATTTCAGGAAGGATATAGACGGATCCTGAGGGCAAGATAACTACTCAGTTCACCCTGAACTCTGAGCTTCTGGTCTCTTCATAAGAGACCCTATTTTAAGGCAGTCAGGCAGCCAATTTACCTTGTTGTTAAAATGGCAAACTCTGTCATACATGTCTCATTGTATTTAAACATCCAACAACATAAGACACGCAAAACCATAGTTCTTTATTTTAAATGGGTCTAAGTGTTGTAAATTGTACTTCAGTAGGCCTTTAGAAAGCTCTCTATTAATTTTCCAGGTTTGACAATTAATATAAATTAGGCTTAAAGTAATAGAAATGTGTTGTCCTGTGGGTTTAAAAGCTAGAAAATAAATTTGAGATGTCCATAGAACCATGGTCCCTCTTAAACTCAGGGAGAGAAGTTTTCCTTGCTGTGTCCTACCTTCTGGCATTTTCCATTGTCCTTTGGCTTGTGAGGCATCATTACAATCTCTGTCATCATATTATCTTCTGTCTTCCCTTTTACCTCTCTGTCTTTTCTATGTTAGACTTTATACTTATTTGGGTTGTCCAGGAAAGTATTATAATGACATCCACAATCACAGTTGAAAAGACTTGCTATTTCTAAGTGGGACAAAGTTTTCAGAAAAGAAAGAACACACACATTTTTAAAAATAATATCACTTTTTTATTTTTTATTATTAACTACATTTTATTAACTCTGTATCCCAGGTGAATCCCACTCCCTTATTCCCGCCCAATCCTACCCTCCCTCCCTCCCTCCTCTACTCCCTGCCCCTTTCCAAGTCCATTGATAGGGGTGGACCTCCTCCCCTTTCATCAGCCCCTGGTTTATCAGGTCTCTTCAGGACTGCCTGCAAAGTACTCTGTGGCCTAGGAGGGCTGCTCCTCCCTTGCTGGGTGGGGAGGTCAAAGAGTCCCCCATTGAGTTCATGTCAGGAATAGTCCCTATTTCCCTCACTAGGGTACCCACTTGAATACTGAGCTACCATGGGCTACAGACAAGCAGAGGTTCTAGGTTATATCCACCCATAGTCCTTGGTTGGAGAAACAGTCTCATATAGGACCCCTGTGTCCAGATATATTTGGTCCTTGTGGAGCTCCTATCCTCTCCAGATCATATCAACTCCCCCTTCTTTCATATGATTCCCTGCCATCTGCTGAAGGTTTGATTATGAGTCTCAGTGTATCAAAGCAGAAACTGAGACTCACACACGATTTTTAATACCACCATTCAACCTTCAATAAGCTCAGAACCTCAAATAATTGCATGTGTGACATTACTGGCACAAAGTATTTTTATGAAAATTACTTAGATTTCAAAACAACTCTAAGTAAAATAGACAGGATCATTCTTTATCTACATACCACTGATGAGAAAACTGGATTAAATAACTTGCTCATTGTCATACAAAAAGCACTATTTGACAAGCTGTTGAGCGGAAACAGGATTTGACTTAAGAGTTTACCGCTTAACCCAACAATGTGATTCTTCTATAGGGAACAGAACAGTAAAGGTGTGTGTTTGTGTAGGGGGAGGGTTCTGGCATATATCTTCATTTTTTTTCTCCTATTTTCTGTCTTCTATAAAGTTTCATAATTACTGTATAGAGAATACCCAGGTCTTCTCTTTTCCTTTTACCTGGTAGGAAAGTCTTCCCTTTTTGCTTCAGAGTCTGGTCTTTTACTCAAGATAAAAGTTTAGGTTGTGATTTGTCTGCATTTGATCTTAAACTCTCTCAAATTCTCTCTCACAAAAAGGTTAAATGTCATAAATTGAGGTTTGTAAAAATATGTGCAACTTGTGCTAATTATACAACTCAGGCTTATTGTGATAGAAAACCGTGGCCAAGTGTAGGCTCTCAATTCTTACCCAAGCTTAAAATGACACAATAACTACTTTCCCGAAGAGAAGTTCAAGACCACATACATCTAAGTGAACACTGTGAAAAAGAAATAACTGGAGTTAGGTGTTTTTTTTTTTTTCCTAAATCACTTTTATTAAGACAGCTTTTGAAAGCCATTTCTGTTAAAATTTACTGCAATGGAGAAACACGATAGAGCAATTACTGTATATAGCAGTCATCTTCAATCCCGAGGATAATACAGGATATTCAGGGCCTGGGACCATTGCAATCTGGTTACTCCAAAGTGTCTTGTCACAAAAGATTAATGATAGCTCCGCTCATCGATAGAGCACTTAGGAGTTCAGTTACCACCATGCTAATATTCAAAGGAACATTTCTCCGTTCTGTGGTTTTGTATTTCCTCTTGTAACTTTCATTGCCTTGCCTTTTCAATTTTACTTTCTGAGTGTCAGAGTTAATTTTCATTTCTTCCTTTGCTCTTTCTAGGTTAAATCTCAATTTTATGAACTATCATATATTGTAATCCAGCAGAGCACTATTTCCTAAACATATTTTCCTCTTTAGTTCATGGCCACAGAACGGTGACAAAGTCGTCTTGGCCCTTGACAGGAAACAAAGTACTTTCTTCATATCAGGATTCAATTATCTTTTTAAAGACATGAATAGATATCTCTCTCTGTCTGTCTCTCTCTCTCCCTTTCTTTCTTCCCTTTCTTTTCTTTTTTCTTCCGACTTTGATGACCACAATTAGAAAAAAAACAGAAAAAAAGAAAAATAACTATTTTTAGTCGTAATAATAACTGTAGTAACTGATCAGTTTAATGATTGGGGCATTAGAGGTTTTGATGTGAAATACTACATGAAAATTAAAAAGATATGAGCCTTCTTCACATATTTATATGCTGCTATGACTTAATTCCATTTACTTAGACTTTGAAAGACCATTAAAGATATGTCACTTTTTCTCATGATTTAGTGTTTATATCATTTATGGAAAAGTTCAGACTTCAAGCATCTGAGTGCTTGTTCAGTACTCTGACTCGGATTAATGAGGTGACTATCAAATATTAAAAATGTCCAGTATTTATTGCTGTAATATTCCACATCATCTTGTGTTTGTATATATTATTTAATTTTATCCTTCAGAGTAAGACAATTGGTTACATGGCGATGACTCAGTGATGAAGAGCACTGGCTGCTCTTCCAGGGCACCTGGATTCCGCTCCCAGCACCAATATAGTGGCTCACAACCATCTGTAACCCCAGTTTCAGCATATATGATGCTCTCCTCTCCTGGCTTCCTCAGGCTCCTACATTCATGTGGTGCACATGAAATCACAGAAGTATAGACATATGTGAATAAAGGTAAAATTAACCAAATACTTAAAAAAATCTATTTTCTACAAAAAAAAATTTCTTAGGTGCAAAGGTGTTAGTTATGAAATTGGCCCTAAATGTGTGACTGGCAGAAGATGGAATAGAGACAGGGCTTGCTGTAATTCTTAGGCAGTACACTTCACCCTTTACTGCCTCCTCTGTGGTCTAATCTCTTCATACTGTCAATCTATTACAGGGATGACAAGCAATTGGGTGTGTGCTCCAGACTGAAACCCCGTGAGGACTAAGTAGCTTTATTTTGTTTCTTGGATCCAGAATGTGCCTTCTTTCAGCCCTCTTCTCCTTCTTGCCTCTGATAGAGAAAGCTGAAAGACTTTTGTCTGGTTTAATGTTTGTGTTTATCTGATCCACAAAGGGAGACAAATGACCTCAAAATAAAGTAGGGTTCAGATGAGAAACAAGCAAAACATGTGACTTAAAAAAATAAACCATGGTCTGGGGCGTCTCTAAGACAAGCTGTGTACCTGGGAGACTATAGGGATGACTCTAGCTGAGACTCTTAGTCATGGAGAGTTAAGAGGCTGGGCCTCTAATTATACCAGACTCCAAGTGGAGGAAGGGGAACACCAACCCATCCACAAAAATTTCAACCAAAATTTACCCTGCCTGCAAAATTTACCCTTGCAGGCAGGGGTAAAGATAAAGGAGAGATTTAGGGAATGCCCAATCAATGCCTGGCCCAACCTGAGACACACCACATGGGAGAGAGCCAAACTCTGACACTATTAACTATAGTCTGCTATGCTTATAGACAGGAGACTAGCATAGCTGTCCTCTGAGAAGCTTCACCCAGCAACAGACTAAACAGATGCTGAGACTCAGAGTAAAACATTGGGCGGAGTACAGGGAGTCTTGTGGAAGAATAAATGGAAGGATAAAAGGACCCAAAGGGGAGAAAAGCTCCACAAAATGACCAACAGAGCCAACAAACAGAGCCCGGGGGTGGGGGAAGTTTATGGAGCACCAACCAAGGACTCTGAATGGCCTGGACCTAAGCCCCTTACACATATATAGACAATGGGTAGCTTGGCCAATATGTGGGTCCCCTAGAAAGAGGAGAGGGAGATGTCTCTGACATGGTTTCATTTTCCTGTGTTTCCATCACTTCTTCCTGGAGGGGCTGCCTTGCCAGGCCACAGGAGAGGAAGGAAGATGTGCTAAATCCTGATGTGACTTGATGTGCAGGTCTGAGTTGGGGAGAGGTTCCCCTTTTCTAAGAAAAAAGAGAGTGGCCATGGGGGAAAGTGAGAGGGAGGATGGGAATGGGAAAAGAGGAGGCAAGGCCTACAATTAGGATGTAAAGTTCATTAATTAGTTAATTAATTAAAAAATTAAAAATCAGCATAAAGAACAACATTTATAATCCAGTCTAATCACAGGACCACCACATTCAAGAAAAACAGTTTAGCTGGAGATTTTTGTATAAGAAGCACAATTTTTGTGGCTATAGAATATGTGTCTTTCTTTGATTATGAACTAAATATTCAAAATGAAATCCCAGTGTGTGGAAAATATGGCAGACATTTTTTTTCGTTTGTTTGGTTGGTTTGGGGCTTTTTATTTTAATTTCTATTAATAACAATTTATTCACTTTGTATACCCCCTGTAGCTCTCTCCCTCCTCCCCTCCCCTCCCAATTTTACCCTCCCTCCCCCTTCTCTACTCATACCCTACCCCAGTTTGCTGATAGTGGAGGTCTTCCTTCCCTTCCTTCTGATCCTAGTCTATCAGGTCTCATCAGGACTGGCTGTATTTTCTTCCTCTGTGTCCTGGCAAGGCTGCTCCCTGCTCAAGAGGAGGTGATCAAAGAGACATTTTTTATTGAACCATTTTTTTCTGGATTTTATGAGAAATTTGAATTCCTTTATCATTTATTAAAAATCAGTGTGAAGCTGACCTGCCTAAATTACCTCATGTTAAATTCATATCCTAATAAATAAAATGAGAAGTATAGCATCTTGTTAATTATGGGAATTTTAAAACTTTAGCAGAGGGAGCATTCTCAGCACAGCCCACAGCCCTTGAGAAAGAGCCCCTTCAGTAGCACAAAGCTGGCATTGTAGTATTCCGTTGCCCTGTGTGTCTAATCCATACATCTTCTAGAAATCAACAAGTAAGTGATGAAAATTCACTGCCCCAAAATCACTGGGATGAACTTGAGTTTTCCACAATTTGCTGAACACATATATGTGTAACTTAATCACAGAATCTTTTGATCTTTATTTTTACCATGAATTAACAAGTTTTCATAATTCATGAAATGCTCTAGTAATGAACTATAGAAATGATCCCTGAAAGCATAGTCTTGCCATGAGATGTTCTAGAGGCTGCTAAAAGCAACAACCACTCCCACCCACCTTGAAAGAGAGGAGTTTGGGATAGAATGGAGATATGCTGAAATGAAATTGAGCTGTGGGTTCTTCTAAAGAAGACTCTGAAGACAGTTCTTCATGGAGCTTGCATAGTTTGGTTCTCAATCTTGTTCAAGATTACTTAGAATCTTACTATTAGCCGCTGTTTGGGGTCATTTTTTTTACTTGTTTTTTAATTTATTTATTTTTATATCAATCACAGGTTAGGTACTTTGCATCCCAGGTGTAGCCTCCTCCCTCATTCCCTCCCACCCTCCCACTCCCTCCCTCATCTCCCTCCTCCCCGCCCCCTCC
>CM053757.1:28761273-28848341 GCA_028658305.1 Pachyuromys duprasi | reverse complement strand
ATCCTCTCTAGGTGTGTAGATTTCAGCTTGACCTTCCTATCATATAGGTCTATATAAGATCGCGAGTCTTAATATCTGCTCTGATACATCGCTACATTGACCCCCCCAGAGGTCCTCCTTGGCATGCTCCTGTCCTGTTGCTTGTTTTCTCCTCCACTCAATGTCCATCCTGTTTGTTCATCCAAACAAGCATTGGGGTCATTTTTTGTTGGCATGGATAGGAGTTTAACAGCGCACGTCATTTGGCAGCATACCTGACTTATACCCATGGACTTTATAAGATATTGCTTGAGATTTAAGATCACCACAGGGCTCAAGAGGCACGACTTAATAAGGGGTCCTTTCAAATCTATGCATTTATGATGTTTGAATTTCACTATCCCATGTAAAGGCCAGTTTTCACATTTGGTCAAGTTATTTCAATAAATGTTGGTTGCCTTCACTAATTAGGATCAAAATGGGTTATGGTTAAACTCTGGCATGTAGACAAATGATGTTTATAACTAGGTGCATAAATATCCCTGTAACTTATTCCTTATATTAAGACAAGAACTGTGCTTAAATTCATGCTGTGAAGAAGCAATGATATACCGGCCAAGAAGCAGCAAGATTTCTACTTAGATGTGTCCATGAATTGCTTGTTCTTGTGAGTAACAGATTTCAAGAGTTCTCTATTTGCATCACTAGTACAGAGACATTAAACATTGAGCTCTCAATAGCACTTTTCAACAATGTATTCTCAAAAAAGCCACTTATGTTGAATTTCTACCCAAACTCATTACTTTTTTAAATGAACTTGTATTTATTTTCTCATTTGTGTGTCTGTGTGTGTGTGTATGTGTGTGTATGTGTGTATGTGTGTGTGTGTGTGTGTTTGTATTTTCAGACTTAATTTTCTCAGTCCCCCATGTTCTGCTCAAGTGGTCAGGCTAAGGGCCAAGTGTCTTTGTGTGATAAACCATGACTTCAGCCCACAACCTAATTTTAAATATACTTGAAATACATATTTTTAGATCTTGAAGACAGTACAACTATGAACTTACTGTGAGGTGGGTCTTCTCTGAGTCCTGGTGTGTTAATGTTCTTGGTCCTTCCTGAAATTGAGAATTCCCGATTTCATTCTGTTGTCTTTTTCTCATGATAGTATCTTTTAGCTTTTTAAAGAGAAATTGTGGTTCTATATATAAAAGCATATTTTCATTTGATTAATAATTTAAAAGGACAGGGGAATTTTTCTAAAACAATGCAGCATGATGGTTAATAAGTATTTATTTTGCTCTATCCACTGCTGAATATATATGTACAGACATGTACATACATAACTTTATACATATATTAAACTATATATATATACATACATGTACAGATATACATATGTTCTTTAAAAACCAATATTTTAAAATTGAATTACTTTTGCAGATTTCAAAATATTATAAGGCTCATAATTAATTTTCTGTTTTAGTTATTAGAATTCTGTATCTGCTCCTCATGTTGTAATCTATTTTGATGTATATTGTAAGAATCAGCATACCATTTGGGGGCCATAACCACTCTAGATTAATAATACTGAGTTAGAGTTTCTCATCTTTCTCATTTAGAGCTTTGAAACACAACTTTTTAATTTCTCTTTTTAATTTTAGAAATACACATTGGTGCAAGGATTCGAACTCATGGCCTCCCAGGCAGGGCACTGTCCACAATGAAGTCTACTACCCACCCTCAACATAACTGGATTTGAGATGCATTGCCTTATACTTGCTCTTCTCTCTGAGCTTCTCTTCTCTTAAGCTTTGCTTTAGCACTCTCGCCTGTCTGTCTCCATCCAGTAGCTCTGACGTGGGGCTGTGCCTTTTAAATGTTCAGACTTGAAGGGTGCGCTTACTATTGCTTTTCATAGACACCTCTCTGCACTGACCCGGCTGTTCTGTAGCCATTCATCATCTTCACTCCTTTCATAACTGGCTTCTAGCCCTTTGGAGGTGGAAATATGCTTTAGCTGTCATTGCAATTCATAGAAGCTAACAACTTAAGATGAGTGTCAATCACTGCAATCTGAAGTTGCCTGGAAATTACAATTCCAGTTTTTCTCCAATTAGCATATTATGATACATTAGAATGGGTATATTTTATGTTACTCGGAGATTTGCTCTTAGAGAGGGCATAGAGAAAATACTTCTAGAAAAGAGGATGTGATGAAGAAGGCAGCAGGTGTCCTGCCAGGTCTGAACTACCAGTCAGGGCTCTTAGGAATACTGGTAGAGGGTGGGGTAGGGTGTGGGGCTTAGGACAGGAACAGGGGAATGAGGCACTCTGCTGTATGATATTTAGTAAAATTAACCAATGAGTATATTTATAAAGTGGGGGAACTTTTAGGAGCATAGAAAAATGACAAGTTTGATGTACAGATTCCAGGGAATGTCCATGCCCATAAAAACACAGTTGTAGAGGCAGATGGCCAAAAGAAAAGCAAAACCAAGATGGACGTTTTACAGAAAGTGCGTGTGTGTGTGTGTGTGTGTGTGTGTGTGTGTGTGTGTGTGTACGAAGCACGTGCGTGCGCGTGCACATGCACTACTGGAATGAAATGCTGGGTAAGCTTCCTACTACTAAACTACACTCTGGATACATTAATGCAAATTAGAGAGGTCAAAACAAACAGTAATAATATCAGAATTATGTCTCAGGTGCTTCATGCTTCGCTGAATTATCTCATTTTATTTCCTCCAATAAAAAAAGAGCTTGCTTCATTCCTCTACTCTCTTTACTGCTGAGGAAACTACCAGAGTAAACCAGTTTTCAGAGTTAGCCAGGAAGAAGAAGGCAGAGGAACCTGTGTGTCCATGCTACAGCTTTGCAGCTAGTCATTATGTTTTTCCACCTTCTTATTTTGACAGCTTTAAATTTAGCCTGCTTTCTATTAGTCCACTATAAACAAAGAAGTAAGTACGGGAGGAAAAAGAAGAGAAACCGGGGGCAGATCCACTTAAACATTTGCTCATCCATTTTAATTGTGATGTGCCACAACAAAGGAGTGGGGTGGTTCCAAGTACAACTTTTAAGTGGGACCTTGCATTCATTTCTGCAGCTAGCCACCTGCTCTTGGTCTATGTGGTTACACAGACACCTGCCAGCAACCCTGCTGTTCACTCATCCCCTTGCTCTTTGCATTTCAAGAGATTCAGGGTGTCTGCAGGCAGGAACTCTTTTTTTCCTGCCAAGTGCTGAGAAGGTCACCAGCTTACCCTGGCCAAATGTTGAAGGTGACATATCAGAAAGAGAAAGCTTTCCTAAAGGTCTTATAGAAATGAGAGCAGACCCTAGGGACCTGGTTCCTACCTGCCCCCACTTTGGCATCCTCCCTACACCTCTGCTTCTCCTGATTTTCGGCGGAAAGGATCGTACCTGATTTTGATAATAATGGCTATCAAGCTGAACAATCCAAGAATAATAATTTCACAATGATCATCTTTGCCATGTTCCTTCTGAAATAATTGTCATTCTTCAGAAAGAATTCTCGTTTTCAAAACTGAGCTTTAGAAAGAAAAGGAAGCTTTGGAAAATGCCTCTATTTAAAAATTATTAAACAGATAAAATCCCAGATTTAACATATAGCTGCATCCCACTTTAAAACCTGATGACCATAGTATTATTATTTATAATCATTAATTATTAATTCTTTTTTTTGAAAATAGAATAAAACCTGCATGTTTCTAATTCATTCTTTTTAACACTCAGTTATTTTCTTCCCCTCTGGATGTTTGCCATATGAAAGTACAGCTTCTATTTGTTTTTTTTAACTTATAATGTTTTTCTTCAAACTTTTGTTTTTTTTATTTTATTTTTTGTTATCAATCACAGGTTAGGTAGTTTGCATCCCATGCGCAGCCTGCCCACTCCTTCCCACCCTCCCCAACCCTCCCTCATCTCCTCCCTGCCCCCTCCAAGTCCACCAACAGGGGAGGACCTCCTCCCCTTCCATCCAACCCCAGCTCATCCTGTCTCCTCAGGGCTGGCTGCAATGTCCTCCACTGGGATCCAGCTAGTGTGTCACTCCCCGGCTTGTATGGGGTAGGGTCAAAGAGTCAGCCATCAAGTTCATGACTGAAACAGTCCCTGCTTCCCTCACTAGGCCCTCCAGTCCTACACCAAGCTATCCTGGGTCCCATCTGCACAGGGGTTCCAGGACACATCCACTCCTGGTCCTTGGTTGTAGAAAACGTCTCATACAAGGCCCCTGTGCCCTGTTCAGTTTAGTCATTGTGGAGCTCTTGTTCTCTCCAAGTTTCACCAACCTCCTCCATTTCTATCATCACTTCTTGCCCTCTACCAAAGGCTTGATCGTGAGTCTTAATATCTGCTCTGGTACATCTTTACGTTGACCCCCCCCCCCAGAGGTCCTCCTTGGCATACTCCTGTCCTGTTGCTTGTTTTCTCCTCCACTCAATGTCCATCCCATTTGTTCATCCAAACCAGCATTGATAATATCCACCTGGGTCCTCCTTCCTGTATATAAACTTTTGTTTTTTAAATAACTATTTTCTTTGGTATTTTCAAATATGCTTAAAATAAAATTTCTAATGTACATTAAATAAATGCAATTATTAAAATAGAAATTGCTTATTTATGTTAACACCTGCAACCATATCAGACACCACCAGCCACTTCCTTCCCACCCTGTGGCCATGTATTTCTGATTCCCAGGCTAAGAAAAGACAAGAAGCTTTTATAGATGATATTAAAGATCTGTGGAACAGTCTTAGTCTCTGATGGATACTATTTTCAAAGTAAATGATATATGAATGTGTGCACATTCTTGATCTCTTGACTTTAATATTGACAGTTTCTAAGGGGAGGCATCTTATTTCATCAAAGCAGCAAGGGACATACAGTGAAACAACAAGGAACATATAAAGAGTAGAAGTCCTTTCCTTCAGAATTCCTTGAACCTGAGCAGGTATCGTTTGTCAGATTAGACCTCACTTTCCTGTGCGTTCATTCTAATAGAGCTATGATATGTGGCTGACTCCAGCATGGGTTGGACATCATGAACCCCAAAATCTGAACTCTGGTGTGTTCCAAACTGAAAGATATCGTGAGTAGTGACATGACAAAAGTAGAAACTTCACAGCACAGAATTCCATTCTAT
This sequence comes from Pachyuromys duprasi, assembly GCA_028658305.1. NCBI lineage: Eukaryota > Metazoa > Chordata > Mammalia > Rodentia > Muridae > Pachyuromys > Pachyuromys duprasi. Next base: position 28,843,195 of record CM053757.1, on the reverse strand, counting down.
GAACAAAACCATTGCAAATTAGCCCAGTATGTTGGCTCATAAGTGTGATCTCCCCACTCAAGAGTTCGAAGGAAAAACATTGTTGCACATTTAAAGACAGACTGTCTGTGCTACACCATGACAGAGGATAGTCTGGGCTACCTTCTCAAAACCCAAATAGACAAAACAAGAACAGATACAAAACAAAACTAACAAAATTACGTTCAAAATGTGAATGTAGGTATATATGATATATAAATTTTGTATCTAACGTTGCTCTCCTTTTCAGACATCTCATTAGGTTTATGTAAATACTCATAAATGCCAAATAGAAAATAATTTTGGCCCTAACCATTCAAGACAACAGACTTAATCTATATTACTGTATGAGGGTCACTAAAATCTTAGATTTCATTTATTTGTATTTTTTCATGTAAGGGTCTTTTACCTGCATATATATCTGTGCACGTGTGCATGGAGTGTTTGTGGAGGCCAAAGCAGGGAGCTGCACACCCTTGGACTCAGGTTGCAGGTGGTTCTTAGCCACCATGTGGATACAGGGGTTTGAATGTGGGTCTGTGGAAGAGCCAGCAGTGCCCTTACCCTCTCAACTCTTTCTCCAGTCCATGAAGGTCAGTTTCCTTTTTGAGGATTTGTCGTTTGTATCTTCTGGACTGAAAGAGATCCTTTTTCCTGTTTATGTTTTTGCTTTTCTCTTTTCACAACACTTACATATTGGAAAGAATTAAGCTTAAACAAATAGAAGTCCTGCCACGGCCCTCAGCTTTCTGGCAAGGTGGTTTCTAGGTCACTGGAATATGCGAGCTGCTGAGAGTTCTTTGTTTACCGTGTCCTTAAGCCATAGAGGTCGAACTAACAAGGTCTAATGATGGAAACTTTTGGTCAAGTCTTATGCTTTCTTTACATAGTGAATTTGAAACATAAAAGTCAGATACATTGGCATCTGACATATCCATATGATTGAATTCCAATTAAAAAATTAAAAACAATGGAATATAAAAGCCTGCTGAGTTCCTAATTGTGGATACACTGTACATACATAAGCCATTGCTGGGAAAGGCGACTCTGACTCCTCTGGAAGAATATAATTAGAACTTGCACATCTGGGTGCTCCCTAGTCTGACCTCAAATCCCATCCCTAGGCTGACTATAAACTGCATGCTTTTGATGCTATAAAATGTAAGGGAGAACCACTGGACCATCATAACTGAAGAGCTAAGAAGTCAGGTGTTTGTGATTTCATTGTTCAGCAATTGAACAATTGCTTTGGACAGTTATTTAAGTTTTGTGGATTTCTGTTTACAAAGCCGCAATAGCACTTTTATGTACCCTGCAGGGTTCTTGTGAAAAATTAGGACCATTGCTGTCCCACGATGTTCTGGACCACAAGGGACCATCAAGTCCGATACAATTTCATTTACCTGTCACCCTAGCATTTATCATTCAGAAGAGGGAGGCAGGTGGATGGTGAGATGTAGGCTGCAATACTTTATCTTAATTTTGGTGAGGAAAGACTATAGAAGTTGGAGAGGATGGAGGACACCAGGAGAACATGGCCCACCAAATCAACTAAGCAGACTCACATAGGCTCACAGAGACAAGCAGTAAGCATCAGGCCTACGTGGGTCTGCACCAGGTGTTCTGCATGTATGTATGGCTGTTAGTCTGATGGCTTTGTGGAACTCCTCACAGTGGAAACAAGTATTTCTGTGCTCTTTTGCGTGCTCTTAAGACTCCTTTCCTCCTATTGGATAGTCTCATCCAAGTTCAATAGGAGGGCTTTTGCCTTGTCTTATTATACCTTGTTTTTTGTTTTTTGTGTTTTTTTTTTCTGTTTGGCCATTGTCTTTTGGAGGCCTGCTCTTTTCAGAACAGGACATGGGGGTAGTATGAGTCTGGAGAAGAGGAGAGCTGAGAAAGGGGAGATAGCCAGAGCTTGGAGGAATGGGAAACTGTCCTCATGATGTGTTGTATGAGAAAAGAATGTATTTTCTCTCTTTCTCTCTCTCTCTCTCTCGTTCATTTATTATCTCCCATAAGATACATCCTGACTGTAGCTTCCCATTCTTCTGAGTTCCCCCACATCCCCACTCTCACAAAACCACTCCCTACCCCCACACCCATTCTCGCACCCTTTCCATTCCCCAACCTGTCTCCAGCTGGAAAAGAGAACACCCTCCCCCAGAAGCCAATAAAGCACAAGACGGTATAACAAAACCATGTATAAGGCTGAGTGGGGCAACACAGTAAGAGGAAAAGGTGAGGGAACAAAGAATTAAAAATTAGGTTTTTGGGGTATTGGTTTAAAGTTTAAAGCACAAGCCTGAACAAAGACCAGCCCAATGGAGACCTATACAGCCACCAAGGGGGAGGAACTAGTCTTACCACAATCTTTTCCTGCCCAATAGAGATACAGTTGCTAGGAAACTGACCCAGATGGCCAGGCCAGAACAATTTATGTTCTTGATGCCTAAAGTAAACCAATCATTTCAAAAATCAATATCCCTCACCCAATCGTGTAACACCAAGGCTTGGTGCCTCCCAGATTGCAGTTTTGCCCTTTAAAAACCTTGTTCCCTTATACCGAAGGTCCACACTCCTCCTTTTCATCAGGGAGATTGCTGCAACCCAGGCTCGAGCTTGTATTAAATAAACCTTCATGTGTTTTGCAATGGACTCAACTTCTCGTGGTCTTTTGGTGTCTCGCTACCTAAGTACAACAAAGGGTTTGAAAAACAGGGAAAAGAGTCAGAGACACCACTCCCACTGTCAGGAGTTCCCCCCAAACACCAACCCAACAAACATAACACATTTGTAGAGGACTTAGTGCAGACCCTTGCAGGCTCCGTGGTGCTTCAGTCCCTCTGAGTTCCCATAAGCCCTGCTTAATTGATTCCATGAGCCACGATCTCCTAGTGTCTTAGAATCCTTTTGCTCCCACAACTTATCCTCCTCTTCTGCAGGGTTCGAAAGTTTCTAGGGGAGGGACCTTAGGGATACCTCCTACCTGGTCTCTCTCTCTCTGCCTAATGTTTTATATTTTAAATTTTTTATAAAAAGATATTCTTCATCTGCTGGTGGGAATAGAAGCAGGTGAAGATCTAAAAGCATATGAAGAATCTATTTTCAACAAAAAAATTAAAAAATCAGTAGGCCTTTTTGAAGATAAATGTTTTGTTTGATGTAGCTAGTATAATCTTTATTTAACAATAAGATTATAGCCCATTTATCTACTTACCTATTTCTATTTATTTGTTTGTTTTTTATTTATTGTGGTATGGGGATTAAACCTAGATCCTTGGCTAAGCATGTATGTTCTACCACTGAGCTGTATCTGGCCTATATCATCTATCTTGATTACTAAGCTTTTGATGTCCCTCTAATCTGTGGCCAAGGGCACAGCTTCACTCACCTCACCTTAGTTTTGGCCCCAGTGAAGATTAACAGTAATGATGAAAGTAAATTGCACAGCACGGGGTCAGTATCTGAGGAAGTACTCAATAAATAACATGTCATTGTTGCAAATCTTGCTTTTGTTATAGTAAGCAACCTGGAGAAGACTTTGGCAACTGAAAGCTATTTTAATGCACATTAAAGCAACGATCAAAGAAGCAAATTACCACGATATCCCCACACAACCTTCACCAGGCGCTGGGTAGTATCTTCAACTTGAGGAGAAACATTTTGTTTATTCCCATGTGCAGCCTGCAAAGATTGAGCAGGACCTGTGTGCTGCTCTTGAATTTGTTATTATGACATAGAGTAAAGGAATAGGCTAGAGGCTCTTTCTGAATGTTAGCACTTATAAGAAAAGATGTTGAATTTGTAAAGATTATCTCAAGACTCAACACTCCAAGAATTGAAATGTTCAGGGCATGGTGGTCTGGTTAGATAGATTTATCCAGAGAGGTGTTTTTTTTGTTTTTGTTTTTGTTTTTGTTTTTCAGCTTTAACACTTGCTGTTGAAAAAAATCTCAATAAATGTATTCTCTGACTTTTATACCACAGTAACCTGGGGAGGAGGAACAAGAAACCTTTCATTATTGTGGACATATGTGGTCTTTGGTCCAAATGATATTTATAGAAAATGTTTAAAGACAGGGCTGTGAGTTTCAAAACTATACCCCCCCATTAATTATTTCCCCCTTGATTTGTAACTTATATTTGGAGAGACAAAATAAAAATACATTTTAAACAGTGTTTTGTTTTACCAGTTCCTGAAAATACAAAAACAAAGTGATTAAAGCTACAACTTCTGAATGTTCTGCTGACCCTAAAATGATTGAGTTCAATCACAAATAGTAATTATGAAACTTGTGATGAAGTGCCCATGGAAATCACTGGATGGTAGATCTTGAGGAGCTTCTAACTCTAGACATGCCACAAACATTCTTCTCATGACCCTCCCATATTTTGTTTTATGCATTTTGTCTATTTAGATGCTTCTCAGGTATGTTCTCCTAAATAAATCAGGAAATCCTATAAATTGTCTATGCATTTTGTGAACCATTGTGGCATTTATAGAATCTGAAAGTACTGGGAGAAATTTGGATGTATGACCAATCGGTGAGATACATGCTTGGCTCCTGAGACTTGCAACAGCTTTCTAGGTGATCATTATGCATGGTAAAGGCAGAGAACCATTGCTCCTAGTTTAATCCCAAGGTAGGTGAAGAAGTCATCAGAGAAGCCGTGTTAAATAGTGACATGATAAAGTATTCATTTGCCCATGGCAGAGACACTAGACTTTTAGGACCACAACAAGGCCTGTCCTAGGAAAACTGGGAGAAGTTGGTCATTGTGGTCAATTGATTGTTTGTGTATATGAAAAGCTAGAATATATTGCATTTACTTTTGTTTTTACTGGCTATACATTATTTTTTGAACGATTTCCTTTAGGCTGCAGGCATGACCACATAGATATGGTTATCTTTCGGACCATAAATTTGGCAAATCCAATAAGATACCCAGTTAGGGTTGACATTTTGTTCTTGCTCAGACTGCTGGGTTTGATTATACTGGATTGTGTGATCCATGACCTGATTCTCTTAATTCTTTCTCATACAGATGTTATGTGAGCAATGCTACTAAAAAATATCAGGGGCTGAGGCTCATTTCAGAGCCCTTTAAAGTCACTTATTTTATTTTTTACTTGTATGTTTCCATTTACTCAGTTACCATGAATCTCTGTTTCTTAATGCAACTGCATTTTTCACACATTTATACTTATGCCAATTAGGCTCATTTCTCAAAACATTTGATGGGCATTTCTTTTAGCTCCAGGGACAATAGCAGTATCATAGATGCCACTGACAGTTGATTAAGAAAGTTAATAGAGATGACACAGTGATTATGTTTAAGTGTGGCTTCATTTAAACGCATACTTTGAGAGTTTATTTCTAAGGAGATAAAGTAAAAATTTCTTCAAAGAAATTGGGTTTGTCTTTTGTGAAATTGAAATAAAAACCAAAACATTTGGCAATTCGTCTATCTCAAATGAAATCTAATGGGCTGGTGGGTGGTGTTTTTTTCCAAAGGTAAGAACTCTGCACAAATGATTTGTTTTTAATGTCACAAAAGCTCATGCTATATTGCTTTGTTTTGTTAAAGTTCCTATAGTGAAGACTCAATTACATCCCCATTCACAAACAATTAGGTTTGTCTATTCAGATACAAACTGTTACTGTCAACATTTTGCAGCATTATCAACCCAATAAAAACATTCTGAGTTGCCTATTTATGAATGCACTTATTTTGTGAATTGTTTCTTACATGATTTAGACTGTAGCATAACTGTTTTTTCCACCATTTGTCTTTCTTTGTAAGCAATGTTTTCTTTATTTATTGACACAACTTTCTGGGTAAATCCTAGGAGCTACCTCCAAATTTGGAATTTCTTTACTGAACCAATAACTCACTCTAAAATGTCAAAGAAGTTCAGAATCCAGTTAAATAATTGTTTCTGAAGGTTCTACTATATGTGGCGGATATAATAATGATAACATCAATGTATACTAGAATACAAACTTCTGTCCATGACAATGTGTGATGTGTTCAGTATTAATCCAGCTGATATTTCAAAGCCTTTGCATGTAAAAACTAGGTAGACTCCAGCCTTAACAATTAAAAACTTCTAAGAAGGTGGTATCCTTAAAACCAACAGATTTTTCTTTTGATAAAAACCACAGTGAATTTGTCTCTAGAGTATGGAAAAGTACTGGGAGGTAGACATGAAAGAATGCCTGAAAGCTCACAGACCAATTAGCCTGGTGCATTTAATAGTGAACAGCAAGAGAACCTGTCTCAAGGAAAATGGGAATCAAGGACTGACACCCAAGGTTGACATTCATATGTATGATGTGCTATGTGCATGCATGCATGCTCTCTCTAAGACAAAGGCTTGGTCTTCTGTTTGTCCTCAAAATAAGAATATATGGGTTTACTCTTTTGATTTTGGATGAAAAGTTCTGTAGACACCTATTAGGTAGGAGAAAACAAGCAACAGGACAAGAGCCTACCACAGAGGGCCTCAGAAAGACTCTACCTAGCAGGGTATCAAGGCAAATATTAAGACACATAACCAACTCTTTGGCAGAGTGCAGGGAATCATATGAAAGAAGGGGGAGTTAGTATGACCTGGAGAGGACAGGAGTTCTACAAGGACCAAATGTATCAGGGCACAGGGGTCTTTTATGAGACTGTCTCTCCAACCAAGGACCATGTATGGATATAACCTAGAACCCCTGCTTGAATGTAGCAAAAGATAGCTCAATATCCAAGTGGGTACCCTAGTAAGGGGAACAGGGACTATTTCAGACATGAACTCAATGGCTGGCTTTTCGACTCCCGTGCCCCCCCCCCCGAGGGAGGAGCAGCCTTGCTATGCCACAGAAGAGGACATTGCAGCCAGTCCTGAAGAGACCTGATAAGCTAGAGTTAGACGGAAGGGGAGGAGGTCTTCCCCCATCAGTGGACTTGGAAAGGGGCTGGGAGGAGATGAGGGAGAGAAGGGGGACTGGGAGGGAATGTGGGAGGGGCTACACCTGGGATACAAAGTACATAACCTGTGATTAATAAAAAATAAAAATAAAAAATAATATATGGGTTAAATGACTCTCGTGATCACTTAGAAAGTAAGCAGCAATGCCAATACCTGGATCAGACTGCACAAGGGAAACACGTAACTTTGCCCTTGTACTAGACACTAAAATTCTCAATTATGAGCAGTCTTCCAGGTATTGGGTAGCTAAGAGGAAAAAGCCAGAACCGCAATGTAGCTCAAAATTCTGCAGTTTCAGTCAGTGTGAACATTGTTAACAACACTTTCTCTGCTGCAGCAGTAGCCTTGCTGACATAAGCACTCTGAGTAGTGCCTTTCCTTCCAGTCCCTGCACCTCTAAGCTAAGTTCCTGGTGTCATGCTTTCCAATGAAGAAGACAAGTGTGACATCATTTTGCTTCTGACAATGGTTGGAAGACATCATTTGACAGTCTTTCCCAAATTCAAACCAATGACTGAGTGAACTCTTTTGCATGTAGCTTTGTTCTGTGTCACATTCTGCACACCCTACTGCTAATTTAATCCAGTCATTGGAGAGGATGATTCTGCTGTTTCTACAAATCCTCAGCAAACTGCCAAGTTCAAGATCTGCTAAGTTATGTTAAGCACAGTCATATGCAGATGTCTGGTTAGTTTTCTGAGTAAAGAGCCAAAGTTTTACATATTAGAACAACACATCTATTCATGCATGTCTATTGTTTCTTGGCTGCAATTTGCTTCTGAGAATCCAAATGCACATGTGTGGGACTATGCATTTAGAGGTTCTTATCATAAGAAGCATGAACACAATGGTCCGTAAAATTATGACAGTATCTCCTAAGTTATCAATGAGCTATCTGGGAATTGAAATAACCAGGCACATAACTTAAGCTTTGTGATATGTCAGCATTTTTTCCTAATTTTTAAAAATCACTTTTTATTAAAGAAATGAAAATTTACTAACCTTTCACTCAACACAAAATAATGATGGAATTCTAAGCCATTTATATTCAGCTGGGGTAACTTATTTATTCAGGTGCCAAATGTAGAGTGTTAATGGATTAAAGTATATGGGCAAAGTGAGCAATTGTACTGTAAATGTTACTTAAGTGAATTTGGCCTGCAAGGGTATTATTGATTTATTTTATCTAATTTGGTTTGTATTGCAATTCAAGCTCAAGACGGAGGGTTGAAGTCATCTGTCTTCTATAGGTGAAATGACTCCAGGTCACTGAGGAACTAAACTAAATGAACAAGAAGTCACTTCCTCTGAGGAAGCTATGAGAATGGAAATGTTTTCCAGTGGGGTGGGGCATAAAGAAGGAAGTGTTTTTCTTCTCCCAAGGACATTGTGAAATCATATTTTACCAGGTGGAAGACAGACAACCCCCACTCTATGCAGCATTTGGCTTCTCCATCAATATTAAAACAATATCCCTCTTAATTGCTGAAGATGGTGTTCTGCAAAGGGAGGCGTGGAGCTTAGGGATGCTGTTTCCCATCGATCACCTTATAAATCAGCAGAACAGAGGGAAGGTGCCTCCTTAACTGATGGATAGGGAACACTACCAAGGTTTTCTGATTCACACCCTCCTTATGTAGAAAAGAAAGAACACATAATAGGCACAAGAAAGTGGGGCTCTTTCTCAGAATATTTTTCTCTAAACATGATTTCAGTTAATGCTAAGCTGGTTTTGAGTGATGGGATGTAAATGATGAAAAAAAACAAAAACTGTTTCTTACCTTTAAGCCACCATCAAAAATACCATTCTAAAGCCCCAGTCTAATCATTACTGTCAGAATTTGTGTTGATTGCAAAGAAAAAAAGAGAATAATTAGCATATAAAAATAAGGTTGTCGGAAAGTAAAGAAGTTTTGGTAGAATTCAGAAGTGTGGGTCCTAACACATTTCTATGAGACAGGGAAGGACTCTATAATTGGATAGGGAGAGTGAGGCCTGTGGAGACCTGGTGACCAGGCTGTGACCACCTGGGGGGCCATTGCTGTTAGTTCTGAGCTGTAGAAGTGGTTGGCATTGTGTACCAGCGTTCATCCCCTGGTTTTCTGCTTCTAGGGTTGCAAAGAGATCTATTAATTAAACAAAACAGTCAGACAGAACCCCGGGAGTCTTCAGATATGAAGTCTCTAATGACTCCCTGCACAATGTCCCAGACCTGGAACATCTGTTCTGCAGATATAGTCACGTTCCACTTCTCAGTTCCAAGGTAACAACTTATTTCCTTTATGTTTTATTATTATTATTTTTAAATCACATAACAGCTGTCCACGTATTTCAGAGGACAGACCTTGGATTTAAGCCCCAGCCAGAGACTGTTATATAGAACAGTCTCCACACTTCACTGTAAGCGCTAATTAGATGCTTCATACACAAATACATAAATTCACTTGTACACTGATGAATTTCTGTTGCCAAAGATCTTCAGTAAAAAGGATAGGGAAGTAAAATTAATCCAATGGATTTTATCACTTATTTTTATGTGAGCTCGGACAAGTTTTACAAGAGAGATTTGTGTGTCCGGTACATTTAGATTGTGAGGTCTTTTAAAAAAATTTTTTTTTTCTTGGAAAAAGAAAGCCAGTTTTCTCAATCAAGAAACATGTAGCCCAGACAACCAGAGTTAAACCCAGAAGACCTGGAGCAAAAGGAAGAGAGATAATCCCTTGGTGACAAGTTTGGAAGGCCCTAGGGAAAGAATGAAAAGCACCAAGGAAAAGATAAAGGTGACCCAGTACTTCACTGCAGCATGGGATAAATTTGTCTCTTGCGTGAGCCTGCGGCCAGCAGAGAGCAGTTACCCTCTCCTTTGGGTGGCATCCTTCCAATGTGGGATAGCAGGTAAATGTCAGAGCTTCTCCTCCTCCTACTTAGAAACACAATTTCACGTGCTGCTTCTTTCAATGCTTTCCCCCTTTCTTACTTTATCCTCATTAGACACACAGAAACACTGGCTGTGTTTTAGGCCCTGGAACAAAACAGAGAAGGTCACATCTCTTATCTGCTTTTATGCAGCTCACAATCTTGTGGGGAAACTGTATAATTAAAAGGCAAGCAAATCCATAATAAAGATAATTTTGAGTAGCAAGAGTTGCTATGAAGATTATAAATATAATAACATGATAAAGAATTATTGGGAGGAAGAGCGATCCTCTGGGCAAGAGGCTGATCATGAACTGGCCTCCCCAGTGAGGTGAGCTAAATTACCTCAACGATGGGAAGGAATTAACCACATAATGCTTGGAGGAAGAGATTATTTTTTTTTTCCAGAAGAAAAGCTAACACGATAGCTTGGAGGCCAGCAGGAATTTAAGGGAACAGAAAGATGGTCACAGGATTTAGGGTATAGTGCTATTAAGAGACAAGATGAAACAAGGAGGTTAATGGGTAAATCATAAAACATCGTACAGGCCATAAAATGTACACGGACGGATTTTCTTTACTAGTTCAGCACTGATAGAGTTTTTTTGCATAACATCTATGTTCAACATATTACACCAAATACTGAAAAGATGCTGTTTCATGACAACACTGTGAGAAATGCAATAGTATTCCCATTTGGAGATAAGAAAACTAAGACTCACAGAAGCTAAATAAGTCCTTCAAAATGGTTTGGATAGTAAGGGGTATAACCATCCACACTTAACACTGTCATCTAAAAACCTCATTACTTTTTCAGTTTAAACTGTTTCTTTTGATCTCACTTTTCTGAGTTAGCTTGTAGGCTATATACATAACACAAATGAAGCATAGACAAAGGCAAATTACATTCTCAAACAAGTCCACCAACAGCCCGAAGGCCAGGAGAAACTATGTGCATGATAAAAACAATGCTTAGAGGTGGAGGTCAATGATAACTACCATGCTCAATGGTCTCCATTGATTGAGCTTCCTCAATACGGTCTATACTCTTTATTGTAGCCAGACAGAATATCTCCATGGTAGAAAGACTTCATATTTGTATATGATGTATTCACATATGCATGTATATGCAAAAGTACACAATTCACATCATATCTATACCTGTGTAAGTTCGTATGAGTTTTGTGTTGAGGAAGATTGCATTTACATATGGTCAAAGACATTTTGAGGACAGTGGTGCTTTACCAGAAACTTGAGATTATCCCATCAATAGATAGTGTCAAGTTTTTCCTCCTATAGAACTCAAGACTATGAGTGGTTACTAGATTAAGTAGCATGTTGAAAAGTTTTTTATCTGGGCTATAAAATGTGATATAGGGCCTGGGAGTGTAGCCTAATACCAGATTTTCTGTCTTGTTCATGTGAGTCTCCGGATTCAATACCCATAACCATGATAACCTTCTTCTTTACTAAAGGTCTCCACAATAAATCTCATCATTTTTAAACCACTTATATTTTCTGTAACTCTTATGTAGCTCTGTGCAATATTAGTTGTTATCATCATCATCGTCGTCATCATCATCGTCGTCATCATTATCATCATCATCATCATCATCAGTTTTTTTCCAGAATGTGTCCATGGATGCTCTTCATATTGCTCTACCACTACCTCCCTTATATCTTTAGATTGGAATTTAAACCTTGTGCTATATCATAATATAACAAATAACTTGAATGTTTGCTACCCCATAAAATTCTATATTTCTTCAAGACAGAGGCCATGATGCCCTTTTCCTTATCTCTTTTACTATTCAGGGATCTTAGAACCATGTGGACTCAACATCATACTCTGAGGTGAAATGAACTGGTATGCATGTGTCCAATTCCTTTACTGCTTACTTATTCATTGTCCATTCTCCTGTGTGAACAAGAACACGGCCCTTGTCTGTCACTACTTGAGCCCCTGACCTTAAAATAGTTACTCATACAGCAGAGGCACTGGGACTCATTTATGGAATAAAAAGAAATTAATGAACGAGTCTGTGGATGAATAGATCAATCAGCAAGTCACAGCATCATTTGGAATTGGAAAACATGTGCTTCTGTCCTTAGATTCCCCATGCATTTCCATATTTAAGAAAGCCTACGTGTGTACAGAATGCAGAATTTAAACCATTTCTTGAGTGGGATACAAATTGGACACGTGGGTAACTAGTTGACTAGGTAACATGGAGATATTTGAACAACAACAACAAAATCTCTTGCCTAGAGAAAAGCAGGTGGAATTTGCCTTTTCAACATTTTTGTGCCAAGCCACATAATTTACTTCTCACCCGGGAACAATTTCTTTCCCCAAACCGTCATGTGAGTTTCATCACAGCTGTGGAGTTAGAGTCAAAGTCGAAGTAGATATTGCTGTGTCACTTGCTGGGAAATGACTTTTTAGTTTGAGTCTGTGTCCTTGTCTGGCAGCTTTCTTATTTGTGTTTAAAGACACCCACTGCAGAGAGATACACATCTGTTCCTGAGTGTGTAAGTGGACTGTGGAAGGAATATTTTTGTGTATGGCTTTCAATTCTTGCACTCTTTAGCTCTCCAATACATAAATTTTGATTTCTCTCTTTCCACCTAGGAATCAGAAGTTGCCTGTGTATGTATGAATTATACCCTTGAAGCAGTGATACTTAAGAGAAATGCATGGCTGTTTTAAATCGTCCGTAATAGAGTACTCTGAAGCAAGGAGCCCTATCCCTACGATGCTGGTGTCTTCCATACTCCCTACTCCTTCCCTCCTACAAAATCTCCATTCTTAACACCATATGGTGAAACTGGAACATAAAATACTGCCTGTCCTGCTCTTTTATATTACATCTTTCCCTTCTGCTGCTGGCGTTTCATGAGAGGGAAAGAGCTTGAAGCAGAAATAAAAGTGACAAAGGTTACCACAGAGTAGACCAGGGCAAGTAATGTGGGGTTCCTATTATTTTAGCCCCAGAAGAAGAATGACGAGGCTTTCTACTGTGGCACCATATAACCACTTCTCATTCCTGAAGGTGACTCAGACCCTGGACTGACAGCACAGGATATAAATGCGGAAAGCAGCTTTTGGTGCTCATGGCTTCCTGGCACCAGTCATAGAGACTGTAATGTGATAGAAGATGAAGAGGAAAAATAACTTTAGCATCATTTATATGTAGGTAGGTAAGAACCACAAGGTTTGGATGGTTATGTATCATTCTTCTGTGCTCATTGAGCTAACGCTAGAATCATGCAATCGCTATACAATTAGAGATGTGCTTCTCTGAAAAGTCACACTATTTTTTACTCTTGGGATTCTCTTTGAGACAAGTGAATGCATTCCTGTAGGATATGAAGTATTGTCACACAAGGACTCATTCATAAGAATTTGTTAATCTAAGGCCATTATAAGTAATTTGATCCTAATAAGCAATTTGTATCCTACGGCACTGTTGGATAGGGCATTCAGTTAGGGAAATATCAATAAGACACTGTAAAGGTATCTCTCAAAGAAAGAGCACAAGTCCCAAAGAAAAAGGACAATGTCCAGAATCCAGTAAAATCTATCACCATACTTGCCTTGTGTCCATTAAATGTGAAGTGAAGGCAAAGGATAAGTTATTTTAAATAATACTTAACTATCTTGTCCTCACTTGATTCTTAGAAGCAAAACTAAGAGTACTGTTTCAGACAGTGACTCATGATGTACAGAATTGGGGTAGAGATCATAACAGAAAGAAAAAAAACAATACCACACGGGAGTAATCATAATCTATAGGGTTTAGTCAGTGTTTCCTTTCTGATAAATAAATATTTTATTGATAATAATTTCAAAAATGTCAATAATCATTTTATTGATTTATGTAAACTTTTCAGTTCCTTGGCAGAAGTACATATGTTCAACAAAGATCTGGATTACAAGTTCAGATACTTACTGTCTGCTTATGAAAAAACAATATGTCATCCATTTTTCAGACTATCTTTGTTGTCATACATAACACTTTAAACACTGGTATCAGCAATCAAGAATCCATAAAATTCTCCTACATATTATTTTATGACCTTGTGGCATTTTGAAATTCCATCTCTAAGAGTCTTTATTAACACTGAAGTTAAATATGATGTCTCATTTAATGTTAATATATAATCACCAGATCAGCTGAAACTCAACTAATGTTCACTGAGTTAATTATTTATGAATGAAGTATTTTATTCTTTCATCTTTTGCATACTATCTGTATACTATCTACCATTTGGTTTTTTTCACCATTTTTATTCAATTGTTTGAGCTGCTGAAAACCTCACATTTCAAAATATAATCCGATACTCTCTCTTTCTCTTTCTCTCTCTGTGTATGTCTGTGTGTGTGTGTGTGTGTGTTTGTGTGTGTGTGATGGAGAGGACACTTCAAATATACAACTACTGAGTATTAACATGAATTGACTGTCAATGCAATATAAAATAGAAGGTGGAAAAATGGCTGCTATAAGATGAAGGCAGAAGTTATGCCTTTACGCTAAAACTATGAAATAGTTTATTGTGATAGGGTATGTGTGTATGTAATAGAAGAGACACTTAAATCCAAGAAGAATCATGTTTTACAGATTCATATGTCCTCAGTATAGACTCAATACACTGTGTCATGAAGGAAATAAGTTTTGAAAAGTTTTACTGGAATTATTTAATGGAATCATCTCTATGTGACTTAAAAATATATTGATTTCTAAATATTTCTAATTTAAATGCATTTCACATGCCATCTAGGTAAGAATCTAGGGCATTGTTCTTCAATTATCTCTGTTAGATGGGGATAACACCTAAAATTTTACAGAAAATGATGTGTATTCAAGTGGTAAGTAAACTGACCATTCTTAATGTCTATCATTATCATGTATTTACTGCGCTGGCACAGTTGAAAGTGAAGAAGTTTCCAATATGACCTTGAATGACCCGATGTGATTGGGTTTTATGCTTGATTGTTTCTTCCTACAAAGGATCACCGCTAGACTTCTGATCAAAAATTCTACTGTAGACTGGGGACTTTGAAACCACATACTTTAGGCAAATGAAGGGAAGAGGACAGCATTTCCCATTTCTGACATGACTTCACATTTTCTTTGGAAAATTTAAGCCCTGGCATACATTATATGCTTTCTTCTTTGCACCTGGTCATACACCCTTTTAGCAAATGCTTGCCATTAAAATGATAAATGGATGCTATTAAAATACTTTAATGCATAGTGCACCAAAAAGTGTCTACTTAGAAGCTAGTTTCCCTTCAGAATTTTGAAGAAGATGCCTTCTCAGCTTTTCTTTCTTGGCACAATTCTTAAGAGAGTGGGGAATATGTATGTGCTCGTATTCCTCTAAGGGTCCACCAGAAATACCATATTGCTCCTAGAACTTCGAGAGACTTTTAATGAGATAGTTTTAGTGGTAAACAGCTCACTCTTGCTCCTTTGCACCTCCATTATGAAGTCTGTGAGTTTGATGGAGGTGAAGTGATAAACACTATGCTTTGAGCTAATTTTACTTTGCTTACACCTTGTTTTCAGAGGTGTTGTTCTGTAGTGTATGTTGTTTCTGAGTGAATGAAACATTACTTTACAAATTTAAATGTTTAAAACTTTGTTAGAAAAGAAGGCACATTTTATGGAAGTCAATAAAAACATCAATAATTGTCTAAGATATTGAATCCTTTTGAATAACACAGAAGTTTTCTTCTCTAAAATTCTACGAGAATAATGGTTTTGTAAAGACATGAAGATCGATTTTTATATGCTCTTTGAAACTGCCTTGTTCCTGCAGTTCTGTGTTTCAATGTGTTTACCATATTATTTTATAAAATGATAAAGAAAATTTTGTGATTTCATCTAATTATGACAAATTTGACATGGAAACGATGTCACTTGCTTTAAATAGTAAGTTCATAATTTTATTCACATAATTGTTGGATACGTTAGATGAAGAGGCCATCATCATCACTGGTTGAGCAATTATATGAAGTACATGCAACAACTGCTCATTAGACACACATGGAGGTAATAATGACTTTTTTGTTTTATTTTTGTGGCTTGAGTCAGGGTTTCTCTGAGTAGCCTTCGCTGTCTTGTTCTTGCTTGGTAGACAACTTTGGCTTTGAACTCATAGAAATCTGAGTGACTCTGTTTTCCCAAGTGCTGGGATTACAGGCATAAGCCACCTCAACGATTATTTATTAATACATCATCTCTTTATGTAATTTAGGCTTCAAAGTAATGATCTTCTTGCTTCTCCCTCCTAAGCATCGAGATTACAGGTATGGACCATACATGCAATTTTTAACAGCCCTAGTTACACATATAAAGACTCTTTGGTATTTTTGTCTGATATTTGGTTTTATTTGTAAACTGTATTTTTACTTCATTCCCTTTCTTTTTCCTACATTTGTCTAGGTAAGCTATATGAGGTATCTCTAAAAAATGTCAACAATTTTCCACATCCATTTTGCTTTCTTTCTGATGATAAATATCTCCAGTTGTTTGAATTTGCTTGAATATCAAGAAAGCTTTTAGTAAGACCTCTCTGAGAATCTGAATAAGAATGAGCTAACACTAACTTCTTACCTTCCTCATGGATCCCATTGTCAAGCATGGTTGGTACAAAGTTGGTGTGAAGTGGTACAAAGTGGAAATAAATAACTAGTTCCCCCACAGGCAGTCGTCCGGACTGCCTTCCATCATCTGTAATTTCTCTGACATTATTTGGTGGATATGATTTATCACCTTGCTACTGCATGAATCAGCCGTGAAATCTCTATGACTCAATGGTACATAACAAAAGCAATCAGGAAAGTGACATTTGAATGAAGGGTTAGTGGGAGGTTGTGAATGAGATTTCATTAACTTAAAGAACAAAGGAGGAATAACCCCCACATTTTTTGAAATTTCTTATGAAGTCATTATTTCAGCTTATTCTCTTCATCAATGAATATTCTAACTTCAAAAATAATTATGATCACTGGGAACAAACAACAAATAGGTATTTATAGGAAGAAGCAAGATAGACTTATTCTCATGTTACATTTAACCTTATATTTTCTCACTGTTCAGAATGGCCCTTTTAAAAATTTTGCAAATCAATTTTCTGCTGCTTTAAACCTTGTTGCTAGACACTTGTTTTTCCCAGGTGGCAAGTTGGTAGAAAAATGAATTTATTCTTTCATTAAATATTTATTACCTCTGGACTCTGTATCAGGCATTGTGCAAGACAATGGGATTGAAGGAATGAGGAAGAATTCTTAAAATGAGTTGTACTTATTTTTTTTTTTCTAGGCAAAAATCCCATTAATTTAGATTGGGAAATTCCCCTTTGTGAATCTTTGGAAACATTTCATATATAAGCAATTGACAATATTACATATGAATATTCAGTTCATGATACATCTATTCCTGCCTGGAAATAAAAGATGAGGATTGGAATGAAATATCACTGGCTGTTTTGGAATGTGCTTCTCATAGTCCTGCTAGTAGTCTGAGAGTTTGTATTAAATATCATTTTCTTGTTTTTGCAAATGAGTTTTTACCTTCCTCTGGGCTTCCACTGAAGCTCATTTCATTGAAAAATGTCAAACAACACCATTAGCCAGGAATTGAGATCTGCTTCTCATTGTACCCACAGGAGAATCAAAACGAAAAGAGTTCTCAAGAAAAAGTCACTGTTGGTGAAAACATGAACAAAAGCACATTTTCAGAAAGAAGCTAAATTCTCTGAACAATAACCATGCAACATTTCCTCTATAGCTGGATGACCTGGCACAGTGTCTGGAATAGAATAGCAAGAGAATTACAATATTTTCTTCTAAGCATACTGGGAATCAGGCACTATGGTAAAAGCTGAGCAAGATATGTTGATGAGATGAATGAGTCTTCACAGAGGAGCATGGCATAAACGTTTCCTGATAAAGTCTGCAGATGTTTTCTCAGCTCTCAGGAGAAGAAGATGCCAAATGTGAAGAGACTTCGTATTTTGGGATGAGTTATGTTCTTTCAACTCTAAGGAACAGCATAGTCAAGAACACAATAGGAGTTTGATTAAGATCTAGGCACTTATGCAATACCTAGGCTGAGATATTCCATTCTTGATTGGCCTGAAAATAGGATACCACCACATAATGATAACACCATAATGAAGAAAATACAACTACAGAGCATATGATGTATTTATACCCATACTAACTTGAGACTAAAGATCAGAAGCTCATCTCTGGTCCTGCCCTGTTTCAATTTCCTTCTCCACCTTATTTAAAGCCATTATGTTAAAATTATGCAACTAGCTTTCTAACTTTCATCACATAGTGTGATCTGTGATTAGGGTTCAGGATGAAAACTCAGAAAAAAAGATTGGGAAAAGTTTAATGTCTCTACAAATTTAGGTTATTCACTCAGGGTCAAAATGACTGTCTTCTTAGCATCAAATTAATGTCTCAGACATTAAAGTAAATCTTTGGCAAACGATATCAACAGCAAAGATCTCAAGGGAACAATCTCTAATTTCTAAAGGAGTGAAATTATGATTTCTCTCACCCTACCTCTGTGTGTTTGTGTGTGTGTGTGTGTGTGTGTGAGAGAGAGAGAGAGAGAGAGAGAGAGAGAGAGAGAGAGAGAGAGAGAGAGAGAGAGAGAGAGAGAGAGATGCAGCAGAATTTGATTTTAGGTATCTTCTTTAATCTTTTTTCACCTTAGTTTTTTTGAGACAATCTCTTTAATTTTTTTATATATTACAATTTATTCACTTTGTACCCCAGTTATAGTCCCCTCCCTCGTCTCTTCCCACTTCCACCTACCTTCCTTCTTTTCCCCTTATCTTCTTTCCCTAGTCCACTGATATGGGAGGTCCTCCTCCCCTTCCATCTGTCCCTATCCTATCAGGTCTTATCAAGAGTGGCTGCATTGTCTTCCTCTGTGGTCTGGTCAGGCTGTACCCCACAGTGGGAGGTTATCAAAGTACCAGCCACGGAGTTCATGAGACAGATTCTCTTACTGAGTTTGGAGCTCTCAGTTTGCCTGGAGCCGCTGGTGAACAAGTTCCAGAGATCCTTCTGTCTCCATCTTCCCAAAGCTGGAAGTATAGACACATATTATCATCACCAAGGATTTTTTTTCCTATTGAGCTTTTTTTTCAGCATTTATTACAATTTATTCAATTTGTATCCCTGCTGTGGCCCACTCCCTTATCTCCTCCCAATTCCATCCTTCCTCCCTCTTCTCTGTCTATGCCCCTCCCTTAGTCCACTGAGAGAGGAGGTCCTCCTCCACTTCTGTTTGACCCTAGACTGTCAGGTCTCATCAGGACTGGTTGGATTTTCTTCCTCTGTGGCCTGGCAAGGCTGGACCCTTCCCTCCCCTCCCCCCAACACAGGGAGGAAGTGATCAAAGAGCCTGCCACTGAGTTCATGCCAGAGAAAGTCCCTGCTTCCCTTACTAGGGACCCCACTTGGAGACTAAGTCTATGGGCTACATCTAAGCCAGGATTTTAGGTCCTCTCTATGCATAGTCCTTGGTTGGGGTATCATTCTCCTCAGGGACCCCAGGGCTCAGTTTTTATGGCTCTGTTGGTCTCCTTTTGGAACTCCTATCCTCTCCAGGTCTTTCTTACTCCCCCTTCTTTCATAAGATTCCCTGGACTCTGCCCAAGACTCTGCTGATCAAGGTATCAAAGCAGAGGTTGAGAATCACCTAGGATTTTAAAATATGAATCCTGGCGTATTCAACACAGACCCTCATATTTGTACCAAATGAGCCATCTCCCAGGCTCTCAAATTATCATTTATTAATAATCATGTGCAAGGAAGAAGACTTAAATAGGATATTGAGTGGCTTTTGTTAAACAGAAATGTTGGCATTAGGGAAAATAAGTGATCGAAGGAAGAAATTCAGTGAAGAACTTCTTGACTACAAATGTGTCCTGTAGTTTTGTGTATCAATCTCAAGCAAGAGGTAGAAGAATGCAAAGTGCTGATAGTCATAAACTTTTACATGTTAACTGTTTCCATAAACCCCCTTCACTGCTAAAGATATCATGCTAATGTAAATGAGATTGAAAAAACTGGTTTCACAACTCTAGCTCAAGATGAATTAACTCTGGTCCTTTCCACAGTACATTGTGCTCAAGCTCAAGGGTCCATTAACTGGATGTATAAACACAGTTTCACGTACTCCATATCAGCTCTTGTGTGCTGTGCACAGGAGGCACCAAGTATTCTTCTGTTGTGCCCTCACGGAATATCCTCATGGTGGTTAGGATCATTGTCTCCTTCAAGCCTTCCTGTCAAAAGCAGAACATCTCTAAGTGGAAGGCTATAGATCAGTGACTTGGTAAACCAGCTAAGGAAACAGTGTATCACAGCCCATCAGGTCTCTGAAAATAACCCACTTCAAAGATGTTGAAATCAGAATTAGGAACCAGAGAAGCATTCAGGATGTGGGCCACTTCACATGACCATTTTAACTGACAAGAATTTTTCACTTTAGATCTGGCTACAGAAGTAGCTTTCAAACTATTTGACAGATCATTGTTGGATTGTGGTAATACCATATAATATAGCCAATGGTTATTGAATTTTATGTGCCTTGCTTTGAGCTAAGAACATATATACATAGTATCAGCTAGTTTGTTACATTTTCCTAATAAATTGGTAATGATATTTTTTAATCACATAAGTTTAGAGAAGTAAACCCACTAACCAAAACTGCAGAATCAGTTTGACCATCAGACACAATTGCAAAGCCACATTGCCCCCAAGACCCCACTCTTCAGACTGTAGACAATATTACTTCATAGCCAGAAGCCAATATAGAGGAAGTGTCTCCAAGGGAAAGTAGTAATTCTCACTATTGAATATGTGTTAAGTTCTTTAAGGAGAAAAATATGCATAGTTGGAAGCTCTCAGTCTGTTCCATCTATCTCTGACTCTCTGTTTTCTGTTATATGCATATGTGTACATGTTCTTATAGGCATACAGGTAGGTATAAGGTTCATCAGTTGTCTTTCTCCATTGTTCTACATCTTGTTCTATTTGGGACAATGTCTTTCAACAAACCCAGAACTCACTTTTTTTTTTGGTTAGACTAGCTGCACAGAAAGGCTTCAGGGATCTCCTGTCTTTACATTCACCAGTATTGATGAAAGTATGTCTTAGCACTATGTTTTTACGTGAGTAGTCTGGATCAAAATTTAGGTCTTTGTGCTAATTACTTAAACACTTCTCCAGTGAGCCATTTCCCCTGTCCCCAGGAAGCACTGCTTTGTGTATTCGTTCAGTGGTTCTCAATCTTCCTAATGCTGTAACTCTTCATAACAGTTCCTCTAGTTGTGGTGACCCTCAACCATAAAATTATTTTTTATTGTTACCTCATAACTATAATTTCACTGCCGTTATGAATCTTAATGTAAATATTTCTTGGAGATGGAGGTTTGTCAAAGGAGTTGCAACCCACAGGTTGTGAACTCTTACATCTCTTGGTGAGCTATCAGACCATGAGATAGTTTGATAATGGTTTGCAGGTGAGATGGAATTCTGGGAGGCAGGACCTGATTCTGATTGTTTAGTAGAACTAAATTCATCCAGGGACAGATCACTAATCAGGAAGATGGAATGGGAAATGTTCTGTACAAGAAATGACAGCTGCTGCTTGAAGGAAAAAAAAAACTCAGGGAATTGCAAGTAATCTCCACTGAGTTTTAAAATAAATCAGTGGGCTACAAGGACACATGGAATACATTTAATAGAGAAAAGCCTTTTAGGTTTTGGAAACCATTAAACAATAGCAAAGCCATAGGGATGTCAATCAGAAGGCTTGCTTGTAGCAGCAGAATGTTGAAGTATTTGTATGATTTAATAGATTATTTTTCACTTTTCATAAAAAGAACTGCATTTGATGTCTGGGAAATGTAATTTCAGGAAAAAAAACAGGTATAAACTAGCTGTTGGCCTTATCAAATTTAAATATTTGAAAAGGTATAATTCATGCAAATGTTTAGTGGTTTTCCATTGTGAAAGGGCAAAACCTGCTCTGGCTGGTATTTACTTTTGTAATTAGAAGAGCTTGAGTGATGTGAACAATTAAAATAATACAATACCTTTACAAGACAATTAATCTTTCCTTTGTGATTCATCCTACCACATCCCAAGTTGATAATGTTATTTACCTCCCAGTTAAGGCAATGTTAGAATGTAATTGCACCCATTTGCTTTGACTATCAAAGGAGAAAAGATCATGCAATTTGCATCTCATATATCTAGAAATTAAACTGAAGGACTGACCACTTGACACTGCAGAAGTTCGTGAAATGAAGCCTGCTGAGCTCAATTTGTTGTGGCGGCTAAATGATTCCTCTCTCCAATCTGAATGCATGATGAAACTTCTATTAGAACACTGCGCTATAATAATTGACAACATAATGAAACTGCCAGAGACAAAAATGCAAACTATTCTCTCCTGACCCCTAAGCTCTGTGCTTCAGACTCAGAATGGAGCAAATGCTTTTTCCAGATAAGAATCATTCCCCTTAAATCTACCTCTTCTCTACCCATCAGTGGCTGCTCAGATATTCTTTCAGACACCGGTATCTTTAGAATCTCACAACTGATAGTTAAGAAGTTACATTGCATTTACATTTGTTGAGGGGAGAACAAGTATATAAATGTACCCAGGAAAAATATCTGAAAGCAGCTATTCATGTCTTCTATCACCACCATCTTAGAAAATGAATATATGTAACACATGAACTAAAATTATGGAAATGTTACCTTAGTGTGATGCTGTTATGAAATAATTTAATTTCCTTAAAATACTCTGAGGATTTCAGTTTGGGGGCACATTTCTTCTCTTCTATAGAAATTTAATGAAGCATCATCTTTGATCATTGGAATCTCTCATCCAAACACATAGGCTCTGCTTCTCTAAGTACCATCTCATTCTACTGTGATTTGGCCTCTATAACCCTTTCAAGATGCACAACCAGCAACAGTTTCCTTTGGTCTCTGTTCCCCACTGGAGTTTGAGATGGTCTTCTGCACTTGTCACTTCTGTACATCAGGTCAGCTCTTCCATGTTCTCTCAATTCTCTTCTCAGGAGTTAGTTTTTCTTTTTCCCTTCTCAAGTTTCTTTCTTCCTTCTTTGATGAAAACTTGGATTTTCAGAGTTTTGACTTAATGCCCTTTTGCTTTGTTTTGCTTTGTTTTTTTCTTTTTCTTTGTCTCTAGTCTCATTTATCCCCATTCCAGTGAATTACTACATGTTGTTTCCATGGCTTTCACTAAGCTTGATTCCCAAGCTGGATCTCATCTCTCAATATCACTTCAATATCTTCAACCATTAGTTATTTCTTCCTGAATACCACAAAATACCTCAACTGTTTGAAAACTGAGCCCATATCTTTCTTAATCTTTCATAATTTTGGCTCCATAAGTAGAACTACTATTCATCCTGACTCCATCTTGTGCACCTAAATAGCACCTTGACCTAATTGCAAGGCCTGTTATTTCTGCCTCTTAAGCCCAGCCTATACTACCTCACATTTAGATTCCTTCTAAAAGTTAATAAGAGATGTTTCCACATCATGTTTACTAAAACAAACCATTTACTTTATTATGGTTAAAACATGTTTGCAAAACTATTCATCAGATGCTAAAGCCAGCTGCTTGTGTTCTGTTGGTCTCTCAATTTTCATCCAGTTAGGGTCTGGCTTGCATTTCCCTGTTATATCCATACACTGTACATTTAGCACTGGCTGATCATCTTACCCTTTTCTGACCCCTCCTTCCTACTTCATGCATTGTAAGAGAAGTTCTCATTTTATATACTTTTATGATTATAAGTAATACATGACATATTAGTTACTTCTCTGTGGCTGTGATACCCAGCAGGGTATCAAAGCAGATGCTGAAACTCATAGCCAAGCTTTGGGCAGAGTACAGGGATTATTATGAAAGAAGGGGGAGAGAGAACACCATGGAGGGGACAGGCGCTCCACAGAGAGCAACAGCATCAAAAAATCTGGACAAAAATGTCTTTTCTGAGACTGATATTACAACCAAGGACCATGCATGGGAGGAGATGAGGGAGGGGGTGGAATTGGGAGGGGGTAGAAGGGAGCTACAGTTGGGATGTAAAGTGAATAAACTATAATTAATAAAAATAAATTAATTAAAAAATAAAAGAATTGCAGAATTTTTGATTTCAAAGATTTGGGATTTAACATAATGAATTGAAAGAAAATTTCCATTTTTCTGTTTCTATCCTTTCTGTGGTATGAAATGATATATTTGAAAAATAAAGGAGAAGGTTCTTTTGGTATGGATATTATTTTTATCCAATATAATACATTAACTTCATTCAAGAAAGCTTATATTGGATTGGGTCCAAAATGACAAGGGGTTATTTAAAAAAAAAAACAGTGTTCATGTGTCATGTATGTGAGTGTGTGTGAGTGTGTGTGTGTGTGTGTGTGTGTGTGTGTGTGTGTGTGTGTGTGTTGTGGAGAGCTGGCATGGGTTGGAAGCATGAGTGGCTCAACTTTATACCCACGAATAAGCAGAGCGACTCGTTTGTTCCATTTTCTTCTTTTTTGTATTGACTTCCTCACAAGATTGTCAAAGAGAAGAATTTCGTAGCAAGCTATTTGAAAAGCCCCAAATAGGAAGAATGATTTCAATTGATCATAGCAGCATGGGAGATGTTGTATGTGACTGAACACGCTTTTGATATAGATTTCCTAAAAGGAACTTGCATTTTGACTTTTTTCAGATTGAATGGTTTAAAGTTGGCACTGAACCTATTATTTCTCTGGGTAGTTCTTGAGAGATAGGGTAGTGATTACTCTCTTCCTTCACTTCTAATTTTACCTTTTAATGAGATCATGTAAATATGCCTCATGTTAATGTCGAGGTGATTTAAGAATGGACTAGTAATATAAATGAGGAAAGCAGGCTTTCAGACTCAGCCTTTTATTTAATTGTGTGGCTAGTGGCAGAGCCAAAAGGCATTCTGTGGGGAGACTCAGCTTCTCTTACAGGAGTCTCCTCAGAAGCCTTTGGGACAGAACCAAGTACAGCCATCTATAAATCAGCTTGTCTCTTTCTGGGCCACATAACATAACTGGACGCACTGACTCTAGGCCATTTCACCCTTGGGTAGGAATGATGAAGTCAGGGCTTCTAATAATTGCATCTGATTACTGTTTCCAGTTTGAAGGTAGAGAAGGAAGCCAATGCACAAACCACTCTGACCAATCCAGAGGGTCATTCAGGGAGCATATCACAAGGTAAAGGCTCTCTAGTTTGGTGTGAGATTTCTTTGTAGTCGTTTAAAACAGGTGAAATATTGATGGTTTTTTAAATACAGCAATTCATTCCTAGTGTCTTTGTCACCATGATTCCATCTTCAGGTCATGTACATGTCCTTTCTCATGCCAGAAATGGCATGTCCAGTCTTCTGACTGTTAGGAGGAGGATCTCCGGAAAACTGCATATTTCAATACTGATGGCTGCAGTGTTCAAGTAGATGCTGTGCTCTGTTTGTATTAAAACACTCTTCACTGTTACAAGTGAAAGCAATAGTAAGATTGAGCTGTGCTATAAGTCATTTGTGTGGAAGTCCAAACTATGCATGCAATAGTGATAATTGTATCCTATTAGCAGAGTGAATTGTATTTAAACAATAATTGCAGACAAATGACATGTAAATCGATACATGAAAAGGCATCAAGCCACATGCACTATTGATTTTCTGCCATGTTCTTCTCTAGGTTAATGCTCTGAAAATATGATTTACAGCATTATTTTAATGACTCGCTTTCTTTGAGATTTGATAAAGTTCCATAAAAGTTAAGTTTTAATTCCAGCACTACCAAGCAACTTTCAAAAACGGAGTAACGAATTTATCACAAATGCAAATCGGTTGTAGAAAAATGATGGAGCTTTCCAATGCAAGAAGTTCATAAATATTTTTTGTTAGTTCACAACCAGCTACACATTGTACAAAGTTATGCATTTTTTCATATGAGAGAAAATGAAAATGATTTTATTATCTTTATATATCACTTCAAACACAGAGACAAAGAAGAAACCTGTAAATGAAAAACAACAGAGTAGAAGGAAAAACTATAGAGGAATAGCTGAATTCTCTCTAAGTTAGTGAAATTCAGTGTGGAATTTGATGTGACCTGAACTCAGCAAGCCAACTTAGGAAATTACTGGCGCGGTGAATTTTCCTGACTGATCAGGCTGAAAGTCTAAGATTTGTACTAATTGTGACATGGTTGAAGAATATGACATCTAGGGAAGATGAAGAAATTAGACTACACTCTAGCACTAGGAATTAGCAGAATTCTCGTGAAGTTCTCAGGCACTAAAATTATGTTTCTGAATAATTTCTACAAGGATTTTAAGGTCATGAAGGATTCAGCTGTCATAAAGATTGAGTTGCACTGAGATATGTTTATACCTTATGTTACTAATACAAACAGTATTTTTTTGCAGCATAAAATTCAAACATAGGCTAATTATGCTGTATAAATTGATGCTTCAAATAGATATGTACAGTCTATACATATGAGAGTACAGGGTCATTGACATAGGACTAACATCCTCTCCTTTACTGATAATTGTTCTACCAGAGGACAACTCTAGTCACTAACTGTAACAGATATTAACTCTGCTCTTCTCAGTTAAAGTCCTTTTTCTTTATAATTTCATAAAAGATTTCACAGATTTTAAAGTAATTTATTTACTCTTTTTATGTACCTGTGTGAGTGCTTGTATGTACACACATGCACCATGTATGACTGATGACAACTGAGGCCAAAAGATGGAACTACATGTGTTTAAACTGGGGTTAAACATGATTGTGGGCCTACCACGTGGGTTCTGGGAACCAATCCTCTGTAAGAATAATAATTCCTCTTAATCATTGAGATCGATTTACAGCTCCTGAATGGATTTCTTTAATTATTTTTTTTAATTTTTTGTATTGATTACAGTTTATTCACTTTTTTAATTTTTATGTTTAAAGTTAGTTACAGTTTATTAACTTTGTATCCCAGCTGTATCCCACTCCCTCATTCCCTCCCAATCCCACCCTCCCTCCGTCATCTCCTCCTTGCCCCTTTCCAAGTCCACTGGTAGGGGAGGACCTCCTGCCCTTTCACCTGACCCTGCTTTATCAGGTATCTTCAGGACTGGCTGCAAAGTCCTCCTCTGTGTCCTGGCAGGACTGTTCCTCCCTTGAGGGAGGGGGGAGGTCAAAGAGCCTGCCATTGAGTTCATGTCAGAAATAGTCCCTGTTCCCCTTAATAGGGTATCCACTTGGATACTGACGTACCATGGGCTATATCTGAGCAGAGGTTCTGGATTATATTTATACACAATCCTTGTTTGGAGATACAGTCTCATATAAGACCCCTGTGTCCAGATATATTTGGTCCTTGTGGGGCTCCTGTCCTCTCCAGGTCATACTAACTACCCCTTCTTTCATATGGTTCCCTGCAATCTGCAGAAAGTTTGTTTATGCGTCTCAGTATCTGCTTTGATACACTGCTGGGTAGAGTCATTCTGAGGCCCTCTGCGGTAAGCTCCTGTCCTGTTACTTGTTTTCTCCTACATCCAATGTCCATCCCATTTGTCTTTCTAAGTGAGGAATGATCCTCTTACCCTGGGTCCTCTTTATTATTTATCTTCTTTAGGTTTATAGATTTCAGTATGTTTATCTTATCTTATATGTATATATAAGTGAGTATATACTATGTGTGTCTTTCTGCTTTTGGGATACCTCACTCAGGATGATTGTTTCTAGGTCCCACCATTTTCCTGCAAATTTCATGATTTCCTCCTTTTTAATTGCTGAGTAGTATTCCATTGTATAAACGTACCACAATTTCTGTGTCCATTCCTCACTGAGGGACATCTGGGTTGTCTCCAGGTTCTGGCTATTATGAATAAAGCTGCTATGAACATGGTTGAACAAATGTTCTTGTTGTGTACTTGAGCATCTTTTGGATATATGCCCAAGAGTGGTATAGCTGGATCTTGAGGTAGCAGTATTCCTAATTGTCTGAGAAAGTGCTAGATTGATTTCCAAAGTGGTTGTAGAAGTTTGCATTCCCACCAACAATGGGAATGTAACCTCTCCACAACCTCTCCAGCATGTGCTGTCACGTGAGTTTTTTATCTTAGCCATTCTGATGGATGTCAGGTGAAATCTCAGGGTTGTTTTGATTTGCATCTCTCTGATGGCTAAGGATGTTGAGCATTTCTTTAAGTGCTTCTCTGCCATTCTGTATTCCTCTATTGAGAATTCTCTGTTTAGTTCTGTGCCCCCTTTTTTAATTGGATTGCTTGATTTGTTGCTTTTCAACTTCTTTAGTTCTTTATATATTCTGGATATCATCCCTCTGTCAGCTAAAGGGTTGGTGAATATCCTTTCCTAGTCTGTAGGCTGTGGTTTTGTTCTGACAACAGTGTCTTTTGCTTTACAGAAGCTTTTCAGTTTCATGAGGTCCCATTTATTGATGATCTTAGAGCCTGTGCTGTTGGTGTTCTGTTCAGGAAGTTGTCTCCTGTGCCAATGAGTTCTAGGGTCTTCCCCATTTTTTACTTCTAACCGGTTTAGTGTGTCTGGTTTTATGTTGAGATATTTGATCCACTTGGACTTCAGTTTTGTGCAGGGTGATAAATAAGGATCTATTTTCATTTTTCTGCATGGAGACATCCAGTTGGACCAGCGCCATTTGTTGAAGATGCTGTCTTTTTTCCATTGAATGGTTTTGGTTTCTTTGTCAAAAATCAAATATCCATAGGTGTGTGGGCCTGTTTCTAGATCTTCTATTCAGTTCCATTGATCCACCATTCTCTTTCTATGCAAAACCATGCGGTTTTTATTACTATTGCTCTGTAGAACAGCTTGAGATCAGGGATGGAGATGCCTCCAGATGATTTGTTGTACAGGATCGTTTTGGAAATTCTGGGTTTTTTGTTTCTCCTTATGAAGTTGATATTTTTTCTCTCAAGGTCTATAAAGACCTTGAAAGCTCTTTGAAAACTAAGAGACTGCAACAATATCTCACAGTATGTCCCGTGTAATTACATGTTGATATTTTGATGGGAATTGCATTGAATCTGTAGATTGCTTTTGTCAGAATAGCCATTTTCACTATGTTAATCCTACGGATCCATGAGCACGGGAGATCTTTCCATCTTCTGATACCTTCTTCAATTTCTTTTTTCAGAGACTTGAAGTTTTTCTCATACAGGTCTTTCACTTGCTTCGTTAGAGTCACACCAATGTATTTTATGTTATTAGTGGCTAATATGAAGGGAGTTGTTTCCCTAATTCCTTTCTTGGTCCTTTTGTCTTTGGTATACAGGAGGGCTTCTGATTTTTTTGAGTTAATTTTATATCACGCCAATTTCCTGAAGGTGTTTATCAGCTGAAGGAGTTCTCTGGTTGAATTATTTGGCTCGCTCATGTATACTATCATATCATCTGCGAATAGTGAAACTTTGA
Source organism: Pachyuromys duprasi (assembly GCA_028658305.1). Classification (NCBI taxonomy): domain Eukaryota; kingdom Metazoa; phylum Chordata; class Mammalia; order Rodentia; family Muridae; genus Pachyuromys; species Pachyuromys duprasi. The sequence continues at coordinate 28,813,716 of CM053757.1, read as the reverse complement.
CCTCTTCTGTTCCAATTTGTATTCCCTTGATTTCCTTTAGTTGTCTTATTGCTCTAGCTAGGACTTCAAGTACTAAATTGAAGAGATATGGAGAGAGTGGGCAGCCTTGCTTTGTCTCTGATTTCAGTGGGATTGGTTTGAGTTTCTCTCCATTGAGTTTGATGATGGCAATAGGCTTGCTGTATATTGCCTTTACTATGTTTAGGTACGTGTCTTGTATCCCTGATCTTTCCAAGACTTTAAACATGAATGGGTGTTGGATTTTGTCAAATGCTTTTTCAGCATCTAGGGAGATGATCATGTGTTTTTTTTATTCCTTCAGTTTGTTTATATGGTGGATCACATTGATAGATTTCCATATATTGAACCACCCTTGCATGCCTGGGATGAAGCCTACTTGTTCATGGTGTATTATTTCTTTGATAAATTCTTGGATTCGGTACCAGTAATTTATTGAATATTTTTGCATCGTTTATTCACTTTGTATCCCAGCTGTAGCCCCCATCCTCATCCCCTCCCAATCTCACCCTCCCTCCCTCATCTCCTCCTATGCCCTTCCCCAAGTCCACGGATAGGGATGTCCTCCTCTCCTTCCATCTGAATCTAGCTTATCCTGTCTCATCTGAAATGGCTGCATTGTCTTTCTTTGTGGCTTGGCAAGGCTGCTCCCCCATCCAGGGATTTTTAATGCCGTTCAAGTAAGTTTATTTCATTGATGTTGTTTAGAGCTTGCTATTAGTATTTCTTAAACTTATTTTATTTTTTTCTGACTTTGTTCTTGGATCAAGACTAAAAAGGTAAATGATGAGGTGTTTTGATTCATGAAATAGTTAACTACAATGTATAAAATCTTTTAATTACAAAACGTTAAAAAAGTTTATTTAATGTTAGTGTTAAGACAAAAATATTCTTACATTGTCAGAATCCTGCAAAAAACACACAGAATATAAAAGGAAACAACTCCTAAAAGATGGAAAAATAAATAAAGTCTTAGAAACACACTTGTAACTATAATTAAAGATTAACAGATTAACAATATCCTTTTTGAAAGCTAAGAGACTGCAACAATATCTCACAGTATGTTCCATGTAATTACATTAAGATCTTTTTTTTTTAGACTGAATGATTTTGAGTTATCACCCAGATACTACAAAATGAGCTGGTCCAGTTGCATTGTATATCTGAAAGTTCTGTCTGACTTCAGTCTTTCTTATGCAGATTTTGAAGTACTTTAAGGACTCTGACTTCAAAGCTTAATGAATAAAATTGAATGAAAGCAAGCTGAAATAAAACTGAGGTCTTCAGACTGTTAGTAGATAGCAGAGCAGCCTCCTCAAGAGTGTGCAATGGCTTCTCTGAAACTCTGAAGACCAGGACATGAGCCTGCCCCTAAGGGCAGAGAATGGATCTGAGAACTTTTCATTCCACTATCATCCAAGGTTGTGTAAACTCACTACAATGTTTTATGTTGTTCCCTTTGTTTTTGTTGGGTCATTTTCTAAAAACATAGTTGACTAAGATACAGATAAATGGAAGCAAGAAGTCTTTGTAGATTACTTTATAGATGGCGACTGTAGCAAGTCACAATGTCTATATTTTTAAAAGCTAGTAAATGAGGACTCTCAACAAGTTTGCTCTGTAGAAATGATAAATGTTTGAAGAAAGAAATACATATAACCAGATATAAACCCTAACTCAATAACATGCACATTTTTATTTTAATGTATTATTTAAAAATTTAAGGAAAAAAGTTGATTAATCCCAATAAGTTTCAAAAGAGAGTTTCAAACCACACAGAGGGTCCTGCTTAAACTCAGGGAGTAATGAAACAAAACAAAAAAGCTATGAATATGGGAAAAGGACTTGTAGAAAAGGGGGGGGACTGATGAAGATAAAACGGGAGGGAAGTAATCAGAAGGTATTATACGCATGTATGAAACTGGCAAATATAAATATAATAAAAAATGTTGAAGCATTCAAAAGCATAGGCAGTTATTAATGAGTTGAAAATTTAGTAAGGTTAGACATAATGATCAGCTAATGCCAAATATTCTTTTTTCCTTCATTTGTCAATCTACAAACTCTTTGAAAGGCACACATACATATATAGATCTAAGAGAGAAATATGAAAGCTTATGCAGTTTTATCTAGAGGTCTCAAATATTTGTGGGGGTTGCCTTATATTATCTCCATAATTTAAAAGAGAAATGCATTCCGCAATAGCAACTGAACATGCAACTATCAACCACCAAACCTAAAAATGTGTAAACAACATATAAATTTTTAAGAAAATGAATAAATGAATGATCATTTCTACAGCTTTGGATGTAAAACAAATATTTGGAATTTAATAATATTTTTTACAACACACATCCAATTCAGCTAATGCAGTAACTTGGGCTCACAAGGTCATGAATGCATGCACACACTATCACACACACACACACACACACACACACTCCACCCCTCAGACTCAAGATGATAAATGGAAACTGCAAAGACAAAAGAAGAAAAACATTATAAAATATTTCTCACCTTCTTTCTCAAGATTCCTCTCTTCTCTTCATAAAATAAATCAACAAGAGCACCATTCTTTTAATCCTTGGTGACAAACTTTGATGCTAGAAGCTGATAGAGTGAAGCAAAAGCTAAAACAGCAAAGCTCCTATAAAGGTTTACAAGCAATCTGGGTGACTATCACAAAGGCTACACTATTATTTCTGCACGTTCTCTAAGGTCAAAGTATAAGGTTAATTAATAGCACTCAGTCTAGCATATTATTACCGAAAAATGCTACACCCGCTCCTTCATCTGCTATAGCATCAATGGAGTAAACCATTTGCGACAGATGTTGAAAGGGAAATTTAGATAATCCAGTTTGAAATGAAAGTATTCCACTTCTGGCACCTGTGATTTAAGATTTCTCAATTTCTCAATTGCCATGCAAGGAAAGTCCACTTGAAGGCATCTGAGACTGTCAAGACATGTAACCCACTCATTAGTTTTTTCCTATAGAAAAATTCTCTTCAGTTAATTTGCTTTTCATAATCTGATGTGTAAACAGGTTTCTCTATTTTAGGTTTCTCACTGGTTTTCTAAATGTTCTACCCCCACCTCCAAGTAATCCCAGGAAATGGCTGTGCTGAGAGGAACTTTGCTATGGATAATATCAAATGTTCTTAGTGTATAGAAATGGTTTGGGGAAGCTGGCCAGCACTGCACTGCCTTCTGCTCTCTTGGGACCTCCTGTTCAGGCCCTCAGTGTCTTTCATATTTGTCTTACTTTTCTTTTGAATGTGACCTTTTACTATTATTTGATATGTTTGGGTATTTTGTCTGAATATATATCTTAGCACCATGAGTTGGTGGTGTCTGAGAGGCCAAAAGAGGGTGTGAGATTCCCCTCAGACTAGAGCTACAAATGGTTGTGAGCTCATAGGTTGGTGCTGTTCTGAGCACAGATCTGGGGAAACACCAGCGCTCTGAACTGCTGAGTTATTTCTCCATCCCTTTGTAGATCTTCTGTCTTCAATCCCTTAGAGGCACAAGCTAAAGTTACCTGAGGGCAGAACATTAGACCACATCTTACTCATGTTTGACTCTTGATTCTTTTATGGATCTTACTATTTATATTTGTGGCATTTCTTTAATTGATTTGGAGATCAAGTATTTAAGTTGAACCAAATTAGAGACTATTACTAGCTAATTTATAGTTTTTATCCTTAACTTGTTTATTTTCATGTCTATTATAAGTGTTAAATATGTGTTTCTTCAATCATGAAGGAAGTAAGTATACTTTAAAAATGCAGGCTATATTCTATCTAGAGAGACACACAAATACTGATGATAAAAGAGAATTAGATGTCATTTTGATTTCTTTCAATCTATTCATGTATCAGTCAGGATATTTTAGGCATTTATATAATAATAATTAGTCCCTATAATTTAAATATTCATGCATTAATTTTTATAGATTATTCATTTCTCACCTAGGCCCAATTAGTTGGAGCAACTTTTCATGTACCTTTATTCTGTATATTTGTACAGAGCAGAGTCTCTGTGTCAAGGCATGCCTTCAAGCCCCCGTTGTCAGAGGAGGTGAGAAAGGGTCAGTTATCAGAAGTTAACATTTTATCTGAAAGTCACACGTGCAACTTTTGTTCAAATTTATGTATCAACATCATTAGGTTTCAATTAACTTCAGGAGGATAATAGCACAAACCCACCACAGAAACAAGGAAAGTCAGGAACCAGATAGCCCCGGGAAAGTACTGATATCTGCCACTTTAAATGTTCTCTTAACAATTGGAGCCTAGCCTGTCTCTGTTGCTTGCCTTTGGATCCCTTTCCCATAACTGGGCTGCTTTGTTTGACTCAGTGTGAGAAGATCCAATTAGTTTGCTATGACTTGATATGCCAGGGTGGGTTAGCACCCAAGGAGAAAGAGGAATGGGAGGAAGGTGTGGGAAGGTGGGACTGGAGGAGAAGAGAGAGTGGGGCTGTGAACAGACTATAAAGTGATTAAATAGACAAATTAATGAAAAAATGAATACTGTAATCCACAGAGCTCAACCTTTCATTTCTTCTTTAGAGCAGACATTTTTATACCTTCTTAGGTTATGAGAGGTCCACTAAAATTATGCTAGGCCAAATATGGTGATTTGTAACTATGAAGTACCCAATACAGTGGCAACAGATTAAATAACTAACTTAAAGATAATAACACTAGCAAGGGCTTTGGGGAACCCACCAGGTATATGAGACATATGTAGACTAGCGTTCCTGTAGGTTACAGGGAAACAATGAAGAAATAAGACATAAGTAAGGGAAAGGCATTAATGGGAGAGGATACTTTTAGTGGTGCTGCAACTGGAGAGGCTAGAGTGGGTTGGTCTACTTTGCAGTGGACCAACTTCTTAGAGAAGGGGAGGGTGAATGCCAGGAGGAGGCATGAGCGTGGGACTGGGAGCAGATGAGGGAGGGTGTTGGGATCAGGCTGTAAAGTGATCCAAGAGAGAGAGAAAGAAAAAAAGAAGGAAGGAAGGAAGGAAGGAAAGAATGAAAGAAAGAAAGAAAGAAAGAAAGAAAGAAAGAAAGAAAGAAAGAAAGAAAGAAAGAAAATTTTTCCTGAAATGATTTGTTAACTGGGATAATGAGCAGCTCTAATTAAAACAATAATAACATTCATTTCTGCTTATACACACTGGTATTAAATAATATTTAAATATTTTTGTCTTCAAAACATTTTCCACAGATTCATGTTAAAACTACTAGTACAATTTTTAGTACCATCTGAGAGGGATGCTTTGCAAGTCTCCATGGAAGCAACCCCAGGAGACAGGTTTGTTCCTAGGGACCACAATTGTCTTAAAAAAAGAACCAATTATAATGCTGAACTTTACTTTCTGAGTTCTGTTTTCTGTGCGTGATATGTACATATTTATGTATATATATTTATTTATATGTATATATACACACATATGAGAAATTTACACACTCATACATATATGTGAAACATATCTATGCTGTGTATATATGTGTATGTAATACATCCTTCTCCAACTAGGAATTTTGCCCTTGTATGATAATTACATAAAACTAACTGGAAATATATTATTATAATAAAATGAGATCAGTAAGAAGTGCAATTTATTAACTTTTAAATATTATAACCCTAAAATTAACCTTGAATATTGCTTCAAACATTGGTGACAAGTTGGGGTGTATAATAATACATTTAGGTGTATAGTAACATTTTACTTTTTGACATAGGATAAGATCAGCCACTTTGGGGCTTTAGAAAACCACTTATTGTCCACTCTGAGAAGGTTTGGTTGAATCTGAAATTCTGCCTATTTTATAAAATGTGATACTAGGTATCATGTAATAACTGATACAACACACTTGTATAGGGATATTTGAAGCGTTTTGCATTAACTGGACCATTTTGTATGTAAAATGTTTGTTTATAAAAATATACAGCTATAAATAGCACTTAATTATATAATATACTAATACAGATATAACACAATTATATAGTATATAGTAAATACAGTTTCATATAAGTTATATCATTATATTTGACATGTACTTAGTTTTTCCTGTGTTTGTGTATTTATATACCTAAGATGCATATGAACAAACAATACCGATATCTCTGCTTTTAATGAAATGCTGTCCTTTGGTCATGACATGGATGTTGTCCACATGAACTCAGAGCGGCAGTAGTTACCAGCACAAGATCAAGCTCTTAAAAGTTTCAATATGGCGGGTGGGGGGCACCCAAGCTCCCCTCCCTAACTGAGGAGCTATTGGATGCTATTAGCTACTGTACTGGGTTCAGGGGTGGGGGGAAGCAGGAGGAAGAAAATCACTTCCCTTAGGGAAGTGGAGACCGGCAGTTTTCTTTTGCTCTAGTGGATGGGTCACCCACATGTGTGCATATAGACACCACTAATTGGCCTCTATAGGTTAATAAATTAAAAAATCAAAGACAAACTTGAGATGAGGGATCCTGAGGAGACATAGGGTTATAGTTTTAGGTATGGATATAATCAAGATACCCTGAATACATGTATGAAAATTTCAAAGAATAAATAAAATTATATATATATGTTTTTATATAAACATATAGTACTATTTTATTATATATGTAATTTATACATAAAATAAACTTTTTGTATCCTACCCTTATTAAACTGTTCTTCCCAGAGATAAACTAAATGAGTCCTGCTCATACACCTCTCTTTACACTAATAGGAAGAACTAATGATGAAAATTACAAGTTTACAAATCTGAACAAACACTTGTAACTTCAGATTGAACTAGCACAGTCTATAATATTAGTCTACTAACAGATTTTCAAACAGACATTTAGATTTTTAAGTGAATTATTAAAATTTTGAAAAGAAAAAATCAAAACTGTAAATAATATTAACATCTTGACTAAACTTCTGTTGTTCATTTAGAACAATCGTTCATTTAGATTCGTTTAGATTTGTTCATTTAGATTCTAAATGAAGAATGAATATACAGAGAAAGTTAGACCTAATTACTAAAGAAAGCTTTTTCATGAATGTAGCTTGGACTTGGATGTCATGAAGGCAGCCATGTTGAAGGCCATGGAGGCACAGAGTGCTTTTTCAGTCCTATTAGTTATTCTATAGCTTATTTTTAATGGAAATTTCAGGACTATCTTCTTAGGTATTACCATTCATCCACCTTTTGGTCTTAGTGTGTTTGGGTTAATCCAAATACTCAAGAGTGACTGACTTATGTAGAATAAAAATTTATTATTCGTGTTTCAAGGCTGAGAAGTTCAAAGTCATGTTTCAAGCAGAGTCATAGTCTGGTGAGCCTATGCATCCTGGTTCACAGATATACTTACATGAAGAAGGAGGAAGGACACTCATGTAGGTATCCATGAGGTGACCCTGATCTCATTTCTTCCAGGTTCTAACCACCACTCACAGGCTCCACCTGTAGAGAGTAGCACTTTACTGGTCAGGATTGGACATATAAATTGTATGTGATGGTGTTGCATCTTTTCAGTTGACAACATTCTTTTTATCAGAAGGAGCATTTTTAATTTATATGTAAAAGATTCATCAGATGTTAATTAACTTTCTTTTATTGTAGCAAGTACTTTAGATAAATTAGATTAAGAGGAGGAAACATGGATCTCCGAAAGGAGACCAACTGATAAAAAAAATAAAATAAAATAAAATAAAATAAAATAAAAACTGAGTCCTGGGGGCCATGCTGAGACTGATACCTTAATCAAGGACAATGCGTGGAGAAGACCTAAACCCCAGCTCAGATGTAGCCCATAGACTCAGTATCCAAGTGGATTCCTTAATAAGGGGAACATGGGCTTTCTCTGGCATGAACCTAGTGACAAGCTCTCTGATCACCTCTCCCTGGGGGGCGCAGTCTTGCCAGGCCATAGAGGAAGACAATGTAACCAGTCCTGATGAGACCTGATAGGCTAGCGTCAAACAGAAGGGGAAGAGGACCTCCACTATCAGTGGACTAGGGGTGGGGCATAGGGGAAGAAGAAGGAGAGAGGGTGGGATTGGGAGGAGATGAGGGAGAGAGCTACAGCCAGGATGCAAATTGAATAAATTATAATAAATGATAATAGTAAAAAATTAAAAAATAAAAACCACAATGTATAATAAGTATTTTTTTAAAAAGAAGAGGAAACATTGATTTTGGGAGGGGGGGCTTTTTTTAAAGTTCATAAACAACTGGCCAAGTAGCTTAGAGCCTGAATGCATTTCCTACGGGAAGGAGGATAGGCAAAGACCTGTCAACCCCATGGCTTAGAAAAAATAAAGGGGGGGGAGAAATATGAAAAGCTAAGAGTTATATAATACACAGCAGTGTGGGAGGAGTTTTGGGAGGAACTTAAGGTCCACCCACCCCAATGACCTAAAACCACTCATCAGTTCCAACTTCTTACAAGTTCTTCACCTTTCTACAGTGCCATGGGCAAGTGCCTAACCCTGAGAACTTAGGTATAGCACAGGCTTTGCGTAATTGGGTATAAATACGAATAAGCAAACCTTTGAGAATGTTCATCTAAACCAAGCCTATTCACTGAAAAGACATGTCAATATAGAAGAGTAGTTTTACACAGTAAGAGCACCATGTATGCTTTCCTGGTTGGGCACATTCAAATGAGTGTGTGTATATGTATGTATACACCTGAGTGTGTGTGTGCACTCGTGTATATACCTAAGTGAAGGAGTGTGTGTGTATACAGTAAGTTAAAGTAAGGAAAGGTAATTTAACTTGTAAACAAAGAAAGGATTTCTATAGTCCACTGAAGAACGAGAACGTACTGTGAAGTGGTCATTTCATGTTGCATAATATTACTCTAGCTCTGCTGCTGTTCAATAATAAATAGATTCTTTAATGCCATATAGTCAAGCCCAAAATTACATAGATATTTGTTTACTTCAGTTTTGAAACATTCTTCTAAATGCATCATTGAACCCTCATCAGAGGAGCTTCTTGCAGTAGACGGAAATCAATACAGAGACACACAACTGGGGCATGTGCAGAGTTAGAAACTTTGGATATCTCAGTGCTGAATAGGTAGCCTGTATCGAACCTTTTCCCTCAAGGTTCAGGGATCTATGAGGAAGAGGAGGCAGAAAGATTACTACCAGATGTAGTGGTGCCTCTCAGCAAACAGTGTCTTTCAAATACAACAGGGAAGATACGCATGTGAACTCAGAGTCTGTGATGTCAGAATCTGCATAGGTTTAAACCGGACAATATCTCAGCATGGAAGTTGAGGTGGGCACCCAACGCCACCGTGAAGAGGAAGCTATTTCAACTGATAGCTGCTGCAAGAGAGAAAACCAGGTTTCCTCTATGGAGTGACACTAGAGAAATCAATTACACTCCAGGGCTGACCCCATGCTCAGTGATGGCTAAAACAAAACAAACTACATGTTTCTTATTTCTCTCTCTGTGTGTGTGCGTTCTTCTCTGTCTCAGAGAGAGAGGAGATAGAGAGAGAACTTATGTGCGTGAATATGATTTTAGTTGTCTTTACGAAGAGGAAAGAATATGAAATGGGGTGGCTAGGAAGGGAAACTCAGAGAAGTTGGGAAGGGAAAATAACTTAACCAAAATACATTGTGTGAAAATTAATAGATAAATAAACACACAAAACATTTTTAAAAAAGATAGTTCAACTCTCTTTTGCTTCCACCAACGAGAACAAACATTCAGTATTTGTTTATTTCTATTTAAAAGAAAACACTCAAGAATAAATTCAGCTTATAACCCCTGACTCCAAAAATAAATAACAAAAATGTGCTCCTAAAACTATTCTCTACTTAGGTTCTAATGAAGTTGGTTTATGATCCCAGCAGTTCAGGAAGCTGAGGCAGAGGACCTTAAAGTACAAGGACTGTAGGGATACAGCATAATTTCAAAACTAGCCCAGGCAACTTAGTGTCAATCTGTCTCCAAATAAAAAGCTAAAAAAGAGAGTTAGTTGATGGTATAGTTGAGTGGTAAAGTCATTACCTAGCATGTGGGAAGGTCAAGGTTTATTCTCCACGACCCAGCAACAAACTAGCAAAAATACCATACAAATATTCCTTAGCTATAGTCATTGTTAGAAAAATAAAATAAAATAAAATAGAAATAAAATAAATAAAATAGAAATACAGATTTCTATTATAAAGGGATTAAAAAACAATTTCCTTAATAGGATATGTAAGTATGGATGTTTTCCCTGTACATACTATTTTTTTATAAACATACTTTAAAAATTAGTAGAATTGCGGTTGGGGATTTAGTTCAGTGGTAGAGCACTTGCCTAGCAAGCACAAGGCCCTGGGTCCAGTCCTCAGTCCTGGAAAAAAATTAGTAGAAGTACAGTGCTAACCAATCTAACAGACTAAAATAATCTTTTTCAACAATATGACATGATACCCATTTAAATATCCATTTAAAATTCTTTTTCAAATGCTGTTTGATACTGAAAAACCAAGAGGGATTGAGTCATGTAATTTTGCAGTACAATGGACCTAAATAAGTCTAGTCTTTAGTTTTAATTTCTTGGAAGATTTACGGAGACAGTTGTTTAAAAAATAAATTGATTCTTTGTTTATGGTTAAGTATGTAATACAAATATGAATAGGAAAATTAGGGAACTTTATGATTATGGAATTAATTTATTCAGGTTCTACTGGGTAAGAATTTCTCTTGGCTAGATCGTCTGTTCATGATAATTCTGTTTGAAATTTGGTTTCTAAAATAGAAAGTCTTTTGAAAGGTATGGCTGATAACCTATCTAGAGAGTGCAGAATAGCTGTTCCTTTAAGCAGTGCTGATTAAAGGACTGAATTCAAGGCTTTTAGTGTATTGTATACACTAAGGACAGAGGCCACTCACTTAATAATGTACTTGAGGCAGGAAGTAAAGTCACCATAAAAGATCTCAGAGGGAGGCTGACTGACACTGTGTATTTGTGCATTGATTTTTCCTTCAGAAGAAATGGAATAAAAGTAGCAAACTTTCACTAACAGGATAATGGAATGAACAGTATTCTGTGGATATATACCTTTCAGATATGGGCTTTTCTGTAGAATATTAATCATAGCTACCAAGAACAAATCCCATAAAACACAATATTAGTTCAGAAGAGTCCTAAGAAGAACATATAAGTGTGTAGACATATTATAATTTTACATGCTCATAATTCTGTATACATATACAATCATAACTTAGTTTGAAACTTAATGTTGAGGGTGTATTTTAAGTTTCTGATAATATAGTCAAGAATATCAAACCTACGGGTTATATTTCTGAAACATTTGAAAGGAGGAGAGTGGTTTTGAAAGGAGTCCATTTAACTCCATCATGGTTTTTCCAATAATAATTGATGCCTCTGCTACCAAAGTGCCATGGAAATGAACCAGCTCTTTCCCCTGCATCCTATTTCCTTCCTTTGAAAATTTGTAAGAGAGAATTTGTGACAGAACTTTTTTTTTTTTGCTTTGTCACAATTAGTTAGAAGATAGGAAATTAAAATATTCAAAGCATTGATTCAATGGAATCCAGCCTATGTATTGATTGCTGGGACAGAGGGTTAAATCAAATATTTTGTATAACAGAATTTTACCAGTTCATTTTCATGCTTTCCAAAGGGCAGATGCTGTTTTCAGGGCCAGTGAACGTTCTGCAGTTGTGTGTCTCTAAATTCTGGGTCTGCTGATTTAGTGTCACCCTCTCAGCTGTTCTCAGTGAGCTATGGCGCCCTGGGGAGCCCTCTCAACCCTGGAAGTGTTATTAAACCAGATGGCCATGCACACACAGTACTTGGAGTAAGTACTTATTACTTAGTAATGCAAATGCCATTCTAGTAATAAGCTTCAATAAAACCATTCTTGGAATATATTTTAAATGACAAATGTATTTACATGCATATTATTTTCCCTTAAAAAGGCTGCAGGGAGAATTTGGTGGAAGAAAGGAGGCAGAAGTCATGACCCAGACAACACATGGACTCAAAACAAACAAACAAACAAAACCCAACTAAATAAATATGAATATTAAAATGTTGGGATTATTAACAACATTGAACTTAATTTTTTCTTATTGATCCTGGAGTAGTTTAAGAACTTTTTTCTTCTTTTGTTAAATGAATTTAGATTAAAAAGGATAGTTTCACACATGTATAAAATGTACTCAATTTACTCTTCCCTCTGCATTATCTTTTATCTTCTTCCCATCTCTATCAACCCTCCCTCATCTCTACAAATCCTTTTTTCAAGTTCATGCTTTTGATTTGGTCTTGTGACCCATCTAGTTTAACCAGGCCATCTGTATTATCACTGCATTGAAAGTGTCTATTGCAACCTGGGGACATCATCAGTAGACATACAACTGAAGGCAATGAGTCCCAGTCGTCTTGAGTCAGTAGCAAGCAGTTCAGCAATAGGGGCTCCTGAGTTTCTTCTTGCACCCCTACCCCATTGCCTGACTGCTGACAGATTCATTTTTTTATTTTATTTTTTATTACTTACAGTTTATTAACTTTTTATCCCAGCTGTAGCTCCTTCCCCCATCCTCTCCCTCTTCTCTCCCTATGCCCCTCCCCGAGTCCAATGATAAAGGAGGTACTCCTCCCCTTCCATCTGACCGTAGTCTATCAGGCCTCAGCAGGACTGGCTTCGTTGTTGTCTTCCACTGTGGACTGGAAAGGCTGCTCCCCCGTCAAGTGGAGGTGATCAAAGAGCCAGCCCTTAAATTCATGTCAGAGATGGTCCCTGTTCCTATTATTGGGGAACCCTCTTGGACACTGAGCTGACATGGGCTACATCTGTGCAGGGGTTCTAGGTTATCTCCATGCATGGTCCTTGTTTTGAGTATCAGTCTCACAAAAGACCTGTTTACCCAGATATTTGGTTCTGTTGCTCTCCTTGTGGAGCTCCTGTCCCCTCCAGGTCTTTCTATCTCCCCCTTCTTTCATAAGATTCCCTGCACTCTGCCCAAAGTTTGGCTTTGAGTCTCAGCATAAGTTTTGATACCCTCCTGAGTAGAGTCTTTCAGAGGCCCTCTGTGATAGGCTCCTGTCCTGTTCCCTGTTTTCTCCCTTTTCTGATGTCCATCCCTTTTGCCTTTCTGAATGAAGATTGAGCATCTTATCCAGGGTCGTCTTTCTTGATTAGTTTCCTTAGGTGTGCAGATTTTAGTATGATTATCCTATATTATATGTCTAATGTCCACTTAGAAGTGAGTATATACCATGTGTGTCTTTCTACTTCTGGGATACCTCACTCAGGATGATCTTTTCTAGATCCCACCATTTGCATGCAAATTTCATGATTTCCTTGTTTTTAATTGCTGAGTTGTATTCCACTGTGTAAAAGTACCACAATTTCTGTATCCATTCCTCAACTGAGGGACATCTAGGATGTTTCTAGTTTCTGACTATTACAAATAAAACTGCTACAAACATGGTTGAGCAAATGTCCTTGTTGTATACTTGAGCATCTTTTGGATATATGCTTAGGAGTAGTATAGCCGGGTCTTGAGGTAACACTATTCCCAATTGTCTGAAAAAGTGCCAGATTGATTTCCAAAGTGGTTGAACAAATTTACACTCCCACCAGCAATGGAGGAGGGCTCCCTTTCTCCACATCCTCTCCAGCATGTGTTGTCACTTGAGTTTTTTATCTGATGGGCTTAAGGTCAAATATCAGGGCCATTTGGACAGATGCATTCTTTTTCAGAGCCATGGCAGGTATCTGCAGCTGCCCAGAATTCATGACTGCCTTGAGGGTGTCATGCCCAGAAGATGAATTTTCACAGTTCCTCTGTTTTCTACCTTTTACATTTTTGACCCCTCTTAAGTAATGTTCCCTAAGCCTTAGAGGATATGGTATCAATGGTGTTTAGGACTCAGCATTCATCCACCTTTTAATTCTAGAACTGTGTAAAGTATGAGTCAACCTCTGCATTCACAGGTGTTCTCTGGAAAGAGAGGTTTCTTTCATGAGGACCAAATATAGCACTTATCTATAGGTAACAACACAAACATTTAGAAGACAGTTTGACACTAAATCAATTTAGCAAAACAAGAGTATTCAGTTTCCCTCTAGGGAGAGCAATCTGTAGTCAACCTTGTTTGCTTATTTGTTTGTTTTCATACCAGGCACGGATCCCCACCTATGATTTGGGTCTCAAATCTGATCACAGATCAGTTGGTTACCCCTAAAACAATACTTCTGCTATTGTAAAAATAGGTATATTTTTACAATATACCTACAATATGCCCGACAAGTTGGTCTCCATTCACATTGTTGCCTTTTGTCCTTCAGCAGTCAATATGACACTGTCCAAGACTTGAAGGCTAGCCACAGGGAGGCAGCATTCAGTTCAATTCCAGCTTGATATTTTTTCATCACTGTTAGTGGTGTCATCAGCAAAGGAGTCATAATCTGGTGCCAGTGGGCAAGCAAGAGAAAACTCAACAGCATGAATTACCATCTTTAAAAAAATTCAGATATCGAACCAAAAAATCTGAGCACAGGGGTCTTTCCTGAGACTGATACTCCACCCAAGTATCATGCATGGAGATGAAATAACTTAGGACCCCTGCACAGATGTAGCCCATGGCAGTTCAGTGTCCAAGTGGATTCTATAGTAATGGGAACAGGGACTGTTTCTGACATGAACTGATTGGCCTGCTCTTTGATCACCTCACCTTGAGGGAGCGTGGGGGAGCAGCCTTACCAGGCCACAGAGGAAGACAATGCAGCCACTCCTGATGAGACCTGATAGAATAGGATCAGAAGGAAGGAAAAGAAGACCTCCCCTATCAGTGGACTTGGGAAGGGACATGCATGCAGAAGGGGGAAGAAAGGAGGGATTGGGATGGGAGGAGGGAGGGAACTACAGGGGGATACAACCTTAATAAAGTGTAATTAATAAAGAATTTAAATAAAAATTGTTCTAAAAAAGAAAACAAAAAAATTCAGATATCTGACAAGTGTAATGAGAGACTTACAGAAAATAATAATGTATTTTAAAAACAAAACCCAGTGTTTTTAGAGACTGGATTCTTTTTTTCAAATGTTGGACACCCGGGTAAAAATACTATGAATCTAGTCATGAATCTTTTTCACACTGACTATTTGGTAGTAGAGAAAATGAATTAGAAAAAGGAAAACAATGGACGCAGAAAAATAAAAAAAAACACAATAGTAAATTTTGTGTGCTATTATTAAATATTAAAAGTATAATTTATTTATAAAATATAATGCAAATAAAATATAAGCTATAGATATTTATGTTGGAATGGAAGGAGAAATAATTAACCAGAACTTTTATTTGATTATGAGGTTTTATTTTGGAGAGGCTTGGCCCTGCATATCTGTTTTATTTAAAAAAATGTTTGCTGCAATAATACCTCAAAAAGCTAACATAGCAATGACCTGCCTGCAGTCACTTTGGTAAACGAAATACAACTAATTCCCTTTGTTATCTGGCAACTTGTAGCAGCAGTGATCCCATGGAGCAAAATACCTCTAAAACTGCCTCCTCACTGTTCTCCGGCTCTCTCCCTTGTCACTCCGCCATCTAGTTACCTGAAGGCAGCACAGGAATCCCTTTAAAGCATGTCACAACATGTCACTCTTTTGTTCAAAACACTCTAATGTCTTCCCACCTCAGAGTAACATCCTGAGCCTCTCTAACCTGTGTGGTGTGATGCCTGCTTCCTCTCCTGCCTCTCTCATTTCATCTCCTGATTCAGCCTACAGCCACGCTGGGCTCTTTGTTGCTCCTTTCACACACTCAGAGCATCAGTGCCTTGGTTTCTGCATGGACTATTCCCTGCTCTGCTATCATCCTCTCTCTAGGAACTTAGTCACAGGTTTCTCACTTCACTGGGGCTTTTTCAGATCAAGTCTTCATGTATAGCTTGATTGGCGCCATTCTTTCCTCCAAATTATCATCATTTTCATTGCCTGATCTAGAAAAATAAATGCATCTGGCTTTCATTTATTATTATGTTTTTCATTAGGATTCAAACTACCCTTAAGATAGAACATTGTTGCTTTTGGTGATCTTTAGCCACATCAAAAGTGTAAGTGTATTTTCACACAGCAGATACTCTTCATCCTTAGCATAGGCTTTGTACCACATAGATATTTTCATTCAGCTTATGGTTCAACCATTTCCTTCCTTAATTCTTTTCCATTCATTCTCCTTCCATATTTTTTATGCTGACCTTTATTAGTTTACTCATTACTATTATCAAACAGGACAAGAAACAACTTAAGGGAGGGAATAATTACTTTGGCTCACAGTTGAAGGGTCCAGTCCATCATGGTCAAAGAGAAGTGAGGCAAATGATAACATTGTAATTGCAGCTAGAAATGGAAAGAAATGGTGTTTATGCTCATGCCCCTTTTTTTCTATTAATTAACTAGAGACCCCAAACCTAGGAATGCATTGCCCCTCTTCAATTCACCTAATCTAGAAACTTCCTCACAGACATGTCCAGAGGTTTGCCTCTATAGAAATTTGCAAGCACATCAAATTTACACTTAAAATTAGCCATCAAAGTTCTACTCATTGAAAATACATCATTCCAAATCGTCACATTCCTCTCACATCACTAAACTTTTACTTTCATCTTAAAATAAAAAATATCTTTAAGCTATTGCTACAGGTCTCTATAACAGTCCTAATAGTGTTCTAAAATCTGAAATTTCCTTTGAGACGCATTGCTATCTCTTTATGGTGGATCACTATAACATAAAAAAGAAAAAAAATCAAACCCAACTTCTGTACTTTAATCTACCATAGAATGGTGGTTTAAACATTCCTATTTCCCAAAAGAAGAGGAGAGGGATGGTAAGAAATGATCAGATCAAAGCATAATGAAAACTTAGCACAGCAAACACGAACTTTTGTAGTTCTGTCTATATAATCTGGAGCTCATGCTGGAATCATCTGGGTTCTGAAAGACATGGATAGCTCCATCTTCTACTTGAGACATCCATAGCTTCTCTCTCTCTCGCTCGCTCTCTCTCTCTCTCTCTCTCTCTCTCTCTCTCTCTCTCTCTCTCTCTCTCTCTCTCTCTCTCTGCAAAGAACAATCTATGCCCATAGCTTTCCAAGACAGACATCCTTGGTCTTGGTATCTGCAGCATCCTCATGTCTGCACTGCGAGTTAGATTTTGTCTTTACATAGTGGCTTCTTCAGGACATCTTTCAGGAAATGAAATCCTACCACACTTTGCCTGGCTTCAGTAGCTCTTTAAAATTATGGTCTAAGACAATCTCATAAACCCTCAACAAACCAGGAAACATGATGTTTTCCAGTTCTGCTCCCAAACCAGTATAGTCTTCCCTGCTTGGACCATAGTTGCATTGTCTTCCATGTACTGAGTTGTTGATTTTAAGAGAGAATCCTTTTTAGCAGCTGTATTGAATTAAGTACTCTCCATTCAAACTACTTTTCTTCATAAGATGGAGTCCACAGTTGTTTGGATCTTACTATCAAGACCCCTCTTTTAGTCATCTCAGAACAGGGTTATAGGTTTCTCTTTGACACTAATTTCCTTATAGTTTGAGCTACTCTCCAATTTCTCTTATCAGTAAGATTAAAGCTGCTCACAATCTCTTTTTACCGAACTGCAAGTATTTTCATGATTCTTTTTGCTGTTGTTGTTCTCTTTCACTGTAAGTATGGTTGAGACTAACAATGAATAGCCACACCACAGCATGAACTCTATCTTGTTATGAAATTTTCTACACCTAACAAATTAGTCCCCTAGTTTTCAATATTTGCTGAATAAAATTCTCATGTAAGGTACATACAGCAGCCAGATTGATTGCCAGAATGTTATATAAGTGTATCTAATCGAGTTTCCAACAGACTTTTTGTTTACTCTGAAACATCATGAGCTGAGCATCCAGTTTCAATGAACTTCTTGGCATTCTGATCTTCCAAGAACCCATTAGAATGGCTTGTTAAACTATATTTCCAGATTCTAGAATTTTTAAACAAAAATTTCATATTCTTCCACATTACTTCTGTAAGCAATTTCCAAAGGCTGAAGAACCACATGGCCAAACTTATTACAGTGACAGGCATACCTCTTGGTTCCAACTTTTCTTTCTTTTTTTTTTCACTTAAATATATATATATATATGTGTGTGTGTGTGTGTGTGTGTATGTTTTACAACTAAATATAATGTTTTCATTTACTGCAATTTATTCACTTTTTATACTACTGTATCCCACCCTCATCCCTTCCCAGTCCTGCCCTCCCTCCCTAATATTCTTCCATGCCCCATCCCCAGTCCACCGATAGTGGAGGACTATTTCTCCTTCCTTCTGACCCTAGCCTATCAGGTCTCATCAGGACTGTCTTTCATAGTCTATCATAATCTTCCTTTCTGGCCTTATAATGCTGTCTACCTCCCCCTCAGGGGGAAATGATCAAAGAGCCATCCACTGAGTTCATGTCAGAGACAGCCCCGGTTTCCCTTACTAGGAGGCCCATTGGAGACTGAGCTGCCGCGGGCTACCTCTATGCAGAGGGTGGGGGGGTGGGGGGGCAGGGGGAGGTCTAGGTTATCTCTGTGAATGGTCCTTGTTTGGAGTATCAGTCTCAGAAAAGACCCCTGTGGCCAGATTTTTTGGTTCTGTTGCTCTCCTTGTGGAGCTCCTTTTCCCTTCAGGTCTTTCTATCTCCCACTTCTTTCACAAGATTCCCTGCCTCTGTCCAAAGTTTGGCTATTAGTCTCAGCATCTCCTCCCATACCATGTTGGGTAAAGTCTTTCAATTACCCTCTGTAATTGCTAGGCTCCAACACATAATTCTTATATTCATAATACCATTTGGAAATCTGTAATCTTTATTGAACCAACATGAAGAACTGTCATTTCCTCCTTGTTTCTCTGTAACTTTAAGTCAATCTTGGAATGAACTCTGGTGTTATTTACCTCACAGCCCCTTGAAATGGCAGTGAACTATTTGTAAGTTCCTAGACTTGCAGTGAGTTCCTGAACTACTCAATCTATCATCCCAGAAAAAGGGCTAAATATAGAGGTAGATAACTGATCAGAGTGGCTTAACATGTTGTGTTCAAATCATTTCTCGATTATAATATATTTAAATGCAATCCTATATCAACCAACGTAATGAAAAATCATGGCACAGTAATTTGTGTTCTCTAATTTAGAACCATACATTTAAGCAAATTCATTTACAGTAACCGTTCAACTTCAAATCATCTTCCACAAAAGGACAATCAGCCAAATAAAAATGTTCAGAGGGGTTACTCTACAGAGGCCTGGAGCATTGATTCATTACTTATACAAACAGAATTTACAGAGATGGAAAAATGATTACTACTCAACAGAACTCTTTTATTTCATTAGTTTAAGATACTATTAAACATAATTTCATAAGTAGTGATTTGCCTGATGCTTTTATTGAAATAGTTGAGTCATTACTTATTTTGAGCACTGATTTCTGTGTCATTTTGAAGATGAGTACAATTTTTGAAATAGGACATGTTGGAGCAATTTAAAAAACATGTCTCATAATTATATAATCATTTAACCTATTTTATTTTCATATTTTGTGAACATTAAAATATTAGGCTTCTGTGGAAGTGATGTACAACCAAAATTTTTCTTCTAAAAATTGAAGCCTGAAATGCAAATTGTTCATGAATTGGGGCTTTTACAAACTTACAAATTGCAGTGATTTTTTAAAAAGTGGTAGTATTTATCATAGAACAGTTCTGTCAAATTGGTTTAATACCAGTATTTATTTTTTTATCTTATTTATTTATTTAATCACTTTAGAACCTGATCCCAGGGCCTTCTCTCTTCTGCATTTTATTTCCTGAAAACTACAGAATTTTAGTGTAGTTATGAAATTACTTTTCTGTGTAGAAGTAGTATTAAATCAGTCTTATGCATACAAACACACTATTGGTCGTATAAAAACACAACATGAAATAGTTTTATTGTGATAAAAGGTAGATATAAATGAACGACTTCTTGGTAAATGTTTCAACTAGTAATCTTTGAGGGATGGATAATAGTTGACAAAAAGAGACATGATATAATCAAAAATTTTATCTTTCCAACTCTTAGGATAAATAGCTTGTTCCAAAGTAGCTTGTTAGAGATATTTTCTGCATCTATGTTTATTTTCACAAGTAAAAATGCTCCTAATCAAAATAGGAATAAAGCAAATCATGAATAAATGCCATAGTGGAGGAGATTCGGAGTAGATAAAGAAGAATCAGATTTTGTATGTAGGCATTAATGCTGAAAGAATGCTAGAGTGTAAACATTAAATTTATACAATTATCAGATTGCATGCTTCCCACCCTGAGAAGCATGCTAAAATAAATATCAGATCACAGAAGTACTTTAAAAGTTTTTGGGTCCCAGGTAGCAGGGGAAAAAAAGTGTGATAAATGTATACTATGTATTTCCTATGCTAGTTACATTGTCATTGATTTGATAGAAGGTCTAACTGCTATGACTCAAAACAAGGAAGCAAGCAAACAAGCAAACAAACTGTTAAACTCACCATTATACCTTCGTACAGTCAAAAAGATACCTATTAATACTATAAAGAAAAATAATGTATATACTGTAGGATCTTGAAAGATACTGAGACAAGCTTCTAGTTTCTCCTTATCCTTTATCAGAGAAATTGTAAGACTGTACTAAATCCCCCCAGTAAGAATTTGTAAAAAGTGATACAAAGCATTACCAGTTGGAGAAACATAGTAGAATCCTGAGTTCTAACATTTTTATTGAGATTGGTCATGTATATCTGACTGTAGCTTCTTGGACTCCTACTTCCAGGAGTCAAACTGATGTAGAGTGATCTGAAGCCCAAGGCATAGAAAGAAATGGGTGTTGTCCCTAAGTCAACATGGTAGAGATGGCTACATAGCAGAAATATAACGCTAGAAAGATACATAATTGGTCAAGGAATGACAAGAGTCAAGCAAATATATGCACAATAACAAGAAGATGGAAAACTGAGTAATACAAACACTGATTGAATTGAAAATCTAAATGCACCTTACCAATGGAGAAAATGTATTATAGATATGTATGAAAACATTTCAATATGTGCAAACCATAGGTGTTGTGTTCCAAGCCTTGAAACCCAGCCCTCAGGAGGCAGAAGCAGGCTAATGGATTTCTGTGTGTTCAAAACCAGCCTGGTCTGCATAGCAAATTCCAGGGCAGCCAGGGTTACACAGATGCACACATGCACACAGGTTCTTTTTTGTAGAGAAAAAAAATCATATTGTTATAATGGTAAAACCTCATCACTTACAAAATGAAAGTGATCAAATTAATTCAAAGTAATAAGTGATTCTGGTGGGAAAGGTGGGTATTAAGCTTCTCCTCTTAATTGTAGCTAAAGGTCTGGGATGTGTTCTAGTGATGGGATTCTTGCTTTACATTCAGGATGTCTCTAAGAAAGAGAAAAACACGTGTAACTAACTAACCATTACCATTTAAAAACAATGGGTAGGTTTAATAGTAGCCTAGGAACAATTTAATACATACTTAGAAGACCTATATGCAGTAATGGCAGCTGTGGGGGCTCACCAAGGCAGTGTGTTTATAGGCAGTTAATGATCTCTCTGTGAGGAAAAAAAATATAGCCACTATGTAACAAGAAGTATTAGATATTGTTCTGGCTAGTTGTTGTTTTCATGATATTTTGGTTATTTTTTAACAAATGGTGCTGGACCAACTGGATGTCTATATGCAGAAAAATGAAAATAGATCCACATTTATCACCCTGCACAAAATTGAAGTTCAAGTGGATCAAAGACCTCAACATAACACCAGACACATTAAATCGGTTAGAAGAAAAAGTGGGAAAGTCCCTAAAACTCATTGGCACAGGAGACTACTTCCTGAACAGAATACCAACAGCACAAGCTCTAAGAGAAACAATCAATAAATGGGACCTCATGAAACTGAAAAGCTTCTGAAAAGCAAAAGACACTGTCATCGAAACAAAACGAGAGCCTACAGACTGGGAAAAGGATCTTCACCAACCCTATATCTGCCAGAGGGCTAATATCCAATATATATAAAGAACTCAAGAATTTAAAAAGCAACAAATCAAGTAATCCAATTAAAAAATGGGGTATGGAGCTAAACAGAGAACTCTCTGTAGAGGACTGTCGAATGGCAGAAAAAACACTTAAAGAAATGCTCAACATCCTTAGCCATCAGGCAGATACAAATCAAAATGACCCTGAGATTTCACCTTACACCCACTACAATGGCTAAGATCAAAAACTCAAGTGACAACACATGCTGGAGAGGATGTGGAGAAAGAGGAACCCTCCTCCATTGCTGGTGGGAATGTAAGCTGGTACAACCACTCTGGAAATCAATTTGGCACTTTCTTAGACAATTAGGAATAGTGATTCCTCAAGATCCAGCTATACCACTCCTAGACATATATCCAAAAGATGCTCAAGTACACAACAAGGACATTTGCTCAACTATGTTCATAGCTGCTTTATTTGTAATATCCAGAACCTGGAAACAACTCAGATGTCCCTCAGTTGAGGAATGGATACAGAAATTGTGGTACTTTTACACAATGGAATACCACTCAGCAATTAAAAATATGGAAATCATGAAATTTGCAGGCAAATGGTGGGACCTGGAAATGATTATCCTGAGTGAGGTATCCCAAAAGCAGAAAAAAAACACATGGTATATACTCACTTATATAGACATATAAGATAGGATAAACATACTGAAATCTATATACCTAAAGAAGATAAACAAGAAAGAGGACCTGTGGTAAGTGGATTAATCCTCACTTAGAAAGACCAATGGGATGGACATTGGATTTAGGAGAAAACAAGTAGCAGGACAAGAGCCTACCACAGAGTGCCTCGGGAAAGCCCTACCTAGCAGTGTATCAAAGCAAATATTAAGACATATAACCAACCCTTTGACAGAGTGCAGGGAATCATATGAAAGAAGGGGGAGTTAGTATGACCTGGAGAGGACAGGAGCCCCACAATATATCAGGGCACAGGGGTCTTTTATGAGATTGTTTCTCTAACCAAGGACCATGTATGGATATAACCTAGAACCCCTGCTTGAATGTAGCAAACGGTAGCTCAATATCCAAGTGGGTACCCTAGTAAGGGGAACAGGAACTATTTTGGACATGTACTCAATGGCTGGCTTCCCCTCCCACCCACCCCCACCCCCTGCCGAGGGAGTAGCAGCTCTGCTAGGCCACAGCAGAGGACATTGCAGCCATTCCTGAAGAGACCTGATAATTTAGGGTCAGATGGAAGGAGAGGAGGTCCTCCCTATCAGTGAACTTGGAAAGGGGCAGGGAGGAGATGAGGGAGGGATGGGGGGATAGGGAGGGAATTTGGGAGGGACCTATGGCTGGGATACAAAGTACGTAACCTGTGATTATTATAAAATTAAAAATGTTAAAAATGAAATAAAGTTATAAATGGTTGCAATAAAAAAGAAAATAGATTCTTGTCTCATACAATACTACAGGACTACAGTTTTTCCTCTTTTCTCCTCCAAGCTTTTCCCACTCTCACTCTTCCCTAGATCCAGTCCCCTTCTTTTCCTCTTCAGAAAAGTGCAGGCTTCCAAGAGAAGACAGCCTGACAGGAGAAAACTATATAAACAACAAGACAATGCAAAAGCTCTCCTATTGAGTCTAGACAAGGAACCCAACTGGAGGAAACCAATCTCTGAAATAGGCAAAGGAGTCAGAGAGTAGTTTTTATGTCAACTTGTTATGAGGTAGGGTCATCTGAGAAAAAGGAATCTTAATAGGAAAAAAAAAAAGTCTTTATTGAATTGGCCTATAGGAGAAACAGTAGGGCATTTTCTTGATTGGTCATTATAATGGAATTGCCCAGATCATTCTGTGGTGTCACGCCTGGAGAGAGGTGGTCCTAGAACGCATAACTGAGGTCTTAGAGTGCAAACTCAGAAAACCAGGAGGAGTTAACACAAGCAGCAATCCTCCGTGGCTCTGGGTCAGCTCTTGATTACAGGTTCCTGTCTTATTTAATTTTCTGTCCAGACTTCTACCAATAGGGGCCTGGGCTGTGAAACCGTAAGCTGAAAGAAACTCTTTCTTCCCTAAATTGATTTTAGTCCTGGTGTTTATCACAGCAACTGAAGCCCTAACAAGACAGATGCTGTCTTAACAAATCAAGAATCTTCAGAGAACTACCCTTTAGGCATACCTGCAAGAGATTACTCAGCCTCTAAGCATACAAATAACTGATTATCTTTACCAGGTTAATTTGTAAGAGATGATAACCCGTCTTAGTAATCCAGGAAACTCCTGCGTCGGGGACCTTGACCTACGGAAAACGGAGAGAGAATGAGCTCCGTTTACTGCTTTCTGCTCCCAGACTGTATGAGCCACGTGGCGAAATGCTTTAAGTGCTGGCTGCCTTGACTTCCTTACCATAATGGAGTGCATTCCAAACTGTGAGTCAAAGTGAACCCTCTTTCCTCGCATTGCTTTTGTCGGGGCATTTTATCCCAGCAACAGAAACCTCTCTGAGACACACAGGAAGAGAGACTATACTCTTGTAAATGATCCGTCACTCAGGATCCTGTAAGAAGCTCTGAAAAAAGGCAGCGCGTTAGCAAACAAAATAAGGCAAGCAAACACACAAAACATGAAAACAGAAAGGGAAATAACTGGCAAGTGGAAAAGAATCAACAGAAAGGGGAGGGAAACAAATGAAATTGTAATGGGGTGAAAAAACATTACATTCATGCATGAGAATGTCATAAAGAAGCCAATTTTATGTATAATTAATATATGTAGATAAAAATGAATAAAATAAAGATAAATAATACTGCAGGAAATGCATTTAACAAACGGCAAGAAGGCCTAAAGAAATAACAGTCTAACATACAGAGAGACAAAATAATAAAAATGAGCAAGTATAAAGCATAGAAGAATAAGTACAGGCCTGTGTTTAATTAGAGTTTAATCAGTGTGCAAAAAAGGGAATGAGGAAGAGGATATATTTCATTAGATAATAGCTGATTATTTTCCAGATTTGTTCAATTGAAAGAATCCTCAAATTTCAGGAACTGTAAGTTCCACGTAGGCAAAATATAAATAATCTGCACAGTGAACTAATTTGCTTCTCTGCCAGTTTTAAAGAGTCTTCATCATCTGCTTTTACCATGCCTCGCCAGCTGTTTCCTACTAGCAATAATACACACGTGTAGTTCTTATTATACAAATCTGCTTATTATTTCACCTGTGTCACAGTTAGTCATTGTAAGCCTGCTTCATAATATGACATGCTTTTCTTCTTCTTGTCAAAATTTTACTCATCAAGTCATACCTTGTTCCCAAATTCCCCGTTGATTAGTCTAGCTTATTTTATTCTGTTTTTTCCTTGCACTTGCATGATACCTAATATTATACAACTCATTCATTCATTTATTCATTTTTTTCTTATTAATAAGTAGGTACTAGGTCTAGAAATGAATAAGAAACAATCTTTATCTTTAGTAATATTAATATTAAATAAAAATAACAACAAAAGTAATTATAATATGAAAATGTGTAAAACCAAAACATGCCAGGATAGAATAGGTAAGTAAACAGATATGAAGGTCAGTGCAGATTTCTGAGAGAAAAGTTACATATACATGAACCTGAATAATAAGTAGAAATCAGTCCAGCTCAAGCATTGGAGTAGGACTACAGAAGAGAAATTCAGGCAGTGGGAGGCTTTAGCGTAGGTGGGATTCTCAGGCCTAAATGGGTTAAGCGTATTTGAAGTGTGCAGTGTAAGGCAAGGGAAAGAAAATAACTTTACAAAAAAAAAAAAAAGAATGGCTAGGAGGGGTGCTGACCTAAATGAGCAGCATTGGCCATGTCAATAAAGTAGAAGTGCATCCTAAATATATTGAAGAGACTTTGAAGGAGCTGAGAGATAGAGGCTAAAACAGGTAGGCATTTGAAAACACAACTACATTGTTACTAGGAAAAGAGACTAATTTAGTGGTCTATACTTGTCTACAGGTTAAGTCTTTAGACTAAAGGTAGCAGTGACAGATGTTGGTTGAATGGTCTCCGTCAGGGTAGCAAAGAATAAACAAGTTCACTAGATGCCTATAACTAAAGATCACATTTTTTGATGGGTAATTATCTATTTTTTTCCAACTGTGTTATGAGCTCTGTAAAAGGAAAGACAATGCCTTATCTTTGTTGCTGTTATTTCCTTTTTCAACAAATGTTTCTTGTGTATTTAGGCAGCATAAGGAGCTCTGCCAGTCATATAGAATACAAAACTACACCTGGTTTAGCGTTTACACTCATATATCCTATGACAGGAATCATGGTATTACTGATTGGGAATAAAATAGGAAGGTAAGAGCAAGGCAGCCTTTAGAAAAGGCATGGGTTATAGGCTGGGAAAGGACAACTTTCTGGGGGAAAATTTACCTGCATAAGGTTGTTTTCTTCCTTCCTACCTTCTTTCTTTCCTTCCTTCCTTCCTTCCTTTCTTTCATTTCTTGATTTTGTTTTTTCTATCTCTTTCTTCTTTCTTTATATATTTGTATTAATTACTTGAGGATTATATCATTGTACTTTGGTCATATTTATTCCCAACTCGTTTCTCTAATTCTTTCCAACTCTATTTCCCACTTTCTCATGCTCCAGCTTTTTGTCCTCTTTTAAGTTTTTAACATAATCTGTTGAGTCCTATTTGAGCTGCCCATTTACTCTTGAATGTGGCAGTATGCACAGGAGCATGCTTGACCTGCCTGGGGTACTGGCGTTGAATAAAAATTACTTCCCCAAGCTGGGAGTGGTGACACAAGCCTTTGATCTCAGCATTCAGGAGGCAGAGGCAGGAGGATCTCTGTGAATTCAAAGCCAGCCTGTACTACAAAGAGAGTTTCAGGACAGCCAGGGCTATACAGAGAAACCCAGTCTCAAAAAAAAAAAAAAAAAAGGAAAAAAAAAAACAACCAACAAACCAACAAACAAACCAAACAAACAAAACACCAAACTAACTTCCCCTTCCCCAGAAGTCATCAATTGTCCACAGCTCTTCAGTTAGGGGTAGAAGTTGATGAAGAACTCTACCTAATGTTTAAACATGGACTGGCTTGACCTTGTGTGGGTCTTTTATAGGCCACAGATGCTGAAAGTTCATGAATGCATTGCATGAACTTGTTGAGAAGATAGTATTTCATTCTAGTCCTCTCCTGGACTTTACGTTCGGCCATCCACTCTTCTGTCATAATCCTTGAGGCTTGAGGGGGTATTTGTAATATACATATATTCCCATTTGTGGCTGAGCACTTCACAGTAACTTATTCTCTGGACTTTAATCAATTGTGAGTTTCTGCATTGAAAACCTTCTACTGCACAAAGAAACTCTGATGAGGCCTGATAGCTGAAGTAATCTACTGGTAGACAATTGTGTTTGGAAGGCAGTTTGATATTATGTCTACTCAGGCAAATGAGAATAACAGAACCACCCCCCGGGCCTGGGTGCTTCCCAGCAATGGACTCTTTGACAGATTGACAGTATCAGATGTATTTCCTATTGTAGAGTAGACCTTAAATCCAATCAAAAAGCTGTTAATAACATTGTGACACCAATTACTGCATATCATTTCAGGTATCTTGCCATGTTTGTCATGATTGTAATTAACTGTTGTGACTTCTTTCCCCTATAAGTCTGCATAGGTACTATGAGAGTTACCCTTCCCAGAGGAAGTTTTCTGGTCAGTACTAGCATTATTCCTCCATGTTCCGTGAGTAAAGTGTGTGGTGTTTTTAGTAAATGATCTTGCCAATACAGTTTGGGTGAGCAACCAAGGAAAATGGTTTTAGCATATATAGGTTTGGGAATTTTCTGGACATTCTTGATCAACAGCTAAAAAGGAGCCATGTAAATCTGGTCATTTTTATTTGGTGATGTGTGGCTTCTGGGAACTTCGAAGTCATCACTAACAGGGTCTTATAAAATTTTTGGTAAAATCTTGGGAAGGGAATACTAAATTATTGACAGTTTTAAATGTAATCATGTGGAGTAAATAAAGATAGCCAGTAGAAGATCTGAGCCTTCCATAGTTGAATTTTCAGGGTAGTAGTACAAATGGATATGGAATATAGAGTACTCAAATATCCTTCAAGTGGCCAAGGAGTGCCATCAACATGGAGATAAAGAGTAAATCAATAGTCACAGCAGTAATCTTCACAGTAGAGGATGAAATCAGTGCTGGTGACAGATTCCTGGTTCATGACAATTTAGAATAGAGTAAGTGAAGTTAAAAAAAGATATCTTTAGTACAGTAGACTCTTAGACGGAGCTGAAAGCCATTTTTATCCCTGAGATGTTTTGTGAACAATGTAAATAACCACTCAACAGAAGTCAGTATATTTTTTTTCAAATAAATAATGGGAATATCAGATAATATTTAGGTTACTCCATTATGTTCAAAGGAAAAAATTAAATATATAAATCTGAGCATTTCTTTGATGGAATACTCATCATATATTTAATGAAATTGATTGCTACTGTTAGAGATAAAAATACATATCCTTATTAAAATAATTTCTCATGTTTTGTAAAGTGGTAAACATAGTGTCTTATGAAGCATAACATATAAACTGCATTTTTTACTGTTTAAGTGGATATTTTTACAATAAAATTAAACACAATTTGTACATATTATAGTAAAATTTTATGTGAATTAAAAACGTGATGATTTTCACTATATTGTAAGCCAGATATGAAGATTTCACAGACAAGAAAAAGTATTTTATTTAGTATTATATATATTCGTATTAAATTTTTTTTTCTGGGACAAAATGCTTATACACATTGGGGCTAAAGAAGGGGAATGGGGACTGCATCTCACAGGGACTCACTTGCTAGCTTTCAGGTCACTTGCCCCTGGCAGGACTTCCTTGACAGGCCACAGGGGAAGAGGAGACTGTCAGTCCTGATGCAACTTAATGAGCTGGGATGGATGGGGAAGGGAGCTCCCTTTTTCTGAGGAAAAGGGGAGGGGGAGGAAGGAGAGAGAGGACATGGGACTAGAAGGGGAGGAGGGAAGGAGCTATAGAGATGTAAAGTGAATAAAATAAGTAAATGAGAAAAAAAGAAATAAGTTTTTTTTTTTACTTTTAAAAAATGCTTATTTTTTTTTTCATTCAGTGGTAAAATGTTTAGCTAAAATGTGTGTTTGAGAGTGTCTCAGTAGTAGAAACAACAACAATAATAAAAAAAGAAGAAACTCCTCAATTGTTTTTTATCATCATTATTGATAGAGATAGAGAGATAAATGGATGGATAGGTAACTTATGTCCTTCCTGGGACATTTGTCTTTATGGTATTGTTAAGATTGCTAATTTAAGGTTGCTAAGTAACACATGCATTCCTATGTGTTCATTGTTTGGCTTTACTCTGTGAAGGCATCATGTTGCTATAAAACCACATCCTCCTTGTCTTCCATAGTCTCTCTCACCACGAGCAGTTTATTCTACACATTGACACAGTAACGACTTAGCACATTGGCATACAATAACACATTACATTGACATAGTAATGACATAAGGGAAAAGATAAGGTACTAAATGGATATACCATAGTGTGCTCATTGGGCATAGGGGGTAAAAGACGTTATATAGGAATGATATAGTCTTCAGAAAATGGGTTCAATTTCAACAAGTACAAGGGCAATCTCATTGGTCTAAAAACACAGAGGTGGAGAAGGGAACCACCATGAGGAGCCTGGCAGGTCACTTCTGGACACTGTAGCTAAAAGGACAATGAAGTTTATATGAATCATCTGAGGAAGAGTAAGGAAAATCTTGATATAGTCTACTTTAAAATAAACTAGATGGAAGCTGAAATATTTCACCTCATCCTGTGAGCATAAAGCCAGCCATTTTTTAAAAATCACAATAAACACTTTTTAATTACAATAAACACTTTTTATACATTCAATTAATATATTATTTATATAATTTGAGTAGATTTACTTTACTCCTTCAAAAATTTTTACAAGCATTTTTGATCTGTTTTATAATGGAAATCCAGACTTTCTCAAGGTGTTCTTGTTATGGACATGGAGATGAGCCTTTTTGGAAAAGTCTTTAAGATCTTTAAGTCCAATTGTGTTATTTATAAATCCCCATGGAGTGTGATGCTAGTGGGTTTTTTTTTCTATTTCTGGGTTGCTGAGCCGCAGTCACACACATTGGTAACATAGGTAAGTGTGACATATTAGTTTCCAGAATAATTGTGCTAATAATTGCTCAGTTCCTAAATATGACAGTACGTTTTTTTTTTTTTTTTATCACTGTTACTCACACTGAATATTCCATTCATTGAAACAAAGACTTGTGTGATTGGGCGAAAAGACTAAATGTTACCTAAAAGAAAAAGTACATGTATTTTTAAAAACTGTTATATATTATTGTCTGTGTGTGTGTGCATGGTGTTTATACCCAAGTAGATGTTTGGAGGTCAGAAAACAACTTACGGAGCTGGTCCTCTTTTTCTACCTCTATACTAGTTCTAGAGCTTGAACTCAGATCACTACCCTTGTGTGCCAAGGGATTTTAATTGTTAAGCCACCTTGCCAATCCAAAAAGTTAGTACTTAGAAATAATTGACCTAATTTGTTAATTTTTCTTTAGTGGTGAGTAATTCTTTTAGATGTTGACTTCTTAGAGCTCTTTGTATTTATTAATATCAATCTTTATTTCCACATATGTCAGTAATATTTTTCTCTAGCTACATTTAACTTTGCTTGTGGTAATTTCATAACACAGTATTCATTCTTTATTATAATTAAAATGCATTGTTGTTTCTCTTATTAGTTCTGAGTTTGATAACTCACAGATACTTGGGTAGTAGATTTTTTAAAAGTCTAGATATGAGATTCATTTAGTATTTGCTTGTGTATTTGTGATTTTAGCTTAAGATCTGGTTCTTCTGGTCTCTAATGAGTTCTGAACCATTTGTTCAGTAAGTCACTCTGGGGATCAGCACTTTGCCCTTCTAATGTTCCCTGTTAAGATGACTGGTTTTATAACCAGGGTGGACACACATCCATTGGGCATATCTAGGAAGTTTGTTTGTTTGTTTGTTTGTTTTCAGAGAGATTTTACTGAAGAGAGAAGATCTGAATGATGGTGATCCCATCGCATGGACTAATGTCTGGTCTGAATAGAAACCAGGAAGCAGGCTGGGCATCAACATTCATTTCCCTACTTTGTGACTGTAACTGCAATTGACTTGCTGTTCCACACTTTGGAAACCCCTGTCTCCACCCTACAGACGGGCAAGGTAAACCGTTCCTTCCTCAAACTGTGGTCAGGATCTTTGTGTCATAGCAATGAGAATACAAACCCCATCTTCATCGGACATTTCATGTATTACTTTTGTTCTGCCTGACATTTAATTCATGATTCCTATGCAGTTTACACAGTTTTAACTAATTAATTTAGTATCTTAAAAAAAAACAACAAAAGTGCTTTAATGTTCATTAAACTCCTGATTTTTCTTGAAGTTTTCTTCTGCTTTGTAGTCTTCAGTACCCTGCGCTAGGTCTTGCACTTTCTTCCAATTTTTTTCTCACCTAATCATGAATCGGTTCCTTGGACTTACTCCAGAACTTCCCACTTTGTTTCCACTTAATCTGCAAATGTATTTACTCATTTTTTTTTACAATGAACCAACTAAAAAGCATCCAAAGCTATAGATCTCTTCCTAACCGAACAACCTTCAAATATTTACACACAACTCTTCTCATCCAGTTTGAAGTCCCACAGGTATGACTGATGCAATGAATTCAAAACCAAGTTCAACAATTTTAGATGTCCTCATTTCCAAAAATACATGAATGATAATATTCCTTTATAACCATACAGATATAAAATATTGAGGACCTAGGATACTGACTTGTTTTCTGTAAGTATAAGCATTTTTATTATTGACTGTAAGGAATGGTCCAGATTTATGGCTAAAGATTCCATATATAGTCTGCCTAGATTCTTGATGCTTTCTTTTAGATTTTATGGAGACATCTTCATTTTTTAGACTGCTCAATGAAAAAGAGAGGTGTATAAGAAATCTTTGTGGAATTATGATAGTGTAGGAAGCTGAACAGCTGGAATTTTGTGGTTGATTTTTGCACCATACTAATATTTATTCTGTTAATGCAAACTTCCTCATTTAGAGGGTGATTACCAGTGTAATATTCTGGCCTTCAAAAATGTGTCCATACCCTTCAGTTTTGTATGATTCAATAAATAAATATCATGATATTTTCAAAGTATCTCCTGTGCTTAATTAGCTTTGAAAAATAGGAAGTGTGATTCTTGATAATTAAATACCAAGTAGAATGCCTCAGTGAAACCGTCTTCTCTTACTTAACAAACAGTAACTACAGATAACTTCAATCAGTATTTTTTGTTATGTGTTCATGCCTACTCTAAGTTTTTAATATGGAAGATATATATCAAGGACATAATGTATTAGACAAGTACACACTTCAATTTCTTAACTTTTAAGATACATAATTGCTTCACTATGAAGACTTAAATAGGGATTGTCACTTTTGTAATTAATTCTTTTTGTTTCATCCTTCTACTAATTGAAAATAGGCTTTCAATATAGAATGCTTTGAAATTGGATGAAGAGACAGAATTGGAAATGAACTTAATTAACTACAAACTGTCCAAATCAATCAGAGTTTGACAGTACCTCGGTAACACACAGAGTTCATAATTTACTTGAAATCTGTTGTAATGCATATGCCCATAAATTGCTCAGAAACCATGCTCACTGTGCACAAAATTTAGTGCCAGGCCATCTGATCCTGCTCTGGGAGAAAATTGTTCTTTCAGCACATAGGACTATTTTGGAGAGATGCAGTTTACATTTTCATTTAAGCAACTAATGAACTTCTGAAAATAAATGCTTTGATTTTCACCCCAATTGAATTTGTCATAGAAATTTAGAAAAAGAAAAATGTTTGTATTTCTAAGCTCTTCAGCATTATGAAGGAATGTGTGTGGAGGGAGCTGCCCGATGGATTACTAAGTGGTAGAAAGTCAGTCTCAGGATGAATGAAATACTTTAAGTTTATAAATAAAACAAATTGGGGCTATGATATCCTATGACCCCCTATCTCATATGAAAACATTTTAAATATTGGGTAATCTGAGTTATTGGTACCTTATAAACTATTTTACCTTATGATTTTCAAGAAATATATGTCTTCTCTACAAAGGGACTTTTAATAAATATGTCTAATAATTTTTTGTTTTGATGAGATTAATTGGTACAGGTGCCCCAGTGTAACATAGCCTGAGTGCACTACACCCAAGTTGCCAAGAGACTGAAGAAGGACAGGCAGACAGATTCAGGATTGCACACAGTGCAGTTTATTTTGACTCTTGCTGACAGAAACATTTTCTTTAACATTAGCAATTCCAGTTCAAGCCTTACAATCTAGGTCAGAATAGGTAGCATATATATCAGTCAGGACAAACTTGATGTTGTCCTAGGTAGAATGTGCCCGATTTATCTAAAGCACCTATCAAAGAGTCAGACACAGACACATGCCTTCAATGAGAGTCCTGTTGTAAACCTCCTTATACTCCTCTAATGGTTTTGTTTACCGTTCATAGGGGGAAAATGCAAGAAAAGCTGACCCACAGTTACTTGGGAACAATTGTGGGGTGTGTTCCAAATAAATAAACTCATGGCAAGCTTGCATATATTTGCTCTGGTTCTATGATTTACAGTTTAAAGTCAGTGATCTATGCTTTCTAGATACTTTAAAAATGTGACAAGCCACTTATTATAATCAGTGTACTTTAATCATACAATATATACATGTATTTAGAAGAAAAAGTAATGTATATTATATATATTTAATATTCAAGGCATAGAATCCTACTGTTCAGTAGCAGTTACTTCTAAAATAAAAACCCTTCTGTCTTAGCAGAAATATTGTTAAGACACAAAGTGATAAAGGGGAGCTGAAACAACAGCAAATTATAAGGGGGAAACCTACAGGATGCTAAAAGGGAAGCAGATCAACAAGAATTTCCAAGTGGATCTGAAATATTCCCTCTTCAAGGAAGCTCATTAAGCTCAGGAAGTAACTCGAAAACCTCAGAAAGTTACAGAGACTGACCATATTCAATATACCCCTTCCTGCCACAGAGTATAAAATCAGCGAGAAAGATACCTTCAGAAAAACTGAGCTTCCTGAAAGAGATCCAGGCCATCTGAGGCACCTTCAAGACACAAAGGCTACCGAAGCTTCTTGGAAATGGCTTGGACCAATGGGGTTAACTGAAAGAACATCTTCCGATCTGTTCAGCTTCCTAAAAGTTGAACTGTGAGCTCAAGTTTCTGGCTTTCATGAGCTGTTACCTGTGCTGGGGTGAGGTTTGGTAATGCAGCTGGTTTTCACTCCATCCTACTCCTCTCATCCATGGTTGTATAAGTAACCCCAATAAAATTAACAGATTCATGAAGTTGGAGTTTGGTGGCATCCGTGCTTTAGTCTGTTGCTGATTCCCTATTTTGGGTGAGCAGGTGTTTGTCCATACCTCCTCAGGAATTGTATCACACAACACCTACCAAATAATCATTTTTCTTCATTCTGTTTTTTAAATTTTTATATATTTTTATTAATTACAGTTTTTTTCACTTTGTATCCCCCCTGTAGCTCTGTCCCTCCTCCCCTCCCATCCCACTCTCTCTCCCCCTTCTCCACCTATGCCCCTCCCACAGTCCACTGATAGGGGAGGACTTCCTCTCCTTCTTTCTGATCCTAGTCTATCAGATCTCATCAGGAGTGAATGGCTGCACTGTCTTCCTCTGTGGCCTGGTAAGGTTGCTCCCCGTGCAGCGGGAGGTGATCAAAGAGCAGGCCAATCAGTTCATCTCAGAGACAGGCTCTGGTCCCATTACTATGGAACCCACTTGGACACTGAACTGCCATGGGCTACATCTGTGCAGGGGTTCTAGGTTATCTTCATGAGTGGTCATTGGTTGGAGTTATCAGTCTCAGAAATGACCCCTGTGGCCAGATTTTTTGGTTCTGTTGCTCTCCTTGTGGAGCTCCTGTACTTGTACAACCACCTTGGAAATCAAACTGGCACTTTCTCATATAATTAGTAATATTTCTACTTCAAGTTCCAGCTATACTACTCCTAAGCATATATCCAAAAGATGCTTAAGTATCCAACAAGGACATTTGCTCAACCATGTTTGTAGCAGCTTTATTTGTAATAGCCAGAAGCTGGAAACAACCCAGATGCCCCTCAGTTGAGGAATGGATACAAAAATTGTGCTACATCTACACAATGGAATATTACTCAGCAATAAAAAAAAAACAAGGAAATCTAGGGTCAGATGGAAGGGAAGGAGGACATCCCATTTAAGTGGACATAGAGAGGGAAAAGGAGGAGATGAGGGAGGGAGGATGGGATTGGGAGGGAATGAGGAGGGGGCTACTGCTGGGGTACAAAGTAAATGACCTGTAATACAAAAAATAAAAATATATAAAAACAAATAGAAACAAGGAAATCATTAAATTCTCTTCATTCTTATGCAAGAGATGGCTTCAGGTTTTCAATGAGTTACACTAAACTTTAAAGAAGAGATAAATTGGTCATTATATGTATATCCAGTGTCTGATAATGTCATGATTTCAGAAGAAATAGTGGCTGGGGATGATAATTTTTCATGTTTTGGGAGGTTCACAGAAAACTTATGAAGATTTATAACAACTTAGATCAGTAATTATTCAGGTGGTGCCAAAAAAGCTGTTTGCTTATCCATGTGAAAATATGATAACTTTAGGGCAGGGAATTTAAGAAAAAGTAGGTGATGTGTAGAAAGAAGAAGTTAAGTGTCCAAACGCTAAGGAGAGTCTCAGCACTGCAGAGGATTTTGTTGTGGAACACTACAAATCTCCATTGTCTTTCTATAATTAAAAAAAAAAAAGGGGCTTCAGTAGTGAATGTACAATTTCTTCAAACTTTTAGCATATATTTTTTTCCTTGATGAATTTATGGTTTATTAATAATTATGGGTGAAGGTAAAGCACACAAGCTCATGTTTTTTTCATGCATTTTCATGTTTCTTTTTTCAAATGGGATATTCCTTTTTTCACATTTTTTTTCTATTTTTTATTAATTACACTTTATTCACTTTGTATCCCCCCATAAACTCCTCCCTCCTCCCCTCCTAATCCACCTTCCCTGCCCCTTCTTCACACATGCCCCTCCCCAAGTCTACTGATAGGGAAGGTCTTGCTTTCCTTCTTTCTAATCCTAGTTTATCAGCTCTCACCAGGAGTGGCTGCATTGTCTTCCTCTGTGGCCTGGTAAGGTTGCTCCCTGATCCCGTGAGGTGATCAAAGAGCAAGCCAATCAGTTCATGTCAGAGGCAGTCCCTGTTCCCATTACTATGGAACCACTTGGACACTGAACTGCCATGGGCTACATCTGTGTAGGGATTCTAGGTTTACTCCATGCATGGTGCTTGGTTGGAGTATCAGTCTCAGGAAAGACCCCTGTGCTCAGATTTTTTGGTTCTGTTGCTCTCCTTGTGGAGCTCCTGTCCTCTCCCTATCTTACTATTTCCCGCATCTTTCGTTATATTCCATGTACTCTGCCCAAGAGTTGGCCATAAGTCTCAGCATCTGCTTTGATATTGTGCAGGGCAGAGCCTTTCAGAGGCCCTCTGTGACAGGCTCCTAACTTGTTTCCTGTTTTCTTCTTCTGATGTCCATCTGCTTTGCCTTACTGGTGCTCTGTATTTTTTCAACTGTTAATTGGAATAAGAGCATTCAGATGTGTGCGTAGAATGTCATTATGATTCCCATTTAAATTATAACATTGAATGTTGATTGAATTGAACTGAACCTTATAATATGAATCTAGGCTTTAAAAACAGGAGATAAATAGATGTAACTGTCCAGATTTCGATATAAAATATATTTAAATTTAGAATTTAGTACACAGCAAAATTATACAAAATTATTGTTCACAGAGTTCAGTTAACAAAGAATGGAAAAATGTATAAACCAAAATGAAAATGAAATTAATTATGAGTAATCACCCTTATATAGAATTTCGATATGAACTAAATAATGTGTTTAGCAGTTATAACAATGTAAATAAGTTATTCCAGAGTCATATCTATCAGAAAACAACACTATGGCATGGAAAATGAGGACAATGTGTTTGACCACAAATAGAAAAGCAAACTTAAAAAAGAAAACTAAAAAATATAAATTTATATTTTATGAATGTATAGGACACCAATGCAGATTGATAAGTAAGTGCATTTAGGTATGTGGTCACTTTATGAAGTCATGTGAATGGGGCATCCTGGATGTCACTTGGACATGGCTGTTAGCCTCTGTGTCTCCTAGCATTCTGTTTTAATGTCCCTAATGGGTGTGGTGGGGGCTGTAAAATGGAGCTGGCAGCAACTGACTTGCAAACTGTTGACTTTGTGTCTCATTTTTTTTTCCCTTTTAAGTCACTACATTCAGAGAGGCCATTTTCTGACTTTAGAGATATAGAAGTGTCTTTTCGGAGCTGAATGTGATGTCAGCCTCAACAATCATATATGATCAGAGTGGAGCAAGTATGTCTCTCAGTGTAAACCCAATGAACTTCTCTACCTAGGAAGTTACTTGATGCCGACTGCCCAAAATAATGTATATCCAATTTGAAATGACTGAAAAATATGAATGGTTTATATTCACTTCCATTTTCCAAAAGGATAATCAGGTTTTTCCTTTTTCCATGTACATAGGACATATGTTTCAAAAACCCTGTTGAACACAAAAAAATATAGATAGTATCAAACTAGATATATACTGTTTTTATATGAAATACACTACACAGAGAATTAATTTTGTGGATGTTTTTCCTTTGACTCTGTTTCCCTGCTCTCTATTTACATCTTATTCTCATGACTAAATAAGATGCTGCAATGAATTTATGGATTGCTTTTTATGTTCAAGAATCCCAGCATCACCTGTTTTTATGCTTTGAGGCCAGTGGTACGTGAAGTAAGGATTATCTGAACGCCAGCACTGTGTGTCCATGGAACTGGATATGTAGTAAGACAGATAAGAAGACAAATAGGTAGAGTGCATAGTGTGAACCCTCTGGCCAAATCTAGTTTCATGATCTAGTTGAGATGACATGAGATTTCTTCACACTACTCTGCCCTGTGTGCAAATTCTAACTCACAAGTTGTTTTCTTTGTGAATTTACCATTGAATATATCTTACCAGTTGTTGAATGTAATGATCTGAAATTGTATAAAGTAAAACTGCCTGGTTAGAAGGCGGTTGATATTTTATCTGAAGGAGAAAACAGCAGTGTAGGTATCCATCAAGTAAATGCTTTTAACATAGCTCTCATGTTTACAGACACAGTCCTTATCCACATAGATTATAGGAGAATTACTAGCATGTTTCATGTGCAGCATGCTCTTCCCTTCTCAAAAATAAATGTCACTGTGCAAGAAATTTCATATTCCACTGTTTCTTATCACAATTTGGAGGTATGTTAAAATACATTTGAATAGTTTATTAATGTTATGGGTAGGAGAAAATTAATTTGTACATACATTTTCAAACAATAAAATATACCAAAAATATCCATAATAACATTGTTTTATTTGAATAGAAATGTATTCAATAGAATATATTCAATAGAAATGAGGTAGATACAAGGAGTAAATGGTTCAAGGTAAAACTGTCTTTTTGTAGCATCATTCACAACTTCACTCCTTACATGAGAAATGAGCAAGGTTTTAGTAAGTTGCTATATATTCTTTATGAATTTCGAGTCTTCTGGAAACTAAGCAAGAGTTCTAAGCCATTTGGTATTATCACAGGCCCAAGATACCTTTTCTTGAATTTCTATAGTCTCTAGGACCCAATTTCTCCAGATATACTCCAGCCTTGAGCTTTCTACATTGTGTTTTCTTCTTTGTTTCTTATGTACCTTTAGGGTGGACTGATATGGCGCAGTTTCATCCTACTTTGCTAATCTATTGGTGAACTAGTCATCCTTCAAGAACTCTGATGGTGGCTATCACCCTCTGTTCTGTACGTAGCTGTTGTTTTAATTTCATAACGTCTGTATTTTTAGGTTGAGTGTTTTAAATTACTTTCTTTTTACTATGAAATTTTTGATGGTACACTTGCCATTCTAATATTTTTTCATGTCACAAAAAATATGTGTGTCAAGGTTCTTACATATTGCTCCCAGATTTAGATTGCTCCTCTGCTTGTAAAGCAAATCTTAGGGTCAGACTGCTTATGGCTAATCTTTCTTTTCC
Source organism: Pachyuromys duprasi (assembly GCA_028658305.1). Lineage (NCBI taxonomy): Eukaryota > Metazoa > Chordata > Mammalia > Rodentia > Muridae > Pachyuromys > Pachyuromys duprasi. The sequence goes on along the minus strand of CM053757.1, from coordinate 28,774,257 downwards.
TTTCTATTATTTATTTATATTATAATTTATTCACTTTTTATCTCAGTTGTAGTCCCCTCCTTTACCCCCTCCCAATCCCACTCTCCCTTCTTTTTCTCATTCCATGTCCCTCCCTCAGTCCACTCATAGGGGAGGTCCTTCTCCCCTTCCACCTGACCCTAGCCTATCAGGTCTCATAAGGACTGGTTGCATTATCATCCTCTGTGGCCTGGTAAGTGCCCCCCACCTCAGGGGAAGGTGATCAAAGAGCCAGCCACTGAGTTCATGTCAGAGACAGCCCATGTTCTCCTTACTAGGGAACCCACTTGGAGACTGAGCTGCCATGGGCTACATGTGTGCAGGGTTTCTAAATTATCTGCACGCATAGGTCCTTGGTTGGAGTATCAGTCTCAAAAATGACCCCTGGGCTCAAATTTTTTGGTGCTGTTGCTCTCCTTGTGGGGCACCTGTCCCCTCCAGGTCTTTATATTTCTCCTTCCTTTCATAAGATTCCCAGCACTCTGCCCAAAGTTTGGCTATGAGTCTCAGCATCTGCTTTGATACCCTGCTGGGTAGAGCATTTCAGAGGCCCTCTGTGGTAGGCTTCTGTCTTGTTCCCTGTTTTCTCCCTCTTCAATGTCTGTATCATTTGCCTTTCTGAATGAAGATTGAACACCTTAAGCAGGGTCCCCCTATTTCATTAGCTTCCTTAGCTATACAGATTTTAGTGTGATTATCTTATATGTCTAATATCCACTTATAAGTGAGTGTATGCCATGTGTGTCTTTCTGCTTCTGGGATATCTCACTCAGGATGATCTTTTCTAGATCCCACCATTGGCCTGCAAATTTCATGATTTCCATGTTTTTAGTTGCTGAGTAGTATTCCATTGTGTAAATGTACCACATTTTTTTTTTAATCCATTCCTAGGTTGAGGGACATCTGGGTTGTTTCCCAGCTTCTGGCTATTACAAATAAAGCTGCTACAAACACCGTTGAGCAAATGTATTCTTGAGCATATTTTGGATATATGCCTAGAAGTGGTATAGCTGTATCTAATTATCTGAGAAAGCACCAGATTGATTTCCAAAGTGGTTGGTTGTACAAGTTTACATTCCCACCAGCAATGGAGGTGGATTCACCATAGTAGTTCTCCAATTAGTAGATCTGAAAGATATGATATAGCTTGATCTCAGACCAAATTCCTCTCAGCCTTTGTGGAAAAAGTTTGCTGACGTCTGGTATAAAGTATTGTGCGATTTGGTTGTTTCATAATTAATTTGGGAAATTTGAATATGAGTATTCTCTAGTTAATTGTCCTAAAATATGTTCCTGAAGTGTAATAGTCCCTAATCACAGTAGCCAAACTTAGTTGCATTGGTGTTTGCACTTATTTTGGTTTTAATTGCTTGTGTGTGTGTGGGAAGTGTGTCTGGGCACGGAAGATCAGCTATAATGAAGCAGATCACACGCTCACTTTACTTTCATCACATTATATTAGCTTTAAGTTCTCTTTACCTCTATAAGCAAGTGTTCTAGGTGAAAATTTTTATATACCATTTTTATAGATGTGTCAGAAATATTTTATTGGTTGTTATTATAGCCACCAAAAATATACTTTAGAAAAAAATTACCCTGTTGGCAAGAAATATTTCTGTGATGAAAATCTTACGATCACTTGAGTTATAGAAGATATTTTGTTTACTTCTGATGTTCAACTTAAAGATCCCCCAAATCATCTAGCTTAGATTAGTTAGAAGACCACTTCCTCTTTGAAGGAGGCAAAAAAAATGCCTTGCCTAGTATTTTACCTGCCAAGAAGTGGTTGAAGTTTATAACCTGAAACTTTACTTTTCAAGTGCAACCTCAAAGGCATGTTTTAGAGACAGTTCTGAGTTCCTGAACATGATAAATTGCCTGGGCTGAGAGAGATTTTAATGAGACAAGGACTTTACAACGGGAGGAAAAGCTTGCAATTTGTCTTCAGAATTTTCAAGTGCAGGTAATCCAACCCTAAATATGACCACAACACACTGAAAACTTGAAGAATATATGATCAGCAACAGGTATATAGTCAAGAGTCACATCATAGTTTAACTTTTGTCTATATTTTGTTCATATTTACTTTTGAAGTCACAATTACTATTGAGCTCAATAAAATGTAAAATAAGGAGAAAACTCATTGCATTCTTTATTGGGCTGATTAAATAAGATGATGTAAGTCATAAGTTATCCAGTAGATTTTGATGAAAATTGGGAACCTATGAATATTATTTGATTAAATAGCTAAGGCTTAGCTTAATAATCTAATAAAAGCAACACACGTCTACATATTTTTTAGATATCATACCATTAACAATGAATTAGCCAAGTTAGGGCATTTCTCCCTTGTTCTAGGCGATCTCTCAGACCTCTGAAAATCATGTCTTGTCACCCAAAATACAATTAAGTATGGCCTTTATGGATCATTATTTAATAGCCATTGAAAATAGAACTTCACAAATCAAAATCAAATGATATAGAGCCCTTCAAAAATGAAGAACCATCACCAATTTATTCTGAAATTACATGCCAATCTTCCAAAGCTGACACCTTCCAAACTGGATTGTATTTCCAGAAAAAGAACACCTCCTTCATTACCAAGGCTTTGAGTTAGTAGGGTTCTGTCTTCTCATTTCTTCTTACACATTTTATATCACGAAATGGTTAGAACACCTTGAAAAGTTCCTTTGTTGGGTTCTTAATCATTCTGTTTTAAAATGGCTCAGGTTGCTGGCCAAGCAGGTTTTGTAGGGTTCCCCCTGACACTATAAACTAATTGGATGTTTTAAATTTTAAATGAGAAATTATTAGCATTGTAATCAGGTAAAATTCTGAGTAGATCATACCCATACAAGCACCTAATATGTCATGCTTCTGGGAAAGATGTGAACAATTAAGATTTAAAACTTGACACTAAAGAGGTTTAGATTGCAGTGCTGTGCTTAAGAAATCTCAAAGTATTATAAAAAGATAGGTTTCTGGAAAGACTACTTACAAAATGAGAGACTTTTCACATATTTTGGCCAGAGGTCAAACAGCAGTGTTCCAAGATAGTAAATTTACCATGTTTGGTAAGGTGTGGGAAGTGAGTTATAAATCTCTATTGCATTCAATTGAGTAATTTCAGTAGAAAACACATGAATTTCACAGAGGTGAAAGCTAAATTACCTTTCCACTAAATCATTGTAGACAGTTTATTGAAAAAAGGGGTCAAGTCCTTCTCTCTTTCTCTCTCTCTCATGAGCACATTTGTATGTGTGTTTGACTTTTCCATTTTAACATTTGTGAGGCTATAGAGATACCTAGGCCATTAAGAGCACTTGTTGCTCTTGCAGAGGACCTGAGTTTGAGTCTCAGGACCCACATGGAGGCACACACTGTGACTCCATTTCCAGGGTTTCTGATTGTTTCTGGCCTCCCCAGGTACTTCATGCAACATCTACATTCAAAGACACAGGCAGACACTCACATACATAAGAAGAAAATAAATAAATTTTAATTTTAATATTCATGCAGCCTTTTGTGTTTTTCTTAGAATTATGTCATGAATCTTTTAAATTAATCCATTAAAGTTTGTAACAGAGCACTCAACACATATTATGTTAGTTTACGTTATATGTGTTTATGCAAGCCAAAAGTTTTTTATTTTAATTTTTATTAATTATGCTTTATTCACTTTGTAGTCCTATAACCCGCCTCTCCTCCCCTCCCAATCCCAGCTTCCCTACCTCTTCTCCACACATGCCCCTCCTCAAGTCCACTGATAGGGGAGGTCTTCCTCTCCTTCCTTCTGATCCTAGTCTATCAACTTTCATCAGGAGTGGTTGCATTGTCTTCCTCTATGGCCTGGTAAGGCTTTTCCCCCATCAGGGTGGAAGTTTTTTGAACATAAGAGTTAAATTAATATGAAAAATAAAGATAATAAATGAGAACGTACTCTGAATTATTCTAGAAAGAATATTCTCATTGAGACAACAGAGAAATTTAATGACTTGGAGATATGAACAAAGCTTTCTCCATGTGAGACTTCAAAGAGTGGTAGGAATGCTTTTATTTAAATAAAATAAGATTCAAGGGGGAAGATAGGTTTTAAGCAAGTAGTCAATAAAAGGAAGTTGCCTCAGAAGATGGATAACAGATAGAGGAAAACAGCCAATGTAGCATGGAATGGAATTTGACTGTTTGCTGGGGTGTATGATATGGTGATTTTCCACTTCTGAGAGATATTGTAAAGAAACTGTTATGAATTCTCACTTTCTAATTAGACCCTCAATTTTAAAGCAACAGTTCACTTCTTGTTATGTGTTTATTTAATATGTGCTGTTTACGATTGACATCTATCAAATAAAGATGGTCTCAGTGTTGTGAATCTCAAGTGAATTAGTGCATCTGAACAAATTGAGACTATGAGACAGTTAGAACTTAATAAAGTTAGGATAACTGCTTTGTAGAGATAAATAATTCATGTGCTAGTGGCATGGTTGGTGAAGTGAAATAAACAGCTGGGTTTCACACATTTATCACTGGAGTTTGGGTTCCTAAAATCTTCAGGTCTGTTTGGATTGATCTTGGTACCTCGAGTGTCCATATCTATATAAAATATTATGGGGATCTGCTTAGATACAACACATCTCAAACACCAGGTCAATGCATGTGAAAAAAATTATTATAATCAGCATCTACCAATTGATCAGTGCCAAAAGACAGATTAGGGAGCTGAAGTGCGACCCTCCTTTCCCCAGCCAGAATGCTACAGAGCTTTTAAGTTTGGAAACCACAAATTATCTGTGCCAAGTTACAGTTACATACTTTTTCACCAATCAGGATTTAGAAATAAGGATTTCCTTAGGAACATTGTGTGCGTGTGTGTGTGTGTGTGTGTGTTTCACCTGTTCTCACTGGTTGGTTTATTCATCTGTGGTTCTGGCTAGGGAACTTGCCTAGCATTCTTGTCTCAACTTGCCAACAAGGATATCAGTCTCTCTCTCAAGCAGTATGTCGGTTACCCAGAGAGGTATTGGGAATGCAAACTTTATTTGACCCCTATTCAAAAATGGAAGTTTTATTCAAAATGGCTTCAGTTTTTTTTTCCTTCCTACGAAGATACTCAGAATAGACTGAAGATCATTCCATCACAGCTGAGGTGCATCTATTGTACAGTGTGTAGAGGAGATGGTTAAAGAGAAAAACTGCACTGCAGTGTGCTGTGGAGTTCTGTCCTTGGTTCTGAATTCAATACAAGTTTAGCTAGGTACTGTATTGCTTCTGAGAGGTTGGTTTTTAAAAACAAGGACAGTAGAGTTTTATGAGATTTAAGAAAATGTCCAGGGGGTGTTGGTGCCTATTTTAATTCCAGCTCTAGGTAAGCAGTGGCAGGAAGATGTCTGAGTTAAAACATGAGCCTAATCTCAACAGCTAGTTTTGGAAAGACCAGGACTACACAGAGAAAACTTGTCTTGAGAAAAACAACAACAAAACAGAAAATGCTTATGCAATCATTTTGTAAATTCGCCCTTATCCTATATGCATGAGGTTTGTTGCGATAACAAGAAAGCTCTTCTCCATCCTACTATTCCAGTATTTATGACAGGAATGGTCAACTTAAATACCATGTGTTAACAGTTTTGGAGGTTGAGGATAGGGTAAAAGCCTGATGAATTTAAATGGGAACAAACTTATGGGTTTCCCCATACCATGAAGAAGGATAAATGGAGAAAATAGCATTCAGACTTGATGCTCTTTTTTTACTAGAGCACTGGTCCTATCATCAGGGACCCATCCTGTGACCTAATTACCTCCCACAGACCCTAGCACTAAAGAACACCACACTGAATACCAGGATGTCGGCATATGTGGTGAAGAAACAAACATTTCTTGCACAGCAAAAGTTGACATGATTCTGAAGTCAACAAAAGGTGTTCATTTAGGTTAAACACCGGCTTGATTTAGAAACATTAAGATGGGATTCAATTATCTTTCCCTAAATATCACCATAAATTAAAGAAAAATTGACTAAACACTTTCAAATGAAAAAAAATAGTTTTTTTTTTCCCAAGGCGGTCCACTGGGGAAACAAAGCAGCAAACCACTCGTAAGGGTAGGTCCCATGCCTAGCTGCCAACTGCCAATACAAAACAGACAGTGGCATCTTTGGGGGTTCCTTGTCTCATAATGCTGTGTTAGAGCATTATTTTTACTTTTGTTTTATTTTTTACCTTACAGGTGCTTTTTATACATACCTTGGATTCTGGTTTTGATGGGATTCCAGTGCGTTTAGAAATATTATCATTAACGTTCCTCATGTTGTTTTTGGCTATTTTTTTGGCTTTTTTCTTGTTTGTTTCATCCTATTTTTTGTTTGTTTTAGGTCCTTTTATTTTCTCATATTACTATTCGTTAGATGCCTGTTTGTTTTCTAACAAAGGTATCTAATGAGAGAAAAAACATGTGGACCAAGTTGGGAGGGGAAGGGGGAAAACTGGGGGGAGTTGGGGGGGAGTTGGGGAAAAAAACAGTAGTGAGAACATATTTCAGAAAAAAAACTATTTTCAATAAAGAAAAAATATATCGGTAGCCAGAGTGTATAGCTTAAGACTCCATAAAATGACAATAACTTAAAATAATAATGGAGTTGTGCAACCTTACTGTAGTTCCCCATGGTTATGTCTGATCTGCATGAAATACAACATGTAGACATAAGTTTAATTATGTAGAGACATATGTATACTGATCAGATTTTATTGTCAATCTGACATAGTCTAGACTCATCTTCCAAGAAAGAAACTAAAAGAATTATTTTGTTCAGATTGGCCTGTGGGAATATCTGTGGGACATTATCTTGTAAGTAATTGATGTAAGAAGGCCCTGCTCACTGTGGGCAGTTCCAACCTTAGGCAGGTGGGCTTATCCCATATAAGGCCGAGCTGAGCATTAACCTGAAAGGAAGCCAGTAAAGAGTCTTTTTCTATGGTTCTAATTTCCCGGTTCCCATCTTGAGTCCCTGCCTATTCTTTCAACAGTAGGTTATGACTGAAATTTGTAAGAAGAAATAAACTCTTTCATCATCAAGTTCATCTTGGTTAGAGTGTTTTATCATGAGAACAGAGGAAGTCAAACTGTAATGTGTGTGTGTGTGTGTCTGTATGAGTGTGTCTGTATATATTGTAAACTCCAGAGAGTCAGCATATGTTTTCAGTCTGTGGCCACAAGAAAGCTGTGACTCACTGTGACTATTCAACAAAACAAGAAAATATTATATTAGCCTGCTGCTAGTCTGTTAGAAGATCGAAATTAATAATGTAAGTAGAGATTCTCCTGAAGGGCTTTTGTTTTTGTGCTACTATAAAGTGGAACCACAGTAATTCAGGACCACTTGCAACCAGGTACATAAGTATACACACATATACACAATTATGCATGAAGGGACACATGCAGACACAGGTTTGCATAGTATATTCACAAGATCGATGATATTCCCATAGTCCATGACAGTAAGACACCCCAAGTGCCATAGTCACATGCTAATAAAACTCTGCAATCAGTTGTGAGAATTGGGAGTAACCCTGATAGCTTTAACCCTGGACTTTGTCAAGTAGTGATATAGATATTGACTTTTAGTCCTGCCCTTACGTGAATTAATTAAATTTTCTGGGCCCATTTCTTGTTTGCAAAGTATGAGGGATTGCTGGGAAGATTTACCTTGCCACAATGAATCCTGTCTCTATGGCTTAAATCTCTTGAAGATTTCAGATCTCCAAGTACTCCCCTGTGGAATTCAAGCCTATTTTGGTATGTGAAGTTGAGCCCTAGGCTAACAGCCTGGCTATCAGTTGTTAGCATTAAGTGTCAGCCTGCAGGGGGAAAAAAAAAGATTGGTTGGTGCTCAGCAGTGGATCTGATATTGAATGGTACACTGTAAACACAGAAAAGCAGAACTCCACGAGTTGCTGCTGCTTTAGGGAATATATTTTCCCCAACAGTTATTACAGTTAATTAAAAAATACATGTCACAAATGAGAAAATATTCAGAAAAAAAAGGTTAGTGACTTAGTTGCAAGATATGAGCAGATCATACATTTTAAGTCTTTACCAAGCGGGAAATCGGTCATTTAAGATAGCTTTGCTTTTAAAGTGGGCTGATAATGTGAGATGCCATTTGCAAAGAGAGTATAAATCTTTTTTCCAATCTTCATGCTTCTTTCCAATTTGGCTTTCTTCCTTCTCCCACCAGGAAGTGCTTAGAAATATAAAACAATAACACGGATGGAATTTCTCAATGTTTTGTATCTTTGGGGGGGGGGGGGATTCTGATTGGTACTATTTTAGCTAACATTTTATATACTATAAAAGACTATGTAAAATTTACAATTAAAAATGATATTATGGGACAGGAGTTTCTCCAGTAGCTGTAAGAACATCTGTGTAGAGTTTATTTAACATGTTGGACTGTGAAGCTATTTTATAAACTCTTTCTTAAGGCTTCTAGTTGGGCACTTCATTCTATGACACTATTATATGACAAGGGCTTTCAGAACTGCTTATGATTAAATCTCTTTGTACAGAGAACTAAAAAAAATCTTATAGGAAACTTTATTTCTAAGACCCTGGGTTACTTCAGGGTTCTATGGTATTGTTTAGAGTTGATTGTGTGAGAGAGGTGAGTAGAACTATTTTAAATGGATTTGCTGGGTTTAACCTGTTTCACGAAATATAGGGTGGCTTTGAAAATAACTAAGCCTTCAAAAATGAGTTTTTTGAAAAGATTTGAGACTTTGTTAATGTATGTGCTTGATGAAATTCCCAAAAGGTACCAGGCGATGAGGTTAGCAAAGACTATTCAATCAGGCTGCTGCGACACTTCTGCTTCTACACCTTTATAATGGGATTGCCTTCATAAGACCTACTAAGGACATGGTCCTGGCTGTTATCAGTTTTGTATTTATAGGCAATGTCTGTACATCACATAGACTTAAGGTGCTTTTACGCTTGTTTTTTAAAACATAATTTATTAACTATTGGGATACTAAACTGTCATCACATACTATTCTACAAGTTACAGTTTCCCAGACCATGGGTGGGCACTGGTCAAATTAATGTTAGATGAATGGGGCCTCTATTTCCTTTGGTAACATTTGATGGTAGCAAGTTCTAAGCACCATGTGTCACAGGAAGTGGATGACAGGAGGGTGGTATTTAGTTGCAGAGGCGCAAATATGAATAATGGAACTGAAGAATCTATAATAAGTTACTGCAGGTGGTGACTCCAGAGGAAGACAGTTCTGTGTAAAAACAACCCCAATTAATGACAGATAAAAAAAAAGTAGAGAAAAAAATTCCTTTGGCACATCTAACATCCTAAGTCACCAGGGCTATAAAAATATTGAGTATTTTAATGTGGATTATGAATTTTAATTTTGTCTAATGTCGTTAAAGTATTCTAAACTAACTTTTTTTTTCAGAATAAAGAATTTACATGCTATGTAAGGTGTTCTTCCATACTTTGAAGGTTAATTTATTTTGGGCCAGGTTCTTATCCGGAGGCAGCATTCAGTTCCATGGAGTGTGAGGCAAAGATAAGTCCAAATTGCTACAGAGTTAAGCACAGAAGAATGCTCGAGGAGTGATCACATTCATGTCTTAGATAAAACAGAGTTATAATGTGTTTTCCGTGGTTAGTAGTCGAAGCTGTGAAAAGTGTCCAAGGTTACAATATCCAAAAAATTCAGTGGTTGCCCCCCATATAGTGTTTCCTTGTCTGAAAACCATGGGTGCCACTCATTTTTTGGAATAGAAGAAACACAGATAAGACGAGGCTGCTAAATTATGAATCTGTGGTCATGGGAAGTGGGGATCCTCCACTTAGGCATGAGGAACCTGAGTTTCTGTTCAGCTATCTGCATTACTGCCAGGATTCAGATATGAAGAAATCAACAAGAAAGTCACCTTTTTGTCATGCACAGACTGACTCCTCAAGCTTGGCTTTGGCAAATAGGTACTGAATGCTGAATGCTTATCTAGAGGAAGGGCTAGTGAAGGGAGGCATTTGAGCCATAGCTTTAAAACCTGGGAAGAGTCAACCTGTTCTTGCTTTGTTTTTTGATCAATCATTTCATAGTTTTTAAAAAGTCTTTCTCAAGAGAGAGTAAAGCAAAATAAAACAGAACCACCATTAATGTTTGATTGTTTCTTTCTCACTAATACTTTGTACTTCCCATGTTAACTTTGGCCCAGATAGGACAAACACAGCTCCTGCTCCTACTCTCTTAGTGGGAATCCCCCTAGTCATGAGTCACTTATTTAAAAGAAGATGGGCCTGGAGCCAGAGGTTGTGTCACCATGTGTCCAGTCAGATTCTGTCCCACACAACACTACCACCATCATGTTATACCAATACCGATACAGAGAAACACTTTTGTTATCTTCAGTTCAGACATGTTGACGGAAGCACATTAGAATGGCAGGTGATTTCACTAGGACATTTAACACTGGTCCTTTGTCTTTGTGCTTGTTTGGTTGGAAGCTAAGTGGATTCCAAACCTAGACTAGTAGTACCCTCCATTGTACACATACCCTGATATCAGTCCTCCGTAGTCCAGAGTAGCATGCAAAACTTCTCTTAGGATTATTATGAGGCATGTTATAAAGGGGTCAGCTGAACTCTGTGTCAAAGTTCAAATCTCTACCTAGCCTATTAAAGACACAAGATAGATAGTTCTGAGCCATCACGACTCCGTACTTTACTGTTTCATATACTCAGTGACTCCAGCATCCTCAATGAGTTCACGAGCATTCTCCCTAAAGGCCTGATGCAGCAACTTCACACTTGGCTGCACCACAGGCAAATAGTCCTCACACTGGATTTTGGTCACCTCTTCCTTTCTATGTTTATCTCACAGCGTAACTAAGAATCACTGGGTGTGTTTGTGTGTCTCTGCATGTATGGTCCATGTAGGGTATGTGTGTGTGTGGTATGTCTTTTAGTCTCTTAGCTACCTCGGCTGTTTCCATTTTTATTTCCCCTCTCTATGCCCCTTTCCCAACAATACTCAAGTTCTATTCTTCTGACGGGTGAACCACCCACACCTTTTTTCTTTTTTCATTAAACAACATTTAATTGACTAATTTTACAGTGATTTGACAAGCTATTACAGAAAAAAAAGTTGTATCTTCACTGAAGTAAATTGCTTTTGCAAGTAAAATTTCACTGAGCAAGGTGTTAAATGCATTATGCACACCACATTCTAAGTGTAAAATTTGTTTCTTCTCTTTTCTTATGACACCATCTTGCAAAGGATGCTGGCAAATGTTTTCTTTTCTTTCTTTTTTTTTTTTAAAGGATTCCAGTCCCCAAGGACATTCCTATTTTAGCCAGTTCCATTTCTTTATGCAATTGACCTTCCAACAACACCTATTATAGAGCATTTCCACAAAATGAATTTCATTAAGAAAATATGTGTTTAAAGATGTGCTTGTATTTATGTTGGGTCATTCACTAAAGATTTCTAAAAACAGTGGAATTATGTTTTTATTTTATTTTCAGTCTCAGACTACTGATAACGCATCATGTTTTGAATAATCTTTGTGTTATTTTCATATTTAAGTTATTTTCTTTCACTGAACATGTATACATGAAGATTTCAAAAAGGTACTTGTATTTCTTTATTGATGTGATTTCATAAGGCAATAGATAATGGTATCCTGGCTCCTTTTTAATAATGATCATTAAAATATATAATATTAACGCTGCTCATGAGCTTGTGGAGTTTGTTTCATGTAAATAATAGTTTACACTATTTTGCTGCTCTCTATAGATGCTCTCTGAAAGACCACATCCAGCGGGGGATCAAAGCAGATGTTAAGACTCACAGCTAAGTTTTGGGCAGAATGGAGGGAGTTTTATGAAAGAGTAGGGGGATAGAATGACACAGAGGCGACAGAAACTCCACAAGAAGACCAACAAAGCCAGCAAATCTGGGCCCAGAGACGATGTGCCAACCAAGAGCCACACATGGAGAGGTCCTAAACCTCCTGCTTAGATGTAGACCCTGGGCAGCTCAGTCTCCATGTGGGTTTCCTGGTAAGGGGAGCAGGGGCTGTCTCCGACATGAACCCTGCTGCCAGTTCTTTGATCACTTTCTCCTAGGAGGGCCACCTTGCTAGGCCACTGAGGAAAAGGATGCAGGCAGTCCCCTGATGAGACTTGCAAGGCTGTGTTCAGATGGTAGGGGAGGAGAGCTCCCCCTTTCTGTGAACTAGGGGATTGGGATTGGAAGGAAAAAGAACAGGGAGGGAAGGTGGGACAGAGAGGAGACAGGGCTACCATTGGGATATAAAATGAATAAATTATATAAAAAAATTGTTTTTAAAAAGAAATGAATGAAGCTAAAGTACTAAGAGGAAACACCAAAAGTTAATATTTCAGTCCCCATTATATCCCCAAATTGAGCATCTGAGATGGAGCCTGCCATAAAATGTGTTGTGCACTGACCAAACAGAACCATTTGTCCACACTATGATATGTTTGCACTTGTGAGTTTTATAAAAAAGCTGATCAAATTAATCACATCTTTCTTATGTACATTATCCATAACTGTATTAAAAATTGTTGCACAGTGGGGGTTGATCTGATTAACTTGAATTGGCATGAAGTGGAAACTGATAGTGTTATCATTTACTGTATAATGTTCTTTGTCAAGAAAATTCAGTTGAAGGAGGGGCTATAGAGATGGTTCAGCGGTTAGAAGCACTTGCATCTCTTTTGGAAACCAGAGTTCTGTTCTCAATACCCATGTGGAGTTGCACACCACCTCCTGCAACTCCAGCTCCTGGTATCAGACTCTGACCTCCAAGAGCAGAATAACACATACGTGGCACACACAGACAGACACATGCACATGAGTAAAAATAAAATCATATATATATATATATATATATATATATATATATATATATATATATATATAT
>CM053757.1:28699330-28761173 GCA_028658305.1 Pachyuromys duprasi | reverse complement strand
TAACTATCCTGGACAGATATTAATAATGATTAATACTCAAGATGCTGAATATTTGGAATTGTTACGTGCCGTCCCCTAGAACTACTAGCTACTGTTTTGCTTTTTCCTTGAAGGGGTGTTTATTTCAGGACAGTGCTTTCAACTTTTTGAGTTTTTGTGATCTGGAACATCTATGGCAATCGAGGGAGGGAAAGAAAAGGTCTTTTATGCCCTCTAATTCACTAGCCTTAAACTAAACACCTTGAAAACATCTTTTTCAGAGTGAGGGATTAATTCTGGCAATCAAACCCCACCAGTGGATGTGTCAAACACAATCAAGCCTGGCATTTGCGTTACTCTGGCATCAATATGATACCTCTGTTGTCCTAGAAAACTTAAACCGTCATTGTGAGCATCAATACTGGTATTTTTGCTTTATTTAAGAAATTGATTACTTTTAATATCACAGAATGAAAAAATAAACTTCTTGTGGATCGATAGAGCACTACTCTCTTTCGGTCTTCCCCTCCCCTACCACCCGAGAAATGTTCTTGATAAATGCTACTTTTGACTGTTTGCCTGATGGACAGATTCTACATGTAACATTTGAGCAGCTGTTGCTGAGGTGCCGTTTCCTCTTAAATGTCCTGTTTCATTCTCGTGATTACAAAAACAGCCTGCATTCCCAAGTATGGATCATAATATGCAATTATTTTAATAGGAATTAATAGGGAACATAAGCCAGTGGGTGATATAAGCTCTCTGGATCATACTCATATTTTGAAAAAAAAGCCAGAATTCTTGATAGAAATAGTTACCAAAGTCAGGGGAAATGAACATAGAATATTGCCTCCAATAATTATTAATAAATAAAGATGACACAATAAGAAGAAGAGTTATACATTTAAACTGAATAATTGATATTTATCTGTGATATGATGTGACCTCACAGTATTTTGTGTTCTAGCTTCCGTAAATAAACACAAAAGCCTGTGTTTGCTATAGGAATAAATGTTATATACATGTTATTTATCAACACGTGCTTGCTTTAATCTTAATTATTAACGTAGTCTTTTTAATTCTGCATCTATCTTTTCTCACACAACTCAGGTTCATGGGATCAAAGATTGTGAAATGTAAAGGATTGGAAACTTTTTATTCATTGAATGAGTTAGTGAAACAGTGAACAAGTTGGACAGAGTATAACACAAGAGAACATGTATAATTTTTTGTCTCGTCTGAGAGTGGGCAGCCATTTTGAAGCTCAAAGTTTAAAAACGGAATACAAAATAATTATTTCAAGACAGAGAAGATGCTGTAAGAAAGAAAAACTCTGTGTCGTGCGAGTAGCCATGGTTCATTTTTAAATTGCAGATTGTTATTCTAGGGTTGAGTGCTTTTTTGTGAAAAGATTTCTATTGAATACAGAAATTGACTTATACGTTTAGGATATGTCATAGAGACATATACTACATGCAAGCCCAGTACTACGTATTTGACATATATCATTTTATTTAATTTTTATGTGTCCAACAAATGAGTATTGGGATTGTGCTAATTGAATTATATCAAGGACAAAGCTTAGAGAAATAATAATTTATACAGAACCAGAAAATACTATGGACAGAATTCAAATTAGGTAGACGACCGAGTTCTTTGTGCATCTTTACTATTGTTGATGTTCTACCTGAGATGCCAACAGGAATAAAATGCATAGGTGAACAGTAAAGTATCACCATTAAAACTGTGGAAATGGCAATTCACATGACATCAAATGAAACAGTTGACCAAACCAATTATGCTAATTACCTGACGGAATTAAAATTATGAAATGTTGATAAGGATATATTGGTGGAAAGCAAAATCATATAAGCATTTCCTGTGCAGTGTCTCAGAAATATTTTTTTTCAACAGTGTGCTGGCATGAACAGTCCAAACAAGAGTCAGAAAGGACATTTAGGTCCAAAGGAAAGTGTTTGTCTTTCATCCTAAAGGAAAACATTAAAGTTTTGAAGTGCTGGAATGTTACAAAAAATTAGTCAGTATTAATCAATGCCAATAATTTATAATATATCTTTTTAGTGACTATTGTCATTGATGGGAATCTCTCTGTATATGTGTGTGTGTGCATGTGTGTGTGTTGGCAAGAGAGGGCATAGTGTATGAGAATTTAAATGTAAGGATTAATAGGAAGAACAGAACCATACTGTAAGCGTTTAGTGGACAATGTCTTGACTGACATTACCAACACGGGGAATACAAATGGAGTAGGTTGTTTACGTGAAGGGCAATGTGGGGAAGAAGCAGAAGCAAAAACAGAATATAACTTGAACACAGCATTTTTTTTAGCTGTTGTCTTAAACTGAGGGAAAGAAGAGTCGAAAAGGTCAGTGGGCAGCTTAGCTACTGCACCATTCACAGCTGCCCTATGTCTCCTGTCTTGCTACTCCTGTCTTGAATTTGGGAGCTCTACAGTGCTTTCTCCTGGGGGTCTCCCTTGCACTCGTCCTGATGCAGGATCTAGACAACTTGGCTCTCAGAAAGATCTCTGTTTGTAAAACTTATCTCACCTCAGCAAATCAGGGAAAGAAAGCGCATAGGGTTGAGTTTTCCCAGTGCCTCTCAGGAAGCATTGTAACATGCAGAGCAGCTGGCAGGGGGGCGTGGAGCAACATTATTCTAATACGGGGAACTTATTCTAATGAGCTGCATTCTCTAAAATCAGAATTGCTGATGTTGGCAGGAAATAAATTTAACTCCCCCACACAAATAGATGCAAAGCGGAATTCTCTGATCCATTTCATTTTCCACAAGGTAATCAAGATTCATAAAACTCCGCGTTAGGATCAGGGCACCAGGGAGTCAATGTCCTTGAGGGAAACACAATCTTCTAATGAGAATTGCATTTCAATGGGGTTAATCTCACAGGATCTGATAAATGGACACAGTGGAATTGAATCTTATTTTATTTGGCTTCATTGTCCTCTCTGCCACACATTTCATTCAATACCAAGGTAATAGAATATTTAAAATGTGCATTGTTTGCTTCTGGGACAGAAGCGGTAGTAGAGCCTTCAGCTGAAGAAACAGGAGAACAAGTTGATAGCCCATTATCTTCTACAGTTATCAGCGTCTTCAAAATCATGGCAACTTCGTGGGTCCCCCCCCCCATATGTGCCCAAGTCAAACTAACCCTTTCTTCTCTCCAGTATCCCATTCCAATCCCTTTTAGTTTTCCCATCCTGTCAGATGTCCCCATTGCATTATCAATAACTTCCCACATAAATACATATTAAGAAGAATTGAGAGATAGGAGATAAGAGGCTGGGAAGAATGGCAACGTGTTTTAAAATTTGCTTATTTTAAAAACAGGACATCCTATCTGTTCTGATGTAATTCCGTATAAAACCCAGAGTACATATTTGTCGTGAAGTGCACTCAGTACCCTCAGGGCCAACTTCATACTGAATTGAATGTCAAGACTGATGGCCTTATATAAGTCGGAAACTTAGTGTCAATCGAAGACAATAAATTACATCACTAAAATAAGATAATTATTGGCCCATTTCCCCTTCCATTTAGGAAAAAAAAAATCTGTTTAAAGTATCAAGTCTTTTCTCCTGCTTGTTGTAGGTGTCTGACCCTGCATACTTTAAGGAACCACACCAGTGCTTACATCTGTGACCAGACAAACATTAGAAGATGGTAGAGGAGAACTTTTTGTGAAGTAGAAAGGGTAGTAGTAGCTCAGCAGGCCCATAAGGAAATATGGAAGTGAATTATGAAAGGCAGAATACATTAATTAAGTATTGGGTGTTGGGAAATGTAATTTATTTTAGTTTGATATTTAAAGATTTGATTGGACCAGACGGTTGTGTTTGTCTATGTGTTTGGAAGGGTTTCATCATCTACTCTCAGATAAAATAGCAGAAGCCACTCAAGGGGAGATGCCATCAGGAGGAAAATGCAGAATCTCTCCTGTAAGTTCCCTCATGAGTGAGTCTCAGTTAGTGTACATAAGAACCTCAGGAGTTCTGTCTGAGTTCCTGCCACATTCACCTTAGACCTTAATAGTTTTCTTGTTGGGAGGAAATGATATCTTATTAATTCTTTGAGCATTTCAACCCCTCTATTTTTCTTTTATATAGCATCTAACTACTAGCCTAGGGTAGCCTCAAACTTGAGACCTTTCTACAGGAGTCTCCAGAGTGCTGGAATCACAGGCATACAAGACTGCATTTTTGTTTTGTTTTGTTTTGTTTTGTCAACATAGTACAATCTAGAGACCCTTGTGAAGAGGGGATCTCAACTGAGGAATTTCTTCTGTCCAGTTGGCCTTTTTACACCTCTGGGGCATTGTCTGGATTGATGATTAACGTGCAAGTGCCCAGCTTACTGTGGTTTGTACCACCTCAGTGGATGGGCCTGGGTTGTTTAAGACAGGTAGCTGACCAAGCCAGGAAAAACAAGCCAGTAAACAGCATTCCTGTGTGCTGTCATTTTTAGTTTCTGCTTCCAGGTACCTTGATTGAGTTACTGCTCTGACTTCCCTTGCTAAGATAGATTATGGTGTGGAAACGACAACCAAATAAACTCTTTCTTTTCTAAAGCTGGTTTTCATCATGGTGTTCATTTTCAGCAAATGAAAGCAAACTAGAATAAAGTCTATACCTGGCTAAAGGTATTTAAAAGAAACAAACAGAACAACAACAACAACAACAAAAC
Organism: Pachyuromys duprasi; assembly: GCA_028658305.1. NCBI lineage: Eukaryota > Metazoa > Chordata > Mammalia > Rodentia > Muridae > Pachyuromys > Pachyuromys duprasi. Next base: position 28,756,469 of record CM053757.1, on the reverse strand, counting down.
AGTTCCATATATTGTAATTCAGATGTTTCTACGTTCTTTCTCATTTTCTTTTTTTATTTCTAATATTATGATATGATTTCCCTTTTCCTCTCTAAGCCCTGCCATATATCCCTTATTGTTGTCTTTCAAGCCTCTTTTAAATTAATTGTTATTATATGCATATATGTATATTCCTTCATAGAAGCTGTTCAACCTATATAATGCTACTTGTTATGTATGTTTTCAGGACTGACCATTTAGTATTGGATTAGTAGTTTAAGAGTTCCCAGGTGATTTAAATGGGCAATAATAGTGTCTACAAGATATTGTGAGTGTACCTAATCTAAGAACAAAATTCATTTGCATTGTTTTTCATCCCTTCAAAATGCGTCTGTTTGTTTGGCCTTGATTAGAAATCCTCATATACTCATGTTTTCTATTCCTTACAGATTTACAATCTACAGTAACAGCTATTCAGCTTGGCCCTTTTATGTATTTACTGATACATCTTGTGTGTCTAGAACTATGCCTGGTCCATGACAATATTTTCTAAGTCTTCAGTGCATGAATGAGTCAGTGACTGAATGAGATGTCAACTGAAGAAAAACTATGCATAGAGAAATCTTTCTTGACCATGAATTATTTGTTATTAAGTCATAATGTTTGCCTGATGTTATAGAATGCATTTGAACTCCTTTCTTTTTGGCAGTATATTTCTTTTCCCCCCTCGAGCTTTCTTTTAACTTTCTTAAGACAGTAACTGAAAAAGGTTTTGGATCAAAGAATATGCAGCACATGTGCCAATGACCAAAACAATTTTCTATCAGAAAATCCAATCACAGCTTCTTTAATCAGGACATAAATCTTTCAGACACACATCACAGACTATACCACATCAAACCAGGGCTGCCATTTCTTTTTTACTTTTTTGCTATCCTACCATCCATTTTGCAATTACAACCTATCAGTGGAAGAGGAACAGCCTTGACTAGAAGAGGGAAAGCAATACCCTGAAGAAGCAGTTTTAAACATGATGAACTTGGTACTTTTGGTTTATCTCAGTCTGCAATTTCAACTCTCGCGGGACGCAATGAAATGGAATCAGGCGATGCCGATCAATAATCTGAATTTCTGTTGTAAAGGGTATGGTATAAAATAAACATTAAGACCTGGAGGTTGTCTTTGCTCTTCTTTTTTCCCCAGCAAGAACCTCATTTCTCCCAAGACTACGGGTTTTAAGAATGATGATGACTGTAGATTATATTGTAGGTATTCTTTATTTTTGTATAAGCCAGGAAGAACATTAAATAAGAGGCTCAGTTTCCTCTGATCAAACATTTCATCAGTTTCATAGACCTGTCAGAGAATGCCTGTATGGGAGATGGCTGTATTTGTTCAGAGACATAATGAAAGAAGACCAAAGGAAAGCTTGATTAGATAGCATCTTTTAGAACCAATGAGTACATGTCTTTTTATTATGAAGATTTTTTTACAGGAATGTCTAATTTTAATTTTGTATTGCTCTTTGAAATTTTAGCACTTTAGCATAGACAAAAGCCATGAAAACTGAAGTGGAAAATAAAACAAAATAGATCACTGTATATCAAACTTACACACGTATATATTCATATATATAAGCATATATACACACATACATATGTATATACATATACACATATATGTATATATATGACTGTAGATAGTGTTTGTTGAAGTAAGTATAGTTTTAGTTTTAGTTTTCTCATTCTTCACAACTAAAATGGATTAACAAATTCACAAAATATTACTCTGGCACTGTGAAGGCAGTAAAACATTCATGTTTCTTTTTTATTGTTCAACCAATGTCACATAGCCAAGCTTTATTAGATGTAAAGCATTTCTGATGAATAAAATACATTTATAAAAAACAAGCAATAGTTCTTATGGATTAATATGGTTCTTAATAAAACATAATTATATTTATCAGTAACTTAATATACTTAACATATGCATGAACATCAGAATGATCAAGTTAAAATTCCTATATTAAAAAAATCTTGATGAATTATAATATGCCACTGCCTGTTGAGATGGCTTGGAGGACAAAGGCGCTTGATGCCAAACCTCGAACTGATTTCCAAACCGTAGGATCTGCATGATGGAAAAGGAGAATTGAATCCCACAAGCTACTTTCTGACTTCCAAAGCTACATTGGAGAATGCCAATGTACTAAAGGAGTAAGAGTCATGAAACAATTTATCTAGAGTAATGGTAGGTCAAATACTTCCTGAGGTTCTGTGTATATTTTTAGTACCTTATCATCACAAAAATTGTTAGAAATTTCAGGGTCATGTATCTAGAACACAAACATCACTGTGTTCATAATGGTAAATTCCTTATATCAAATTTTCTGTATATCAGTTCTCCATAAGACCCATATACTTAATCGAAAATGGAAAGCTTTTATAGTTAATTAGTTAAATGAAGAAAAATTAAGAGGAAAGTCAAATATTCTAGACAGAAATGCCTCTTATCTCCTATTGTGTCGATTTTCCACAGGGCAGTTGCATCAGCTGCCTAGAGAGTTGATTTTTTTTTTAATGAAAAATGTCAATTATGGTTACATTTTGAATTTTATATAAGTAACATGTGAGAGTTAAGTATTTTTACTTTATATGTATTAGTGCTTTGTTTGCAGGCATGTATTTGCCCAGTGTGCATGTCTCGTGCCTGTGGAGTTCAGAATAGATAATTGAATCTCCTGGAACTGGAGTTACGGATGGTTGTGAGCCTCCATGCTGGTGCTGGGAGCTGTCATTTCTCCAAAGCCTATCACAGTTTTTAACCTGTTCCTTCCCATTGCTTTCATCCCTCTCTCCCTCCCTCCATCTCTCTTTCCTAATTTCCCCTTCTGAGTAAGTGTCACTCTGTAGCCCAGACTAGACTCACACTATTATCTTCCTGTTGCATGTTCTCTGAAAATAAGCATGAGCCACTACACCTGGCTTTAAGAAAAGGAGAGATGGAAATGCTGGGTAGAAGTCAGACACTTCACATGTTTTGTTCACAATGCATGTAAGAAATCCTGAAAGAGTGGTTACCGTCCACACCTCCAAAATAGACAACAGAATATACAGTAAATTCTAACAAACAAACAAACAAACAAACAAAGGGTGAACAAATATGAGACATGTTCCTCTGTTGACTGATGGTTTCTGACTTAATGATAAAAAAAAAAATCTCAGAACTATGGACAGGTAGCCACAAACTTTCAAAATATCAGTAGTAATTAGCTTATTTTTTTACTTTTTAATTGATTTATTACTTATCACAATTTAATCACTTTGAATCTCTGCTGTAGCCCCCTCCCTCACCTCCTGCCAGTCCCATCCTCCCTCCCTCTTCTCCCCCTATGTCCCTCCCCTAATCTACTGATAGGAGAGGTCTTCCTCCCCTACTATCTGACCCTAGCCTTTCAGGTCTCATCAGGGATGGCTGCATTCTCTTCTTCTGTGGCCTGGCAAAACAGTTGTTTTATGGTAAAAATTTATAGACAAAAACAAAAACAACACACAAGGTTTGGCACAGTTAAAGAGTGAAAGGTGGCTGTTGGCACTAGCTAAAGATGTAGAACTCAGGCTTTGCCATTGTGATTATTGAAGAGATCCTGTCTGAAGCAGAAGAATGTTGTAATACTGAAATTTTGCCTTCAGTGTCCTGAAAGTTGTATGTTGCACAGGATTGTGCCCCCCCACATATATCTGAGCTTTCTTTAGAATGATTAATACATCTGACAGAGGTTCATGTGTCAATTTTTCCCCCAGTCAATGCAAAGAGGAACAAATTTGTCAGCAAGTCAACAATCAAAACTTCCTTCTCTCTTTAAGACCATAATCATAATTTATTTTTCAAAACAATTCTTAATCTTGTATCAGCCTCTTATTGTTCTCTTCAGTTTTGCCTTTTGGTGGGTAAGCATTACTATATGTTACTTGCCTGAATTAGAAAACTTTATAAGCTTTGAAAGTTTTCATTTGGAGTCTACATTATTGACCTGCAGGAAGATAGTGAAACCAATTCAGGTTGTAACTAATTAAAGCCCATAAAATCAGTTCACTTCCAGATCCCTGTTTGTATTCAACCAATTTCTTGTATTGTTTCAGGTGCTAATATTGTACTACTGCTCTCTCTGTCTCCCTGTTTCTCTGTCTCTGTCTCTGTGTGTGTTTAGGTGTGCATGCTCAAAACAATGAAATGATGCAAATTTAATCCAATACATTGTTTTTCCTTAAACCATTGCATTCTTACAAATCTAAAACATATTTTGGATGCCTATTGGACTAAACTCGTATTTAAATCACACAGACTGAATATGAGTAAGAGTTAATGAAGTAATGGGTTACAATTACATTTGGAATTGCATTTGATTTGGTCTTCCTTTAAAGTAACTTCATGTTCTATACCTTGCAAATTTAAAGTTAAAAGTGAAAGACTGGATGTAGTTCAATTATTTGCCTTTTATGTGGGTTTTATTCTCAGCACGTAGGTTGGAAGACAAGGAAGGAAATATAACAGTGTTATATAAAGAAAACTAAGTCAAAATTAATCAGTGAGCTTTGAGTAGATATAAACATAGTGCTTAAAGAGTATTCATTTAATCTGAGAAAGAAAAACATGTGGAATATTGATGGCGTCTTGCCAAGTGGGTCCACAGTAATGGGCGGTAAGGTTTGACTCATGGTCCTGAATGGTCTAATGATTCATGTTTAGGAGTTGGCAACTGGTAAGCCATCACTTCTACTCAGCATATATATGCATGGTGCATGGTTGCATGGTGCCTGAAGGCAGCCTTTCCTTACACATTTTGAGCTGTCTTGAATGTTGCTTCAATGTGTCTCACAAATATTGCTTGCTTGCAGCTTCCTTTTTCTTTAGGTTTACTAAATATACCATTTTCATAGAACAACTCACTTAATTTAAGATGTGAAATATTTTAGACAGTTTTTTTTCATTTGTTGTATTAATATATAGCCTCTCATGCTATAAGCCAGCCACTTAAAAAAAAAAAACTTTGCCTTCTTCCACAACATTCTACTTTCATTTTACAGGCAGAAAGATATGTGTATTGGTTGTTTTCCAAGACATAGAACATAAGCAGTACTTTGTTCTCTAAGGCAATGTTGCATAAATTTTAAAACTTAAAGCATTTGGTTTTCTAATTATTTCTTTGTCCTCCAATGTCCAATATATTAAACAAAACAAAATAAGCAGAAACTGCCTGTCTCACATGATAGCAGAGTGAACTCATTTCAATTGTTGTGTTTAGATTCAGCTATGATACAGTTTTCAACATAGGCGTAGTCTAAGTTTCCTAGATTTTCATTTACGGAGTTTTTGCCTCCAGTTTGAACTCAGTGTAGGAAAACACATGCTTCTAATTTTTTTTCTCTCCTGTCCACAAAATAAAAGAGAATGGACTATATCTGAACAATGATCTTATTTGCAGAAATACTATTAAACAAAAGACATAAAGTGGCTGTTGTCTGGTAAATGTTATTAAGGAGTATACATATTATTTTCTTGGGAGTATAGCAACACATACATCTTTCATAGATACAGCTGCCTATGCAGTATGGCAATTGGTCTCAGTAATGATATTTACTATTAGAACTGGTCTGTGACACAGGAATCCCGACTGTGGATATATGCCCAAAGAAAAGAATCACCTTATAGAGGGGTTTGCATTTGCCTGTCACTGTTGTATTCAGTGGTGTCAGTCCAGGACAACCCGGGTAATTTTAGAAGACTGAATATAGGATGGGCTAAATATGCATTTATATGGAAATATGTATGCATATAAAATGGAACACTATCCAGTCTTTAAGGAAAACAACAAATGGTTGCTGTTTGTCACAATGTGTTTGATGCCAGAGGACAGTACACTAAGTGAAATAAAATGACAGAAAAAGAAATTACATGATTTCAATTATTTGTGGAACTTAAACTATCGAGACATAAGTTGAACAAGACAGTATGAATAGGGGAGGAGCTGTGGATACATTGGAGAACTATACATGAGAAGTTTCAAATAAGTAGATAAACAGGATGTATGAGCTACCAATACAAGAGCCAAGAGTGCTTAAACTTTATAGATTCCACAATCTGTGCCATAGATGTAAGGTTGTTTTTGCTGCTCATTCCACAAAACCTAAGTTACAAAATGAGCAATTCTGAGAGAATGGTCATGTTTGCTTCAATAAGTATCATTTTTTTTTTACCATGCGTGGCATAATACCCTATTGAATACCTTAAATAAACAGACAAAGAAATTTATAGTCAGAACCATCACAAACCAATTTAATCCAAATTATCACATCTCCCAAAGACAAGGCAGTGTGTTTAGGTATAAAACTATTTTTACCTGGTCCTTTAAATGTGAACACATACCACTACTTGTTTATTGTTATTACCAAGCAGTGCTTTATCCTCTGTGGACTCTCCTTATATATCTATATTACTTTGGTTTGAACATTTTTCATTCTCCTCAGTGTACAGACATCTCCTGGCCCCATTTCCAACTGGTTCCACCACTGCATAGATAGCAAGACTGAGCCCATGAGCTTAAGCCTTCATATTCTGTCTAAACATCATTATCACTCCATCTGCATTCATTTCTACAGTTTTTTTCCATATGAAAAAAAAACATGTCTTTAAATTTCTTCTGTCTCTCTCTTTTTTTTTTTCCTTTTTGTTCTTAAAAAAAAAACCCAGATCATGGAGCTTAAACACTTTGCCAATGAGTTAATTCCCTAGACCCAAACATCTTTTTACGCCTGGAGTTAACCTCTCTTTGCTGGACTTGAATTGTATCATGGGTTAGCTTGAGGGTCATTTTGCTGCCATTATTGAACTGCTTGTTTTGAATTCAAGTTGTTTCTTTTAATTGAGCTTTTGTTCAACATTCCACACATTCCCATTCCCTGGATGTTTACCTCATGGCTGTTTAACCCTGTGGGTTGTGGATAGACTCTACACATCCTTCCCCTCAAAACTTTTAACTTCATCTTCTATTAAGATTGTGTCTTCCGGGCTTTCTCAGTATTCACCTAAGAACAATATGTGGATGAACTTTTTACTTTTCAAAAAATCATCCGCAGAGAGCCAATGTATTTTCTTACACTAAAATCAACCTCTTAAATATCTAATTCTTAGTCACTGTGGACCCCTCTCACATCCTACACAGCCTTTTCGACGTTTCTTTTTTTCACTATTTCCAAATCAATATAAACTTAATGATCTGATCATAAAAACACTAATTTAGTACTATTAGTGAGTGGTTAAATTTGTTCAGTGTTAAAGGCACGGTTTTACTATGCTACAGAAAGGTAGGTCTTAGTTTCATTAAGGTTTTTAACATCTAGATTAACTGTGAGTACAATTATCTGATAAATATGTTGCACTTTTCTATCTGAAATTCTTTTTAAATTAATTTACGTTTTATTCACTTTACATCCTGGTTGTAGCCCCCATCTTACCTCCCAGGCCCACCTTTTCTTGTTTCCCCTCACCTTTTCCCTATTCCTCAAAAACGGGGAGTTCTCTTTCCTTCCACCCGAGTCAAGTCACATCAGGACTGAGCGTATCCTCTTTCCTTATGACCTGGCAAGGCGGTCCAGCCAAAGTCAGGTAATCAAGAAAAGCTGACAGGAAAGTCTGTGTCAGATGCAGTTCCTGCTTTCCTTATGTGAGGACCCACATGAAAGCTAAGACACCCATCATCTGCATTTTGTAGCAGGCCTAGGTCCAGTTCGCGTGTGGTCCTTTGTTGTTTCAGTCTCAGCAAGCCCCTCTGGGCCCTGGTGACCTCGTTCTGTAGAGCTACTGTCATCTCAAGGTCCTTTTCCTTTCCCTCCCACTTTTCCACAAGACTCTCTAAGCATTGCCCAATATTTGGCTGTGAGTCTCAGTATCTGTTTTGAGGCATTGTTGGTTAGAGCCTCTCAGGGAAGAACTCTGCTAGGTTCCTGTCTGCAGCCTTAGCTGAGTATCGTACGTTCGTTGGAAGTATCAGAGGTTGACACCCTCTGGTAGAATGGGTCTTTGGGCCAGGCATTGATTGGACATTCCCTTGCTCTCTGCTCTATCTGCTTTATTTTTCACCCTACCTGTCTTTTAGGCAGGGTAAAATTTGAGTCAAAGTTTTTGTGAGTGGGTTGGTGTTCCTCTCTCTCTACTAAGAGACTTGTCTAGTAAGAGGCTGTCATTTTACATCTCTAAGAGTCTCTGCTTGAGTCCTCCTCTACCCAATGGAATACTACTCAGCTATTAAAAACAAAGAAATCATGAAATTTGCAGACAAATGGATGGAAGTAGAAAAGATCATACTGAGTCAGGTAACCCAGGCCCAGAAAGGCACACATGACATGGGCTCACTTACAAGTGGATTTTAGCCATATAGCACAGGATAACCATACTACAAGGCACAAACCCAAAGAAGACAAGGAGGATCCGAGAGGGGACAGAATTGAAAGAGGTAGTGGTTGAAAAGTGGAAACAAGTTAGGAGAGGGGCCCCAGAGAAATATGAGGGTGGCGATCAGACCCGGGAGGCAGGAATGAGAGGATAAGAGAGACCTGTAGAGAAAGGAGACATTGGGGGACGGGGGCATCTCCGTGACAAGCTGGAGACCTATGTCAGGGTAGGCTCTATCTGAAATTCTTATACTTTAAAGGTAGCACAATATTGTTAGCATAATGAGATTTCAGAGCCTTTCAACACTGTAACTCAAGAATCCTGCTTTTCTAAGGAAAATGTACATATAACTCAGTTCATGCAATGATAGTGTTTTTGTGGGAGGAGAGCACATTATTTTAAATTTCTTAATTCAGTTTTATTTTTCACAGTTTAGGTTTAATATAATGTAAAGTACTTAATATAACATTACTACTGGTGTTTGTTATGATAGTAGGTTTTGAGACATTATAATGTTTTGAAAAATAAAGTATGAAGATAAGAAGTTAGATGTGAAAGTCTGTAGAGTAAGAAAATTGCAGTGATTTCTAATATATGTGCAGACATTAACTCTATTCTTCTATAAGCTTATTGTATTTATATAATACCACTACCTAATTTCCATTAGGTAAAGCATAGGTCAGATTTGGATCCTAATGTTTATCTCTTTCCAGGTCTTCATTATTTTGGTAATTTCCAATAAATACTTTTTCATTCATTGCTTTATTTGTCAGCTTTTTAAAGAATGCACTTGGAAGGACCATGTATGGAGAGGACCTAGATCCCCTGCTCAGAGGAAACCCATAGGCCGTTCAGTTTCCAAGTGGGTTCCCTAGTAAGGAGAGCAGGGCCTGTCTCTGACATGAACTCAGTGGCCAGGTCTTTAATCATCTCCTCCTGGGGGTGGGTGCAACCTTACCAGGCCACAGAGGAATATGATGTAGCCAGCCCTGATGAGACTTGATAGGCTAAGATCAAGTAGAAGGGGAGGAGGTCCACCCCTATCAGTGGACTAGGGAAGGAACATAGGGGAGAAAAGGGCGGGTGGGTGGGAATGGGATGGGATGTAGGAGGCTGCAGCCGGAATACAAAGTGAATTAATTGTAATAAATAAGTAAATGAAAATAATAAACTGTAAAATAAATAATGCACTTAGTTCTAGAGTTTGTGGAACCCCAACTCAGAAAACGTAAGTAAGGAAATCATTATTATGCAGGGACAAGAGTCAAGAAGCTACCCCACCACCATCATGTGCATACACTCTGTCAGTAGTATTTCTACAGAGGCCAGCCAGCATTCTTGACCATGTTATTCTAAATAAGTTCACATATGTTTGTATTTTACAAAGAAGCCAGACCTTCCTTCCGACGTAAACTGGATGTACTAATTATGTTGGCACAGTGATACAGAATTCTTCTTAACAGAAAGCTGTTTTGATGGTGGAAGATTTTAACGCTGGGGCTCTAACTTTTATAAGTAACTGAAAATTTTTATCAGTTACTGCTTAATCTTATCCTAAGCTTCTCAGTAGGTTTGATTATGGAATACTTTTAAAAGTTTAATCTTTATTTCAGGTCATTATATCTTGAATAATATATAAATGGGATTTAGGATTTAAATAGATGCAAAAGAGATTTCATCTCAGTAGGCAAACTGTCCTCATCAACTGCTTTCATCACTTTTGTCGTTTTCTCTTCCCTGAAACCAGAACCGAATCTCCATTCTTTGCAATTCTATTGTGGTTCACAAGGTGCCTCTCAATTTTGGAGTTTAAAAAGAAAAAACAACAAGATAGTCTTAACATTAATAACAATTTTTATAATATGGAATTTATCTTACATTTGAATGTTTTTATAAGAATGAGTGTGTTTTTCAGTTCCTATACAATAAGTATGCCTGTGCACAATATCAACAATAGTAACTACGAATTTTAAACAACTAAACACATGTATTCCATGGGTATTAAATGTGACATAAATTTTAACTGTTTGGGTTAGAGTACTTTGATTTTTTTTAAACAGAAATTTGGATCCTATAGCATAAGAACTTTGGTAACTAATGATTTTGTTTTCATGTTGAGTTTGGGAATTCGAATGAAAACAATACTGTCTGTGGAGAATGATAAGCGTAAGTGTTTTTCTTGCTTTGAGCAGATGCAAATATTTTTGCCTTTATGTGGGTCAAGACCTTGGCATGGCCCCATTGTCTGTCCCTGTACCTGTGCAGACTCATGAAAGTGCTGATCTTTAAGAGATCCTTTAGGTCAGTGTGGGAGGAGAGGTGGGAACACATCTGCTGAATTGAAGCAAAACAGAAATGGACCAGATGGCCCGAGTAATGAGGGTGAAGAGCAGAAAGGAGTATTCCCCAAAGGCGTACCAAGGGCATTACTGCATCTGCCTAAAGACGGGAGAAGTGAAAAGGGAGCAGCATGGTTTCTGGACGTCTGATGGAGCTGCACAGTCAGGGACTAGCCTGCAGGATTGCATTATACTTGCTTAGGAAGCAGGGACTGAATGAAACAGGAAGCTGATCATGAGCATTTTGTCAGATTTCTCTTTGAAAACAGATCTCTATCTTTGGGAAACACAAATGTTTGCTAGCTGCTAATAGGCTTCTGTTTTTAACCACCCCACGTTCTGGAAAGAGAGCAATTAAAATCAATACCTAAACAATATGTTATCAGCTACAATAACAAGCATGTTTCCCCCAAACCTTTTACTTAAAGAAGAAACGAGTGGCTTTATCACTATAAACGCGAGATAAAACATTTGGGTTGTAAAGATAATAATTAAACAAATCATTGATTTGTTTTGCAACAATTACTTTATGGAATTGACAGGTTGTTTTATATACAAAAGTCACTATACAAATCCCATCAAGGGATCTTTTTTACTAAACTTTTTAATACACTTTTAATTTATGTAAAAATAATGCTTTCCACTGTTTTTCTCTGTCTATTAATCTGATGATATAAAAAAAGTTGAACATTTATTTTGACATGAATTTATGGGAAAGGGGCAGAGTTTTGTGAAAAAGAGAAGGCAGGGAAAACATGAACTAAAGCTATGGGGACATGAAGACAATGGCATTTATTTTCTCCTTTTATTAAATTTGATAGGGTTAAAATAAAGTACTATTTCATCTTGGAAAATATGATTATGAAGAATATTTACAGCAGCTTGTATTATTTCAGAATCTATTAAAACTAACAACTGGTAAAAGAGTGACAAACCACAGCAGAGAAGTGATGTCATCACAAGAGTGATCGTACAGACATGCACACCCATACATAAACACATGCATCAGCTACCCTGAAGTCTTGAAGACATATCAAATTGCCTTTCAAATATTTAAAGACATTTTTATCTTAAAATATCAGCCTTAAGATATGCTTTTCTTGTGTTGATCTTTAATGCCACAATAGAATTTTCATACAGCTAATATTAAAATATGTATAACCCATTTGACTGAGGGTACAAATTGAAACATTTTTGATACTGAAAATTTCCTGATTTGGTGGTGAAGAAGTTTACAATTGATAGGGTTTACTGGTGCTTTCCAGTTTTTCAGATGCTTCAACTCCATATTCGATAGCATGTTTCAAGTTCTTAATGATAAGGGAAAAAATAACCTCTCTTTTCATCAGTCTAAAAAGTCTTCTATATTGAACAGAACTGTATAATTTATTCAGAACAATAGATATTAATACTTGTTAAATATGCAAGTTATTCCTAATAAGAGAGCCAATATTTAATAAGTAGCTCAAGATGACCTAACTAGTATTATAAGAGATTGTGCCTATTCTCATTTTTTTTTTAGTTTTATAACGATCCTGGAAAAAGAATACTACAATCACATGCACTCTATTCATATCCAGAGCAATTATATAACTTTCTTGGGTTCATGTAGCTAGGAAGTCACACAGCTGGGCTTGAAGCAAGGCAATTTATCCTGGAAGTCATATCTAACTTGTCTGTGATTTGCCTGCAACTGTGGACAGCCTTAGCCCTTAGAAAAAACAATATAAGCCTGGCATAGTGGCACATGCCTGTAATCCCAGCAATCCAGGGGCAGAAGCACACAGATCCCTGTGAGTTCGAGGCTAGCCTGCTCTACAAAGGAGAGTACAGGTCAGCCAAAACAACACAAGAAACCCTGTTTCAAAAAACCAAACCAAACCAAACCAAACCAAACCAAGACAGAAAAATACCATGTCAGTGTAGTATTCTGCATCTTTCCTTCTGGTAGATTGTATTTACCAACATTGATCTTAGAAGTAACACCAACCCCTGCTCAGATGTAGCCCATGGCAGCTCAGTATCCAAGTGGGTTCCCTAGTAAGAGGAACAGGGACTGTCTCTGACATGAACTCAATGGTTTGTTCTTTGACCTCCTTACTCCCCTCCCCCGTGGGAAGAACAACCTAGCTAGGCCACAGAGAAGGACATTGCAGCCAGTCCTGGTGAGACCTGATAAGCTAGGGTCAGATGGAAGGAGAGGAGGACCTCCCCTATCAGTGGACTTTGAGAGGGGCAGGAAGGAGATGAGGGAAGGAGGGTAGAACTGGAAGGGAATGGGGGGGGGGGCTACAGCTGGGATACAAAGTAAATAAACTGTAATGAATATAAAAATAATTTTAAAATTTAAAAAGAAGTAACACCAAAATTTAGACATATATCCAGTCAACATTATAATTATAGTTATACCTACAAATGGCACATACTACGGAGGAGTGAATTTGAGCTACAAGCACACATAAAGGCTGATTCAGAAACAGAAAGGTTATAATTGACAGAAGAAGGCTGCTTAATAGTCTCTCATAGAAACAGGAACATAGATGTTAAATGGTCTTATTTTATGAGGAAAAGAATTTCAGAAAAATAAATAGCACATAGTCTTAGCTATGGTAGATTGAGCAGACTTAGCCAACTGGCAATCAAGGTTGAGTGTTTTGTATAATAAATTAAGTTTTAAGTTACTCATTTGTTTCCTTAAGGGAAGGTATAATGAGTCAAGAAGAATAAGAAAGGAGAAAGAGGTGATGGAGGGAGGGAAGGAGAAAGAGGAGGAAAACAGAAGAGGTGTAGGAAGAAAAATAAGAGGAGGAGAAACAGAAAGAGGAGGAAGAAGACAAAAGGTTGAAAGCTTGCAAAAAAAGAAGCCCATATCTTAATGTTAATCTATTTGCATTATGTACCATCCTTCCCCAATCATGCCTGATTGCTTATACATGCGCCTCTTAAAGTGGGATTCTCTGAGCAGAGAGATTCAGCATTTTGTAGGATCCTGTTAGAGATGAAAGCTTTCAGAACCTTCTGCACAGCCACTGAACCAGGAACTCTGCAGCTGTGATCTGGAGGTAAAGTCCCTCCATAAAATTGAAACATATGCCAATGTTAGAGAACCTCTCTTGCAAACCTTAACAGAAGTCTGCTTAGCTCGCAGCCCTGTGTAAGTGGTACTTCAGGAAATGAAGGCCTTGTCTTCAGGTGCAGCAGTTGTCATAAAGTCACGTGTGAAATAAAAATTAAGGACTTCAGCTAGAATTATAAAAAGAGTAATTACATTCAATAAACATTTGCCAGGAAACCATTTCTTCAGTCTAGAAACCACTTCAGGAATAGACAGAATTCACATTTTAGAAGCAGCTTCTCGTGCCCATTTTAGGCCTCATTCAACTTGATAGTTGAGGAGTTGCCAGGCTTTTAAAATGTATCAGCGAGCATATTTTTGAAATGGTCTCATAGGTATCTTTCACTGAAGACTTTACTTTAAGATCCAAGTTATGGTCTGAGAATCCCTGGGGAGATTTTCTGGCAATGATCATTTCTATATGGTGGATATGTTGATTTTGAGAAGCTAGGTTCATTCTTTGATAGGCTGCTGGGATGGAAAGCATCGTCATTGAACCTATAGATAACTGCTGACTTAGGATTTTTAGAAATTTTACAACAGTGTGGGAACAATGCACATTCAGTAGAAACAATAGCTTGGATTCTGAATTTTGATCTTCCCTCAGGATAGCAACATATGGTACTATCTTGTGGTGCTGAAGAGTTCATTTTAGATATTTCCATCTCCTGATGGGTTTATCAGGAAATGGTCTCATCATAAACTGAGGGGCAGATAAAGGTCTGGAAGGAGATCAGTAATATCAGAGAACCAGCAGTGATGTGGGGATGTAGAAAGGAAGGCATGCCACATGCAGAAACAGACTCTAGATAAACTACTCATAAACCACACTATTTCTAACAGTCCCTGATTTTCATCTAAAAAAAAACAATGAGAAATTCCACTTACATTGATCTTTGTGTCCTCTCAATCTGTGAGTCCCTGAAAGAACTATCCATCTCCAGCCTCATCATTCACTCTGGAGTCTAGACAATCTGCTCTTGTCTAGACAATAAGATCATCCTATTTTCCAGTGACAGTTTTTAGTTTGGAGACTCAAAGGGATTTAAGTGCAATCCAATTATCCTTATGGACTTATGAGACAAAGCCCCGGAATTTTATTTTAGCAATCAGTGTGATCACTGCTTTTCGTTTTCCTAATGAATAGGAGCTGCGAGTATAATGTCTGGAGTTCTTTTCAATCCTGGCATTTTTAAGGAGATAGTTTATTTTAGGGCAGAGGCAACAAATGAAGGCACAGAGATTGATAAAACACACCTCAGTGAGTATTAAGTTCTTAATCAAAGCCACAACTAAAATTACAAAATCTACCAGCATATATTAGCATAGTAAATATAATTCCTGTTATATTTTAGATTTCTTTTACCTTACGTGTGTCAATACTTTTGTCTGTATGTATGCATGCATACCACATGTGTACTTGCAAAGGTCTGCAAAGTTCAGAAGAGGGGTTTTGGATTCCCCAGAACTGGAGTCACAGATGATTGGGAGCCACCATGGTGTTGTTGGGAATTGAACCCAGGTCCTTTGCAGGAGCACCCAGCGATCTTATCCACTGAACCATCTCTATCGGTGTAAATTTATTGATTTTTAAAGCCAGTTCAAGTTGTATACAGATCCCTGTATATGTGAGAATACAGGGATCTAAACTGACAGACTAGTAGTTCCCCACATCAAGAAGTAAGTAGGAAAATAACTGGCTGGTTGGTTGAGAAAACATTCAATGTTGGGCTCCAAGAGTTATGAGAGCAAAACTGTTCTGCACAAGTAGGCCATGAGAATGGATGGCTGTAGGATGTTGAGCACAGCAATCCATATGTGCCCATTAAGGATTCTTGAATAATGTAGTGTGGTTACATGCCCTACTGTTGAGCACAGTGGGAAATATGGTGTCCCGGCTCTGCAGTACTCAAAATTAAAAGCAGTACTCTCCTAAGAATCAGTAAAAAGTATTGATCCTAAGGTAGATCAATACTTAGTACTTTATTCCCCAAGCTAAGAGCCATAACTGTGGGAAAAAATGAATCTTAGTGTTGATAATTGCAAGGAAACAGTCGTGTTCCTTCTCATGGCTCTTGGCTTTCACTGTTTGGGGCTACAGTGATGTCTCCTTTCCTTTACCTATCAGCTATCTACAATCCTCAGGTCAAGCACTGTCAGGCATAACACACCAAGGAGCCAATGAAGCAATGAGCTAATGAAGGAAATAATCCTTCACCAATGATAAAAAGACAATGAAGATAATTTTTAAAGGAAATATCTGTACATCTCCCAGAGACTGTCAACAGTGTTATCAAAACAATAACCTGAAAAGTAGCCCATACTACTCTGGTTATTTCCCTCTCTGTATTTCATTCAGCTCTCAAACTAAATCCTCACACTTAAATTGTTTTTTATTCTTCACCTGACATTTAGTGACAATGCCAAAGTTTAAAATAAAATGATGTTTAGAAGTAGAAAAAGTAAAAAAAGGGATAAATACAATAGGAAAAAAGCAAAGTGTGAAAGAAAAACTTATGAACAATATCACATAAATTGGGAAGTTCAGAAACTGGTCCAAACACAGAGAATCCGTGCCTGTAAATGAAAACACCCATTTACAGGAGCTGCGGTGAGAGAATGCTTTAAACCCAACCACACACTTTAGTAAGTATGGCTTTCCATCCAACAAACTATTCAAAAGTTCTACGGTCTTACATACATAGTTCTACCACTTGGATTCTGTAGTTAATGAGTAGTTTCTCGTTAATGTTATTGACAAAGGAAACTTGTCCATTCAAAAACCCAACTAGCAATATTTTCCATAGACAAATGATGCTCACTTTCCCAGTAGGCAATGGCGGATGAGTTATAATATACTTAGGAAAACTTTGTTTAGAAATAAACAAAAAACTGTCAAGAAGGTCTGCCTGAAGTTTAATAACATACAAGCCATAATGGGCTTTCCTGTTGCCATTAACTAGTACTGATGGTAATCAACTGCAGAAAGAGCTAAAAGCAACATGGGCTGATAAATTCCTACATTTCAGGAAGTTGGAAAGAAAATCCCAGTAGAGTTTTTTTCTTTTCTTTTAAAAAAAACAAAGATACTTATACTTAAAGCAAGCAGAGATTTGAATACACTTTCTCAGGAATAATAGGTTCAACCCTGCATAGGAAACAGTAACAATGGGATAATAATAGAGCTGAAAACAGGCAGAAGAAAATGCATCAGGCAGAAACATGTTGCCCAAAGGGAAAAATAATCTTTATCCAGCAACAGGACATTAACCAGTCCAATGTCCCCCGCCCTTCAACACTTTGTTAATATTTTACTTTAATTTCAAAGTAAGGACAAATACCATATCCCATGTCTGCTGAACTAAAGAAATGAGCATAATAAAATCTATTTTAGCAGCCAATGACCATTATACTTTCCACTTCATAATCCCATTATGTTCATTTTTTTTTGTTCCCTGCTCTCTCTTTAGGTTGGCACATTGATTTGAAATTCAATGAAAATCTCATTAAAAAATATTTTTGGAGGCAGTCCAGAGAACAAGAAGGAAAGAATGACCTGCGGGTAGTCTAGAATGCACTGGATATGAGGCTGCTCCGCATCTCCTCTTTCTCAACCCAGCTGCCTCTGTTCTTTTGTTCACGTACATCCTTATTCCTTTGATCTCGATGGCACATATGTCTCCTAAAAGACAATAGAGAATCTTAGGCTCCTACATTTCTACAGGACCGTTTTCTTTAGTGATCAGCCATAAATGCCCGAAACTTTCCTGGTGATTGACTCTGACCCTGGGTGATGGTAGGCAAAGTGCCAAGTGGAAAGCCTGCGTTCTCTCAGTGCCAGCATGGAAAACACAGTGTGTGTCTAATAGGTTGGTTGAATTAGCTTCATTCCACAGCTCGCAATGTGTGTACATACGATAAAAATGATGAAAGAACTCCAGTCTAAGTTGGAAGTAAATACTCAGAGAATCGTATTTTACCTAATTCATATAGACTTTGTCGGAGAAAAGGTAACGATTTCTTTTCACTTTCATAAACTGCATTGTTGCAGTATTATTAATTCAGCACAACAATAACAAGAGCAACATATAGATTTCAAAGCTAAACTCTTCAAGGTGGGAAGATAGGATTGCATTGAATTATAGGAGGAAAAAAAGATAAGTTTACTGGAAAGGAGTTATAGAGAAAAAATAAACTATTAGAATTCTTTTTCTTTTAAGGACTTGAGTCATAAGAAGTGAGAAGCAAATTTCAGTTCATCATGATTGAATTTATACTCTTCAAGCCTGAGCAATTAATACTTATAGAACAAGTCATTCATTCAAAAGTTTGGATTCTTTTTATCCTTTTCGAAATGGAGACAAGGAGTCACAAAAAGTAATGCTCCAGGACTATTTACATACTGAAAGAACTTAAAGCTATTTTCCCCAAAAAGGTAATATGATACCCAACCCACAGAGCGCCTTTGCAGCACAAAACATTGCATTCATGTGACGTTTTGAATATATCTGAAAACTGTGATGCAGTCAATAATTATGAAGATTTGAGGAACAATGCTCCAATTGGCAGAAGTCAGTATTCTCATGTTAATTCTGAGCGCAAGACAGAATAGATCAGATTTCTATCTGGAGATGAGGAAAATAAGCTTGAAATGTAAGGGCTTTTGGTGCCTTTTATCTAAACAACATTTAGGGTTTTCAAAAATTGGAATCTTGTCATCTCATCAATGGTACTGAAACTTTTTCAGAGAATGGCAGAGTCTGCTTAAGGTATTGAGAAGAGCAGAGGAAATGGCTTCAGAAGTTACAGTATTCCATGTCATGTCAAGATTATTTTTTTTCCTTTGGGTAGAGATCTAGGTGAAAATGACTTCACACAGCATATCTTGCTAAATGTCACTGTTTAACTAAGTGCAGTGATCAAGGTGCTCAGCGATGTTATTGATCTGTTAAGCCTCAGCCTCCCTTCTGCACTTTGCATACCCGATTTACTTACCAACCACAAGTCAGGTTTGTTAATCCTTTCTGTTTTAATACTCTTTTTAGATCATAATATTTTAATTATGAAACATGTCATCCCATGCTCTATTTGAACACATATAAAGTGTTCTATTTATGCTACATGTCATTTGTTATCTATACCTCTAGGAGACAATGGGTGATTATCATCTTCTAGATGTCTAGATCTTCTAGATGTCTGGTCCAGAAGACCATTTCCATCAATGATACACGAAAAGCTTCCCGGACTTATTCTCATAGTGATTGGTTCTTTTGTTGTCATTTAATGGGCATCTAATCCCTTACCTTAGTCTAATTTCTGTTGCATTTCTGTCTGTTCTATAGCTCTCATCTCATTGGCTTATTCTTACATCTCCAGTTGTTGACTTCCCATCATAAAAAAACACTGTTATATTTGCTTTTGTTTACTGCTGTTTTCACATTATTTCAGACTTTTGTTCTTACTCTGTAGGCTTTAGGCAATACTACAGCTTTCTACTTATCCCATTCATATGCATTTTTTTATTTTATGAATGAGGAAATTGATATAGTGAAAAGTTAGTAAAATACCTCAAGGTCACATTTCTATAAAAAGTAAATCTAACAATGTGTTTTTTTTCTAACAACCACGTATTCCTCTGCTACACAGAATCGTATGTGTTAACGAAAGCTACATGATTTCTATAGCATAGGCACCCAGGCTTCCGGATTGGCTTACATCGCTCCTTTAGGTGAAAGTCTTTGCTTTCCATTGTCATATTATAATGACCCTGTTATTAGGGGCTCCACTGTTTAAAGAGTTGCTGCTTTTAGCTTCAAGGAAAAGTCAGCTGGGCATTGATGACTGGTGATTAAAATGTAAAGATTAAATAAAGACTTAAAACAGAACAGTATCATTTTGCTTATACATAACTGGCCAGTTCAATCTATATTTTACAATCTGAATAGACAAAGATATTTTTACTGAAATCATGTGTGAGTTGTCAGCACAGAGTATAAGAGCAAGCTTGTCTCAGGGATCATTCTGGCGTTTTTGTTTTTTTTTCTGCTATTGTGATTGCTCATCTTCGTATTTACCTGGCTTGTTGTGATGCCATTTGTTACAAAGTTATTGCAAAGACAAGAGGGTTCCAGTACACATCCTTGAGCCACATTAGTGGCTGGACAAGCCTCTTTACTTTTAAAATCTACCCAGGGTATTTTATTTTAGAAATGTAAAACAAATATTTTTCTTACAAAAAATTTAATTATTCTTTTCTGTTTTAAACTGTTTACCCCACGTTAATTCCTCACTAAAAATATTTCTTTATGATTCTTTGCATAATATTATAGTTAGCCTCTGTTACAAATGAAATATCAAAACTTATAGACAGTACTTACTAATATTATGAGTAATATGTTTGGGGTAATTAAATATCTTAATGTGAACATATAAGGGTATGTGTGTCATATAAAATATGCAGAATATTAATTTAATTTAATTTGTTAATAACACAATAAAAGGTGTGAAGAAACTATAAAAAACCGTGCATAGTATACCACGGAGATAGGATGACCTCTTCCCTAGAAGATGCTTCAACTCAGATTGCTTAGCACCTAGGTTAGAATCTGCTTAGTGATAATAGGATAAGCACTTCACTAATGTGATTCTGAATGAGCAATTTTCATATTAATGGCTTTCTCACTGTATTAATGAAAACACAATTTGCCACCATAATGGGGACATCACTTAAATTAGATCAAAATTGCTAACATGAACAGGGCTGTTAATAAGGCAAAACTATTGTATATGCTAATGGTTCTCCTATTGTACTAACAATGTTCTTATATCCAAAAATTTGTATGACATTAGGAAGGATGGTGCTGTGTTATTGATGGCTTGATAATGTCACTTACTGTATGTGCAAGCCGTTGCTATTACATTAACATTATGTAGTTCTGCCAGCATCCGAGGAGAAGTCAAATGGAAAAATGTGTCCTGCACTAGAAGTAGCAATGAATGCTAAATATTAGATTTTAAAATTCTAGTATGCTTATTATCAAGGATTTAGGATGGTGTCTAACAATGGTAGAAAATAAACTAGTGTACAAAGAAGAAAAAAATGTTAAGAGTTCTAAGAGCTACTCTGGATACATAGTTGCCAAGGATTTCATAACAAAATCCTGCATAGTGTACGGGTTACAAGCAGATGTTTGTTCCCTCAGAGGTCAGAGGTTCATTTATTGAATGCCTAGTGCCCAGCTCGTGCTGCTCTTAAGAGGTAATTGGATCATAAATGCTCTGACATAACTGATGGATTAATCTGTTGATGGATGCAGGGTTGGGTAAGTTATTGGAGGTTGATGGAGGCCGTGGAAGGTAGGGCTTGATTAGAAGATGTGGGCCACACCTGTCATGGACTATATATTGTCCCTGGCTTTCTCTTCATCTCTGTATACCAGAAACCACATGACAAGCGTCACTACCCTGTCTTGCTATCTCCCCTCCCTCACATGATGGTTTTCTGCTCATCTTGTCCCAAAACAACAGACATATGGATTACGGTCAGAACCCTCGAAACTTAGTGCCAAGATAAAAGTTTCCTTTTTTGAAATGTTTTAACCAAGGATTTTTGTCCCAGTGTTGAGTCTAACACAAAATATATTTGTGAAAGATTTATATGTGAAGTTTAGCACATATAAAATTACCAAGTTCATAATAGTCTAAAGAGTTTTGATTTACATTATATATGAAAACAAGATCACTAGTATTGAAATACTTTATCTACTTTTTCGTGTCAGAAAGGATAATTGAAAGTTACTGTAAGTTTTATTCATGTATATCTTTTATAGATATAAAAGAAACTAGAAAATGTATTTAATGAAATGTTTTTGCCTTAGAAAACAATTTTGTATGTATTAAATAAAATTTAAGGAAGCTTCTAAAATTTATCAAAGAAAGCATGTTTTTACCACTACCAGTTGAAATGGGTCATACATTTTTACTAACATGTAATGCCTGGTAGCTCCATGCAGGTTTAGCCTGATCGAGTTGTATGAGTGCATGTCAGCCATTTCTCTCTCACTCTCTATTTACATATCTATATATTTATATAGAGTGTATATATATATGTATATATATACACACATACATATATATGTATATAAACATACATACATGTATGCATATATAGTGAGAGAGAGGGGGAAGGAGGAGGGAGAGAGAAAAATGACTGACATGCACTCACACAATGAGTTAATGAAAACAGTATGTTCTGTTCTAAATATAGGACCATGGGAGTCACATAAATACATTTTGTAACTTATAATTCTGGTTTTTTTCCCATATAGTAGGGACCCCTTATTTACTTGCTATTTTATTTACCTGAGGTCAACACTTCCAAAAGAATTACATGGAAAATTCAATAATTCTAAAAGTCCCTCATTTTGCACTGTTCTAAGTTGCTTGATGAAATATCTGTGACATTTTGGTCTATCCATCTTGGCACATGAATAATCCCCTTTTCTGGCATATTTACCCTATTTTAGTATCTATCTTGATGAACAGGTGGTATCGAGATATTGCAAAGTTAGTGTTCAAGTAACCGTGTTTTAATAAAATGAATAGTGCCATAAGAGCAGCATCAACCAAGTCATGGAACAATGAAAGACACATTATTGGGTGACAGCATTGAAGAGAATATAAGAAAAACATTGACAATATGTAGGGCTCCATGCTTTCTAAAGTTTACAACAGCCACGGGGGGACTTAAGTTATAGTGCTCATGGGTAGTAGGGAAAATTACCATACAAGGGAAATTGTAAATGATCTCCAGAGGAGGATTTAGCAGCAGCACATTTTGAGTAGGTTACTACCAAAGCGTCCCATTTGAATGTATTTCAAAGACTTTATTATTTTCTTCTGGACTCTACAGGGGGGTCATATATATTCTGATTTCTGGTAGGCTTTTTTACTTTATTATAAGCAACTTTTAGATGCCCATGGGTTCTCAGTGTATAATTAAAATATTAATTCTTAATATTTTAAATTTAAAAAGTATATACTATTTTGTGTCAGAAAAACAGGGTAAATAGGTTTTTTCCTCTTTTAATCCGAGGCCTGAAATGCTTCTCACACTGAAAAAAAGTTGGAATAATTTGTTTTAGTGCCATTTCTTATAATGTTTAAAAAGCACTAGCTAAAGTGAGAATACTTTTTAATAGTATTTGTCTTTCTTTGACTGTAGTTTTATTTTCTAAACTCAGACTATTATCATATAATAAAAAAGACCTACAGATAACACCAGTGTAAACAGACTTGACTTATGAATTGAAAAGTAGATCACAGCCATTTTGTCCATATTTTTATTTAATTGAATGATTGTGTGTATGTATGTGTGTGTGGTGGGGTGTATATTTGGGTTTGGACATGTCAACGCCAAGGGATGAATGTAGTGGTCAGAGGGCAATTTTGAATTTGTGTCTCTCTCTCTTTGCCACGTGAGTCCTTGGAATCAGTCAATAATCAGGCTTGAAATCAATCACCAATGCCTGCTAAGCCATCTCACAAAGCCTGTTCCTTATTATTTCATTTTAGACAGAATGTCATGTATCTCTGACATGGTGTGGAACTTCCTATTTCATCAAGGATGGCTTTATACTCTAAACCTCCTGCCCTCACCTCCCAAGCTGAGAGTAAATTAATGTTTATAAATGTAGGTAAAATACATTTTAAGATTATCTGAAATTATAATTTCAGATAAAGAACCTATACTCACTATTTAGAGCATACTTTAATACTGTAAAGGCTTATTTTTGATCATGTGTATGGATGTGCATTCATGAACATGGGTGTCTATGAAGGTAAGAGAGAGCCACTGGGTTTCGGTGAGTCAGAGTGACAGGCAATCGTGAACTGAATTGCACAGGTGTTTAGAACTGAATCAGATCCTCTACAAGAGCAGCCAGTTTTCTTAAACACTGATTAGTTTCCCCAGACCCCACATTTTTAACTTTTAAACAAAAAATTTATCATTAATATCTACAGAAAATCATTTTAGTGTTTTCTTAGTTAAAAGGATAGATCTTGGTTATTGACTTGACCCAGTTACTTGTGCCAACTTACACAAAACATTTCTGACTTGAGAAAACTGAGTGCAATCTGTTTAATTGTGAAGTGATATAATATAGCATAATCCTCAAAGCATGCATTTGAATATAGTGCATATATATTTGCATAGTAATGAATCTACAAAATAAAGGGTATGGAATTAGGTGAAAGCTAAAAATGAAATAAGATATTGCTAGCACAAAAACATGTGGCTGCATCACATTAAATTTAAATGGAAACTTTCTTTGAAACTCATTCCAAATGCATTTTTGTACTTAAGGAAAATAGTATTGGGGGAAAATATTTTCTAATCTTAGAGTGTGACAGATTGCATTATATTGCATATTATAGTCTTGACTGGAATAAAAATCAATAAATGTCCCAAATAATAATGCTTTTCATTAGTAAAGTTCGTTGTTTTATAAAGCATTTTTCTCAAGGCAAACAAAAGAAATACATCTACTGAATGTTTATTCTTAGAAACAAACCGCCGTCGCTTTTTATAAGTATTACTTTATTTAATCTTTCCAAAAAGATTTATCTTATCTCTGTAAGATAAAAACAATCCTCAAGTTTTAGATGAGAAACACCAGACACGGGCAGATTAAATAACTGTTCTAAAGTTTCTCATCTCGTCATTGCAGAGCAGTGGGTTTCACCCTGGCAGTTTCACCCCAGAACTGGAGCCGAAATCATCAAAGCACACTGCCTCTGCGCCGCACTCATACCCTACCTTGATCCTCAGAAAAGGCTTGTAACTGTGAGACTTGCGTTATAATAAATTCATTGTTGTTTTAAACCGTCTCTCCTACCATGCTATCAGTAAATAGTACATGCCATTTTTGGTGCCAATCTTGGGGTACATATTATGGCCAAAATAGAGGATCTTATTAGCAAGAGTGATTTTCTCTTCCTCAGAACGCTGTGTACAGTGACATTCCTACAAAAGCACCAATTTTTGGGTCCTGAACTTTAAGATTTTTATTACTGTATGAACAATATAGAGTTTAGTCCAATCCTCCATAATCATCTGAAGGAACCTTAAATTTTAGGTGCTGGGGAGATGGCTCAGCCATAAAGGATGCTTTCTTCTCCTTTGGAGAACCTGAGTTCAGTTCCTGGCACTTACACTGTGTGGGTCACAACTGCCAATAGCTATAGCTCTAGGGGATCTGACATCTTGTTCTGGACTCCACGCTCACTGACATACCTGAGGTAAATACTCAAATGGGCCAACACACATACACATAAATAATAAAAATAAATCTTAAAAAAAAACCTTAAGTCTAATGAGAATATACAATAAAGTGAATCTTTATATTATTGAGTGAAAGAAAACCCTTAATGGGTTAGGAGATTTTTTTTTTCTCTGTGTCAATACAAGTCTTTGGACTTTGCCCACCAGGCTTTCAGAAAAATGAGTCAACAAATCTTGAGGGTCTAAAGCAATATATCCACTGTCATAGTTAGCCATCTTGGCTTCTTGTTTCATTTTAAACATCATACATGTGCCCATCCTTTCATTCATTTGGTAAATAATTATTCACATACTATGTGACAGCAAAATTTGAGAAACTGCGTTTACGGTAAATAAGTGAAATAAAGAACTCTGTCCCCATAGAGCTTATGTGTTAATGAAACTACCATGTCTATAAACAAAAGATCAAAGTACATAGCATCAGAGAGTAATAAATACCAAAGACAAAATAAAGCCAATGTATAGCATAGTAATGACAGAAAATGCCACTGGTATGTAGAAAAAGCTGAGGATTTCATTCCAATTGCCATAAAATAACTTATCATGAACTACAGTTATTTGTTATTATAGATCTTGTGTGCAGAGATTTCAGATTTAATTTAGCTTTTCTGCTCAGAACCTCACAAGTTTAAACTCATGTTTCCAGTAGCTATTTGGTATCATATGAAAGATTAACAAACTGTTGTAGACAGAATTTAAGGTGGTTGATTGCTCATAGCCAGAGAGAGAGGGAGGGGAGAAAAGAGAGAGAGAGACAGAGACAGAGAGAGGATTCTACTGCTTATAATCTCTGTAGACATGACATCCTCAAAATTTCTTTATCATACTTTAGTAAAAGACGACTTTTGTCAGGTACTATGGGTTAGAAGACGGTAAAAAGTGCCACACACATTCAAGTGAAACCACCAAATGGAGTGTCACTGAACCAAAATGATTACAAAAGGGCCTGATCCCTCTGTGCGAATCTCTTAATCCTGAGGTCTTTGTTGTATATTTAAAACGGCAGTGGTACCAGGTTGCTGTTTAAGAGTGAGGGCTACAAAAGACAGAAAGAAAAGTACTCATACTGATACTGGAGGGCAGAGTATGCATGGCATTTGTGGGGATTTGCAATTTTACTATAATGGAAGCATGATGGTAATTGATACTTCCTAGTGGAGCTGTGGCTAGACATATCTTACCATGGCAGGAATAGCATTCTCATAGCCAGTTTAGAAGAAATCATAGGAGTCATGAATAAGGGGTCCTATATAAGCTATTAACAAACATAAGCATGACCCCATTGGTAATGGATGAAGTAAGTATCTGCTTCCCATATATTTGAAGATAAAAAGTGGATTTCATGAATGAATATGTATAGAGGATAACATGAAAATATCAGAGGGGATATCAATATTTTCTATTATTTAGTTATTTTACTTTAATGTGTATGAGTGTATGTATGTGCACCATGTGTGCAGTTTCTGTCGATGCCAGAAGAGGGCATCAAAACTCCTGGAACTAGAGTTATACAAGGTTATGAGCTATGAATGTGGCTGCTTGGAACCAAAGGTGGGTCTTCTTCAAAAGCAGCAAGTCCTTTGAGAGCTGAGGAATCTTCCCAGTCCCTAATATAAAGATATTCACATAAATGCTTTTCCCAACAATTTTACATAACTTTCCCTATGCATTATACCACATGGGTATCAAATGATCTAAGTACAGGATTACTTACTGTAGGACATTTTAAATTAAAAAAAAATAATTTTGTCATACTTTAGGCCTGTAGAAAAGTTCGGTATGCAGAGCTCTTGTGTTCTAATCCATACCTTTAATGATATACATATGCACAACAAGGGAGGAAAAGCCAGTTAGCAATAGTGATAATCACTAAGCAACACACTTGGACAAAGATGTTGTCATTTCCCAGGTATCAAATTTCTGTGCCAGGATTCAAAGTTACCATTTTATATTTCATTGTCTTTAGTCCGTATGTTTCTTGTGCCTTTTAGTTTTCCAGATTTTCATTGTAGTTTTGCAGGAGATGGTATGGGTTGTTTCAGGTTCCTTTCTCATGGTTAGACTTGGGCAAGGTGTCGGAAAGAGAAAGCTACAGAAGTAAAGTTGTTTATAACACACTCGCACGCATCCTGGCACGACAGCATACCATTTACAATATCGACACCATCACTTTGTAAGGTTAGTGTTTACTTAGTTACTATGACATAAAGCCGCATACTTCTTTCTCATTCTGAATTCTTCAGACTCTTATATATCTTATATTGTTATTGAGAGATTTGTCAGCGTCCTCCATTTGCATATTAATTCTCTAACTCATACGAGTGGGGATGCAGTGATATTTATTTCCTATTTGTTCTCTATATATTTTACATACCAAGCATATTTTGTACTTTAGAATTCAGTACTGCCTTGTTGCTTTAGTTACTCAGACTGTCACAGCCTGGGAATTTAATTCTGTGTTAAAGCCTTCGGATTTAATTCTGTGTTTCTCATACATGGATCCAACTTCCTTGTTGACAACTTCTTTGTGGACATTAAAAAAATGTATTAAAGTCATCCTAAATTTTTATTGGTTCTTAGTTCTAGAATAATCCATTTCTGAAGGAGCCCTGGCCCTTTTTCTTATGGAGTAGTATTCAACATAGGGATCTCTGATATTGTTTATTCTCACAGCTACACAGTGCTTTAAAATAGACAGACATGTTTATGCAATCTACATGTCCAATCACAAAGTTAATTAAGTTCAGAATGATAAATCTTTCAAGGCACCTTGGATGTAGTAAGTACTATATAAACATGAAGTGAATGTGAGATTTAATATTATTAATCTATGAAAAGAAAGCAATATATTAGTAGAATGCTGTTGTGTGCATGAATGTTAACACACATAAGAAGAAAATGGAGAAAATTATGTGTACAGAAAGGATTCGAGATTACACAGATGATATTTAAATATCACTTTAAAAAACTTTGGTATCCGTATAGTGAAATGAAAGGGAAATTTTCATTAGATATATTTCTCTATATACTTTGAAATTAAAATAATTATCCACTCAGCTGTATACTGTCAGTATATGACCCTTATTTTAGATGTGGCTCTACATTACATAACATTTGAACATGTTTATGATTAACGAAAAAGGACAAAGTCATATTCTAAAAGACATCATTTTGTTTATTATAATTATTACAACAATTAGACTACTATGGTATGGACTGCCTTATTTTAATTTTTGTATTTA
The DNA here is from genome assembly GCA_028658305.1 of Pachyuromys duprasi. NCBI lineage: Eukaryota > Metazoa > Chordata > Mammalia > Rodentia > Muridae > Pachyuromys > Pachyuromys duprasi. The sequence goes on along the minus strand of CM053757.1, from coordinate 28,727,999 downwards.
TTTAAATTCCTTCTTTCTATATCACATCTTCTTTGGAATTCAGTGGATTTAAATGTCTTCTTAGAATAGGTGACTTTTTACGTAACACTAAAAGAAATGTAAATTTTATGAAAAAAATTCTATTAACATATGCCCTGACTAGTGTTTACATCAACTTGACACAAGTTAGAATCATGGGGGAGTAGGAAACCTCAAATGAGAAAATGCCTCTCTAAGATCTGGCATTCTGCAAGCCTATAGGATATTTTCTTTTTCTTTATACTTTATTTTTATTAATTGCAGTTTATTCACTTTGTATTCCATCTGTAGCTCCCTCCCTCTTCCCCTCCCAATCTCACCCTTCTTCTCTCCCTCTTTTACACCAAATGCCCCTCCCCTAGTCCACTGATAGGGGAAGTCCTCCTCCCCTTCCTTCTGACCATAGTCTATCATGTCTCATCAAAAGTGGCTGCATTGTCTTCCACTGTGGCCTGGTAAGGCTGCTCCCCCTCAGAGGAAGGTTACCAAAGAACAGGCCACTGAGTTCATGTCAGAGAGTCTTTGTTCCCATTACTAGGGAGCCCACTTGGACACTGAGCTGCCGTGGACTACATATGTGCAGGGGTTCTAGGTTATCTCCGTGAATGGTCCTTGGTTGGAGTATTAGTCTTAGAAAAGACTCTAGTGCCCAGAATTTTTTGGTTCTGTTGTTCTCCTTCTGCAACTCCTTTCTTCTCCGGGTCTTACGATCTCCCACTTCTTTCATAATATTCCTTGCACTCTACCCAAAGTTTAGCTATAAGTCTTATCATCTGCATTGATGCCCTGAAAAATAGTTTTTTAAGGGCCCTCTGTGGTAGGCTCCTGTTCTTTTCCCTGTTTTTTTCCTTCCTCTGATGTTCATCCTCTTTGACTTTCTGAATGAGGATTGAGCATCTTACCCAGAGTCCTCCTTCTTGATTAGCTTCCTTAGGTGTACAGATTTTAGTATTTTTATCCTATATTATATGTCTAATATCCAGTTATGATTGAGTATATACCCTGTGTGTCTTTCTACTTCTGGGATACCTCACTCAGGATGATCTTTTCTAGTTCCCACTATTTGCCTGCAAATTTCATGACTTTCTTGTTTTTAATTGCTGAGTAGTATTCCATTGTGTCAAGCATACAAAAAGGACATTTGCTCAACCATGTTTGTAGCAGCTTTATTTGTAATATCCAGAATCTGGAAACAACACTGATACCCCTCGGTTGAGGATTGGATATAGAAATTGTGGTACATCTACACAAAGGATATTTTCTTAATTAGTGATTGATGTAGGAAGGCCCAGTCACTGCGGGTGGTACCAACCCTGCTCCTGAGGTCTATAAAAAAGCAGGCTGAACAAGCCATGAGAAAAAACCCAGTAAGCACCACTCCTCCACCCTCCATGGCCTTGGCCTCAGCTCCTGCCTCCAGGTTCTCATCTGGTTTGAATTCTGCCTTAGCTTCCCTCAGTGGAGTGTGATTCAGAAATTGTAAGCAAAATAAACCCTTTCTTCTCCAAGTTGCTTTCGTTCATGGTGTTTTACCATAGCAATAGTAACCACATTGCACCCAATTAATAGCTACAAGGACTCTGTCCTGAAATAAAATAGTAGAGAAATAATGATGGCAGAGACATAGGGGTCTTGGAGGTATGAGTGGGCAGTATTGCAGCAGATAAAGAGAGACAGATTACCCACCAGCGAACTGTGGTTTTGTGGTGATGGAGCTTGTGACTGGCAGCCTGATGTCTTCTAAGAAGGATCTCAGAGGCAAGAAACAATTGTATGTGTTTTAGTGACAGAAGCAAGCAGGCTTCCAATACAGATTTCAGTGAATGAAAGCCAAGAGACCTAAGTGTTCTTTGCCTAGAATGCTTCCATTCGAGCTTTTGTGCATCCAGAGCACTGTCACGTTTGCAAAATGCTATTAATTCCACCCATGACTGTTTGTCTCCTTGAACCAACCTTATACTACATAGCACTTAATCTACCCATTGGACTGGACCCTGTTCAGTGGATACACAAGATTTCCTGTTAGCACAACAAGACTCACCATGACCCAGAATAATCCCTAAAATAGACCAAAAAAAAAAGAGTAAATATAAAACGGAGGGACTCTCAGCACACAGTTTCAAACACAAACATCAACTTTGAGAAGAGATACCCGAAATATATACACTGATGAGCTAAGAGCTAATGCATGCCACCATTTGCAATAGCAACAAAAGAAAACAAAAACAAGAACAAAGAAAATGGGAGTAAAAATAGAAAATAAAATGACAGTATAAGCAATCTCCAGACATAAGCTCTCAGCATGCCTAAAATTCAGTGAACAATTAGAACAAATGGAGCTAAACATGCCAGAGAAGAGTTTAAAATCCAAATACATATGCACTTCCTGGAACTTTTACATGCTTCAAAGTAACAAAAATACAAATTACAGTTTATTAACTTGTTGTGTTTTCCAGATCTCTGTTTACCCTACATCAACAGGAAAGGAGGAATATAGAAAATCCTCACCCTGATATGGAGTCTAGCTAAAGATGCAACAATAAAAAGAAAGTGGATGTACTTTAAGAGAAGAATTGCAAAGGAGGAGTGGCATAACGAAAGAGAAATCTGAAATTTGCAAGAAAAACTACGTAGAAAAGCCCTAGGAATTGTGTAAAAAAAATAGTTGTGAAAAGAAGCCATATGTTACTATCGATTATTTTCAGGTTTATTTTCTGTTTGAGATTAAAAGAAGTGGAGACATAAGATATTTCTCACAACAGTAGCTAACAGGTATTGGTGTACTTCTTGTGTGAGAAGTTTACTTGCAACAGCTTCAATCATTTGTTCAACTTGCAACACTCTTTGTGGGACTAGGTGTTGCTATCTTCTTAAATAAGTGAAGGAGCTGCAGTGTCCTTTTCAGAAGGCAGTGCTAGCCACCTCCCTTCCACACTGTACTTTCCATCCCTCACTCTCCTGGATGGAAAGAACATTCTGGCATCCTGAGATGCAATCAGCTGGTGCATGGCCTCTGAGTTCTAATTCCAGATCACACATTCCTTCCCATCTGCAGTTAATGACAGTGACCTAGTACTAACTATATACAAACCAGGCAACGAGTACACCATTTTAGGTTTAGGATTTTACAGCTGAATACTGCATCTAAACTACTCTGCCAATTCTAATTTCCAGATTCTATCACAGACTGATTCAAGCTCAGGCTTGTTAGTATGGCCATTGTCTACTGTGATGTCACCAAATTACCTCTATCTGTCATTATTTGTTGTAACAGCATAGACTTCCAACACAGACACCTCTATCTTATATACTGCCTTGGACTTGCAAATTCTTGCACTTCCTTATGTGATCCTGGTATTCTATTAGCTTATGTCTTTTGTTGTTTCTTCCTTGTTTAAATCTTTCCAGGGTTCATTCATCTTTATCTCTTGTGGGCTGAACCTTGTTAGCCTGATATATATGGCTATATTCTTTGCCCCTTTTTCCTAAGAGCCTGGGTTGGAACCTTTTTTAAAACTTGGATTCTTGCAGATATAACTAACAATAACTTGTTAAGTCATACTAAAATAGGAGGGGTCAGTAGTCTGGTGTGACCCATGACCTTGTAGAAAGGACTTATATCAGTCAGAACATTTTGTAAAGATCCTAGTCATATTGCTACTAACAACAAAATACCCAAGAGTCAGGAGAGATCTGGGGCTGCAGCTACTCTTATTACCTCTAGTGTGAGTCTGCCTTTATGGCACCTTGATTTCAGATTTTTATTGTTCTAAGTAAGCCATTTATTGGAACTTTGTTTCAACATATCCAGCATGTGTTGACGCCATTTTGGGCCATCTTTCTTATTGATCTGGTATGTTGTCTAAAGTTAATATTGCTTGATAGTGAAGAAAAATCATGAGTTTTGTTGCATATTGGACACTATTTAAAGACTTTGAAACATACAATTTCACTTTCTATAGCCCTAGATGATACACTGTTGCTACGATGAGTTTATGGGAAAATAAATCTTCTTAGCTTTTAAATCATTTGTCTGTTTCCCTTCTGGTGTAATAGATTTTAAAGCCTCTATCACCTTAACTTTGGTATATAGACGATTATCAGTGATTTTTAAAATTTTAGACACATAAAAGTTTCCTTAAATAACATATTACTGTGTCAACATTTCTGCATTTACCGACATTGAAATAGTTATTATGAATTTTATAATCTACAATTGCTCTAAACTTAATAAGTTATTATACTTAATAAGCTTTTATAAGTTATAAAACAACAGCCTCTCTTATTAGGTGTAGGCTCAGCTAAAAGATTAGGATACTAGTGATATATTAAAGATAGCCTAACTACACAGTAATGAAATCATGGAAAATCAGGACCAAATCAAATTGATAGAGATAAAGTGCAACCTGGTGAAAGCATGTCTTTCCAAATTATTATTCTAAGTCGATTCCACAGGAATGCCTTCCAGAACAAGGACAATGTCTCATGTTTTGGTTGTTTCTTCCCAGATTTATTATAGTTTTGGAAATATATGTTGTTCTATGTAAAAATCCATGAGAATGTCATTGGCACTGTTCATATTGCCTGGGGAAAGTGTTGTTATGATTTAGTGCAAAAAGCTCTTTAAAAACAAAATTTTCTTTTTTCTTTTATATGCAAGTTTCCAATTTTGATCTAATATCCATAATGCATCTCTAATTGATCAATATTTATGTTGAAAACCTCCAAAATGTATTTATCTCATCAAGAAAATTTCCTTGAATTAAAAAAGAACTACTCGTTCCCAAAATAGATTTAATTCAAATGGATTTTCATTTTTTTCACAAATAACAATTGTTTAAAGGAATTTTTGCACTACATGTCATCAAGGTGTATATGAAAGAAGGAGTAGTCAGTATGACCTGGAGAGGACAGGAGCTCCGCAAGGACCAAATATAGCAGGGCACAGGGGTCTTTTATAAGACTGTTCCTCCAACCAAGGACCATGTATGGATATAACCTAGAACCCCTGCTTAAATGTAGCAAATGGTAGCTTAATATCCAAGTGGGTACCCTAGTAAGGGGAACAGGGACTATTTCAGACATGAACACAATGGCTGGCTCTTCGACCCCCTCACCCACGAGGGAGGAGCAGCCTTGCTAGGCCACGGAAGAGGACATTGCAGCCAGTCCTGAAGAGACCTGATAAGCTAGAGTTAGAAGGAAGGGGAGGAGGTCCTCCCCTATCAGCAGACCTGGAAAGGGGCAGGGAAGAGATGAGGGAGGGATGGGAGGGATAAGGAGGGAATGCGGGAGGGGGCTACGCCTGGGATACAAAGTACATAACCTGTGATTAATATAAAATAAATATGTAAAAAATAAAAATAAAAAATAAAATAAAAAATTGTCACAGATATTTATCTTTAGAACGTCATCACTTGCTGTATATCTTTATACTTACACAATATTTTTATATTTACACAAAATTACTGGTGGGACTATGGATTTCTGTATACAAATGAGTAAGAATAACTTAAATTAAATTCTCAGGGTACTCTAACCTAAAGAGCTCAACAAATACCATAAATGGTATCCCAGAAGCAGAAAGACAAACATGGTATATACTCACTTATAAGTGGATATTAGACATATAGGATAAACATACTAAAATCTGTACATCTAAATAAGCTAAGCAAGAAGGAGGACCCAGGATAAGATGATCAATCCTCACTCAGAAAAGCAAATGGGATAGACATCAGAAGAGGGAAAAAAAACAGGGAATAGGAGAGGAGCCTACCACAGAGGGCCTCTGGAAGACCCTACCCAGCACGGTATCAAAGCCGATGCTGAGACTCATAGCCAAACTTAGGGCAGAGTGCATGGAATCTTATGAAAGAAGAGGCAGATAGAAAGACCTAGAGGGGACAGGAGCTCCACAAGGAGAGCAACAGAACCAAAATATCTGGACACAAGGGCCTTCTCTAAGACTGATACTCTAACCAAGGACTATGCAAGGAGATAACCTAGAACTTCTGCACAGATGTAGTCCCTTGGCAGCCCAGTGTCCAAGTAGGTTCCCTAGTAATGGGAACAGGAACTGTCTTTGACATGAACTCAGTGGCTGGCTCTTTAATCACTCCCTCTGATGGGAGAACAGCCTTACCAACCCACAGAGGAAGACAAAACAGCAAGTTCTGATGAGACCTGATAGGCTAGGGTCAGATGGAAAGGGGAGGAGGACCTACCCTATCAGTGAACTTGGGAAGTGGCATCAGAGGAGAAGAGGGAGGGAAGGTAGGATTGGGAGGGGACAAGGGAGAGGGCTACAGCTGGGATACAAAGTGAATAAACTGAACTCAATGAAAATAAATACATTTTTTAAAATATAAAAATAGAAATACTCTGCACTTCATTTGTTCAACATTTCTCTGGAAAAAACTTTTTAAAAAATACTGTAGCTGTGACTACATTCATTTTTAAGCCAACAAAAAATATATTTCCTCCTGATGGTAAGAAACCTCTAAAGTTAATTACTGGAGATAGCTGGATTATATTTTTGCTTATCTTTATTCTAGTGGGACTATTCACCATTTGCATGTAGCCATGTAAGGTGAGTTCACTTCCGACACAGTCAATTATATAAGTCTATCAACAGCTATTTTATTATGGGAACAATAGAAACAGAAGGCTTCGACTCTCTGATGAATGTAGATTAGACAGAGGTCACCCTGACATGCATAATTAGTTTTAGAATGTTAAATTAATAGGTAGTGTGCCCCTAAGGCAACCATACATTTAGGCTGAAGCTGCAGGATCTGGAGCCCAGCCCTGTATGCTGTTGTCAATGCTGTTGTCAGCACTGACATGGCTTAATGCGCTGCCTGTGAAGTGACATAAGGTATTATGGAAAAGCTAAATGGCTGTAAAAACAAAATTTGCATAATACTGTGGTCAGACTACACATATCTCCCTTCAGAAACATTTGTGCAGTTCAATTATTATGCAAATTCTTAACAGGGTGTTGGCTACACAGATAAATCTTGGAGTGCCTTAAATAGATCTTTTAACAAGGATTCAACAAGCAATCAATGGCAATATTTGGAATGATATTAAATTTTTGGTCTGTACTTGTTATAGATGTTAGCTGAAGAGTAGGAAGGTGAAATGAAAGTCATTTCTGGTTATGAATGTTTTCCTACTCATATGTCGGTAAAAATAATAATGTTTAGGCAGAGTTTATTCAAAAAAGGAGTAAAAATTATATCTCAACTTTCCTGTGCTTCAATCAATGGGGTAATCATATTCTATGCTGTTGTTGTGATTATTAACATGCTTGAATATAAGACAACATAATTTTTATACAGAATACATATAAAACTATCTAAACATTTAAAAAGGAGATTAACTTCCACTAATATAGAGATGGATCCGTAGTTTAATTTGTGCTATATGTTGTATTATATTTTTTCAATAATAATTTTTTTCTCTGATTTTTCCATTTATTGTGCAATTGGCATAATAAACCATGTTCTTTATCTTTTTACACACTTTAATGTACACAGCACCCTGGCAGGACAGACTCCACTGCCACATTTTGTTAATGAAGTAAACAAGATCTCCTGTTTGAGAAGTCTTTGTCATACATACAGTCAGATAATGACAGAACATTGAGTATGAACATTCATAATATAATGGTTTAATATAATCATCTATCTGTCTATCTATTGATAGGTAATAGTTGACAGGTAAATAGGTGTAGATAGATGATAGATACAGATGGATAGATATAGGATAGAGATAGCTAAATATAGATAGATAATGCATGTGACTTATGCAAATGGTTGCTCTAGGCTCCTCATATTTAGGTTTGGATTAAGTGATTATCCACCATATTCATTTCAGCACCAATTTAAAAACTATTCAGAGAATTCTGTAAGATATTTTGATATACAACTCTCCAGTCTAGAGAAACTTTCTCAACATTATATGATCACAGAACAAACACACTCTTGGCTTCTACAGTTGACTTTAATGTTCTCACAGCATTGATTCCAGTGGATACTCACCCTGTGAAAGCTTTAGCATTTTTAAGGTTGCAGTGAATACATTAAGTTTGTGCATATATAATTTAAGTTTATTCACAGTAAGCCTTACGGAATACCTAATGAAATTATGGATTTAATTGATATGAGTGTGCAGACAACATATCAAGAAGGCCAGACCCAGGTATATTTGAGATTGGTTCTTCGGTTATGAAATCAAAATCCCTGTGATTTCTGTCTTTCTATTCTTTTATTCTCTGTGCCGTTGGCCATATTTACTCATGGTTACATGGTATCAAGATTAGTGCTGGGTATCATAGAAATATACTACCATATCTATTGCTCATTCAATTCTTTGGCAATATGAAAAAATATGGACTATTTATAAAACAATAAAATCACTTCAGCAGTTTTTATTTTCTTACCTGCAATTGGGGTAATGAGAAAAGCAAGTAGCAGATTAAAAGGAAATTGAGAAAGGATCAGTAGTGGTTTTCAACCTCTGTATACGGAGAAAGGTTCTATCTACCAAGAAAGTGTACATGGTGTGTGATGATGGAGGAAATACTCATTCAACAGACAAATGTCCATGTTCTACAGAATCGCACCTCAAATTGTTCCTGTAAATACACAATCTACATAGATCCATCCATTCAACAACAGAGGTATCTACTTGGTAAGGTGTAGTTTGTGAAATGCTAGGCAGGTAAATGCTACTATTTCACCAACATATTCTGTTCCAGGAAATCAGAGAACAAAGAAAAAACTGAACATAATGTTCACAGCACTAATAAAATGTCCCCGTTCTTAAGCGCAAAATTAAAATCAATTACTTAATTTGCTGTTGCTGTTTTTATGGAAAACAAACTTTGGAAACAAATTGAAATGTTTTCAAAAGATAAATATTTGGATTCTGTGGTGACTGTATACTGTTGGGAAACAGTTAATCTGACATCAAATGATTGATAAAGTACAGAATTATTTTTTCTGTAGTATACTTGATCTTAATTACACTATTCTGACAATATAATATTTCAGTTCTATTATTTTTTGCTTGGTAAGTTTAAATAACTCTTATTTCTCTAAAGTCAGACTAAATGTACAGCATATAAAGGAACCTTAGCAAAACATATTATTCTTAGCAGAGAGTAGCATTTTCTCCTTCGTTTGGAAAACAGATATGGAGGGAAATATATTCCTATATTTCAGTGGAGAAGAAACAGGAGAGGAGCCTACCATAGAAGGCCTCTGAAAGACTCTACTTAGCAGTGTATCAAAGCGGATGCTGAGACTCATAACCAAACCTTGGGCAGAGTTCAGGGAAAGATACGAAAGAAGGAAGAGTTAGTAAGACCTGGAGAGAACAGGAGCTCCTGAAGGACCAAATATATCTAGGAACAGGGGTCTTTTCTCAGACTGATTCTCCAACCAAGGACCATGCATGGATATAACCCAAAACCCCTGCTCAGATGTAGCCCATGGCAGCTCAGCATCTAAATGGGTTCCCTAGTAAGGGGAACAGGGACTGTCTCTGACATGAACTCAATGGTGAGCTCTTTGACCTTCACTCCCTCCCCACTCCGGAGGGAGGAACAGTCTTGCTAGGCTACTAGTCTTTCTAGGAGCCAGTCCTGATGAGACCGGATAAACTAGGGTCAGATGGAAGGAGTGGAGGACCTCCCTTATCAGTGGACTTAGAGAGGGGCAGGGAGGAGATGAGGGAGGGAAGGTGGGATTGGGAGGGAAGGAGGAGGGGGCTACAGCTGGGATACAAAGTAAATAACCTGTAAATAATATAAAAATTATAAAGAAACTTAACTTCATTTTAATGTATGTTTTGAGCATATACTAGAAGTGGAGGGGGTGGCTCAGCCCAGGGTCAGATGAAAGGGGAGGAGGTCCTCCCCTATCAGTGTACTTGGAAAGGGGCAGGGAGGAGATGAGGGATGGATGGGGGGATTGGGAGGGAATGAGGGAGTGGGATACAGCAGGGATACAAAGTTAATAAACCATAACTAATATTAAAAAATTTAAAAATGCAAAAAATCCCACAGCATTTCTTATCACAAAGAAAGTGTGCTTGCTAAGCTAAAAAAAACTCATGTTCAGTTCCCAGCATACATGTCAGGTGGCTCATGACTGCCTGTAGGTCCAGTTCCAGTGTCCTTTCAGGCATTGCATTCCTGTGCACAACATGCCAAGGACATATATGCAGAAAGTTAAAAAATAAAATAGTCTTTTGTTGTTGTTGTTTTTTGTTAAGAGCTAACTTCCAGGTAAGTTGACCAATTAGACTCTACTTCTGTGTCATGCAGTGAAGGAGAGGAGTAAGGACTGAAAAAAAAAATTCTCTATTTCAAATTAAACAGGGACATTCAGATACTTGAAAAGTAAAGAGAAACAAAAGAGTGAGTTGACAAAAAGTAGTAAGCATGCAGTGCCCTAGCCTCATGGCTGCCTAGTAGATGGAGCAGAAGCAAAAGCCTCATTCAAAAGGTAAGCCAGATGGCCCTGGTCAAAAAAATAATAGTACTTCTATGTACAAGTCATGCATAAGTGACTTGCTCTGTCAGTGGGCTAAATCAGCAGGGGTGATGGTTACTATTTTGCCTCTTTCTGTGATTCTGAAGGCTGAAAGGGAAACTAATTTAAACTAAATGTTTAAAAGTGAGGTACACTATGCACCTAAGATAAAAGAACAATTTCAAATCATGGATTCATATCAGCCCAGGGTGACGGCATCCATGGGAGGCAACTGTGGATAAGGGGACATACAGATGCTGATTAAAGCACAAGTTCCTGATGCAGGATTGTCTCAGTCATTAATATGACAGAGAGAGGGGCAATGCCCTCACTAGAATAACCTTGATGCTCAATGACTTTGAGTTTGAGGTCAGTGAGGGCATCAAACTCTGGATCTGCCTATTGGCCATGAGAGTCATTGCTCTAGAGATGGGAAACTCAGAAACTCCAATATCCATGGACTACTTGACATGACCCTATCCCAAGGTGCCTAATGCTCAAGAAAACATGAAAGTATGGAGAGAGGTCCACCGATCTCCGTGCTCTGTTTGATCCTGCTTGCAGTGAAAGGGTGAGACTCTGCCCCTAGAACATCATTCTCCATTTTACATATGAACTTGGAAGAACCTTCCCAGCTTGGACACTTCAAACGTAGGTATAGCTACAAGACTCTCTCACAAAAAGAGAACTGCAGACTGCAGACTGCTCTGTCTGATGTCAGATAGTTTTCTCGCACAAGACAGCAACATCATAAATCTCAGGAAAGGGCAGTTTACAGGTTCAGCTGATCCCCCCTCTCAGTATTCTCCAGAAAATTTCAATTGTACAGGTCTGAGAGAGAAGGCTCTTTGTTTGTTTTTCACCTTTTACACCTCTCCTTTAATTTTCTTTTAAATTTAGTGTTATTTTTAACTTCATCTTAGATTTTAAAAGAGTTTTGTTTCTAGTTTTCCTCTCATTTTTTTTTCCTCATTTTTGTCACTGAAGTGATTTGGCTTTCTTATTCCTTTTTTGTCCTCTTCCTCCACTTGATGTTACATTCTAGGTGTTTTTCTTTTTTATTATCTTATTGAATGTGGCTTCTCCATTCTCCTCTATTTTCCTACATTCATGGATCCATAGTTTTGGCTCACTTATTATTTGTATATTTGCACTAAAAAAGGTTTTTCTTTAACATAAAATCACACTCCACGTTCATTTTATCATTTTATGTTCTGTAGTCACTGGTAATGTGTTAGTTAGGTATAATAATTTTAAAATGACTTTTTATATTTTATTTAGTTTGGAGAAAAGTTTCAAACGTCAGGAACTGCTAAAGGAAAACAGAAAAATGCCTCAAGGCATAGGTTCATGAAGAAAATTTTTGAAAAGGACTCCAATAATTCAGGGTATAATTTGAAGAGTTGAAAAATGGATTTCTATACATCAAAGAAAGCAACTAGCTAGCAGAAAATGTAAGAAAATCTTTGCTAACTACCCATTAGACATGGGATTAACATCTGAAATCTATAAAGAACTCCAAAACCTAACTGCAATAAAACCAAGTATTTCAGTCAATAAATGAGAAATTAATTGAAGAGACAGTTTTTAACAGAAAATAAAAAAAAACTGGCCAATAAATATTGTAAAAACTTTTGATAGTCTTTTTCCCCACATATTTCCTTATTTAATCTCTTTACAGCCTCATCCCAGCTGTCTCCCTCCTCTCCTCCCAGTCCCACACTCAAGCCTCCCCCTCTTGCCACTCTCCCTTCTTCTTATCAGTGAAGGGGAGTCCCCCAAAGAGTACCAACCCACCCTGGCACCTCAAGTCTCAGCAGGACTAAGTGCATCCTCTCCCACTGGGGCCTGACAAGGCAGTCCAGCAAGGGAAAGGGGATCCAGGAGTAGGCAACAGAGTCAGTAACGGTCCCTACTGCCATTGTTAGGGATCTACATGATGACATCTGCTACATATATGTAAGGGGTCTATGTCTAGCCCATGCATGTTCTTTGGTTGGCGCTTCAATTTCTCTGATCCCCCATGGCCCAGGACAGTTTACTTTGTAGGTCTTCTTGTGGCGTTCTTGACCCCTCTGGCTTCCTTGATCCTTTCTTTCACTTTCCACAAAATTCCCCAAGCTTGGGCTACCCTTTGGCTGTGGGTCTCTGCATCTGCTTTCAGTAGCTGCTGATGAAAATCACAGTAGGCAGCTGTGCTAAGCTCCTGTCTGGGGCTCCTGTCTGCAAGCATAGCAGAGTAAGCATAGTACTGTCAGGGTTGGCTCTCTCCATGGCTGGGTCTCAAATTGGGCTAGTCATTGGTTTGCCATTCCCTCAATATCTGCTCCATCGTTACCCCTACACTTCTTGTAAGGAAGACACATTTGGTCAAAGGTTTTATAGGTGGGTTTGTGTGCCCCTCCTTCCACTGCAAGTCCCGCCTGGCTACAGCAGGCGGCAACTCTAGGCTCCATATTTGTTGTAGGCTGAGAGTCTCAGCTAGGGTCAGCCCCATAGACTCCCGGAGCCTCCCGGTCCCAGACATATTCTGCTGATGTTATTATATATTACTTTAGGATATTACAGGAGAATGAATAGAAGAAAATTGTAAAATACAGGTAACCTTCCAAGAGGCATTGTAGTATATGATAGAACTGGTAGTAGAACCCATCACCATTGGCGAGTACAATAGAACCCTAATTCAACAATACATTTTATATAACAATGTTAAGATTAAAAGTTTAGTTTTAGGTTATATCCATACAAGGACCATGTATGGATATAACCTAGAACCCCTGCTCAGATGTGGCCCATGGTAGCTCAGTATCCAACTGGAGAACCTAGTAAGGGGAAAAGGGATTATTTCTGTCATGAACTCAATGGCTGGCTCTATGACCCTCCCACACACACACCCAGGAGGAACAGCCTAGTTAGATTCCAGAAGAGGACATTGCAGCCAGCCCTGAAGAGACAGGATAAACTAGGGTCGGATGGAAGGGGAGGAGGTCCTCCCCCATCAGTGGACTTGGAGGGGGGCAGGGAGGAGATGAGGGAGGGATGGGGAGAGTGGGAGGAAATGAGGGAGGGGGCTAGGGCTGGGATACAAAGTACATAACCTGTGATTAATATAAAAATAAATAAATTACATTAAAAATAATAATAAAGACAGAAAAAGAAAAAAAATAGTTTTATTTGACTCACCCGAGGCTTATATTCACTCACTGTTACTTTTAGCTGAGTTTGTATTTGAGAGTCTTTAGTGACATTGATGGCAGTCAGGCATCTCCACGGCCAGCTCCCAAGGGACTTGACAAGTGGGACCTCAGGCTCCTCCTTGGCCACGCCCAGAAACTCAGTGAGAACAGCACATCTCACCGCCAGAGGGAAACAAGCACAACACTTTTATGACTGCTGCAAGCCACAGGTGCCCTTTGGCGCATGTACTGGGTCGTGTTTCTCACGCTTGAATAAACAGCCTGGCCCCTGAAATATTTGTGCTTCCCTGATAATGCAGGTGCACGTACTGTCAATTGCTGAAGAGTCAGGGTATAAAGTGTGGATAGTGAAGCACAGGGTGGACCTCAGCCCTCTTGATCACGTGTGCAGTACGGGTCTCATACTCATGCTTGGTATTTCTGGTAAGCTCTTACCAACTGAAGAATTTTGCTAAATTGCTTTCTTGGTTATGAAACAATGCTTCACTTTTCCATATAAGATCATAACGCTGGATATCTTTTCCAACAACATATTTTATTCTAGCATCCATTAAATTCAGCTGTATCGAACTCCCACACCCACCCTGAAAGGATCACTAATGTAGAAAATACACGGAGAAGTGAAGTTTAAATACATTGGGTGTTCTTTTGTTGAGCTCTGTAGACATCTGGGCTTTAATGTATTTCTTATCGCAAGGTGCCACCTTTTATGATGCTTTGTCTGGAGCACATCTAACCCTGTTTATCGTTTTCATAGATCCAAGTGAGCTCACATTCAGTGATTGCTGCCTCTTTGGAAAGCCTTCCCTTTTCCATTAGTGCATCATGTGTTGCGGGAACATTTGGAAATGTCTAGTAAATTTAACAGAGTTTACAACCTGCAGCTGTGTTTTGTTCCCAAATGCTTCGAAAGAAATTGTGAACAAGTTCAAACTACAAAGAGTAATTCTATGACTACTAATAAAATGTACCTATTATTCAATAGGAAATCGCCCAACTGAGAGTTTTCTTCTTCCTGTTCATAACAGAGCTCATTTTCTGTTTCATAGTTCCAAGAAACAAATAGAGACTTTCCACAGAGCTGTTTTTCCCCCTCTTTCTAAAATCTACATGTTGCTAAGGTCTTCATCAAACTCAGTATGCTGATGACAGGTAGAAAGAAATGGCAGACATTTAAATGATCCAAATTATAATTGGTAATTAGCTTCCAGATTATTTCTGTCTTTTTCAGTTGGAAGACACTTTTTACAGTTATGTAATTATGAGAAAGAAACATAAATATTCTATCTGGGAGCAATTTTCGTACAGAATATAATCTTCAGGAGTAGAAACTGTGCATTTCTCTGTGTACAATATAAATACAAATTTAAACATTTTAGTGAGGTTGGAAAGAAATTTCCCTTTAAAATTAGATTCTTATTAATAAGAGTCTTTACATTTTTTACATCAAAAAGTACCATTGGGTATTTCATTGCTAGTTCGATTAGACAATGCCTAGGTTAGGGAGTGTTTGACATCTTGCCATTATTTTATTTACTACACACATTTTATTTTAAAAACAATTTAATAAAAATGCTAATAAAACTAGCAATATTTTCTAGGGATTTCTTGAGAATTAATTACATAGGTCTCACTTTTCTATTCTACTAATCTTCTTTATGTCTTTAGCTTAGGGAAGAGGAGTCCGTCACTGACTGACACAGCTAGGTGAATCTTTTTATTTTAAAGAAGGACCTACAGAAGTCCTGACATGGTTTCTAATGGTTTACGTCCTGTCTTTACAATGATTGGCTTGGTTGAGAACTTCGGAATGAAACACAGACACAGATATTTACAGATTACAGGATTTTATTTATATATTTCACTTATGACAGGAAGAGGTGGCACTCAGCCTCCAGGGATAATTCATGACTAACTGTGTATTTCTAATTACAAATCCAGTGGACCTGTTTTGGCCAACTCTTCTGCCTTCTAACTTTGTTATCAGGGAATATTTGAAACATAAATCCAAGTTACTAATTTCTAATTAGAAAGGAAAAGTTTGAAAATCAGACAGGACCTGTTCTGGTTTCAAGTAATTCAATATATTCTAACAATTCAGTACCTTGCTCCTTCTGTATGCGACTGGAGATCATAGGAGGCTTATTAAAGCACAGAGAAAGAAAGCACAGTCTTATCACACATCTTTGTGATGAGGGTGTAAGGTGATTGCAATGATGCTTTAAAAGGTTATCGACTTGGGTTTCATTATTGGAATCATATTTTTTTTCCTCTAGGTGTTTGAATCCCCAGTAATTAGCTTGTTTGTTACTGAATCCACTCACGTAATGTAATCCACTTATTTTCCAGTATTAAATCAACTTATTCATCATTACTAAATAGTAATCTACAGTTTTGTCTTTTTTTCTTGACTAAAATATATATTGGATTTTACTTTAAGAAACTCTAAATAGTTTTTCAGTTTAATTTACAATTCTTTGAATGAAAATATAGATTGGGAAAAAATCTGATTTAAGTAGACTTGAACGCACCTGCAAAGCACTTGGGACTTGGATAAAAGTGAGCACCATGTACCCATTAGCTACCCAAACATAGCTTAGTGCCTTTGGGATGATTTTCTAATTACTCAAGTCAAACAATGATTATGTTGTGTTCAGTCACACTGGAATCTATCAAGGTAGAGATAAATTTTGTAATTCGGTATATAAGATATGTGTCTACTATTCAGCCACACACTCATCAGCTCATTTAAAATGGAAAAAGTTTGTGTTACTAAAATTAAAAAAACATATTTAAGAGGTGATACCACACGTATGAAAAGTCAATAAATAGTTTTAAATGGATTAGAATTATTTCTTTGTACTGTATGATGTACACAAACTGCTCACTGCTTCATATTTTAAAGGTGTGTGCAGAATCCACAGTACATTAAAATGGATATTGTTCCTAGTCAAAACTTAATTGAAGTTTGTTGCCTAAGCCAAATTTTAGAGAAGGAAGTTTCAGTTCTTTGTTTCGCCACCTCAGCTGTCAGTGCTAATTACATAGGGCTAGTAAACTGAACGCAGAAATATGAAAGGACGATCGGTTTCTTTCTCCTTTGTTTCTATTGCCCTAGCTTCTTAAATCATGTTTTCTACAGCATATGATAAAATATGAATCTTTCATTCTTTATTGAAAGGGGGGGGTGACGTTGTTACTAGCCTTGAGAAATTTGCACCCAGTCTGCTACTACATAAGTTCTCTTCGTGAGTGTGGATGTGAACATTTTCCAGACTCTTGGATTGATTTTTGTAAAGCAATTTTTCCAGGGCCAGAGCAGAAGTGGCCTTAGAGCACTGGATTTATGTTTCAGTAATGAATATGGGTTAGTTCACAATCTCATCCAAGTGCATGTTCATATCATCTTTATGACCCACATAATACATTATGGAGCTATGGGATGGAAGGAAACTAATTAACCTTTAATGAGATGAGGGCTCTGTAGGACAGTTGGCACTATGAAAACGCTGGAATTCCCAGAGTGGGACATTCACCTGGGCGCCATGCCACTAAAGAGACACTCTCTGTTTGGAAGCAGCCTAGTTTTCAATATCTACTTAGTTTATTAAGGAAACCGAAGAAAAATAAGTGACAACTTTACCCAAGAGGAGCTTATACAACTGCATTGATAAAGAGAATGTATATTTAGAAAAGCGAAACTTCTAATACAGCTGTCCTCCATCTCAAGGATATTATTCACTTTCTGAGCTCATCACAGATCATTCTGCTTTAAAAACTTTAACCATGCAGGTATGAAATTAAAAGAACACTCTCAAACCAAACAGTGGCATTAACGTGCTCACTGCCATCACAATGGAACACGATACATTTTTTAATGCTGTTTGTTTCATATTAAATTTCAATTGAAGATAAAGGTTCAGTGAGTTGATCTCTACCCAGCTTCCAGAATTCATATAATGTCTGAAATTACAGAGACAGGATTAGTTGTCTGACAAATGTGCAAAAGAATAATGCACACAGACTGTTTATTAATGTTCTGAAAGTTGAGAGAGAAATCTCTTTGGGATTGTTTGACCTTCATTGTTATCATGTGAGCTGACAGTCTGGGAAGAAAATACAGAGCCTGTAAAAACATCTTTCTCTTTGTATTGATCTTTCCATTGAATGTGGACAAGCATTTTTATCCAGTGGCACATTAATGTGGTAAACACTTTAGGCATTTATCTGGGAGAAAGTAATGATGTCATCCAGGCTTCTCTACAGCCACCTGGTTCAATTTTCTACATGTAAAAGACCCAACTCCATTTCCTACTCTACGTTCAAACAGGTTGAATAAATTGCAGCTGGATGCTTTCCTTCCTTTGTGTATTAGGCTGAAACAAGACCAATTCTCCATTGTCTTTGGGAAATGCATGCACATTTTACATGAAAGTATGAAGATGTTTAAGGCTTCACTTTATATTTTTGGCAATATAATCAATACAATAATAATATTGTCACACTATTAAAGCAGGCTTTAATTTTTTTCCTTTGCGTTTAGTTAACTGCAGTGCCGTCTATGGTATTCTTATGGACTGTAAGGCTAATAGTTTGTTCTCACCCCAAATGTTTTAATGATTAATAGAAGCAATACCTTTATTAAGTTTTGTTTAGATGGAGTAGTGTGGCAGGGTTTCTTGATAATGGCAATGAAAAACATGGTAATAATTTTAAACTACTTGCATGAAAACTTTAATGGTGAACTTTTATCCTAGGATGAAATAGATTTTTTTTTGTTTAACAAAGAACCAGAAGAATCCAGATGCACTTTTATCACATACCATCACTACCATATACACACAGAATTTCCCCCCATTTAGAAAAAAACAAAAACAGAAACAAACATGTACTAATGCAGAGGAAGTGGACAATGTGATTTGAGCCTGAAACTCTAAATATGTTAGGCTGGCTGGTCAGTGATCCCCCAAATTTTCTGGGCTCCCTGCTTGCCCTTGAGCCCTGTCCTGAGATTGCACAAGCATCACCACTGTGCCCACCTTCTCTTTGGCATGGGCTCTGGGGATCAAACTCAGTTCCTCAGGTTTGTATAGCAAGTCCTTGACATATTGGGTTATTTTCCCAGTTACCCTTCTAAAAACAAAATTGTTGTTTGAGTTTCTCCTATAATCTGAATATTATAGCCCTTCTCAGGGTTCAGTGTACAGATACCTTCTATCAGTCTACAGCTTTACTTTTTCACTTCTTAATTATTTCCTGTGATATGTACAAGACTCTTTCTAATTAATTAATTAATTAATTGCAATTCATTCACTTTGTATCCAGGCTGTAGCCCCCTTCTTGTCTTCCCCCAGTCCTATCTACCCTCCCTCTTCTCCCCCTCTGCCCCTTCCTTAGTCCACTAATAGGAAGGACCTCCTTCCCTTCTCTCTTACCCTAGCCTATCAGGTCTCATCAGGGCTGGCTGCATTGTCTTTCTTTATGGCTTGGCAAGGCAGCACCCTCACAGGAGGAGGTGATCTAAGAGCCAACCACTGAGTTCATGCCAGAGAGAGTCTGTGTTCCATTACTAAAGAACCCACTTGGAAACTGAGCAGCCTATGGGCTTCCTCTGAGTAGGGAGTCTAGGTCCTCTCCATGCATGGTTCTTGGTGGAGTATTGATCTCTGCAGGCCCTATCAAATGGCAGAGAAACACTTAAAGAAATGCTCCTTCTTGATTAGTTTCTTTTTAGGTATACAGATTTTAGTATGTTTATCCTATATTATATGTCTAATATCCACTTAGGAGTGAGTATAAACCGTGTGTGTCTTTCTGATTCTGGGATACCTCACTCAGGATGATCTTTTCTAATTCCCACCATTTGCCTGCAAATTTCATGATTTCCTTGTTTTTTGTTGCTGAATAATATTCCATTGTGTAAATGTAGCACAATTTCTGTATCTATTCCTCAACTGAGGGGCATCTGGGTTGTTTCCAGGTTTTGGCTATTACAAATAAAGCTGCTACAAACATGGTTGAGCAACCTATATACCTAAAGAAACTAATCAAGAAGGAGGACTCTGGCTAAAATTCTCAATCCCCATTCAGAAAGGAAAAGAGGATGGACATCAGAAGGAGAAAACAGGGAATAGGACAGGAGCCTACCACAGAGGGCCTCTGAAAGGCTGTACCCTGCATGGTATCAAAGCAGATGCTGAGACTCACAGCTAAACTTTTGGTAGAGTGCAAGAAATCTTATGAAAGAATGGGGAGATAGAAAGACCTAGAGAGGACAGGAGCTCCACAAAGAGAGCAACAGAACCAAAAAATCTGGGCACAGGGGTCTTCCCAGAGACTGATACTCCAACCGAAGACCATTCATGGAGAGAGCTTAGAATCCCTGCACAGATGTGGCCCATGGCTGTTCAGTATCCAAGTGGGTTCCATAGTAATGGGAACAGGGAATGTCTCTGATGTGAACTCAGTGGCCTGCTCTTTAATCACCTCCCCCTGATTGGGGAGCAGCTTTACCAGACCACAGAGGAAGACAATACAGCCACTCCTGATGAGACATGATAGACTAGGATCAGAAGGAAGGAGAGGAAGACCTCCATTATTAGTGGACTTGGGGAGGGGCATGGGTGGGGAGTAGTGAGGGGTAGAATTGTGAGGGGATGAGGGAGGAAGCTACAGGGAGTATAGAAAGTGAATAAACTATAATTAATAAAAATATAAAAGGAAATGCTCAACATCCTTAGTCTTCTGAGAAATGCACAAGATTCTTAATTTGATGCACTGCCAAATTTCTGTTTTTAGTTTTATTTCCTGTGTTTGGTGACTTTTGCCCATTCCAGTGTCCTGAGGTATTTTCTTCTAAGTTTTCAATCTAATTTGTGATGTTTGTATTTGTTTCTATAATGGGTTCTGGTATCATTTTCTAGGCATGTGGACATGCAATTTTTCCAGTACCATTCATTGAAGACTGTCTTTTTCCCCAACATGTAATCTGAACACTGTTGATGAAAATCAACTAATTTCTGTTTTCTGTTCCATTTCAGTGGCTTGCATATCTCTTTTATGTCAATATCACACTGTTTTCACTATTATTGCTTTGTAGTACAAATAAGAAACCAGTCAATACTTTCTTCTTTGATCTTTCCAAAAGACAACCAAAGGTGGGTTTTGGGGATTACATACAAATTTAGGAGTCTTATATAGGTTTGGAAAGAATATAATTGACATTTTGTTGGGCATTACATTGAATTTTAGTGTTTCTAATTAATACTTACACTCATGGTGACAGATATCTTTCTAACTTTGTATATCCTTTTAAATTTATCCTTCAGTGTAGTCATTAACATTACTATTATTATCTTTACTGTAACTAACTTTTACTTCTTTTATATAATACCTCCTGACCATAGTTTGCCCTCCCTTCACTTCTTCCAGTCCTCCGTCCAGCGTCTCCAAATCCATTTCTCCTCTGAAACCTTCAGAAAACAGAAGGCCTTCCAAGAATAAATAATTATAACCAGTCACAATTATGTTAGGGAAAAAAACTTCCTATCTAGGTTGGATAAGGCAATCCAGTAGGGAAAAAAAAGGATCTCAAGAGCAGTCAAAAGAGAGGCAACCACCACTTTCACTGCTAGGAGTCACACAAGAAAACCAAGCTACATAACCACAACATATATTCAGAGGACCTAGCACAAACCCATGTAGACTCCGTGATTGCTGTTTCCGTCTCTGTGTGTCCCTATGTGCCTGGGGCTTAGTTGATTCTATGGGATATGTTCTGGGGTCTTGCACCACTCTGGCTTCTAAAACCCTGCTTCTCCTTCTTCCTCCAGCTTTTCCAAGCTCTACCTAGTGTCTGGATGTTTGTCTCTGCTTCTGCTCCCATCAGTTGCTGGATGAAGCCTCTCTGATGATGATTCAACTACTACTGATTTATGAGTATATCAGAATACCATTAGGAATCATTTCACTGACTTGGGCGGGTGCAGTCATCTTTTCTTCTAAATATTTTCTGTGCCTTTGTAAATAGAATTGCCCTCCTGATTGTTTTTTATAATGATTTAATATTAGAATAAAGACAGGCAGCTAATGTTAGGATGTCTGCTTTGTGTCCTGTATCTGTGTTCAATTTATTTATTAATTTCAGTGATGTAGGGCCAAATCTGTAGGGATTTCTCTACATAAGATTGCATTGTCTTCTGTAATGATTTGTCTTTATCTTTTTCTAATTTGGATGCCCTTTGTTTTCCTTGCCAGGATGCTCAGCTAGGACTTCTAATATTATGTTGGATAATTGTGGTAAAGTGGACCTCCTTGCTTTTTCGTAATCACAGAGAAGAATTTCATTTTCTCTATCAGAGTGAAGCTGGCTGTGGGTTGCTATATATATAATCCTCATATTTACTTATGTTTCTTTATGCCATAATTTGTTGAGATCGTTTTTCTTGAAGGGAGGCTTGCTTTTTTATTAAATGTTCCTCTACATCTACTGAGACAATCATGTTTTCTCCTCACTGCTTATGTGCTGTATCTTATTTATTGCTTTGTTTGTGAAGATTCACCTTCACAGTCCTGCGATGAATCACATTTTGTCATGGAAAAGAGTCTTCATGTTCTGCTGAATTGTGCTTACCAATATTTCTTGAGGATTTTTGCAGGTACATTCATTATGAATATTGGACATATGTATATATCAATTATTTAATTTTGCTTGTTGACCATCTCAGTACTTGAATTCAGTATCTCAGGCACACACATTAGAAAATGGCCCCCTAAAGGCTGCTTTTCTTACATAGCACAAATGCTGTGTCACATATAGGTACATGAGGAAATGTGCTGATGTGCACACAAATATACACACAACACATCAGAGAAAAACAAGACTAATAAGTGTGAAAAATACAATAAAAATCTTCCAAGGCAGAGGCTGGCAGATCTCTGTGAGTCTGAGGCCTGGTCTACAAAGCAAATCCAGGACAGCCACAAAATATAAATTACAAATGTCTTGCAAGTTGTAAGCAGATACTTGGAAGGCAGAATGAGCTTAACTTTCCTTTTAGGGCTCTAAGTATCTGTCCAGGAATGGCTGCAATGAGACAAACAGTGACTTGCTGTGTATTGTGTCTATGCATAACATAGACATTTATTTTAAACTATATTTATGCATGTATGATTGGAAAGTTGTACAGAGCTGACTAGTATGATTTGGCAAGTTGTAACTGGATAAAGGATCATGGTGGGGGGGGCAGTAATAGCCAGAATCAAAGCTGCAACCAAGATAATGAAATATTACCTTTAACCTTCCAAAATTTTCTTATTCACTGTTAAAATCTCTTCCACATTGGCCACTGTGGTGTCCACCTTTATCCACCACGGATAAAGAGACAGGCAGATCTGTAGGAGTTTGAGAATAGCCTGACTGATCGACACATGGACTATGTAATGACACCCAGAATCAAATATGTAAGTAAATAAAAATTTTAAAGCAATAATAAAAATTTTAAAATACCTTTCTGTCTCAAAGCACAAGAAAATATTGTTATATTTGTCTCGGTGTGGATTGTGCCTTTTTCCGGAATTTTCTGTAAACAGATTGCTCAGGGCATCCTTTGTTTCCCTGATTTTTTTTTCCTTGGGAAATGATTATACTGAGGTTGGAATATGTTGCTGCCTGTTGACAGGTATCTGGATTATTTTCGTACTATGAATATTACAAATAAAAATTTTTATGAGTATTCACTTATGAGTCTTTACATGAAAGCAAAATGTTTTGGCTTTTCTGAGCTGGATCATAGGTCTCTGATATGTTTAACTGCTGTGAAGAACTTTGTTCTATAGTGATTTACACTCTCAAAATCCCCACAGCACTTGATGTGTTCCTTTGTCTCCTTACTTGTCAACAGTCTGCATATGGTTAAGCCGTTGAAAAGATAAAACTATTCATGCTGGTGCATAATAATACCTCACTGCATTTTTATTCTGTATTTTCCCAGAGATAAATAATACTCATCATTTCTTCTTCTTCTTCTTCTTCTTCTTCTTCTTCTTCTTCTTCCTCTCTCTCTCTCTCTCTCTCTCTCTCTCTCTCTCTCTCTCTCTCTCTCTCTCTCTCTCTCTCTCTGTGTGTGTGTGTGTGTATGAAATTATTTGCCATGTACTGCATTTTAACAGTCTGTACACACATAAGCACACAGAGCTGCTGTTAATTAAATATTAGTTGCCTGACCAAATATGATTGAGAGTCCCCACTGGGGAACATGCACCTAGAATTGGGAAAGTGATTTAATATATTGAGTGACTAAATATGTAAAATGTCATCAAGGATATACTGGGGAGCTCTATTTCTTTCCTCATAAATCTTTGACAGCAGATATTTAATATGTAGAGGAGGTGGGAGAGAGAGGGGGGAGAGGAAAAGAGGGGAGATAAGGAAAGGAGGAAAGGAAAGGAGAAGGGAGTTTTGGTGTTCAAGTTCCAATTCCCATCTTTTACGAGACCCAACCACTTTTTGACCTGAGAAATTAAGAGCCAAATTATTTTTTGATGACATGATTTAGGCCAAGTTGTCTACAATAATTTGCTACCAAAGGTAACAAGAAATACCTAATTCATGAAAATATCTCTGTTCAGTTGATGAAGGTTTTTAAGGGCTGAATAATTATTTTAGAGTAATTCAAATATTTATTCATTACCAAGGTACCATATTTAGCAACTGTAATTGCACTGCATATAAATAGACCATAGTTCATTGTTTTCACTTCCAGCTTATAATAATAACCTCTGTATATAGTGTTTTCAAAGGATTAATGGCTGGTTGGGGTTAATGGTTCTCAGCTATGCCATGGGCCATCAGCTCTTCTCACTTGGCCATCAATCCCCAGGAAATGTCTTGTACTTCAATCATTATGGCTTAACTAGGTCATTAAGAAGCTGCTGGTTAATTGCCACATTACAGGCATCCAGATATAGGCAGGTGGCTGGAAAGACCAGAAGAATCATGGCAGTCATGAAAGAAAAAATAGTAATCAATATATGTAAGTATGTGTAGCAGATAATAATTAGAAATTTTTTGCTTCTGTGTTTTTACATGGTTATTTTTAAGGTGTTTCATCTAATTCAAAATATTTAAGGAAAAATATAACGATATTAATACTCGATCAGAAAAACTGTGTTTCTCATTTTACAAAGAACAATTAACTCAGGATTTCCCAACTGGGGCATTATAGTGGAACCTAAAACAGAAGAGATTCAAATACAGAGAACTCATCAACCACCTCCTTCATGTAAGGGAAATGTTGCTGTACTTGGTCTCAAACATGTTCTTTGTAAATAAATTGAGAAAGATATTAAAATTTGAAGTGTCTTGAAATATCTGCAAGTTAATAACTGGAACATATATTAGGCTAAGAATAGGTTAATTTCATATAAACTAATTGGATTACATTTTTATTCAATTCTGTTTTTCTCACACTCTGAAATTGAGACTATAAATATCAAGTTTTCACAGATCATCAATATCAGTATGATAATTTAGGTAATCAACCCTACAGATATTTAAACAGAATACTGTGAAAAACTCATATTAATGAATTTGGCCATCTATATTAATATTTTACATTTGTGGAAACATAATGATTTGGTGCTTTCTCAGAGTAAGCAGATAACTAACATAATTTTCATGGCTTGTTAGTGAATCTGAAATTGTGGTCAAAACCAATTTTTTTCAAAGGAATAACCTACACAATTTGGTCTGTCAAATATTTGGCAACAAAATCATATTTATTTTCACAAAATCCATATATATATATATATATATATATATATATATATATATTCTCTTCAACTTTCTTTCTTCTGGAAGACAATTTGCACTAAACAGAAAGCTACCAGTGAGACTTCATGACAAGATTTGGAAGTGATAGGAAATGAGTCAGCATTTGCCTTCAGAACACAAATATAATTTTTAAAAAATGTTCAGTGTCAATACTCCTTGATAAAACCTATCTAAATTTATGTAAATAAGTAGTTAACACCATAAGACATAAAACTGTGGCCCAAAGTTTGCTCCTTAAATTAGAATAAAGAATCCTTTTTTTCACGTCTTTACAAAAAAAAAAAATTACACATGGACTGTTCTGTTAATCAAAAATTCAAAGCACAACTCCTGAGGTTCAGGTAGAAATGAACATATCTCTCAGCAAATTCAATTTTAAAACAAGAATTAAGCATCTATTCCATAATAAGTACTCTAAATATTTACAAAAGCGAGGAGAGAGAGTCCAGCGAATATTGAAAAGGTGAATTGCTTTCTCCGAGAACGTCATGAGCCTTGCAGTCCTTCCTTGTTCTACTTAGGTAGTTCACCTTTTTTGTTGGTGTGTATGTTACCTGGAGACAGTTTTTTTTTTTTTTTTTTGCTCTCAAGATCATTACTCTACACACACCTAAAATGTTTGCCAGTCATAATAACTAACTACTTTGGGACCAGAGAGCAGACAGCTATATGGGAAGGCCTCTTTTAATGTGGCTATTAGTTTAAAGATGTATTAGAATTATAATTTGCCTAAAACTGAAAAGAATAAGAGTTTTACATGTTTAATACACAGACTAGGTAGGCATGAAGAGCAAATCAACCTAGTTTATTTATATATCTCTTTGAAGTTATCGAAATGCTTCCACAACATATTGTTTTTCGCAAAATTATGATTTGTGAACCAAATTATTGATAATGTTTGAAATGAAGAGTGGAAAGAGGTCATGATCTTTTCAAATGTCAAGGGCTTTGTACTCACACAATTTTGGTTACTCCTCCACAAGATTCAGCTGATATGAGGGCATGCAGTATGTGACATAACCTTGTGGGTCAACCTGAAAGTATAGTCCAGGGTGAAATGCAGATTTCTGGATATTTTTATTTTTTTATATTAATCACAGGTTATTTACTTTGTATCCCAACCGTAGCCCCCTTCCTCATTCCCTTCCAACCCCACCCTCCTTCCCTTATCTCCTCCCTGCCCCTTTCCAAGTCCACTGCTAGGGGAGGACCTCCTCCCTTTCCATCTGGTATCTTATCAGGTATCTTCAAGACTGGCTGCCATATTCTCCTCTGTGACCTAGCAAGGCTGTTGCCCCTTTGGGTCATGGGTAAAGGAGCCAGTCATTGAGTTCATGTCAGAAATAGTTCCTTACTAGGGAACCCACTTGGATACTGAGCTACCATGGGCTACATGCGAGCAAAGGTTCTAGGTTATGTCCATTCATGGTCCTTGATTGGAGAAACAGTCTCATAGAGGACCCCTGTGCCATGATATATTTTGTACTTGTGGAGCTCCTGTCCTCTCCTGGTCATATTACTTCCCCCTTTTATTGTACAAAGTACAAAACAAGGACATTTGCTTAACCATGTTTGTAGCAGCTTTATTCGTAATAGCCAGAAACTGAAAACAACCCAGATGTCCATCAATGGAGGAATGGATACAGAAATTGTGGTACTTTTACACAATGGAATACTACTGAGCAATTAAAAACAAGGAAATCATGAAATTTGCAGGCAAATGGTGGGATCTAGAAAAGATCATCCTGAGTGAGGTATCCCAGGAGCAGAAAGACACACATGGCATATACTCACTTATATAGACCTATAAGATAGGATAAACATACTAAAATATGTGTACTTAAAGAAGATAAACAAGAAAGAGGACTCGGGATAAGATGATCAATCATCACTTAGAAAAACAGATGGGATGGACATGAGAAGTAGGAGAAAACAAGTAACAGGACGGGAGCCTGCCACAGAGGGCCTCTGAAAGACTCTGTCTAACAGTGTATCAAAGCAGATGCGGAGACTCATAACTAAACCTTCGACGGAGATTTCTGTTTTGATGAAGCCTCCATTTTGATAGATGAGGGAGATACAGCAAACAGGTAAGTATGCATTCTAGTAGATGCCAACACTCTATACAGCACTGTAGAGAAGTTAGATAATTTAGTTTGTTAGCTGAGGAAGACCTTTTGGGAGAGCTGTCTTCTGAGATGAGCTTCCAATGAGACATAAGTGTCAGCTCCGTGAACGCAGAGGAAATGGCTTGTGCTCAGGCAACAATATGGCAATCAGAAGGCAAGTCTGAATGGCGTGCTTTTGGTAAGATAATACAAGAGGGCAGCCAGTTGAACTCAGACCACAGGAGACTTAGTCAGCAGCTGAGAGGTTGAGGTTCTGTTCAAAGTACATTAACACACCACACGAGAATGTTCAATAGTTAGAACAGGTCAGTTGAAACAAGACTCTAAAATATCAAGAAGGGACCAAAGCAGCCAAGCCAGGTCTGGAATTTACTGCAATAGAGAGAGGACTACCTATCAATACACCCAATGAAATGCTAAATAGAAAGTGCCTTCTGAAAGCCATGTTACTCCTGTGCTGCGACCATGCTTATATACTTTATGCTCTCAGCCATGCTTAAGATATTGGAAACAGAGAAGACGGGGTGGATAGTAAATGAGGCAGAGCCCAGTATAGAAGTGTGAGAATTAATTCTAGTACCTGTAGAGAACAGTGGTTCTCAACCTTCCTTTAATACAGTTTCTCATTTTGTAGTCAACCCCAACCACAAAATTATTCTGTTGATATTTTTTTGCTATGCCATAAATGTAATTTTTGCTACCATTATGAATCATAATGTAAATATTCTGATATGCAGGATATCTGACATGGGACCCCAAAGGGGTTGTGACCCAGAGGTTGAGAATCACTGTTCAATTATGTGCTTTTCCAAAAGATACTGTCATCAAAACAAAACGACAGCCTACAGACTGGGAAAGGATCATTACCAATCCTACTTCTGACAAAGGGCTAATATCCAGTATATATAAAGAACTCAAGAAGTTAAAAAGCAAGAAATCAAGTAATCC
>CM053757.1:28677368-28698830 GCA_028658305.1 Pachyuromys duprasi | reverse complement strand
AGGATAAAACAAGCAACAGGACAGGAGCATACCAAAGAGGGCCTCTGAAAGAATCAATATAGCAATGTATCAAAGCAGATATTAAGACTCACAACCAAGCCTTCGGCAGAGGGCGGGAAATAATAATAAAAATAGGGGAAGTTAATAAGACTTGTGGAGAACAAGAGCTCCACAAAGACCAAACTGAGCAGGGCACAGGGGTCTTCTATAGGACAGTTTCTCCAACCAAGGACCATGTATGGATATGTCCTAGAACCCCTGCTCAGAAGGGCCCATAGTAGCTCAGTACCCAACTGAAGACCCTAGTAAGGGGAACAGGGACTGTTTCAGACATGAACTCCATGGCTGTCTCTTTGACTCTCCCCCATACACGCCAGGAGTAACAGCCTGACTAGATCCCAGGGGAGGACATTGTAGCCAGCCCTGAGGAGACAAGATGGACTGGGGTCAGATGGAAGGGGAGGAGATCCTCCCCTGTAGGTGGACTTGGAGTGGGCAGGGAAGAGATGAGGGAGGGATGGGGAGAGTGGGAGGGGGCTACACAGGGGATTCAAAGTACCTAACCTCTGATTGATATAAAAATAAAAATTAACTTAAAAAATTATGTGCTTTTCACAAAGACCACCTTCTTAGAGTTCACCTACTTGAGAGCACAAATACCCATTGCTTGACACTTACTATGCTCGTGAGCATGGAACAGCCAATTTTCTGTCCATGTCCACAACCCAAGAGCTCTCTTGTCAGCAATCTCAGATTACCCTCCTCAAGGCCTGGGAAGCTGTTGATTGAGGAGAATTCTTAACTATAATCTCTAACACAAAATGAAGCATGCTCTTATACAGCTTATGTTCAAGTTGCTATAATTTGCAGGCAATTTTTATTCTTTGTTCCATGTATATGTCACAACTATATTTACCTTTTGAAAGATTATTTTGTGTATTGTTATAAAAGGTGTCTTGTTTGTCAATCTTTTTTTCCATATTATATGAAATCTTAAACCACAGTTTATGAAAGGGACACAAAGACCGGTATTCAAAGAATTTCACATTGCTTGTTTCAGGTTTCCCCTACCTTTCACTAACTCAACTCTGGTTCCAGATAATCACCCTACCTTTAAAAGTGACCTTCTGGCTAAGACTATCCTGGCTCCTTTGAGAAATTGCTAGTTTTGTAAACACTAAAAGCTTACATACTTAAAAAAGCTTCTGAAGGATATATTTTCTTTCTCCAAAGGAAATAAAACCACAAAAATCTCACAAGTGTGCTGAAAAGATACTTTTCTCTGTACTTGCTGCTCTTTCAGAGGACTTCGGTTTCATTTCTAGCACCCATATTGCAACTGACAACTTCCCGTGACTTTAGCCCAAGGTGATCTGGCACGGTCTTCTACCTCTCTGGACATCAGGCACCAAGTAAATATATATAGGTGTGTGTGTGTATACCTATATATTTAAAAAATACATATACCTCAGAATCTGGATAAGAAAACAGGAACAACTATTTATTTTCAGAAATGATGGGATTTAATGGAGGAATTCTGGAAACCTAAAGAAGGAGTTGTTGAATGACCAGAGTTTATCACTGTAGGCTGTGGAGAGAGGAGGTAAGAAATTTGAGAGGGTAGTGTCATTGCCAGACCCAGAGTGATCTTTACATTGGTTACAGAAGCCGCTTGTCACGTCTTTGAGAGACATTTCCCATTTGACATTTTCTGCAGCACAGTCGCAAGAAGTAGGGATTACTAAACAATGTTCTCATGCTGCACATAATGACCCAAAGCATATGCGTTGAAGAGAATGAATAGCAGAACTGACAGAAGAAAAAGTTGAGGCTCAAAATGTCCCCAGGCCTACAAATGGTCATCATTGGCAGCTGTCTATCCTATCTTACTTTACAAATAAATGATATTCTACATATCTAATTGTCTATTGCCAAGTACAGCTGCAATTTTAAAGAAATATGCCCTTTACAGAATAGCAAGCAAATAATGGTCTCTCTTATTGTCTTTTGTTCTCAAGAGAGTTAACTCCTATACATAATGAATATTTGTTTTTCCCTAGGTCAGGTTGATTCTATCACTAAAATTAAAACTCAGGTTATGTAGAAACCAGTCTGTATCCTGCATCTTTAGCTAAACTCAGGTTACAATGCCCCTAACTGAAAAATTTAAGCTCTTCTGATGCCCTGCGTGTTGTACAGGTAAGGACAACAAAGATTAAACCTGAAATGAAGAGTCAGAGTTTCTATTTCACTAGACACCAGAGGCTTGGAAGCTTTTGATATTTTTGTAAGAATTACAATACAGCTAGAAAAAAAAAGTAGTAATGTTAGACATGGTGGGTCAGTTCATTTCCAGTAGTACATCATGTATTCACATATTGCTTTCCATGATTTCAATTATGTATGATCCACTGCTATGAGAATATAATAAATAAGAAGTTCTGAAAATCAACAGTCCATGAATTCTAAATGGTGTCCTTTCATGATCTGAATGACATAAAGGCTCCCTTCCCCCACCACAGGGTCTGTATCATCTTTTGTTCCAGTATGACCACTTGACTGTGTGCACAAC
Organism: Pachyuromys duprasi; assembly: GCA_028658305.1. Lineage (NCBI taxonomy): Eukaryota > Metazoa > Chordata > Mammalia > Rodentia > Muridae > Pachyuromys > Pachyuromys duprasi. The sequence goes on along the minus strand of CM053757.1, from coordinate 28,696,258 downwards.
TCACCTGAGTGCTTAGCAACAGGTTTATTCCACCCACTGTTTTAGAATCGCATTGCTTGTGTGCAGGATACACAAGGTTGTAACCCGTTAGTTGTTTCCCTGAAGATAAGGAAGTCCTCTTTGTGTGGGGTGTATGTTGGGGGGTGGAGCTTTTGTTCTTAGTTGAAGCTCTTGCTTAGCAGTTTATTGGTTGATGATTTATCAGCCTTTCTTTTAACTGCAGTTACTAACTGTGCTTTCCCAGTCAAGTTCACCAAAGATAATTTGTGCTTCCTCCATTGGATATTCGATAACTGTCTAGAGACTATTTTCTTTGTTTCCAAAATCTGCTCAAAACAAGCCTACAGGGCGGAATCCAGAGATGCCTTTGGCATTCCATGCACAAAAACCATGTTTCTGTTGTTGTTGTTGGTTTTCGTTTTGTTTTGTTTTGTTGCTAAACACACAATGTTAGCAAGATCAAAATGTCCACAGAGCAGTGCTTAAAATGCTCCATATGAACCATGAAATTTGATGACACATTATAAAAATCAAAGAAACAAGACATAAAAGCATCTTGCCTTCATGGTGTTTTCATTTCGTTTGGGCAGAACTCATTAGTGAACTAGTTGAGATTGTTGGCTGTAATTATATGCCATGAGTTCCTTGTGAGAGAATAATAGAGAAAAACTGACCTAATTCAGGAAAAAAACACTAAATATTTTTCTAAAGAAATGACTGATAAGAGTATAAATTACTAGAATATTTGAATAGTGACTTTTTCTCGATTTATGTATTCATTAGCATGCTAATAATATATATTGTTAAATTTGTTCTGAAATTTTTCTTTGAATAGGATAATAATAGTAATTCACAAAACAGAGGTTAATCTGATCTTTGTTGTGATTGGTGGCTTCATATTTTAAATTTAAATTTAGCATGTAGCAAGGGAGAAAGAATTTTTTAAAATATAGCTTGCCTTGTTTTGTGCATAGTAGAGTACTTGTCAACCTCACAACATTATAAAATATGTTAAATATATGCATATGTTTTGTGTATGTATAACCTCTATATTTAAGATCTCTTTGCCAGATTTTTTGCATAATTCCTTACTTTTTACTCTTATTTCCTGAACACACACACATAATATGCTAGACTCATTTGATACAAATTTCAAGTCCTTATTTAACTGTTTTCCTAACATAAAGTCAATTCCCTGGTCAGAGTTCAATTTTTTAAATTATGTATTTACTTTTCACTCAGATTATAGCCCCTCCCTCCTTCTTCTCATTCCCTATTTTCCACCCTCTTCACCCAATCTGCACTTTTGTCCTCAGAAAAGGGGAGCCCTTTTCCCCCACCAACTCACCCCAGCACATCAAGTCAATCAGTACTGATCTACTCATCCACAGTGGCCAGGCAAGGCAGCCCCACTAGGGCAGAGTGATCGAAAGCAGGCAACAGAGTCCATGTCACAGACAGCTGCTCAACTTAGCAGGGTACCTACATGAAGATCAAACTGACCACTGGTTAATTATGTGTATAGGTTCAGTTCATGTATGCTCTTTGGTTGGTGCTTCCCTCTCTGTAAGCCCCAAGGCTTAGTTGACTGTTGATCTTCTTACAGCATTCCTGTACCCTCCATGTCTTTCTCTCCTTCCCTCCCACTCTTCCACAGGACTTTCCAAGCTCTGTCTGATGCTTGGCTGTGAGTCTCAGCATCTGATTGCATCAGCTGCTGGTGGGGAAGGGAGTGCTCTCAGAGAATGGTCAAATTAGGCATCTGTCTGAAAACATAGCAGAACAACATTAGTGGTGTGAGGGGTAGGCTCTCTCCTCCAGGGTGAGTGTTAGGTTGGGTCAGGCATTCTTTGGTCATTCCATTCTCCTGAGAGTTCTTAGCTCAACTTATATTTTACAGTTTTCTCGTTGTTCTACCTCCTAGCCCATTTACTTCCTGCCCACACCTAACACCATGTATTTACACTTTCTTTCCTGACACATTAAAGCTATGTAAGAACTTTGTCATAAACAGATTTACTCTTGAATTCTTATAGAGATCTTTCCATGTCTGTGCTTTTCACCATTCCCTTAATATGATGTTGGAAATCTGAAATGGTGGCAGAATCTTATCAAGTATTTAATTATATAAGTATTTCAATAGCTAATGTTTTAACACTCAGATCCACGAGTATTCATGTATAACCTTGATTCATTAACCTGCTATTGATTATATTCATATAGTTTTAGAATTAAAGTCAGCTCTTTAAAGATTTTAGAATCAATCGCTTTCAGCATATTTTGATTTCCTAAAAACTCATTGTATTTACCAAAGTCTGAAAATCAATTAATTAAAATTTTAAAATGTTTACCTCTTGCTCTTCAGATGGGGTTTTCTTTGTCAATTCACTTCGCCTTTGCCCATTCATGAACGCTCCCACATCTGGGCAGTCATCATTTCCCACTGCCCAATTTCTAACAGAGGCCTCACAAATGCAAGTATGAGCAACCATGGCATCTTCTCATCATAGATCTCCCGCCATACTCACCTCAAAACTGCCCTGTGCATAATTTATTTCCCATAATGTTCACATAGTAATTGATTATTTCTGTTGTGCTACATCCCCAGTAAACTCTCTTTCCTGTCAAACTATACTACAATATTTAAAATTATGCATTCTACTTATGTAATCATGTGAATATTCTCCTCAAAATGTTAACAAATAGGTGAGTTTATTTTTTTATCACATTACCCCTCATCAGTTTATATCTCAGTGATGCTCAATAGTGCTCTTTATTGTGTCAAATAAATCTTAGCATTTCCAATCTTTATTCATAATTTTTATAGTATCCTCATAGTGAACCTCAATATGCCTTTATTGATATATAAATAGGCTGCTAAACATTAACTTTCAGGATGATATTAGCATCTTATGATTGTTAAATTCAAACAAAATATAATATATATAATATTACATCATTGAAATCATTGTCGTGAACATGGTGTATGGAGTGCTTCAGAAAATATTTCATTATTATTTGCTTATCATTGTGTCTTCATAGTCATTTTATTTTTATCTGCAATTGATAGCACAGCTGTTTCACTTCTGAAAGCTTACCTCACTTCTTCACAAATCACTCTTTAGCCATAGCACCACGAACAGTAAGAGCATAAAAAAGTTATGAGTTTCATCTGCATAATCTCAGCACTCTGTCTGATCCTGGGCAATGGGTTAATGTGTGCTGAAAGATAAAATACATATAGTATTAATTTAAAATAGAAATTGGCAACCAAGATGTTATGGTAGGAGAATTAATTTACAAAATTAAATCTTTCATTTCAGTGTGTGTATTAGGTAAACATTTTGTTCTGATTTATAACCATGTGCTGTTGTTCCAAACTTAAAAACACACTAATTATTTTAGATTCATATGTTAATGGGTTTATGACTTATTAGTGACAGTGAAAGACATGTGTTTTGATTTGCTTATTAAAATGTTTTGTTAGTGAAAGTTTTGCACAAAGATCTAGCTGCAAAGATATTTGTCACTAAATTATTTATAATTGGAGGCACAGAGGTCAACTCAAACCATAACTGTAAAAAAATCAGTAGAAAATCAGTTTAAATTAAAATCCTTCTTAAACACCATAATGTTCAAATACTACATAAAGGATATTTAAGAGCAAGCAAAATGCACTTAGCTAGAAAGGCTATACAAAGTGACTAAATTGTAATAAATAAATAAATAATGAAAAGGTTGAATTTTACATGCAATACTTTGAGGAATTGTTAAGTATTTGCTAAGGAAATCCTAAAATGCATAGCCTATGGAAGGAAACTCACAGAGCAGCAGGGGCCTCTCATGAAGCATCTACTATCCTGACTTGTGCAACGAATTTCTTTCAGTATAATTATAAATAAGTAAAATACATTCTGTTCTCTTGGCTTGTTTAATGCTTCTCGAAGCACTACTTCCCTTAAAACCACAGCCAGGCTTATTAATGGTTGATTCCCAAGCATGACTATATCAATTAGACAAGCAAATTGAAAAAAAAAAGAAAGAAAGAAACAAGATGTAAATCAATCCTTTTGCAAAGACAACAGGGAAATAAAAGAAACAGTACAGGACTCCCTGAAGTATTAGCCCCTTGCCTCTAGGAATTGCATTTGAAACAAAACCAAAAACCAGTATAACATCAACTGAGCATGAAATACTGTTTGCTTTGTTTTGGTTTTCCTTAAGTTACACTGATAAATTTGAATAGGAAACTTTAATAGTAAAAAAATGAGAACATAATGGTAAAATGGTTGTTGCATAGTAGTAAACGATTAATCGTATAGACGAGATTTGGGTAGTTCATCAAACTTATAATAACTTCAATTATTCAATATATATGGTCTTATTAACCCCAAATAACTATTTAAATGTATATTAACCAATAACTATTTCAAAATTGGAAAAAAAAAACACGAGTTACTCTTTCTAGAAAACAACAAACTTTACAAAAAACACAGAAAAAACCTGTACTTTGAAAGAGAGTGGCATGTTTTAAAGATTCCTTCACTTCTACTCACCTCTGTTTTAAAATAACAGTGAAATTCTATTTCCTGGCTGTATAACTGGAAATTGTCCAGTTGGACCGAGGCCAAAGCTACCTCAGTGTTGTAGCCATCACCCAGAACATTGCTGGCCTTAAGTCAATGTTAAATATTAATACCATAAAAGCCTCCATAAGCAAAGCTAGATGAAGAACAGGACAACACAAGCAATCACTATCTCCAACACCAACCGCTTCACCCAGATCAGGAAAGCTCATCCTCCCCCCCCCCCCCCCCGCAATGATCTAGACTCCTTCTTCCCTTTCACAGTAGCTCCCTCTGGAGTTCGAAAGGTCTGCGGCAGATAGGCAGTAAGGTCTAAAAATCTTCCAGAAAATAAGCTGAAATCCTTCCACGTTAGACTCTTGAAATGCTAGAGTTTAATGATATTCATTTGCCTGGTTTTAGACACAAATGTTTAAAGCCTGTTGTCTTAAATATTGTCCTAGCCTTTTAAATTCACATCAGTAGCTCTCCTCTCAGACAGCAATGGGCTCGGGTAACTGTGACTGCGAGAACACTTACAAATGAAATTGAGATTATTCAGGGTTCCACTTACACCTTGCCTTTTGCTATTCTATGGCTCCCTTATAAAAAATATATAGGGGAAAAAAGAACAAGTTCCTTCCCCCATAACCCATCCCCCATCCATACACACAAAAACAACTTTGGCAAAATCAGGACTATCAAATTTCTGGTAAAAAAAAAATGCTAAATTGGAATCCATTAGAAAGTGAGTAGCTTTTACAGAATGGACACTTTGGTGCTCTTTACAACAAACATAAAGCCGAATCTAATAGCGTCTTCACAGAAGTCTCAATGTATGTGATAGAAAGTAAGCATTTTTTTCAATAATTATATTGTCTTTCTTTTCCTGTTTTTCTTGCTTTCCTCTATGATATTTACTATTATTCTTCACAAGGACATCCTTCATAAGGATGAATCAGAAACCCTGCACTAATTATGGTGCAGTAGCTGTCATTCACTCATGTTAACTCAACATGCCAATAACTTGCTTTTTAAATGCTAAATTCATTGCAGTGTTTGCTATCTAATTGGTTACACTTAGTATGAAAGCTTAATGTGACAACAAAGCTCTACCTCTGAAATCCTTTGTGGGCTAATTAAAGAATGTTTCGGGGAGATAAAGATTATTGCAGTTGATCTATTGATTCAGTTTTTAGTGATCAACGTATATCAAGGAGGTATAGTTCTTCCATAGAAATATTTTTGTATAAAAAGAGCCTGGCACCTACTGAATATGACAAATATAAATGAGAAAAAGGAGTGGAACTAGCAATTGCATAACATTACTGGAGAATATATCTATATTGATATTAGATATATAGATATTGGTTCATGCTAGTTTGACTTAGTTATTCCTGAAGATCAGATATTTAGGAACACTCTTAAAATGGCTGCCCCACACGCTGAATATGAAGCTGTGTCTTATTTATGGAAATGGTCACATTTAAGTCATTGTCCCTAGAGTGTGGCAAACTGGCAGCGCTATCTAGGTCCCATCCTTTGTGCAGACCCACATGCTGTTATGGGCTCTGGGCAGCTGCTGTGCAGAGACCAAGCAGGCTGCATGGAGAGAGAAGGTGGTCTCTCTACCATCTGGTGATCAAAGATCCTTGGGGGACACATATTAGGTCACCAGCTCCTGTATCACCATATGACAGGAACTTGGCTGAACATGCGTTTTCCATTTCTCACAGTGCTCTGGAGGCAGCATGTGGGGTGTGTGGTGGTTTCCCTAGGTATGCATATTTGGCCTTTTCAATCCGTTCTCAACAGAGCAGCCAGAATCATCTTTATAAAACATAAATCAGATCACATCACACCCTAGCTTCCTCACAGTACTTAGGACAAAATCCAAACTCCTTTGGTTATACCTCTGTCTAATCTGGCTTCTTCTCAATTTCTTCCTCCAACTTATGGTTTTCTACTTTAGATCCCTTCTATTTTCCTAAATGTGGAATGTGGTTGCTTAGAATACGCTGCTCTTCTCCATTCTTCATTTCAACTCAACTGACACATAGGGCATTCTGACTGGACAGCATTAAAGCATCCTCCCCCAGGTGTTTCCATTATTCCTGTGTTTTCTTACATGCTTATAATAACTATAACTCGTGTGTATTTTCTTAATGAGTTCTCTTTCTCTCTCTCCTTCTCTCTCTCTTACCAAGTACTGTACTGGAACAAACCTTCTGGAAGGTAGAACCCATTACTAAAACTTACCCCAACCACCTGTTGGTTTTTTTTTTTTAACTGCCTTAATTTTACCATAAAACTAACTGAAAGTGTATATTTCCACAAAATTCATATAATGCAGTTCTAACTCCCAAAACAGTGTTTTTAAAATGTAGCCAGGCACATTGGGAAGGCAATTTGGATCTCTCCTCAGTTCGGTTAGTGGTCTTTCGAAAGAGACTTCCAAAGGCTCTCATCTGCCTTCCATCACAGAAGGATGCATTAAAAAGACTTTTGCTTATGACCCAAAATCTGCCTCTCAGCAGCCTTTGAACCCTTGTTTTCAGACATTTTAGACATCAGGGTAGCAAAAAATTGCTTGATTTTGAATCATCCTTGTCTATGGAATTTTAAATTTTATTTCATAATTTTATTTTATTTTTATTTTAGAGCATTCCAAATAAACATATCAATTCCTGATGCATTGTGGTTATTCAGTCACTATTTACAACTAGAAAAATACATTGACAAATGACTGTAGCTGAAATAGTGAATAAAAAACTAAAAACATGTACATAACCTTTAGGAATTATTTAGCATCATCATATTTTAATATAATTTATTTCAAGTCCTACTTTCAATGAAGGAATAGTCTATCAAAGGATACCAGTTTTTTAATATTTGCATTTAATAATATGCATTGGCTGTGGATAAGGTAGAAAAGTGGTGTTAGGGACTGTGTATTTCTTTCTTGTACATTAATTCATCTCAAATATTATGCGTGGAACTCCATGGAAATAATGACAAAAAGACCCAAAACAAAAAACTGCTAAATAAGTATTTCTGTTCATTTACCTTCTTATATTAGATTACCATTAATGCAAATCTGTCTATTTAATAACTTGGACTGATTCTAGCTTATATTTTGAATATTTTATTATCCGAGCAATAAAACCTGGAAAAATTTGTGAAAATGAACAAATCCATTTAAAATCCACTCACTGTGTTGATAAAATGATTATCTTGAAATGAATCAGAAAGAAAAGAAACCTGTTTCTAAGCCTGATAATTTGAGTTTTATTTCTAGGACTTACATATTGGAATGAGAACACTAACTCTCAAAGATATATGATATCCATAAACATGCAACACATACACACACAGAGAGAAAGAGACAGAGAGGGGGAGAGAAAACAAACAACTTTTAAAATAAAAGCACACCAAAACAGCAAGAGGTCTCATCAAATAAAGAGCAAAAATCACAAGTACCGCTTGTACTATACCAGTGATTCTCAACCTGGGGGTAGTGACCCCCTTGCCTAACAACTGACTGGTTCACAGGGGTCGCCTATCAGACATCCTGCAGAACAGATATTTACATTACTGTTCACATCAGTAGAAAAATTACAGTTACGTAGGAACAAGAAAAATAGTTTTAGTGTTGAGGTCACCACAACATGAGAAAATGCATTAAAGTGTCCCAGCATTAGGAAGGGTGGGCTCTTCTATAGTATATTCATAAGTTCTTAATTGTGTATTTTTTTAAAAAGGTGTTATATCAGGCAACTAAAGAAAGGTGAAATTAATAGTTCTAGAATCTTGAGCGGAATAAGCTTAGCTTAAATTATGTGAAAATGAGGATAAAAGCTGTGCTCACTGCTAAGGGAATACAACACAGCATCAGAGAATGGTTAAATTTATCGCAATCATCTATTTAATTATAAAATGTATATTGTTTCTTAGTTTTATTGATCATAATAACAAAAAAATCATTTCTCTATAATTTAATGTATTATGTTATTATAAGTGAAAACGAGAAAATTTCCCTAGGGGAGGAGATGTTGAAAGTTCTCTGGCAGTAAGTATTTGTTTCACTATGTTATGAAGCCTCCAATTTTCTAATAATTTTTAAGATAGCCTTATAAATAAATCACTGTTAGAAATATGTTAAGGCAAAAAAAAATAAAGCATATGGGGAAATCAAGATTATTTTAAAATTTATGTCAGAGGATTAGGAAAAGTATCCAAATGTAGTTTGCTATGGGATTTGCAGTATTTTCTAATTGAATGTGATGGCGAATATCTTTAATTCTAACCCATAAGAGGTGGAGGTAGGTTGATCTCTGAACTGGAGGCCAGTCTAGTCTATGTAGTAAATTCCAGGGAAGCCAGAACTACATAAGCAAAACCTTATCTTAAAAAATTAAGGTAATTTTGTACAGGGTGATACATATGGATCTATTTGCATTTTTCTACATGTGTACATCCAGTCAGACCAACACCATTTGTTGAAGATGCTATCTTTTTTTTCCATTATATGGTTTTGGCTTCTTTGTCAAAAATCAAGTATCTTTAGGTGTATGGTTTATTTCCGGGTCTTAGATTGTATTCCATTGATCAACCAGTCTGTTTCAATGCCAGTACCATGCCATTTTTATTACTGTTGCTCCATAGTAAAGGTTGAGATCAGGGATGGAGACGCCTCCAGAAGCAGATGCTGAGACTCATAGCCAAACTTTGGGCACTGTTCAGGGAATCTTATGGAAGAAGGGGGAGATAGAAAGACCTGGAGGGGCCAGGAGCTCCACAAGGAAACCAACAGAGCCAAAAAATTTGAGCCTGGTGGGGCATGCAGAGACTGATGATCAACCTGAACTCAGTTGCCTGCTCTTTGATCACCTTCCCCTGGTGGAGGTCTTACTAGGTCACAGAGAAAGAAGGTCCAGAAAGTCCTGATGAAACCTGATAGGCTAGGATCAGATAATAGGGGAGGAGGACCCCCACATCAGTGGACTAGAGGAACGGTATAGGGGGAAAAGTGCAAGGGAGGGTGGGACTGGAAGGAGATGAGGGAAAGGGCTATAGCAGGGATACAAAGTGAATAAATTGTAATAAAAATTTAAGTTAAAAAGTCTATGAGAGAGAACAAACCAAGAGTCTGCCACCATTTTCTTTTCAAATGATTCAACAAATAGTCTCCATTTTCGAAAGTAGGAGTAGTCATCTGAACTAGATGGTCTTCAAAAATCAATTCTTCCTAAAATCAATGAAAACACATGCAAAATTTGCCAAAATCAGGTGTATTAAGAAATGGAGCTCCACAAGGAGAGCAACAGAACCAAAAAATCTGAGCACAGGGATCTTTCCTGAGACTGATACTCCAAGTACCATGCATGGAGAAAACCTAGAACCCCTGCACAGATGTAGCCCATGGCAGTTCAGTATCCAAGTGGGTTCCATAGTAATGGGAACAGGGACTGCCTCTGACATTAACCGATTGACCTGCTCTTTGATCACCTCATCCTGATTGGGAAGTAGCCTTACCAGGCCACAGAGGAAGACAATGCAACCACTCCTGATGAGAGCTGATAGACTAGGATCAGAAGGAAGGAAGGAAAGGAAGACCTCCCTTATCGGTGGACTTGGGGAGGGGCACGTGTGGAGAAAGGGAAGGGAAGATGGGATTGGGAGGGGAGGAGGGAGGGGTTTATGGGGGATACAAAGTGAATAAAGTGTAATTAACAAAAATTAAAAGAAAAAAAAGAAAGATGTATTGAGGAAAAATGAAAGGCAAGAAATGAAAATACTTTGACTATCTTCATGTTTACTACAGAAGCTCAGCCTTCCCTCTGAGTGACTCCACCCAGCAGATGATGGTCACAGAAGCAGAGACCCGCAACCAAACATTGACTGGAGTGCAGAAATTCTTGTGGAAGAGTTGCGGCCTGGGTGGGGGCGAGAAGGACCCCAAGGGGACAGGAGCTGCACGAGAAGAACAACAGAACCAACTAACCAGGGCTCAGGTGGAGGCTGTGGAGAGTGAAGCACCAATCAAGGATCATGCATGGACTCGACCGAGGCTTCCCACACAGATGTAGCCAATGGGGTAGCTTGCTCCTCATATGGGTTCCAGAGTACGGAGAAGGGGAGCTGACTCTGACATGGACTCTGTTGCCTGCTTTTCGATTACCTTCCCCTAGCCCAGTCCACAGGGGAAGAGAAGTCCTGGTGGGACTTGCTATTCTGGGATGGTTGGGTAGGGGTGGATGGTCTCACCTTCTCTGAGGAATAGGTAAGGAAGGATACGGGAAACAGGGAGGGAATGGGACTGAGAGGAGAGAAGGGAGGGGCCTATGACCAGGAAATGAATATATATATTCAAAGAAGAATCACAACCTTCAAGCAAAAGCAATGTGAGTCGTAGATGTATATTCATATTGCCCATTGCTTTATTATTTGCCTGGAGATGTTCAAAGGCCCACATCTGGCTGGTGAGAGTCAGGGTAAGGCTTCTTTTCAACTGGATCCTAGATGTTCTTCAACAAAAGTAAGACTAAGAATTTTACTAAATGATCTCATTTGCATTGTTTTCATTAGCATATAGGAAACAGTCTTCCTTTATTTTTCTTTATTTGGGAACTTTAACCAGTTTTCAATAGTTAAATGCCACAATTAAGGGAGAACTTTATAAAGGCAAATGGGTTTTCTGATCTTATTTAGCTGTGGATAAAGTTTTGTTGACAAGGTCTTAACATTTTTTTTTTGAAATCTTTGACTTTATTGGTCTAACTCCAGGAAGTAACATCATAAAAATATGTAAAAGCTATTAACCAATACATAGTTTCTCTTTTTTTATTTGTTTTTCTTTCATGTAAATGGTGACAGAGGCATTTGTTTTAGCTAGCTTAGTTGAATATCTATGGAATCCTTTTTATAATAAATAAAAGAAATAACCAGGGAATAGTCATGTCATAATGAAAACATCAAGCTTCTTGTCACTTTGTAATGTTTTAATCTTTAATTTAGATAAAATTCTTTTCCTGAATTGACTGTCCTTACCTAATCCCCCAGATTCTAGGTGTTTCACACATTATCAGTTCAACATTTAAAAGAATCTAAGCACATATGCTATAGACACAAATCTCAAAGGCTTATAATTAAAAAAGAATGGAGCCTTTTTAAAAATGTTCATTCATCCTTAGACTCCACCCAAATTAGTTGAAAAAAGTAATCTAATAAAATAGTACTTAATATCCATGTTCTTCTCTACTAGCTAGTTTATGTGCAGAGAGGAACCTTTGCATCTAAAAGATTTTCCTTACTTGTACTCATTTATTTTGCTAAGTAAAATAATATTACCTGCAATAAAATGAGGTGCACAGGGCATGAATAAATACTTCTTAATTCCTTCGCCATCTTCTGAGAAAAGTAAGTTGAAAATCCATTTGACTATATTAGTAGCAGTAAAAGTGTATAAATTAATGTAAGTTATTAATGATTCATTTCAAGAGAAAATGCTAAATCCTCAGGAAAGCATGGAGTTGTTAGTATGGAAAGTCTCTCTTAACAAAAAAGGTTAGAGGCATTGCAATGTAATGTTAGTATTGATTGGATTTAGGATTTGAGTGTTAGGAGAGGGTACTGAATGGAGTGTTCTGAGCCTGTAAAATCAATGACATGTTCCCTGCTGATCTGGATTTGCCTATATCTGAAGCAGAGGCGATTACCTGTGTAGGATGGGCTTTAAATACCTTCCTAAGCTGTGGGGAAGTTACAGCTGTGAGATAGGACAGTGGGTGTTGCTATTACTCTTGCCCTTGATTTGGTTTCTCTATGGTTTCTCTGGTGCAACAACAAATGAACCCTCAAATGCTGCTCTATAAGTTCCTGCTATACTTTTCAGACATTTAAGGAACATACCAGAAAGCTTTCCAAGAAGGTAGATAAGCAATATTTTTCTTATGCATAGTTTGAAAGTATTTCTTTTTATTTGCATACGTCTTAAATGTCCTCTGAGACCACATAAAAAAGCTATCCTGATTTTAAAAAAACTAACAAAGTATGAAATAGAAAATTACATATTTGGGATTTATAATTCAATAATTATACATATATTATAAAATCGTAGGTATTTGAATTTTTATGAGGTGTTACTCATAATAACATTGGCTTTAAACATTGTCTATGCAGTCAGCCCCATGTCTAAGTGATTGATCACTCTACCACTAACCTACATCACCCATCTAAAAGTACTTTTTGTTTTTCTCAAAACTTGTGCATCCTTGAAGAAAGAAAATGTATATGCTAATATAGCACAATAATGAGACCATTATGTTGTATATTAAAACATAACAGTAAAATACGTTTATATTATAGAATAATACAAAATACTATATAAATATCTTTATATATATTTTTACTTAGAGTAATTTCTGCTTGTTTACATTACTATGTGTGTGCTCTGCATATGAGGGGCATCTTCTGATATGTGTACACCTGTTTGGTATGTGCAGCTAAGCTTGTATATGCAGGTATGTGGAGGGCAAAGGGCACCTTTAGTGTAGTTCCTCAGATGCCTGGCCTGAAGTTCTCCAAGTAGGCTAGGCTGCCCAGCTGCTGATTCCTGGGAATAGGCCTGTCTCTGCCTTGCTAATATTGGGATTGTAAATACATGCCACCTTACCCCGTTCTTTTATTTAGGTTCTTTTTAATAAAACTTAGTTTCTTATGCTTGCTCACAAAACAAACACTTTACAGAGTAAACTATCACACCAATGAGCATTGTCCCCTTTTGAAAAGCATCACAGTCAAAATACCATTATCAAAACCCTTCTGGCAATTACATTTCTTCTCTGTCTCCACACTAGCCGTGGGTTCCACATACTTAAGGAGACAAAAAAGTCCTTCAAAGTCCCTGCCCCAGTATTCAAAGCTCTCCAGCAATTCATGCTCAGCCCTGTGGAAAACACTTTTCTGGCCACCTACAATTCACCCATGTTGCTTCTTAATAGCACCTGTTATTTGCTCTCCAGTCTCAAGATGACCACCCCCACATTTTTACCTACATAAATTATGCTTGCCCTTCAAATGGGCCCTATAGATGCCACAGCAGGGATTTTTTTTTCAGTATTTTTATCTAGAGATGTTTGTCTCTCATGCTTCTGAACTTTTGAAGGACATTATAATTATGTCTGCCTCTCTGTACAGCCATTGCTGATTTATTTTTTGTTTTCCTTTTGAATTATTGGTAACTAATTGGTAAAAAAGAGTACATGATTGATCTTTATAGTTTTTATAATCTTGTGCATAGTATGCCAAGGATATAATAGTAGAAAACCTCACTATGTCAATGACATTAATGTTTGCTCTTGGCAACATGTTAAAGTGTAAAACACAGGGTTACTGATTTCATAGGCACCTAGGAAAAATTAAAGTTCACAAAGTTTTCTCTAATCTAATCCTTCCACACCTGTGCTCCGCTGAATCCTCACTAAATTATTTTTGGAATATTCAACACAAGAAATAAATGTTTCTGTCACTCAAACAGAATACCATCACATACTTGCTGGTTGCGTGATCACTCAGACTCTTGATGTTTTTATTGTTGGGGAAAATTGGGAAAGCGACTTATGTTTTTAAGAAAAGATCATCAGTTTCTAATGCCCTTCTCCAGTACAAAGCCTGAGAAAGAGGAGGGAAGGCTGCTAACTACTCCTGAAGCTTAGAAAAGGCACTTCTGTGCCTTATCCACTTCCTCTGTCTGTAAGGAAATACTATGGTCAGACAATCAGAAAAGAAACCAGGAGAAACTGCCTCAGCTTGTGCCGTGCTGTGCTTGAAATTCAAAGCTTCCATTTCATGGGCTGCTGCCGTTCAGAAGAGAGCTAGGGGAGTTGGACTTATTTATTCCTATAATTAAAGAGATACCCAGTCATTGAAATATAATGCCCTTCTCTGTGACTGACAGCCACTATGATTGGATGTTAGCAATGGACCACATAGAAGACGAAGTCAGGTAATCTTCAGGTTTTTTTTTCTTTTTTTCCTTCCCTCTCTGAGAGATGCCTCAAATTGACACTAATTTGATAGTCTCAAGTCCCAGAGCCCCTTGGCTACTGAGAATCGAATGTAAAGAAATTCTCCTTGGTGTCAGTCAGAAACTTTCTCTTTTCTTCAGGTTACAAAAGGCAATTGACAGGAAAGGGAAGATCTGCTCACTGCTCAACAGAGATGAACTTCCAAACTAGATTGACAGACATCTGTTTGGAACTTAATTTTTTTTTTCTAATTGTGAAACCCACCTTGATGAAGATGATAAAGAGTTCATAGTTGTCGTTGTCAAAGTCAGATGGCCCAATCAAGAAACCTGGATTTAAAATAAAGCTAGATTTTGCTAGGAGTGTTTTACTCTTTGCTTTATCCATTCAACACAGAAGTCAGGAATGAAAAGTAAGAATGCATTACTCTTTCCATAGTTTGTACCATAATTGCCGAGGACTTCCTACAAAAAAGAATTAAAAATAAAAAGTGTTCCTCACTCTTTATGCTAAAAACACCATCAATGAGGAATACTGTGAGTCAAGTTAAGGAAAACAAAATACACAAATTATACTTTCCTTTAAGAAAAAAAAGCTTGGAATTCAGATCAAGTGGCTAATTTGAGGAGTTACTGAGGAATCTTGTAGCCATCCAGGAAGAAGCTCGCTATTTGTGGACTCTGGGTGCCTTGGGGAAGACAGAGCCATCATCAACAATAGTAGATCATATGTAGCGGGTTTCAGCATCTCCGGCTTCGCCCTACTTGAGTGGGTCTCTCACATCACCAGGACCTGAGCTTAGTCATGCATTGCCACATAGTCCAAGTGTGCTTCTGCCATTATCTGGAATTATCCCCCAAAGTTACACTTCAGGAGGTTGTGTTTGGATTAAGGGGCTGCCTTCTCACCCAGAGAGAATAATCCAAGTGTAAACATCACCAATCATTACATTCTGCAGCCTGCAAAGTGGTTTACTCAAAGTATGACACTTTTCAAATACCGGAGAATACGAAGCCAAAATAAATGTAACATGTTATTACTAATTTAAATTTCCAATCAATTAGCTGGTAGGCAGTTGCCTTTAACCATAAAACCTAAAGCAAATATTCTTAAGCTTATAAGCGATCATGTGTTGACTGTATGACCTTCAGTGCCCAGAAAACTTTATGATTTTAATTATTTAACGAAATAACAATTCCCTTAAAGTTCAAGTGTTAGGAAGGTAATCCCCAATGGGCCTGTATTGGTATGCATGAGCATCATGAAAGTTCATTAGGGCATGAGGACTCTGCCTGTGTATGGGTGAATGTCCCCATCATGGTTGTCGATCATTTACAGGATGAATAGACTTCTTACAGAACCAAGCCTGCCCTCTGTAATTGTCTCCACCTTAGTATTTCACCCTATTATATTGCCTTGGGGTGAAGTTTCATGATGGCCCCACAAATATGAACACCAACATCTTGATTTAAGAATCCCCAGACTGTTGAGCTGTTAGAAATGTGCCTCCTTTATTTAAAAAAAAATGGTATATGGTGTTCTATTATAACAATGCAAAAATTGGCAAATGAATATGCAAAAAACATTCTGAAACTGAGGATATATCTCCCAGATGTTATACAAAGCTCAGATGATCCAAACTAGTTTAGAATCAGAAAACACAGTGAACACTTCCATTTCTATACTCCTTTTCTGCAAGTGTGAATCTCTTTAATAATAAGTATATTCACATTTCTAAAAACTAAACAAGCTTAGCTCATATCATGATCCCTTTTCTTCTCTGTGACCACTGATTTCTGATGAATTCTGTATATTATTTTAAGTACCCAGAATTTCCATGACACCCTTTGAGGGGAACAGATGCACAAGGACTGCTGGTACCACTGAGTTCACCAAGAGCTTAAACACTGTTCTGTTTTGTAGAAAGAGCCTGTTGAGTTGGAAAGATGGCTCGATGGTTGCAGGGGCTGCTACTCTTTCAGAGGGTCATAGTTCAGTTCCCAGTGTCCACTTCAGATATCTCACAACCACCAGTAATTCCAACTACAGAGGATCTAATACTGCCCTCTTTCTGGTCTCAGTGGGCAACCACACACACACACACACACACACACACACACACACACACACTCAGAGAGAGAGAGAGAGAGAGGGAGAGAGGGAGAGAGAGACTGAGAGACAGACAGGCAGAGAGAAATGATATCTCACAGAGAAATAGAAGCAGAGAGAGAAATAAGGACAAACACAGAGAGGGAGACAGAGCCGGAGAGACAGAGATAGAGAGGATACTTATCTCCTGAGATTTTATTGCCCTATAGACAGAAAAAAAGATGTTGAAAGTATTGAAATGATGTTATTCATCTTCCAGATGTGATAATAGGTATCTTTCATAGGGAAGGTGTATTAATTTATTCAACACATATTTACTGAACATTTATGCTGCACAAAGAAGTGTGTAGACGGTCACAGTTCAGAGGGTAATGACAGTTATTCTAGGTAAAATTCCCATTTATAGGATTCAAAATGTATGCTAGCAACTATGAATCAGAAAAAAAAGAGAGAGTTGTTCCTCTGTTCTATGTGAAAACTAAGAAAAATACAATGTGTGTTTATTATTTAAGTTATTCACAGCAATCTCAGTATGCACAAATGTTTTAAAGAGTCAAACAAAACAATATAAACAAATTCATCATAATAAATATAATGTAATATAAAATTTCTTATTATTGTACCCTTTATCTGGAACCTATTTCTGTGCTCTGTTGTAATGTTTCCACAAAGTAGAAGGCATTTTTGCGGCATTTATGTCTGATAAAGTAATGGAATGTTAGCTGGATATTAATGCAGTCCTTTTTTTTCCCCCAATAAAGTTAAAAAAAAAGAGGTTGTTTCTCCAGCTTTTGTGTGTTTCATCTGGTCATTCTCTTATGGTACCTTAACTTAAAACAAAACAAAAAAAGAAAACAAAACTGCTTACATAAAATAATTCCTCAATTCACTGAGTCAGAACAATTTAGGATTAGCTCAAACACTTTTTTTTTTAATATACTTTCTTCGGAATGGTTAAGATCACCTCAAACAGTTTTAACCAAGAAGAAATTTTCAGTGCAAAACTTTACAAAGTTTACTTCTCTTATTGTTCCCAAATTTTATCCCACCGATCATTACAATGAACGAAAATTAGACCTTTTACAAGAAAGCGAGTCACCTCTGGCTTGACTATTTCTCTGTGGAAACAAACCCCAGTGAAGTAGATGGTGTGGCTGATGCTAAACACACCTGGATCCACTAGTGTGAACTCAGGTGCACTTCCCTATTGGGAGTCAACCAGAGGAAGAATAACAACAAGAGAGTTGACAAGTTATATAGAGGAGGCAACTGTAGGTGACCATGACTGGCAAGGTCCCCACTAATGCAAGTTTTAGTTCATAGTCTGAGCGTCAAAAGAAATCAAATACAGCTGAAGTATAAAATGCAAGGAGTTCAAGAACGTGAGGAGACTGGAGTGGGATGGTGCTAGGAGGCACAACAAATAATATAGTGAAAAGGTATGAGGTTTGATAGGTAAGGAGGAATCAAAATTGGGCAAGGTCATAAGGATCTTATAAAATGCTCTTACGAAATTTGGAATAAGCCTGACAAACCCATGGAATACTTTCAAACCAGCTCCTCACCCGTCCTCCCGAGAGGCCATTGAACTCCAATGAGGAGGAGAAAGTAGAACCTTGGGGAAAAAATAAAGTGAAAATAGACATGAAGGGAGGCCGACAATTGCCAAAATATTTAAATAAAGAGTTCAGTAATTAGACGGCCATGGAAACAGGGCACTAAACATGTTTACATGAGACATGTTTGATTGCTGCTTGGGTTGAATTTCATCTTTCAAAAGGACCTAAGTCTAAAACATTTTCATATATGGTCTCATACAAATTTTTCTGTACTCATTTCTTAATACACAAGATGTATAAACTTTATATAAGATACATATATGAGCCCATGATAGCTCATTGTCGGACTGAAGACCCTGGTGAGGGAAACAGGGAATGTTTCAGTCATGATCTTGATGGCTGACTCTTTGACCCTCCTCCATACAAGCCAGGGAGTGACAGATGGGCTAGAACCCAGGGGAGGGCATTGCAGCCAGCCCTGAGGAGACAGGATGAGCTGGGTTTGGATGGAAGGGGAGGAGGTCCTCCCCTGTTGGTGGACTTGGAGGGGGCGGGGAGGAGGGAGATGAGGGAGGGAGTGGGAAGGTGGGAGGGAATGAGGGAGGAGGCTATGCCTGGGATGCAAAGTA
>CM053757.1:28601998-28676868 GCA_028658305.1 Pachyuromys duprasi | reverse complement strand
AGCCAGCCCTGAGGAGACAGGATGAGCTGGGTTTGGATGGAAGGGGAGGAGGTCCTCCCCTGTTGGTGGACTTGGAGGGGGCGGGGAGGAGGGAGATGAGGGAGGGAGTGGGAAGGTGGGAGGGAATGAGGGAGGAGGCTATGCCTGGGATGCAAAGTACCTAACCTGTGATTGATATAAAAATAAATTAATTAATAAACAAAGATAAATATCGAAAACTCAATTTCTAGTATTAAATCCACTCACTTGAAAGCAGGAAATTGGAGTTGCCTGGAATGGAGGTAAAAGAAAAACCACCAGGTGCAAAATTCTACCCTATTTTCGGCTATGCATGTACTCATTTGTGATGTGCAGATCTATTGGATTTATTTTGTTTTTTTTAATTTTTTAATGATTTTTTATTGGATTTGTTAAGGTATAATTTAATTGCAATAAAATGTATCCAGTTTGAAGTATGCAGTTTTAACAAATGCATATACCCAAGTAGGATGAAAATAAGGATATAAAATATTTCCATTACCATTAATTATTCTGTTTGTTCAGAGTCAATTTCATGTCCATCCTATGTTCAGACAGCCATTGATCTACTTACTGCCAATATAAATTAGTTTTTTCTATTGTGGAATTCTATGTAAATAGAATGGTGCATTCCAGACTTGATTTGGCTTCATTAACACAGCATAATGTTTTGGAGACTCATCCATACCATTACTTTGCATTCCTGAGAAGTATTCAACTGAGTGGATATAGCACAGAGCGTGTTTTTGCCCTCCTGTTGATTGTCATTATGGTTGTTTGCAGGTTTTGATATTATGAATAACGTTTTTTTAAAAAATCCATGTGCCATTCTCCTAGAAAACATATGCTTTCACTCTGTTATGTTTAATTTGTTTCTTTCCAAAATTGCTCAGTTATGTGGTCTCTATTCAACTTTATTTGTAAGAAAAACTGCAAAATTGCTCTCTAAAATTATTGTACCATTTTCCATTTCCACCAGCTATATATTATAGTTCAGGTGTTCTGTAACCTTGCCAACATCTGGCGTGATGTTTTTAAATTTTGACTCTACTCTTGGGCATGCCATGCTGGCTCATTTTAGATGCAATTTGAATCCCATAGATGCTTTAAAAATTCGAGACGTTTTTGATGTATTTATTGATCATTTATTTGTTGTAAAGTATTTGAACAAAGATTTTTCCAGTTTCTTTTTAATTCTTGTTATATACCTTAAAGCTGAGGAATTCACACACATCTATCTCTCTCTCTATCTATTGACTCAGTTCTTCAGACATATAGATTGTATTTTTGCCTTATCTATTTGCTTGACTTTCTGTTTTTGGACAATGTTTTTCAAAAAGGAAAAACATGAATATTGTTAAATCCCTCTTTATCAATTTTTCTTCTTATTATCATAAAATAATGGGTTGTTTTCTTTAAAAAATTGGATTCATGCTGATTTTCATCTACATTTCTTCATAGAGCCTCATCTCATCTTTAAATCAAGGGTTGTTAGATATTTTAGGTTAATTTTCACGTTTTTGCAATAAGTGTAGAGGCTGATATACCTTTGCTTATCACAACAGGTACAACAGGATTGTTTGTTGGCAAGCATGCCTGTCTTTTGAATTACCTTAGAAACAAGCAACATTTGACTGGGAATAGTCTGAGAAATTAAAAATTGTTTTAACATTTAGAAATTAAGAACTTTTCATAATGCCATATATCATCAGAATATATTTACCCAGTAGTTCCAATTGTCCAGAATTGACAATTTGAAATTTGTACAATTACAAAATTCCAAACGTATTTGCTATTTAAAAAAAAGAAAAAAACTTTCAAAAAGTAAAAATGCTGAGACTCGGAGTATGCTGTTTCCACAGTCCTCTTTCTCTTCAATGAGGCAGCCGAGCAAACCCCAACATGCAGATATTCATAAAGATCCTGATGGGCAAGACCATCACTCTTGAGGTCAAGCCCAGTGACACCACTGAGAATGTCATGACCAAGATCCAAGACAAGGAAGGCATCCCACCTGACTAGCAGAGGCAAGCAGCTGGAGTATGGCCGCACACTGTCTGAGTATAACATCTAGAAAGAGTCCGCCTTGCATCTGGTGCTGTGCCTGTGTGGTGGCATCATCAAGCTGTCCCTTCATCACCTTGCCCAGAAGTTCAACTGTGACAAGATGATCTGATGCAAGTGCTCTGAATGTCTGCACCTTTGTGCAGTCAACTGCCGCAAAAAGAAGTGCGGCCAAACTAACAACCTGCGCCCCAAGAAGAAGGTCAAAAAAACTGGGGCCATATGTGGCCGGTGACCCCGAGACCAAATAAAGTCCCTTTCCATCTGCTGGAGCAGTTAAAAAAAAAGTAGAAATGCAAGAGAATTTTTTTCAGACTGCTAAAGTACTGTAGCTGACATCATACTTAATGGACTGGTTATAATAGTGTGATATAGTCCTCATGGCTATCTATGCATATAATCATGCCATTTGGGAATAAAGATACATACATTAATCCTTTCAAATCTGCATAGTCATTCTTCTTATTGCCTCATTACACTTTCTGAAAAGTCTAGTGTAAATCTGATTACTAGTAATGAAGAGAGCTCCTTGTTTGTTTTTCTAGTCTCCAAATGGAAACCGTATGGTTGACACATGCGCTTTTCTGAGCTGAATCTCACTTAGAAATGATGTCTTGTTTTATATTGCTGGGCTCAGTTTATTAACATTTTCCTAAGGTTCTCTTATTATGTTTATCAATGTTGTATATGTCATTTTTCCTTATGTTTCTCTGGCTTAGTTAACAAAGTAGCTCTGTCTTCATACTCTTTATATATTAGACACTTGACATTCTACCACCATTCTGATTATCTGAGTTTGGCAGTTTTAGTTTAGAGAGATGAAATTTGATTTGGAAAGAGGGGCACAAATTTAAGTTAGTTGAGTCTAGTTGAGACTTACCTCCTCTTTCCTCCATTTGGCCTCCCTCTTTTTCTCCTCTTCTTCTCTCTATCCTTCCTTTTCACCTTCCCTTCCTTGCTTTCTGTCCTCTTTATTATCTTTTTCCTGTATTCCCATCTTACCTGCTCTTGAACTAAGAGTAGCCATTGACTTTTTGATCTACTTCCAGGACATTATTCTCTGTATCCAGCCTATGCTTTTGTTTTATGGTAGTGTCTCTCAACTCTGCCTGCTTGGGGTTTAATGTCTCCTGGGACACTCTAAGGTCTACACACTGCTTTTACCTATGTAACAACCCCCTGCACACTGTAAACTCAAAGCTCAGTGGTGGCAGCAGATACAAGTGACTCACCCACTTAGGTCTTTCTCTATGTAACTCTCCTTCTGTCTGCATACTGCTTCTGAGTCTTTACATATCTTCCTTCTGTCACCTTGTCTTCCAGAAAATCTTTCTAAGCTTTCTTCTGGAGAATTTCTTTAGGCAGGAATCTGGTTTGGGCTGCCAGAGAGAGGCTGAGCAAGTGAGAGCATCTACTGCTCTTGCTGAGGACCAGAGCTGGGGTCCCAGAATCCAAGCTGAGCAGCTCAAAATGTTTTTTTTTTCTTGTGAATTATGCACCCTGGTGAAGTTTCCTTTAAGAAGAATAAAACAGACTCTTCAACATACAACATCTCATGGCATGGAGCACAAACGGGTTCTTTCAGAAAATAAATTGTGAGTTTAGTTAATTAAGACTCACACACTCTCCCTCTCCCTCTCTCCCCCTATGCCCCTCCCCTAGTCCACTGATCGTGGAGGTCCTCCTCCCCTTCCATCTGACCCTAGCCTAAAGGTCTCTTCAGGACTGGCTGCATTGTCTTCCTCTGTGGCCTGGTAAAGCTGTTCGCCTGCTCAGGGGGAGGTGATCAAAGGGCTAACCACTCAGTTCATGTCAGAGACAGCACCTGTTCCCATTACTAGGAAACTCACTTGGAGACTGAGCCGCTATGGGCTACACCTGTGCAGGGGTTCTAGATTATCTCCGTTCGTGGTCCTTGGTTGGTGTATCAGTCTCAGGAAAGAACCCTGGGCTTTTCAAAGGTCTCAGAAAAGACCTGTGAGCTCCTTGTGGCACTCCTGTCCCCTCCAGGTCTTTCTGTCTCCTCCTTTCGTAAGATTCCCAGCAATCTGACCAAAGTTTCGCAATGAGACTCAGCATCTGCTTTGATTCCCTAATTTTGGATATTAAAATGATTATCCCACTTACCAAGAAATGGGCAACATATTCATAATAAAAATGATACAAAGAGAAACAAATTATGGCTTATATGAGGTGGGTGAGCGGAAGAAGAAATGAAGAGCAGTGATATGCTGTATTCTGAGTATGAAACAAACCTTGCAGTGTTGACCCTCTGGCCTCTGTGGTTGCCTCCACTAGGACTGCACATGAGTACTGATAGATTCTGGAAGAAAGACAGCCATTGTCTTCATCTGTGTATACGTGGGTGAGCCCAGCAGACCATCAGGCTTCAGCTGACAGTGCCAAACCCATAGGTACACAGACAGTTTGTGGTGCTTTGAATGAGATTGCCCCGCCTCCCCCCCCCCAACAGGCATATATATTTAAATTTTTGGCCCCCAGTAGGTGGAGCTGTTTGGGAAGGATTAGGAGGCATAGCCTTAATGTAGGAGGAAGGTCACTGGAGGCTTTCAAAGGGCTCACATAATTTCCAGTCTTCGTATCTACCTAACGCTTGAGGATCAAGATGTGCCCTTGACCTGAACCCCAACTCTGTGTTCTCCAACCCTCTGAAGCCTCAGACCAAATTAAACACTTTCTTTAATAAATTGCCTTGGTCATGATGCTTTGTTACAGCGAATAGAAAGTAACTAAGAGCCGGTACCAGTTAAAACCAGAACAAAGATATATGAATGTGATGGAGACTTGTTGAGAAGAAACGGGATTGAAGAACACAGAAGGAAGATTGCAAAAATTATGGATAAGAATTATCAGAATGTATTGTATATATATATATATATATATATATATATATATTTGAAATTGTCAAAAAATAATTATAATGATAACAGCATGACATAAGGATGTCAAAGAAAAAAATAAAAGACTGTGAAGTATGTAGAATTATGGGTTGTAGAGATGATTGCATGGATAAAGAGCTTGTTATACTAATATGAATACAGATTTTAGATCTATGGCACCTATCCAAAATCCAGGCAATAAGAGTATGCACCTGGAACTCCAGAGCATTGGATAGGGTGAGCAGAGAACACAAAATGAGGGGAAATTCAGATGCAGTGAAAGGCTTTGTCTTGGGAACTAAGAAACTGCACTGGTTCTCAACCTTCCTGATGCTGCAACCCTTTAGTACAGTTCCTCATGTTGTGGTGACCTACAAAGGTAACATTATTTCATCACTTCATCATAACTGTAATTTTGGTACTGTGATGTATAGTAATGTAAACACCTGATATGCAGGATATCTGATATCTGATATGTGACCCCCTTGAAAGGCTCCTTTGGCCCACAAACAGGCTGAAAACCATTGATGTAGTGGTTTGGCTGAAGATGGTCCACGTAGGTTTATGCATTAGAAGGTTTGTTTCCTAGTTGGTTGACTATATAGAAATAAAGAGGACTTGGGGCCTTCTTAGAGGAGGTGACACTACAGGTGGGTTTTGAGCTTTCAAAAGCCCATACCAAGCCAAGCCATGCTCTTTCTGCTTCTGTCTTGTAGATAAGAGTTAAACTCAGTTACAGGTACAGTCCCATGCCTCCTGCTTTCTGCCATGTTTCCCACCATAGTGACCATGGGTTAACACTCTGAAACTGTAAGCAAGCCCCTATTTAAATGTTTTCTTTTAGAAGTTGCCTTGGCATATATCCAAAATACGCTCAAGTACACAACAAGGACGTTTGTTCAACTATTTTTGTAGCAGCTTTATTCGTCATAGCCAGAACCTGGAAACAACCCAGATGTTCCTCAATGGAAGAAACTGTGGTACATTTATACAATAAAATACTACTCAGCAATTAAAAACAGGGAAGTCATGAAATTTGCAGGCAAATGATGAGATCTAGAAAAGATCAGCCTGAGTGAGGTATTCCAGAAGCAGAAAAACACACATGGTATATACTCACTTATAAGCAGATATTATACCTATAAAAATGGATAAACATACTAAAATCTGTACACCTAAAGAAGCTAAACAAGAAGGAGGTTCCAGGGTAAGATGATCAATCTTAACTTAGAAAGACAAAAGGGATGGACATTGAAAGTAGGAAAAAACAAGAAATAGGACAGGAGCCTACCATAGAGGGCCTCTGAAAGACTCTACCTAGCAGTGTATCAAAGCAGATGCTGAGACTCATAACCAAACCTTGGGCAAAGTACAGGGAATCATATGAAAGAAGGGGGAGTTAGTAAGACCTGAAGAGGATGGGAGAGCCATGAGGACCAAATATATTTGGGCACAGGGGTCTTCTCTAAGACTGATTCTCCAACCAAGGACCATGCATGGATATAACCTAGAACCCTATGGGCTCAGATGTAGCCCATAGCAGCTCAGCATCCAAGTGGGTACCCTAGTAAGGGGAACAGGAACTGTCTCTGACATGAAATCAGTGGAGGGCTCTTTGACTTCTTCCCCACCCCATCACAACCCTGAGGGAGGAGCAGCCTTGCTAGGCCACAGAGGAGGACATTGCAGTCAGTCCTGAATATACCTGATAAGCTAGGGTCAGATGGAAGGAGAGGGGACCTCCCCTATCAGTAGACTTAGAGAAGGGCAGGGAAGAGATGAGGGAAGGTGGGGTTGGGAGGGAATGAGGGAGAGGGCTACAGCTGGGATACAAAGTAAATAACCTGTAATTAATATAAAAAATAAAAATTATATAAAAAATAAATAAAATACCCCTCCTGCAAAAAGTTGCCTTGGCCATGGTGTTTGCTTCCAGTGATGTAAAAGAAACTATGCAGCCAGTCCTGATGAGATGTGATAGGCAAGGGTCAGATGGAAGGGGAAGACCTCCCGTATCAGTGGACTTGGAGAGAGGCATGGCAGGAGATGAAGGAGGGAGGGTGGGATTGGGAGGGAATGAAGAAGGGGGCTACAGCTGGGATACAAAGTGAATAAACTGTAATTAATATAAAAAATAAAAATTTAAAAAGTAACTATGGACAACAATACAAGCTGACAATTGAAGTCTGACTTAGACAATCATGCACATACAATTAAAAAAAACTAAAGTATATAAAATTAAAAGGTAGCATATGGCACAATGTTTATAAGCATTGTGTATCAATTCGGAAAGTTGAATGATCTTTATTCAAGGTTGTCTTGTTTAATCATGAAAAAGGATCTGTGGGATAAATCTCATTATAGAAAATGTCAGATTAAAAGCAATGAAAAACAAGTAAGGAGGTGAAGACATCTTCCTGAAATTCTCAATTCTTTTAGTGACAAAGCCAACATTTAAAGGTCTCCATTATGGGCTGTACAAGCTCTTAAGTTGTCCTGGTGTAACTGGACTTCTTTACTGAAATCCTTTCATTTCAGAGACTATATCCTAACACCTAAATTATGTACAGTAACTTTTCTCTTCTCACTCAGATAGTTTTTCCCTTGAGAGAATGACTGTTTCACATGTTCTTTGTGTTCTTCACACTCGGTGACAATTTGATTCAAGCTAGAGGCTAAAAAAGAAAGTCTTGTAGTGATGAGAGGAAACAGACGCTTTTGTGGGAGTATTTGCCTTTCACATTACATGTCTCCAGAATCTCTCAGCACAGGCATAACTCAGAGATGAAACTAAGCACCAAAGAGTTCTTTCCTCTTATATTGTCTTTGCCTTACTATTTCTCCTCTTAGTCCTGAAACAAGGAACAAGCTGACCATCTTCCACTTGACTATGGTATTTTTACATAAACTTCTCTTTCTTTGTGCATTGTCCTATGAGATGATGTTTGCAAGTGGAGATGAAGACTGTGTGCCACTTGACTGTTAGGTCTGTGCTCTTTCTTTTTTTTCTCTCTCTCTTACTTTTTTTAAATTTTTTATTTTATTTTTATTAATTACAGTTTATTCACTTTGTATCTCTGCTGTAGCCCCTTCTCCAACCCCCTCCCAATCCTATCCTCCCTCCCTCTTCTTTTCCTATGCCCCTCCCCCAGTCCACTGATAGAGGAGGTCCTCATCCCCTACCATCTGACCCTAGTCTATCAGTTCTTATCAAGACTGGCTTCTTTGTCTTCCTCTGTGGGCTGGTAAGGCTGCTCCCCCCTCAGGGGGAGGTGATCAAAGAGCCAGCCACTGAGTTCATGTCAGAGATGATTCCTGTTCCTATTGTCTGTGCTCTTTCTATTTCAGCTTTTTAAAGATTTGTTTTTATTACTTGGAGGTTTGTATCACCTTTTTACCCACTTGACCTTCTCTTTTAAAATTTGAAATTATAATAAGATTTTCATCACTCCCTTCCCTTTCCTCTTGCAAACTCTCACATACACCCTTCTCTACTGTTTTTCAAATTCATGTCCTATTTTTACATTGTTATTCCATGCCTGTATGTGTATGTATATACTTACGTATCCCTAAATATAACCTTTCAGTCCGTATAATGTCACTTGAATATATGCTTCCAGGGATGAACATTTGACTCTGGAATAAATTGATGTGCTTTTCCCTGGGGAGGACCACCTTTCCTACTTCTGGCATTCCTCAACATTCTTACAGTTATTTCTGTAGGGATGAGGCCTTTTGGGCTTCTCCCCACCAGTTTGGCATCTCTGTTGGTGTCGTCCTTGTACAACTCAGATTTGGGCAGTAATACTGGTAAGACTTTAAGGATGCAGTTTCTGAAATTACTAGGAGACACAGTCACAGAGCAAACCCATGATCTCTGGTTCTTACAATCTTTCTAGACATCCCAAGGCTGAAGGTGATGACCAAACCTGTCAACTCATAAAACATCTCTGAAGAAAATTCAGAAACCAGGGAGAACCTAGAAACATAGAGTAAAAAAGTGACCCCCCCACCCACAAAAAAATGTGAGCTGGTCAGTAAAAATGAAATTGCAACCAAATTTTAAATGAGAAGAGTACTTTCAATTTTCTTTTACTTTTTCCTAACAATATCGCATAGATTGTTAGATCAACTGCAGCTGAAGTTGGAGGCTTTATATGCCATAGGATCATCTTCTGGTGTGTGAATTTAGACAAAGCGAGAGGAGATCAGTGGTGCAACAGGAGTTCAGCAGAGTGCCCCATAGATAGTGATGCACTGGAATGTGCATTTTAAGAAAAGAGGGAAGGGACCATGTGGATGTGACCATTTCCAGCCATCTGCACTTTCACACAGTCTCAGCAGCGCTTATGCCTGGGTTATGAACTGGTCACACTACTGATTCTATTTCATAAGCAAAGTTCATGTGCCGTGGGTCCTTTTGCCCTTTGGAAAGACTGGTTGGAACCTTTTGATCTTTGTTTTTGTTTGGGATGGGAAGGGGAAAGGTTTGCACACCAAACATGGTGCCACTACATGTGCGGAAATCAGAAAGCAACTTGCAGAAGCAGGGTTTCTTTTTTCCTTTTTTCTTATTTTATTTATTTATTTATTTTAATTCTACCAGCTTGGGACTGGGGTTAAAACTAAAGTCTTAAGTCTAGGTCACAAAGCTTTTGTCAATGGAACTGTCTCACAGGCCCCACAGTGATCTTGATGACGAAATACATATATGAATTAATTTTTATTACCTATACCCAGTATTAATTGTCAAATGGCAATACCCATGATGTCCGAGAGAATTATTTTCCTGATCTATTAACCTGATGTGTTTTCAAGCATTTCTGAGGAACTGGTAAATACCACATTATATTTCCCCTTTACCAAATGCTGTCTGACACATCTCCTTCTATTTAAAAATCAAAACCCACTCAAGAAACTGTATCATTCCCTTGGGCATGAATATCTGTAACAAATATACCAGTCCTTTGGGTGCAAAGAGAATTAAGAATGCAGTCGCTGTTTTGCATTTCATGAATGGCAGTCTCCATGCTCGTGCCTCAAAGGTAGAAGAAAACAGGATTGTTGCCTGTGGGCTTTAGAACTGACTGCTCTCCTAGTGTGACACTGCTAATGGTGATGTGAGAACACTGCAGATTTCTTACAAAACAAGCCCCATTTCCTGACACGATATTTGATTTGTGAGATAAAAACATGTCCCACAAAAGAAGCTACCTTGATTATGGTCACCTTTCCAAAATACTATGTAGCAGTTTCCTTCAACAGCAAAATATCAGAGATGGTGGAGAGATGGTGCCAGCAGTTAGGAACACCAACTAACTCTTGTAGAGGACTGAAATTTGGTTCCCAGCACTCACATCAAGTATCTCAAACTGACGTTTAACTCCAGCAGAAGGGACCCCCTTTCTTCTTCTGGCCTCCACAGGTACCTATACTCACCTTCCTGCACACATGTGTGCACATGGACACACACACAAAATTTAAAAATAAAACAATATCTTTAAAAGAAAAATGTCTGTTTGCTCGCTAACAGTCGTTTCTAGAATTTATGCCAAGGAATGAAAAATCTGAATAAGAATATTCTTTGAGTATAATTACAATTTACAAAAAAATTGATGAATGAGAACCAGTTAAAATAACTGCAGTCATCTATGCTACAATAAAAAAAATATTTTTTGAGACACATGTGTATAAATGCACTGGCACTAGAGATCCGGCAAACTGTGTGGCATAGAAATAACACAGTGTTTTTTAACATTTCTGTGGTATTATTTATTCCATTTATTTTGTGAGCTTAAGTTCCCAGAAAAATCCACCTCAACATTAGAGTTTTTAGAAGGCTGATTGATGCATAGGACCTTTGTGATTGTGGAAAGTTGGAATGCTGCAGATCCAGAGCGTCTGAGTGGTCATATCCTGGAACTGTGGTACCAGATACTTGTGAATTACCTCATGGAGATTGGGAATGCAGCCCTCGTCCTCTTCAAGAGCAACAAGTGCTCTCTGCAACCTCCACTAGTGTAAAAGTACTCTTTATTCACCAGATGACGGTGTGAAACGACAGCCAGTCCCAAGCCTTCTTAGCTCTTTCTGACTTCACCTATGTCTAGCTTGTTCTTTCTCTGCAAACTGTCTCTGTACAACTGTCCCAGTATACTTTCCCCTCTCAGTCTCTCCCTGTGTCTCTGTCTTTCTTCTTTCTGCACTATTCTCTTCACTGACTCCCCACTGACCACTGCCAACTGAATGAATGACCTCAACTCAACTTAACTAATTTCTGCCACTCTCTCTCTACTTTCTTAAATCACCTCTCATTCCTGTCTGTTCTCTGAACAGACAGAGCTGGGCGTATCCTATCTCACACTTATTCGGTCAAACCTTTCTCTGACTTGTTACCTTGTCTGCCCCTCAATTAAATGTCACTATCTAACATGGATGCTTCGTTCTACAAACTAACTTTACCCTCATTGTTTGGGATCAAAGATTTGTACTAAAGATTTATCTGTATTGTATTCCAGCCAGGTCACACAGACCTAGGTCTTTGGATGTAAACCCTTGCCCAAGCAGCCATGGTACTTTATTAAAATTCCTTTATAAACTAGCAATAATTACCCACACAAGACTTACACAAGACTGAGCCCATTAACATTTAATCATGGGAATAAGGAGTTGGTCATGGGCCTATTCTTCCTGAGGACTAATCAGTAGAGATACCCATGAGTCCATGTATCTTGTTGAGGATGTAAAACCAGCTATCAGTTGTTGATGAAAAGACAGTTTCTTCAGTGGTATAACCACTTGTACATTATCCATGGTCCTGCATGTAACCCCTTACCTCTGTTCCCAC
Source organism: Pachyuromys duprasi (assembly GCA_028658305.1). Lineage (NCBI taxonomy): Eukaryota > Metazoa > Chordata > Mammalia > Rodentia > Muridae > Pachyuromys > Pachyuromys duprasi. Next base: position 28,665,039 of record CM053757.1, on the reverse strand, counting down.
GAGTAGCTCTAGTGATGCTCATTTGTTCATCAATCTAAACTCCCTTGGAGTCTTTTCTATCATCTGTAAATGGGGCTGTAGCTGAGATGCACATACGTTGTTCCTCCAGGAGTAGTTCACATAACATTTAAAATTATTATTATTATTATTTCACTTGTATCAATTTCTGCCTCTTGTATCATGAGAGTCTGATATCTCCTAGAAGCATGATGAGGGCTGATAAATCAAAGCAAATGTTGTGTCTGGCTTTGCTTTTGTTTTTTGTTTGGTAGCTGTATGTCTTTTAACATAGAGCAATCTCTTTTACTCTAGTAATTGGGGCAGAAATTGACTTTATAATTTTAATGTATTAAATCCTTTTGTCAATTAAAATTTGCATGGGATACCTTAAACCTTTATTTCTAACAAACTACCTTTGTCAACTGCATTTGAAAAGAATGTCTCTAGAATATTGTTAGTGAATGCTTTACTTCATATAAATCTTTGACTTGATATATTTATATAATTAATATGGAAGTAATTTTATGAGATAAAATTTGTACCTCACAGTTGTTTTCTCCCAGAATTTGAAAGTGTCTTCTTCAGACAGTACCTTCCATTTCTTCCAGTGTTTAGACTCCTTCCCATACTGAGAAGAGTTATGTTTTATTTATTCTTTACCTTTTTTGCAAAGCAGTATGCCTCATGTCCCTAGCCCATGGAACCTTGCCTTTGTCACCAAAATGCTTTTGGGGAAAATTTTCTGACTAAGACATTTACTACTACCTACAATATAAGAGAAAACTAAGATCTGCCAACCCATGTTATGACATTTATTTTCCTTTTTATATATAATATTACTTTTAGTAATATTAAAATGATAGTGATATTAAAATGATACACTTACATTTAGATTAATTACAAAAAATCTGCATATTATTTTAGTCACTTTTCATGGTCCTAGAGTGTTAGAGTCCATTACTACCCTGGCAGGAGAATGGCAATAAGCAGGCAGACATGGGCTAGAGCAGTACCCAAGAGCTTCCACCAGATCCACAGGCACAAGACAGAAAGAGAGGGGATAAATGGTTATAGCATTGGTTTTTAAAGCCTCAAATCCAACCTCTAGTTACACAACTTCTCTAACAAGGACACTCCTCCAAATCATTCCCAAAATATTCCACCAAATGGTACAAACATTCAAATACATGAGACTATGGATAGCCATTCTTACTCAAACCACCACACATGTAACCTGCATTTTTACATCAAAAATACACACACACACCCAGGATCAAATAAGTAGGGCTCCTCCCAGAGACTGAAGCAGCAATCATGGAGACCGCACGAGCTGTGCAAGGTCTTCTGCATTTATGTCATGGTTGTTATCTTGGTGTTTTTGTGGGACTTCTAACAGTGGAAACGAGTGTGTCTCTGACTTACTCATCTGCGCTCCTTCTGGGTTGCCTCGCTCAGCCCTGACATGAGGGTTTGTGCCTAATCTTATGGTAGCTTGTTGTACCATACTTGGTTGACATCCCTGGGAGTCTTGCTCTTTTCCCAAAGTTAGAGGAGGAGCAGATCAAGGGAAGGGGAGAAGGGGGTTGGAAGAGCAGAGAGATAGAAAACTGTAGCCAGGATATACTGTGTTGGAAAGCAGAAAAAAGTTTTTTGAAAATGTTTCATATAACTCTAGTGATGCATGAGAATGATCTTGAGGACTTTCAAACAGTGGTGATGGTCCAAACCCACAGATTTCCACTCTGTTAGGCTTGTCTCCACTTGGTGTCTTCTTTTAGTCCGACAAGGTCTTCCTCAAGTCAGCAATGTTTTTACCCCTTAGTTTCCTGTCTAACTCCAGTATTTGCTTCTGTGGGATTTACTTCAATGCCTGCTTTCCATCTCTGTATTCCTAGCACCTGTGCTAATCATTCTCATTAATGTTTACTAGAATTATCATAATAATGGCTTCATAAATAGTCTCACTAATTTTTCTCATGGGATTAAGTCTATAATGAAAATGAACAATAGGTACCATTTACTGAGAATTTCTAACATGCTAGGTGTGATGCTAGATAGTTCACATTATTCCGATGACTATGACCTTGACGTTGTATTTTCTTTTCCTTATCACAGAGATGGAGACGGAAAGAGTGAGAGAAAACATGCAATGTGCTTTAAAAAAAAGTGTCAAAGTCATGATTGCAGTCAGTTCTGGGATGCTCATGGAGTAAGACCATTTCCACCATGCCTGATAACCTCAGTTTGATCCATGGGACTTAGACTGTGAAAGGAGATGAGTGACTTCTGTAAGGTGCCCTCTGACCACCACCACCACCACAACCACCACCACCATGCATGCACGCATACACACACATACACTAAAAGAGTGTAATTTTAAAATGAATTCAATCCAGCCTGTTCTCTACTCAAGTGTCTTCTTTTGAATCAATCCCACTCCTTCCCACTCTGTGAGACTTTCTTCTCTTGAAATAGCTACACAGTTGCACAGCATGTGGGTTTGGGGCAAAAACTTTATCTCTTGCACATGAAATTGTTCTGCAGGGTTTCCTGATACTATTTAGTAAAATTAGAATCACAGGACATTTAACAATAGAAGATAAAGCTGATTATCTTTATTTTTTAAACATCTTTTGATTTTTGTACTTTTTTCTTTTGAATCAAATATAATTCTTCATCTTTATGATATTAATCTGTTTATAATACCAGTTATTTAAGTAGAGTTTGAAATAAATTGTCAGCTTATTCATAGTAAAATCCAAATTAATGAGTGAAAAACTACATGAATTTTATTGTTTATCTGCCAAAAATTAATCTTTTCAAATTAAAATTTGTCTTACAGGGAATTAGATATAACTGATACAGTACAAGGTATTATTTTATAGGCATAAAGAAATGCTATTTTAGGAATTTGAAGAATAACTTAGTATTATCTTGATTATATATAAAACATGCAGGGAGAAATGATGGGCAGGTTATTATGATGAAATTATTGAATGTTTGTGGGCGAGGTGGATTTTTAAACTGTCATTCTGTGTTTTAAACTTTTTAAATGACAGACATTTGATACTTCAATGTTAAATGCAATTTGCTTTAAAACAGCATATTAATATAATTACATAAAATCAGTACAATCTAAGGCAAGTGATTCAGAAAAAGAATAATGCCTTCTTTTCTTTGAAACGCTGAGAAAAGTCTTGTGTCTTAACTTTTCAGTTCAGGCTGACCTTGAACTCATCATGTTTCTCTTGGGATAGTCTCCTGAATATTGTGATTTCAGGCATGTGTTAACATGCTCAGCTGAGAAATTTCTGACCACATTTTTAAATTACCCTTACCATGACCACAGGATTGAAGAATGGTAGTGAGTGAGGATAAATAGAATTTTCAGAATGTCTTAAATTCGGGGTTCAGGGGGAAGATAGAAAAAATAAGTCAGAGAGAAGCAAATAATTATTTTTGCCATATTGTCTGGATAGAATATTATTGAGCCAAAACAACCATAGCTAGTTTTGGGTTGTTTTCTATAACCTGTAACAATAACATGTTGCTTGAGACTTGATGATGTATAAATGAATGTATTAAGTTACGTCATAGTCCTAGAGGCTAAAAATTTAAGATCAGATAAAAATATCTGGCAAAGACCATGTGATAAAATACATAGTGGTAAAAGGCAGAAAAGCAAGTAGCCACATCTTAGAAAAAGCAACAGAGTGAGCTGAGAATGTTGGTCATGCTTTTATAACATTTGGTCAAATAAGTATCCTTATTCCATGCTAATTAACTACTCTCCCCATGGAGAAAGGCATTCATCCTAATGTCTAATCACCTATGAAACTCTGCCTCCCACCAGTTCTTCATACCAGTACGCTGGAATAAATTTGAACTTGAGTTTTAGAGCTAGAGAGGGGACAATCATATTTGACTACTTCACAATTTTCTATCCAACTGGCTAATATTTTCTTGGACGAATATACAGCAATGTGAAAGCTCATTAAGGACTATCCTGGAGTGGATAGTGGAGCAACGTTTAAGCATCTTCAGCAATTACAAGTATGCTTAGCTGTTTAAGTGGAAAGGGTACACTGTCATTATTTTAAATAAGTATTAGGATGAAATAAATACAAACATTGAAAAAGATCATAAAGATTAGTTATTTAATGGCAGAAATAAGTAAAGCATAATTTCACAGTTATAAAATATTATCTAGTAATATTCTGAATCCCTCCTGAGATTCTGAGATGTGTTAAGAAAGTACACACTCCAGGTAGACACAAAGCATCTAAATTCCCTCTAACACAGCAGTCCTCAAGTATATTAAAAGCAGGATCAAGGCCAATATGGAGGAGTTCAATGAGTAGAGATGGTCTGGTGAGATACAGGGCCCGTAAAATGAGAGCTATAGGGCATGATTCTATTCTTATGGGTGTGAGGTGATAGTTGAGTGTGACAGCATATAACTGCTAACCTAGGCTGTGCGTAGCTTGAACAAAGATTGTGAGTAGGAGAACATCCAGTAAAACATAATGAATATCCATATAGAAAAAATATGGGTACACAGTGGGGGTTTATATAATAACAAAGAACACTACAATTTTTTCCTTCACTTGGAAATGGGAGCAATTGGATATCATTGAATAAGTCAAATCAGAAAGAAAAATAGATCATGTTTTCTCTTACTTGGGGACCATAGTCTATACATAGATAGATATGTACAACTATGACGTGACAGCAGAAGGCAGACTGGGGAAACAGGGAGACTAGTGGCCAGGGAAAGTGAGGGAAGAGGGTGATTTATAATGTTCTTAAGTAAATATCTTATCATTGGCATCCTTAAGAAAAGGCAAGGTATGGGGATGAATATAGCCCTAATGAATGATATCTGAACAAAATTATCTTTATGAAACTTAACACTATATATAATGAGTAAATATCAATTTTTTAATGTTGTGGATGAGTAGAAGTGAAATGAATATTGTTAGGGTCTAACAGAATACATGTGGCAATTGAAATTAATTAATGGGAAAACTTTACTTGGCTATGGGTGCCAAAACCAACATGAGACTTTAAAATAAATATAATCTCAGCCTGGAGAGGCAGCGAAACAAGTTTTAGGATCCTAAAGATAACTACAGTTAAAGAAGTGCTGCTTGATATAGAAGCTATGACACTATGAAGGAGGGAAAATCCTTATCAAACCACTGCCTGGTGTGGAAGAAGGGACTGATTACATATCCCAAGCTCCCATTTTCTGCAGATGAATTTACATATGCCAGTGGAAGCCAGAGCATGTGAATACTGAACACAAATACTGCTCTTGAGATTCTGAGAGTAGAAAGGAGGATGAGAGCAGATCCATAGGTGCAGAGAGAAAATATCTAGTATAGGACATCATAAGGACAGTAGCACTGTGGCATTTAGAACCCAAGCAGCAGCCACTGTTAGAGATTATAGTGCTTAGCCTAGAGACCTGGCCATGGAGACAGTGACAAGAAGTCAAAGATAATGTGAAAGTATAATTATTCTTATTACATTTTTTTCCTAAGTCATATCTAGACCATGTCTGGTGGCATTGTCCTTAAGCCTGTAAGACCAATTTAAGCATTAGGAAAATAACACACACACACAGAGAATATTAGAAATATGTAAGAATGTTATGATTGATTTTCTGTATTAATTGTTTTAATTATTTGCAGACTGCTTTTTACAGTGGAACTACTACAAATTTTGCCATCAAGTTTTGCACATTTTCAGCAGTTAAAGGGATCAACACATAAGCCTCATTTTGGTCAATCCACCTTTCAGATTATGATATCTCCCATTCCATGTGAGCATATTATGTTAGAGTTGCATTTTTTCCTTCTTTAAAAAAAACCAAATTTGTGTATATATTCACTTTACATCCCCATCACAGCTCATCCATCCTCTTCTCCCAGCCTCACCATCCCACCTGCTTTCCCCTTTACCACCTTCACTTCTTCTCAGAAAAGGGGACCCCTACCAACCCACCCCAGCACAGGACTAAGTGCATCATCTACCACTAAGAAGCAAACAGGCAACGCAGCCCAACCAGGGGGAAGTGATACAAAAGCAAGCAACAAAGACCATGTCAGAGACAGCCCCAACTCCACTTGCTAGGGAACCCACATGAAGACCAAACTGCTCATCCATTACATATGTGTCCAGGGCCTAGTCCAGACCCCATCAGACTAGGTTAGTTGACTCTGTTGGTCTTCTTGTGGAGTTCTTGTGCCCTCCACGTCCTTTTTTTTTCCTCCCCTATTCTTCCACAACACTCCCTGCACTCCACCTAATATTTGGCTGTGAGTCTCATCATTTGTTTCGATCCATTGTTTAGTGGAGCCTCTCAGAACACAGCTATGCTAGGCTCCTGTCTGCAAATATAGCAGAGTATCATTAGTAGTGCCAGTGGTTGGTTTTCTCCTATGAGGTGGGTCTCAGGTTGGAATTTATTGAAACTTATTTACCAAATATTAAGTGGTTTTATATTTAATTATGTTAAAACCTCTATAAGGAATATAGTTTCTCTGTTTTGAGATAAACCTGAAAGATTGTTTCATCAAGTCAGAGAAGGGAGTGTCATTCATAGCCTGCTTTTTAAAAATTGTTTTGTTTTACCAAATGGTCATGATATTAACTGTTATAAATTAATACTCCATCAAGCATTTACTGCTTCTTCTCCTTTTTTTATAATTCTTTTATATATTACATCCCTACCACAGTTTCCCCTCCCTCCTCTCCTTCCTATTCCTACCCATCATCTCCCCTATATGCCTAATCCTTCCCATTCCTCCTCTGTTTTCCTCCATAAGGTGTAGACCTTCTAGGGAAATCAGCCAAATAATGGCGTATCATGTTCAATAAGACTAGGCACTTTTCCTCACATTAAGGGTGGATGAAGCAACCCAGTAGGAGGAAGAGAGTCCCAAGAACAGTCAAAAGGGTCTTAGACAGCCCCCACTCTTCGTGTTAGGAATTCCATAAGAAGACCACGCTACACAACCATAGCATAAGTGCAGAAGGCCTACATCAGACACATGCAGGCTCCCTGGTTTTCAGCTCAGTCTCATGAGCCAATCTCTCCACTGGAAGTCTTTCATAGGTACAGAAGATGGCCAGTTCAGGTTTCTTATCCCACATGACTAGGAGTCTTAGGTAGTATCACCCTCATAGATTCCTGGGAGACTCCACTATACTAGCTTTTTACCTTACTCACAAAATGTCCCCCAAATTCCAGTTGTCTCCCCAGTATTCTCTCCCTCCACTCCTTCCCACAATTAATCCCTCTAATTCTCAGCCCCACCTTGACCAAGTTCACCCTTGAAATCCATTCTATTCCCTTTTCCCAGGCAGGATCACTCATCCCTTCTTGAGCCCTCCTTGTTACTTAGCCTCTCTGGGTCCGTGGATTATAGCATGAATATCCTTTACAGCTAACTTCCACAAATGTACTCACTGGTGTACATACCATGCTTGTCTTTCTGAATCTGGGTTACCTCACTCAAAATTTTTTTCTAGTTCTTTGCACTTGCCTGAAAAATTCATGATGCTATTTCCTTTTAACAGCTGAGTAACACTCTATTGTCTAAATGTACCACGTTTTCTTTATCCATTTTTAGCTGAGACATCTAGGTTGTTTCCAGTTTCTAGCGACTATGAACAATATTCTATGAACATAGCTAAACAAGTGTTCTTGTGGTAGGATGGAGTATCCTTTGAGTATATCCATGAATTGGGGTAAACAGATTGCCAATTTTTTTATAACCTGCCACATTGATTTGCAAAGTGACTGTAAAAGTTCGCATTCCCACCAGCAATGGAGAATTATTCCCTTTGATCCACATCCTTGCCAGCATGAGTTATCACTTGTGTTTATTATCTTAGCAATTTTGACAGGTATCTAACCCTTCTTTCATAAGATTCCCTGCACTCTGCCCAAGATACCTGGAGGGGACAGGAGCTTTACAAGGAGAGCAACAGAACAAAAAAATCTGGGCACAGGGGTATTTTCTGAGACTCATACTTTAACCAAGGACCATTCATGGAGATAACCTAGAACCCCTGCACAGATGTAGCCCAAGGCATCTCAGTCTCCAAATAGGTTCCCTAGTAATGGGAACAAGGACTGTCTCTGACATGAACTCAGTGGCTGGCTCTTTAATCACCTCCCCCTTAGGGGAGAGCAGCCTTACCAGGCCACAGAGGAAGAAAATGCAGCCAGTCCTGATTAAACCTGATTGGCTAGGGTCAGATGGAAGGGGAGAAGGACCTCCTTTATCAGTGGACTTGGGGAAGGACATGGGAGGAGAAGAGGGAGGGAGGCTAGGATAAGAGGGGGAGGAGGGGTGTTGTGACAGCTGGATACAAAGTGAATATATTATAATAAATAAAAAGAAAGAAATTAAAATTATAGCCAACGTTTTATATGCTCACAGTCCTTGCATTCTATTCCCAGTTGTCTGAAAATTCAGGTGAAATTTAATCCAAAAGTGGCCTCTTGTTCTACACACCAAGAAGCAAAGCAGAAAACCTAGGGATTACGCGCTAACTCTTGCATTTTATTCTCTACCTTCCGCATGCTGTTGTTCCTATCACAGTTGAACACTCTTCAGTTGTGTGATAATGTCTTCATTAGTGTCTTTCCAACTGTACAAAAGTCAGGTCCCATAATCCGGAAGTGCATGTCTCAAGTTGACAAAATTGTTACTTTACCTCAAATTACTGATGCCTAGCATCTACTGAGAGACTGATGCGTGGTGTGCAGCCCTAGACTGGCATCCTGTCCTTCTTCTCTTAGCCAAAGTTTTGAGCACAACTCATTCCCTATCCAAAACAATCTTCTTTATATCTGTTCTCTACTGCATGTTTTTTTTTTTCACACTGCACCCAGCAGCCGTATTTGTATACTTAGTATATATGTGACACTTTCTATTCTACTGAGATAAACAAGTTTGTTGGCTTTGTACCAGTGTGTAAGTGGGCTGTGTTAAAAAACTTTTTTACAAGATTTGAAAAGTTATCATAAGTTTTAACTAAAATTGTTTTCACAACAATAGACTGACATGAACTCAGTAGCTGGCTCTTTGATAACCTCCCCATGATGGGGGACAGCCTTACCAGGCCACAGAGGAAGACAATGAAGAGTGTCCTGATGAGACCTGACAGGCTAGAGTCAGATGGAAGGGGAGAGGAAAACCGCCCCTATCAGTGGACTGGAGAAGGGACATGGGAAGAGAAGAGGGAGGATGGGATTGAGAGGGGATGAGGGAGGAGGCTACAGCTGGGATAAAAAGTGAATAAATTGTAATAAATAAAAAAAATTAAAAGTAGCCTTTACTGTCTTTTTAACTATATACATGAAAAACCTTACATATGGCCAATGCATACATTAAATTTATCTAGAAACATAATGATAATAAGGACAAATGATGACAACTGTGACTAAGAGCTGTTATTAATTTTCAGTTTTAATTAGGGGATGAAATAATTAAAATAACTTTTTCAAAGAACACAAAAATAGCTGAGGCATGAGAGCTATCTGTAATATGAGGTTCACATTTGTTTTTAAGGACACAGAATCATATTTATATTGACTCATTATCATAAATGAAATGAGAGATCTCAATCAGGCCATGGGACACTAAGGAAATTAAAGAATAGCAGATAGTTGGTAATTCACTAACAGAGACAAAGAAAAAGACAGTATTGCACTCATTAGTAGAGAAGATGTAGCAGCATAGGCATTTGGGGAATAAATGATTAAGTGCAGATTGAGGAGAATCTGTTGTCCTGCATGTTAAAAAACATCTTAAAATAGTCAGAGAGTTAGGGTTGCATCTCAGTATCTAAAATCTCTTAAATTATAATTTATTTTCATATTTTAAAAGTGCCTTCAACACCAAGCATTAACACATAGTAAATCCAGTCTGGTTTAAGTCTAAGCTATAAATATGTGAGTATGTGGGAAATATATTTTGTCTACACTGATTAACAATGCATTCCATGTGTTTCATACTGACACTTTTCTTTTGACCTAAACGATATAATAGAGATTGGGACCAAGTAAGGTTTGTGTGGCTTATGCTTCAGTTGATTGAAAAATGACATCACGGAGATAACCTAGAACCCCTGCACAGACATAGCCCATGACAGTTCAGTGTCCAAGTGGGTTCCATACTAATGGGAACAGGGACTGTCTCTGACATGAACTGATTGGCCTGCTCTTTGATCACCTCCCTCTGAGGGGAAAGCAGCCTTACCAGGCCACAGAGGAAGACAATGCAGCCACTCCTGATGAGACCTGATAGACTAGGATCAGAAGGAAGTAGAGGAAGACCTCCCTTATCAGTGGACTTGGGGAGGGGCATACATGGAGAAGGGGGAGGGGAGAAGGGAAGGGGTTTATGAGGGGATACAAAGTGAATAAAGTGTAATTAATAAAAATTTAAATAAAAAATAAAAAAAGAAAAATGAAATCACTAGAGTAAAAGCTTATTAAAGCCACCTTGGTGTAAGCATCACCATGCATCAAAACAGTGAAATTACAGTGTCTTCCTTAGTGTTATAGGCTCAAAACATATGCAAATATAAATATTTAAATTGTACACAGTAGACTGAGAAGCTCAATTAAACATCTGTGCTATTGTTTTAGTGACACTTATGATAGGACTATGACAAAATTTCAGTTTATTAACATCCTTTTCTATCTTCCTCATGGAGTAACTTCCCAAATATGAAGCAAGCATAGATGTCATTTCATTGATGTCATAGAAAAAAGAATATGTAGGTGACTGACCCTATTAAACACACACACACACACACATATACACATGCAAATCCTGCCTTGGAGGTAAATTATCTTGCTTACAGTTTGGATAATGTTTCATTTCTTGTTTTTGTCACCATTTGCTGACTACTTTTCAAATTAAGTTACAGCTGTCACCCACGTAAAAGTGACTCAAGTAAGAATTTTATTTTCAACAAAGCATAAAAAAATACTAAATGATAGATAGGAAGACAGACATACAAATAGATAGCTGTGTTTGGGGAGGAGTGTTTAAATTACAGTATAACACAAAGAATATTAACATAGGCAGAAACAATACATTACAATTTTCTTCTGTAGGAAGCAAACTTGAGAATAGACATGAAAATTTTATATAGATATATGAGTAAGCATGCGCACATGCATACATATGTATGCATGTGCCTATAAATACATACACATATATGTAATACAGCGAAATATATTTCATTGAGATGGTGACTCATCTATTGTATATCAAAAATCCTTGAAGTCAATGAACAGAAGAGAAAAAAAATAAAAAAGGACTCCCTGTTTATAGTAAATTCTGTTGGGAGATGGTGGCAGCATGCACAGGGCCTGCACAGGCATGGAGATGGAAGTAGACACGGGCTTCCACTCCTAAATGAGAAACTTTGCAGTTGATTCTGGCTGGAGAAGGAAAAGTTACTTTCCTCAGATTCAGTCTCATTGGGTATGTCAACCACACATCACTGTAGGCTCCATGCCCAGGAGTAGTTGGCTAATACAGAGTGAATTCAGTAGTATTTGTTTTTGTAGACTCTTTGCTTCATTGTTCAGGCTTTTTTGTCCTTTGGTGTTTTGCTTGTACATTTTGGTTTCTGTGTTTGTGGGAAGTTTGTTGTGTGTGTGTGCTTCTTGTTTTATTGTTTTTTTTTCTTTGTTTTTCAACAGAGAGATAAATGGCATGGGTTTTGGTGGGTGGGGAGGTTCAGGAGTTGGTGGAGGGGAAAAGCGTGATCAGAATACGTCGTATGTAAAAACCTTTTTCCATTAGAAAATTAAAATTAATTTAAATCCAAATTCATAAAAAATTCTGTTAGATAGACAAGGCATTAATGGTACACTATCTATTCTGCAATGAAACTGTGCAGGAAAAGGTGGATCATTGTAGAATGAGATTCAAAGGAAGGTAAAAGGAAAAGCAATGTGTAGGAGGGAAGGGAAGGGTTAAGTGGTCTGAATACAATGACAGAGCACTTGCCTGGCATGTATGAGGCCCTGGGTTGAAAGCCAACAACAACAACAAGACACACACACACACCTGCACACAGCTTAAAAGTATATATTGTCTATATATAGAATATAATTAGGCTTACGACTGTTCTCTTGTCTTACAACTGTATACCATAGTGAACAATATCATGGAGGCAGGAGCAAAACACTAATAGTAAGACTTTGGCTAAGAATAAAATGAAGGTTACATTAGAATGGTGAGAGATAAGAAGGGTGAAAAATAAAGTATGAAGCACTCATTGAAGACACTTTACAATTACTCAAATGAGTATCCTGTGGTGAGTATTAGTATACACATTTTGCAGGAAGAGAAAACTAAGAAAAAGTGGAGAAGCCCCTTGAACTTGTTGGTACAGGAAACAACTTCCTCAACAGAACACCAACAGTGCAGGCTCTAAAATCAACAACCAGTAAATGGGACCTCCTGAAACTGAAAAGCTTCTGTAAATCAAAGGACTCTGTCATCAGAACAAAATGATAGCCTACAGACTGGGAAAAGGTCTTCACTAACCCTACACCCAATAGAGGGCTAATATCCAGAGTATAAATAACTCAGGACGTTAAACACCAACAAACGAAGTAATCCAATTAAAAATTAGAGCTAAACAGAGAATTCTCAACAGAGGAATATTGAATGGCAGAAAAACACTTAAAGCAATGTATAATGTCCTTAATCATCAGGGAAATGCAAATCAAAACAAACCTGAGAATTCATCTTATACCCATCAGAATGGCTAAGATCAAAAACTCAAGTGACAATACATGCTGGAGAGAATGTGGAGAAAAGGGAAACCTCCTTTATTGTTGGTGAGAATGTAAACTTGTATAATCACTTTGAAGTCAATCTAGCACTTTCTCAGAAAATTAGAAATAGTGCTACCTCAATATCCAGCTATAACACTCTTGGGCATATACCTTAAAGATGCTTTACCATTCAATGAGGACATTTGATCAACTATGTTCATAGCAGCTTTATTTGTAATAGATAGAATCTGGTAACAACCTATATGTGCCTCCATGGAGGAATGGATACAGAAACTGTGGTACATTTACACAATGGAATACTACATAGTAATTATAAATAAGAAAATCATGAAATTTGCATGCAAATTGTGGGGACTAGAAAAAAAAAACATCCTGAGTGAGGTAACCCAGAGCAGAAAGACACACATGGTATATACTCATTTATAAGTGGATATTAGACATATAATATAGGATAAACATACTAAAATCTATACTCCTAAAGACCAAATAGATCAGGGCACAGGGGTCTTTTACGAGACTGTCTCTCCAACCAAGGACCATATATGGATATAACCTAGAAACCCTGCTCAGATGTGGCCCATGGTAGCTCAGTATCCAACTGGAGATCCGAGTAAGGGGAACAGGGACTATTTCTGTCATGAACTCAATGTCTGGCTCTTCGATCCTCACACACACACACCTGGGAGGTACAGCCTAGCTAGATACCAGAAGAGGACATTGCAGCCAGCCCTGAAGAGACAAGATAAGCTAGGGTCAGATGGAAGGGGAGGAGGTCCTCCCCCATCAGTGGACTTGGAGGGGGGCAGGGAGGAAATGAGGTAGGGATGGGGAGAGTGGGAGGGAATGAGGGAGAGGGATACGCCTGGGATACAAAGTAACTAACCTGTGATTAATATAAAAATAAATAAATTAAATTTAAAAAAAAGAACAGGCTTAATCCTCATTCAGAAGGGCAAACAGGATAGATATCGGAAGTGGGAGAAGACAGGGAACAGGACAAGAGCCTACCACAGAGGGCCTCTGAAAGACTCTACCCAACAGGGTATTGAAGCAGATGCTGAGACTCATAGCCAAACTTTGGGCAGAGTGCAGGGAATCTTGTAAAAGAAGAGGGAGATAGAAAAACCTGGAGGGTACAGTAGCTCCACAAAGAGACCAACAAAGCCAGAAAATCTGGGTCCAAGGGAGCCTGCAGAGACTGATAAATCAACCAAGGACTATTAATGGAGAGTATCTACACCCTCTGTTCAGAAGTAGCTCATGAGCAGCTCATTCTCCATGTGGGTTCTCTAGTAAGGGAAGCAGGGCCATCTCTGGCATGAACTTGATTGCCTGCTATTTGATCACCTCCTCCTGGCAAGGCGGTCTTACCAGTCCACAGAGAAAGAGGATCCAGCCAGACCTGATGCTGATAGGCTAGAGTCAGATAGTAGGGAAGGAGGACCTCCCCTATTAGTGGGCAGGGGGGAGAAGGGACATATGGGGAGTGGAAGGAGGGAGGGTAGGACTGGGAGAAGATGAGAGAGGGGGCTATAGCTGGGAGACAACTGGAATAAATTGTAATTAAAAATAAATAAATAAATACATACATACATACATACATACATAAATACATAAATAAATACATAAAAAGAAAAAACTAACATGTAAATTTTGCAAGATCCAAAAGTTGTCAAAGAAGGAAATACCATATTGCTTGTGCTTAGTAAATAAGTGATGTGAAGAACAAAATTCAAATAGCACGAAAAATGAGAGCGTAAAATGGATAAATCTGGAAAATATATGTTTTTGTGATTTAAACTTCACTTTTTGTAGGCCAGAGACTTCTTTTCTTTTTTCTTACTTTCTTTTACTTTTCAAAGAATAATTTGTAAAGTGAATTAAAGAATTCCAGACTAAGAAACGTAGTTTCAATGGAATTCATTCACAGTATTAGTACTGAATGCTGAAAAAGCAAAATTGCTTCTATCTGAAGTAATCACATAGCTCATTTTATATGATTCTTGAAAGGGATTCCACCCATCTAGTAGATGCAAAAACCTGCTCCAGAGCTTTGACTATCAGTGACTGAACAGGCAATAAACTTTATATACTTTGATAAAGTCACTTAATTATCTTAAGAAACAAAATAAGAAAATTACTGAGAACACAGAACGGCTAGACACATCTCACAGACAATAGACATCAGCCATGCATTACAGAAGGTAAAGGAGCTTAGTCATTCTTCCCATCTTCACACTGATTGCAGTACTCCACTGCTTCAAACCCTCATTTGCGTATCCCTTTCCCATCCAGCCTCCTTTTTCTCCTAGTCCTTTCTTCACTTCTTCTCTCTTTTTAGTAATTTGGATGCTGGTGAATCTTGTTATATGAAGGATGAGGACAGAGAAATATTATTCAATACAAAAATAAAATTAAGCACCATGTAAAGACCTAAATCCACATGAAGATGGAACTTCATTCAAATGACGCAGTAGATATTATATAAGGCCATAACAAAGTGGGTGATCTTAGATCAATACCTGAAAGTTTAAAAAATGCTGTAGTGCTGGGCGGTAGTGATGTATGCCTCTAATCCCAGAACTTGGGAGGTAGCCTGGTCTACAGAGCTAGGTCCAGGACAGCCAAGGCTATGCAGAGAAACCATGACTCAAAGAACCAAACAAAAGCAAAAACAAACAAACAACAAAAAAAACAACTTGTAGCAATGTTACCAATGTCAGTCTCAAATACAAAAACTTCAACAGGGACATTAATTACCTTACATAATTCATCTGCCTGTTGACAGCTGTCAAAAGCATGTTTGGGTGCATATCAACAGAATTATTTTAATATAAAGGCAAATGTCTTCTTTCTAGTTGATATTCTAACTTACAATTTTAACATGAAATGTATATTGTCAATTTTCAAAAATGGGCATACCAAATCAGTACATTGGGAAAAGACATCGATCAATTGATAGGGTAAATTATAATTTATCATAATAGCTCCAGAGTCATATGATATCATGAGGTAAACTGTGCATTTTTGTAATATCTGACATATTTTCAGTAGAGATAAAAAGTGTTTGCTTTGTCAGGCAGAAAAGAGGCTGTCTGTCTCTAGTTTAAATGGTTAAAAGTGCCAAATCTACTTTCTTGATTAAATAAAATATTATTTTATTTATTTTTATAAACTACAGTTTATTCACTTTGTATCCCAGCTGTAGCCCCCTCCTTCATCTCTTTCCAATCCTATACTCCCTCCCTCATTTCCTCTCATGGCCCTCCCCAAGGCCACTAATAGTGGAGGTCCTCCTCCCCTTCCATTTGACACTAGCCTGTCAGGTCTCATCAGGACTGGCAGCATTGTTTTCCTCTGTGGCCTGGTAAAGCTGCCCCCCCATCAGGGAGATGTAATCAAAGAGCCAGCCCATGAGTTCATGTCAAAGACAGTCCCTCTTTCCTTTACTAAAGTACCTACTTGGAGACTGAGCTGCCATGAGCTAAATCTGTTCAAAGATTCTAGGTTATTTCCATTTATAGTCTTTGATTGAAGTATAAGTCTCAGATAAGACCCCTGTGCCCAGGATTTTTGGTTCTGTTGCTCTCCTTGTGGAGCTTCTGTCCCCTCCAGGTCTTTCTATCCCCTCCCCCTTCTTTCATAAGATTCCCTGCTCTCTGCCCAAAGTTTGGCTATGAGTCTCAGCATCTGCTTTGATATTTTGCTTAAATGAAAAGGATATTTAAAATGATAGCCTTTAAAACTCTTGATTTTATACAGCCCTGAACTGACTAGTGAGGTATGGTGAAAACCTTTTATTCCCAAAAGTTTTGACTGGATGAGTTTTTGTGCCATTGGACAAGAAGGACAAACTCAAATCACCCTTTGTGAACTCTTGATGTTTGGAAATGTAGACAACAAATTATCAAATTGACAACAGAATTGTCAAATTCAGGCTTGTAGAAGAAAAAAAAGAGCATTTAACAGAGCCTGTGCCTTCGTAAGCCAAAAGTAATTGTGTCATGGATGTTATGACTTGGGTGTTATGGACAGGATGTCCTGCTACTGGAGGAAGAACCACAATAAAGGATTAGGAAGAATGAAGCTTACTGATCATCTAGGACTGGAAATGGTGTATGGCTTTTCCACAGAAAACCCAAAACACAGTATAGTTCATGTAGCATTGGACAAATTGTGCAGAAAGAACCTAAACTGATTGATGGGGATCAGGTAGAATCAGACTTTTCTAATATGGCCCAATGAGTCTTACAAATAAACATGAAAAAAATTAAACATTATTTACAAGCCAATGGTGTAAATAAGGGTGATGATGCTTGCTGGCAAACATGACTACTTGAGTCTGATACCCAGAATTCATGTGATCAATGGAAAAACAAATTGCAGGCTCCCACAATTCATTCTCTGACTTTTGCACATGTGCCATGCCATACGTATGCATGGGTTTGTATGCACTAACACATACATTCAAATACAGACAGAAATATCTATTTAAAACTTTCTTATAAAAGAATGGAGAGATAGAAAGACCTGGAGGGGACAGGAGCTCCAAAAGGAGACCAACAGAGACAACAAAACAAAACAAACAAAAACTGAGCCTGGGGGTCCTGAAGAGAATGATACCCTAAACAAGGACAATGTATGGAGAGGACCTAAAGCCCCTGCTCAGAATTAGCCCATAAACTCAGTGTCCAAGTGGGGCCCCTAGTTAGGGGAGCAGGGACTTGCTCTGGAATGAACTCATTAGCAGGCTTTCTCTGATCTCCTCACGCTCAAGTGTTCAGCCTTGAAAGTCCACACAGGAAGACTATGTAATCAGTCCTGATGACACTTGATAGGCTAGGGTCAAATAGAAGGGGAAGAGGACCTCCCCTAGCAGTAGACTAGGGGAAAGCCATAGGGGGAGAAGAGGGATGGAGGGTGGGATTGAGAGGTGAAGAAGGAGGGGGCCACAGCAGGAATACAAAATGAATAAATGATAATAATATAGGGAAAAAATGTAAAATATTTAATTCAATCAAATGCTACAAAAAAATCACCAGTTCTTAAAAGAAGTATTCAAGACTCGTGATTTTTCCCTCCAACTCTTTCCTTCAATTTATCATTCCCTTTCTTATTGCTAGAGCTTCCCAATATAACTTACACTAACCTCAAACTGAAGTTCAGCCTGCCTCAGGATTCCAGCCTGCTGCTGAAAACTTAGGAGTACATCTCATGATTTTTTTTCTTCAACAGAGATTAGCAATTAAAAACAAGTCTCACTGCAATAAAAAGTAAGCTGTGTCCAAGGCACACAAAGGCATTCATAAACAACGGAAAAAATATTTTTTCAAAAAAATCCTTATTCACAAAATATTAGAAAATTTAACATGATGCCATGTTTAATCCATGAGTCAAGGAGAAAACCAAAAGAGAAGTAAAAGTGAAGAAAAACGTATCAGAGTTTGTGGAGTGTTTTTAGAAAGGAATTTATATGGAAAAATTATCTCAAATTATCTTGCTTTTAACATCAAGAAACTAAAAAAAAGAGAAAGAAAAGCTAATGCACTAAAATGATAAAAGAAGAAAAAGTAAAATAATACTAATAGTAGAGAACAATAAGATATGAAAACAAGATTAAGTAAATTAATTAAACAAGTTCTCTGAGATCAGCACAAGGCAAGAACAGGATGCATTAGGAAAGAAAAGAATGTACAGTTCACTAGTTTCTACAAGAAGAACAATGGCATCATGACAGATTCTACAGGCATTAATGTATAATAGAAAGCATTATGAATAATATTATATCTATTAAATGGACAATGGACACGAAATGCACTTGTTCTTTGAACAGGACAAAGTATAAAAGCTCATTCAAGAAATGAATAGACCCAAGTCTATTAAAGGAATATTAAAATATTCTTTTAGGAGGCTGGGAGACAACTCAGCTGATCATCCTTGCAATCCAAGCATGAGTTTAGATCCCTAGAACATATGTGAAAAGCTGGTCATGCCTCTAAACTTAGCTCAGAGGAGATAGAGCTACAAATACCACTGAGGCTTGCTGGAAAAGTAATCTGACTGAATCAGTAAACTTCAGGTTCCATAAAAGATCTTGTTTCAAAAAGTGAGGTAGAGAACAATGGAGAAACACACCTGATGTCCTCTGTCCTCCACATGCAGGTACACACTTATGTATGCCCATGTGTGTGCAGCAGTGTGCATACTTGTACACACACACATGTATGCACACACACACACACACACACAATTTATTCACATAAAACACAAATGTTGGATCTGGGGAATAGGTCTGTCTCTCATCCTAGCTACTCATGAAGCCAAGTCAGGAAGAATTCAAGAGCAAGGACCAAGGCAACAGTTTCAGTTCAAGGCCGACACTGGCAACTTTCTGAGACCCTGTTTCAAAGTAAATACTAAAAAAAAAAAAAAAAAAAATAGAGGGAACTAAGTCTGAAGATGTAACTTTGTGGTGGAATCCTTGCTTAGCATACTGGTTGGTCTAGACTCAATTAAAAAGAAAACCCTGAGGCAGCCATCTCCCCCAGTGAATTATCAGAAAACATTAAAGAGAATTAATACAAAATTCACACTACGTTTTCCAAACTAGTAAACAAGAGAATTATTTTATGTTTTTCTAAATGTGAAATTACTTTACATAGAAGAAATTCATCGACTGACAACCCTCTTAAAAAACCATAGTGGCTGGGGAGATGTCTCAGTAAAATTTTCCATTTTTACTTTCTCTGCAAAAATTTCCATTCTAACCCCCCAGTGTCCACATGAAAAAACAAGCATGCCCAATAATTTCTGGGACCTCAAAACTGATAGGGCCAGAGAAAAAGGATCTCTGGTACTTGCTAACTGCCAGCTTAGCTTCAGTTTTGGTGAGAGATCTTATCTTGAAGAAATAAAACACAGAGTAACCACCAACCTTCTCTGTCCTCTACCCTTATGCATATATTCACACACACAAAAGAGAGAGAGTGAGACACAGAGAGAGAGATACAGAGAGAGAGAGAGAGAGAGAGAGAGAGAGAGAGAGAGAAGAGAGAAAGAGAGAGGAATAAAGCAGCATTGGAGAATATGAAGTTAGAGGATTAGCTAACTTTACCTGACACAATACATTTCATTAATTTGTACTAACTGGGATAACATAGTGTTAGTATTAAAAGAAATATATAATGGAAAACAATGGAGTCTAGAAATAGACCCAAGCATATAATAAAAAAAACCTAAGTTATTAGAAGTTCATGATCTAGGAAATGATTTGTAAGTCACTAGATTCACTATCCAAAAAACAAAACAAAACAAAACAAAAAACAAAACAGATGTTCTCAAATGCAAGTCTTTATTATTTTTAAATTATTTTTATATTAATTACAGTTTGTTCATTTTATAGCCAACTGTAGCACCCTCCTTCATTCCCTCCCAATCCCACTCTTCCTACTTCTTTTCCTCCCATGCCCCTCTCCAAGTCCACTGATAAATGAGGTCCTCCTCCTCTTCCATCTGACCCTAGTCTATCAATTCTCATCAGGACTGGCTGCATTGTCTTCCTCTGTGGCCTGGCAAGGCTGCTCCCCCATTAGGGGGAGGTGATCAAAGAGCCAGCCACTGAGTTCATGTCACAGACAGTCTCTGTTGCCCTTACTAGGGAACCCACGTGAAGACTAAGCTGCCATGGTCTACACCCGTGCAGGGGTTCCAGGTTATCTCCATGCATGGTCCTTGGTTGGAGTATCAGTCTCAGAAAAGACCCCTGTGCCCAGATTTCTTGATTCAACATGTTGCTCTACTTGTGGAGTTCCTGCCCCCTCCAAGTCTTTCCCTCCCCTTCTATAGGATTCTCTGCTCTCTGCCCAAAGTTCAGCTATGTACCTCAGCATCTGTTTTGATACCCTGCTGGATAGTGTCTTTCAGTAGCCATCTGTGGTAAGCTATTGTCCTGAGCTGTTTTCTCCCTCTTCCAATGTCCGTCCCATTAGCCTTCTGAGTGAGGACTGATCATCTTGCCCAGGGTCCTCCTTCTTGTTTAGCTTCTTTAGGTGTACAGATTTCAGTATGATTAGCTATACCACTCCTAGTCATATATCCAAAATATTCTCAAGTATACAACAAGGACATTTGCTCAACCATGTTTGTGGCAGCTTTATTTGTAATAGCCAGAACCTGGAAACAACCCAGATGTCCCTCAAATGAGGAACAGATCCAAAAATTGTGGTACATTTACACAATGGAATACTACTCAGCAATTAAAAACAAGGAAATCATGAAATGTGCAGGCAAATGGTGGGAACAAGAAAAGATCATCCTGAGTGTAGTATCTCAGAAGCAGAAAGACACACATGCTATATACTCACTTAATTTTTTTTTAATGTGTGGAATAGGACTTAATTCAATCCAAAAGCAGTTTGACCACTTTCATGACACTATAGCAATAATTATCATGTCTTGCCAGATCAGTCAATCATTCTATCTTCCAGGGTTCACATCTGGATAAGACTGGTGATTACTTTTAGTTTCTGGTGGTGAACAGAGCAAGTTCCAGCACTATTAAAGCTATCTGGTATGTAAATATTCTATGTCAGTGTGAGCTTAATTTCATCAGGTTCTATGACTCAAGTATGTAGTACCTTCAGCAACAGAGTATTACTATCAAGTTCTTGGGGGTAGCCAATGCTATTGGCAACAGTCTATGATGCTTAGGGGGTTTATAGGACCTCAGTGGCACATAATACCAAAAGAGGTAAACAATTTCTGACACTGGGTGTTTTTCTTGTTAGCTATTGGTGTCTAGAAGGAATAGTATTACTATGAGGATAACTCCAATTTAATTATTTACATGTGTACAATTTAAATTGAACTTTAGTTTTATATTAGTTAAATATATACATGTGTCCTATATAACTATACATAAAATAATATGTATACATATATCCATAGTATATATACTATATATAGAAATTATGTACATATATATACTTTATTTATATACATATCCACATATGTCATATATAAGATACAAACATATCTCTTATATACATAGAATGTGTGCATATATTATGTAAAATGAAGGTTATTTAGTAGTAGGTTGTCATTAGACTTTTCCCAAAGTCTTTCATGTTGGTCATTCCTCCCAATATGTTCTCTAAAACTACACCAGTGCATTTCCATTCCTGATTTAACCCTTCCTGGACCTTTAGAACGTTATACTACTGAGTTCTGTGGCCCTTCCTTTGAAAGCTCCTCCAGCATGGTCCTTAACTAATTTATTGAATTGTACTGGAATTCAAGATGAAATATACTTATGCATATCTGAATATTCAAAGGTAGCATCCACAAACGAAAGAGAACATTTGTCTTTCTGGATTTAAGTTACCTTACTCAGAATGATTGTTTATACCTCTCAATCAGTTATATGGGGATTTCAAAAATTTGTTTTTCTTTTTTTTGTTGTTGTTAGCACAAGTTCAGCTTATTTCATGGTATCATTAAAAAAACTTGTAAACAAATAAAACTTCAACCATATCCAAAGACTATGTAAGTTAATGAAAATTTAATACAGCTAGAGTTGGCATTTTAAAATGGACATTCTGAAGCTTCATAATAAGTATATGTAATTATCAACCACCAAACCCTAAAATAATCCATGACAGAATTAGAACAAGTAAAATTATAACATTCCACTATATATATGAGCTCACATCCTTTACTTGCATTCAGTCTCTTTCCTTACATTTAAACTTTATTCTTCTATTTTTTTCATGTTATACTGTGTTCACATTTATGGTTGTGTACATATTCACATAGTATTGGTTAGGTTCTGCATATGAGAGAGAAATGTGATTTATTACTTTCTGAGATTGTGTGACCTTGCTTAATATAGATTCTAAGTGAATTGATTTTCCTGTAATTTTTCTAGCTTCATTTTTCTTTAGAGCTGAATAGTGTGTGTGTGTGTGTGTGTGTGTGCGCGCGCGCTTGTGTTTGTGTGTCTCTCTCTGTGTGTACATACACTAAATTTTCACTATCCATTCATCTACTTTTGGACAATAAGGTTGACTCTAATTCTTTGAGATTCTGAATAAAGCAGTAATTAGAATATTCCATCATTTAAATATATTGCCTTTTCACTATGGACTTATCAATTGGTGGGTAAATAGGCTGATATTTCCACTCATTGCCTGACTATTATGAATTGAGCAACAACAGACGTTTCTGCCATCTGTGTATTAAGACATGAAGTCCACTGGAAATCTACTCAAGCGTTAGTATCTTTTGGGGGAGGTTCACAATGATTTTCATATACTTACATTAGTTTTCACATCCACCATCAGTGAATGAAGATTCTCCTTTTTCCCAAATCCACACCAGCAGAGGGGAAAGCAGAAAGAAGACAGAGAACACAAAGGTGGGGTAAAGAGAAAGGGAAGGTGGAGGTGAGGGGAGTTGAGGGAGGGAGGATGACCATAACTAAAACACATTGTATAGATGTAGGTTTATCAGTATCTAAATTAATGTTTATTGGCGTAAAAAATTTAACAGCTCGATCATTGGTCTTTGCCTTTGGGAATCCAGACCTAGGCAACCAGAAGCCTTTGCCACCCTATATTAATGAACATATGCAAGTGGTTTAAGCACTACATACACTGTGGCTGCTAGGAAGTCAGGGAAAGATGACACCACCACTCACCAGAATAAGAGTCTAATAGAACATTTTAGATGTTTATAAAAGAACTAGATACTTATTCCACACCTACATACTTCTACGGAAGCCAGTCCGTACTAGCTTTTACTCACTAAACATTTAACCAAAGAATGGTCAAGGAAAAAAATCACGAAATACAACTATATTTTTGTTAAGGTTTTTTTTTTTTCGGTCTTGTCATGTACAACATGAAGAAGGGAGTATTATTATTGTTGTTGTTATTATTGCTGTTTTGTTTTGTTATATTCAGAGTTGAAGTATGCAGAATAACAGAACTGTCGCATGCAATCAGAAGTTTCTTCTTTTTTTCTCATATTCCCTTCAAATTTTCTCATAAAGGGAAGATCCCCCTCTCTCCAGCTCCCCACCGTAGGAAGATCTTAGGTTTTTTCTAAATTTCTTAGACATTTTCAGCTGCTTTTACCTGGAAATGCCAACAACTAAAATTTAAACACAAATATATGTGAATTAACATTTTATATTGTATTCAAAGTAGTTAACATGGCGTTTCTTCATGCCAACACTGCCAGCGAAGAACTAAGGAAAAGAGTACGGTTCTCTATTCTATCTCATATTGCCTCATGAATTTCTGACAAGGTCAAGGTCAAGAAGGAAAAGGAATGCTGTATCAGAGAGCTGAGAAATCAAAATTGTCCAGAGTGTTTTAAAACGGATTTTTATTCTCCCTGTCCAGCAGTATAAAGAACAGAGTTCTTTGTGAGGCTTTTGCAAGTTCTCCACAGTCCTACAATGCAAATGCAACTGAGTGTCCCAGACAGCGCATTACCCTGAAAGTCTCTTTTGCCCACTTCGTCTGGTTTCCTGGCCAGAGGAAGCCACACACATCTCATTGTGGAAGTTAGGAATTCACTGTCCCAGAAAGCATGATTCTCACCCTTTCTCTGCTCTCTCCACCCTCCTCCTTGCCTTCCTCCCTTCATCGTCCCACGCTTCCTCCCCGTCCTCTGCATCCCTTCTCTCTCCTGGTGCACACCTAGTTATAGAAAATACATGAACAATATTGGTTCTGAGAAACAACCTGGACAGAGGCAAAAATAAGGCCAGTTTCACATCAGTACCAAACTATCAGGTTGTTGTTGTTGTTGTTGTTGTTGTTGTTGTTGTTGTTTTGGTTTCTTTTGTTTAACCACTGGCTAAGCAGTCAGTTTCCAATTGTGTATATTTCTCAGAGAGCAAACTTCTTTAAATGCAAGGACTCTGATGTAATTCATCTTTCATCTTCTCATTGCTTTCACACCATCACTGTCTCCATTCCCCATGGAGTATAGGATAGGTGGCACTGTTTTCTTGAAGGATTTTGTCACATAGAAATTAACTTCTGTCTTCATTTTAACCTTTTATGTAATCTTACTGAAACTGAAAGAACTTTGAACTAATTCTTTTATATAGGTCAGACTGTGAAATTTAAACTCTGATCTTTGTGACCCAATTGAAACCTCCAATTTATCATCCAGACATGGTGTGTCATTGTATAACTATGCAACCTTACACAAAGAAATGAGCATCCTGCCCATTTCTCCCTACCTGTGATGTCTACACACGGGAAGCTATCCTATACAGCATTCCAAATATGTACAGTGAATGGAGAGATTAAACAAGTCAGTTAACAAATTTTATTTGGTAAAGCTGTACAAAATAGCTCCATTCTCAAACTAATGGGTCAGATTTAATGGGAGTATGTTGCAGCCATGAATTTAACCACAATAATATACTAGCATATGGATAATAGAAGAAACATGACTCATTGCAGTGAGGCAACATAAATCAATGCCGAGAAGCTCCATGAAGCTCAGTGATTACTTCACAGGCTACATTCACAGTTTCTCATATTGTAGATTCCTCAAGTTGCCACTCTAAGACATTCAAATGCCTGAAGAAATGTATGTCTATGGTGGCTGAAAAATGTAAGAACAGGTTTCATTCCCAATTTAATCTAAGTATTGCCAAAAATTCATCTTCCACCATTGACTAAGGTTATTTTTTTCTACAGCACATTGTTTCCTGACAAAGCAGTCTCTGGTGATCTGATTTCATGTGTTATATAACAGTATAATGAGGAGAGATTTCATTTTTGTTTTTATAGTTTTAATTATCATCAAAAATATAGCTCGGAAAGTTCCTTGAATGCGTGGGTCTGTGTCTGAACCACTTGTTGTAGGCACTGGATGAGTTACATGTTATCTCAATTATTTGAGTTAATGAAAACCAAAAAATAGATCAGGAATGAATAACACATGAAAGAATTCTAGATTTTTGCCATTCCAAAGAGGCAAAGACCATAAATAAGACTGTCTACTTAGCTATCTACTTTACTACACATAAAATAAATTTTTAAAA
Organism: Pachyuromys duprasi; assembly: GCA_028658305.1. Classification (NCBI taxonomy): domain Eukaryota; kingdom Metazoa; phylum Chordata; class Mammalia; order Rodentia; family Muridae; genus Pachyuromys; species Pachyuromys duprasi. Next base: position 28,639,123 of record CM053757.1, on the reverse strand, counting down.
AAAATTTTTACAATATCTAATAAATTTGATATATTATTGAATAAAATACAAAATGTTTTTAATTCTAACAATAGGCAAAAATAGAGAATATTGGCTATGTTTTGTTTGAATGGGGGTGGCAATAAAGTGATGAGTTGTTTTTCCTCATAATAGGAAAAAGCATATAAAGATTAATGTATTCTTACTGTGTTTAGGAGGAAAAACCTAGACTAAGCTTTAGAACTTACAGGAAATTGATTTTTATATTAATCAATATTATAAAAATGTTTGGTAATGTTAACCAATTTCAAATAAGATCTATGGTCTCATAGGCAACACATTTCCTGCAATTTTCAAGACAGTATTTCAAGTATTTAACTCAGGGACTACAAGGCCAAGGTTATAGTAATAAATTTATCCTTACCATTCAAAATGACAATGCATGAGAAAAATGTGAATTTTTCTGTCTGTGTGTAACAATTTTCTTCAAATAGAAACACTTCCTCCTTGGAAAGAATAAAGAAACTCATGAAACTTCCGTGGCTTAGGAGGCTCATAAAGCTACCGTACCCTCCCCAAAGTTATACAAGCAACACCAGAGAAGCTGAGCTCCCTATAAAACCTCAAAAAAGTTGGTGTTTCATCAACTTGGATGGAATCTGTTGTGGTGTTGTATGGGTGCAGACAATGGAAGAGTAACAAAGCATTGGTTGTATCTGTTAGCAAACTGTTGATGTGGCACAATGCCCATCAGCCCATCCGCTTTTCATTGACAAATTACCTTCCATAAAATAGGAAAGCTTTATCTCCTATCCTGATTTCACAGATGGCAATCCATAGTACTTCAACACAGCCCTTGGTGCCTGAAGTGATGCTAAGCAGCATAAAAGAAGTCCATGGTGGAGACTAAAGGAGAGAGAGACACCCACACTGACCAACACAGACAGTCAGAGATAGACAGGGAGAGAGAGATGAGGAAAAGAGAAAGACAAAAAGAGACAGAGATAGGTGGAGACAGAGAGAGAGAAAAAATAATTGCTTGGGAGAGAGAGAGAAAAGAGAGAGAGAAAGAAAGACTATTAAACGGCACACCTCAGATACTAACTTCTGCCAGTGTGGCCTCATTTCCTGTTAGTTCTACTGCCTCCAGCTGGGTCCAAAGCAAGGTCTTTGGGGAATCTAAACCAGAACTCTTCCTGCCAAAATTTTCCTCTTCTAGCTACACATGACAGCAATAATGATACATTTAAATATAGGAGAACATACTTTCTCACTAATATTAGGCTTCATGAAAATTTTATGCCCTTTTCAAACTTCCATTATTTTCTGTACTCCAGTAAGAAAATTACAAATTTGAACTGAGCTTTATTGGAATTTTTTCCATATTATAACTGTATTGACATATTTTTCTCTTGAGAATGCAAACAATATTTAAAGAAGTGAAACAAATTTATGAGGTTTTTTTATGATGTTAGTATTAATTCACTAATCAAAATCTTGAAAGGAATGAACTGTGCTCATTCTGTTCAGTGGGCATGACTAATGTTCAATTATTAGACTCTTGTGTTGTGCCAATTATCTATTTATGGGTGATCATCCACTAATTTGACTTGTGGAGGAGTTCTGAATGTAGGAGGCCTGGGATGTTTTAGCAAATACACACTGAACATTCTTTAACTGTTTTAAAAATTAAAATCAATCTTGCTTGTTTTTTATATCAAGTATTCTATCTCAATACAAATATAGAAAATACTATTTTACTGTAACGTTTCATAAAAACAAATTATATCACTTTATACCTGAGTATGTCTACATATATATATATATATATATGTGTGTGTACATATATTAAAACTATCAAGGAAGTATTCTTTTATCCAAATGCATAGGGTGTGAGAATTGCAAGAGGAAAGAATATAAATTTTTTAAATGAATGTGAATTGAAAGGACACCAAGACTTGTTCTATCCGGGAGAGAGAGATATTTTTATATACACATATTTAAATATGCAAACATATATAGGTATACATACATTCATCTTACAAACATTGGCACCAAAACTGAATGATAGTATTAAGTAAGTCAATAAATGGGTTCCTCTGGTCATAATTCCAGCCAAGCAGCCCTAATTTAATCACACCTAATATGTGTGAAGGAAATTTCATCTACAGCTTACTTCTGACTTATAAGACTATTGTAAATTACTTCAAATTATGGATTAATTAGATTTCATTTTTAAATATTAAATGCTCATTTTTAATTATGTATATCTATGTGTGGGTATGTGCAGCTGAGTGCAGAACAGTCAGAGGATATAAGAACCTTGGATTGCCTGGAGCTGGAGTTACAGGTAGTTGTGAACTATCTGACAGTGGTGTTGGGAAACTCAGCTCTTCTGTAAGATCATTACAAGCCTTAAGCACTGAGTTACCCCTTCAGACTGTTGGTTTCCTTTGTGGACTTTCTGGTTGAACTTAGAAAACTAGATCACATTAAGTGAAGCAAATGCTGAAAATGAGCTTTGGAAATGGCTATGGCAAACCGAATATGTTATAAAACAGGAGAAATAGCTAAGACAAAATTCATAGAAAACCAGAGGGCAGGAAGCAAAATAAGTTTTTAGATAATGGGTAAGAACCAGTTGACTATAGTGAAGCCAAACATATCCAAAAGCTACCATGGAGAAAGAAAGACCAGGACAGTGCTTCTTGGCTGTCTCTCAAGTTTATTACTTTTCAGTTCTGGTCAGGCCAAGGTCAAGCATTCTTTCCTCTCCATTTCCCCTGCCCTATCATTTTAATTAAAACTTTCAATTCTTGAAAACAGAATTACTGCTGCATTTATCCAGCAATAACATAAATGAGTAGCTATAGAAGTACAAATATTAGAGTTTTTACTGGAATTCTTTTATTTACTCTGTGACCTCCAGTAGGTTGCTGAAGAACTGGTGCCTTAGTTGCTTCAACATTTCAGTTCAACATTATTCAGCTACACTTTACATAATGTACTACATGTGTGTTTTGCGCGTATGATTAGGTTAGTTCGTAAAAGTGTAAATAAGTATTGTACTTGTACCGAACAACACAATGAAAGATATGTTAAATTATTCAAGTCTAATTGTCTCTATATATGGTGACTGTCATAATCTACTAACTGATATGACTTGTATTAGTTTTCATGGCAGGTTGTATCAGGCTTTGTTTATATTTACATGTCTCTATGTCTTTATACGCACATGAATGTGGTTAGTGGCAGAGACCAGAAGAGAGTAATAGATGATTTGGAGTTAGTTTTATGGCAGTTGCTTGTTCTGGATGCTGGAAATTAAACTTGGGTTCTCTGCAAGAGCTTATGCTCTTAACCAGTGTTCCTTCTCTCCAGCCCTGGGCTTCGCCATGATTTTCCTTTTCAAGGTTATTTGTCCTTATGAGCAATATGCACACACTCACCCATCCATGCCTATACACACTTGTATATGATAAAAAAAATTGCAGCTCAGTTGCATGGACAGAATTCAGATTTTTGTCAATTTGTGAAGAATTAGCATCATAATTCTTCAAACAGTTTCTGTGGATTTGGTCATTTGATTTCTCTTACTAAGTATTTTATAATTTTTAATACATAGATGTTGCATATTTTGTTAATTTTGATCTACTTAAAGTTTCATTAAATTTTCAAGTGAACAAGTAAATAAATTATAGGTATTTTTGGACCTTCTGCTCAGATGTAGCCCATGGGCGGTTTAGTCTCCATGTGGGTTCCCTAGTAAGGGGAGCAGGGGCTTTCTCTGATATGACTCACTTCCCCCTGGCTAGATGGTCTAACTACAGAGAAAGAGGGTCCAGACAGTCCTGATGAGGCCTGATAGACTAAGGTCAGAGAGTAGGGGAGGAGGTCCTCTGCTGTCAGTGGACTAGGGGAGGGACATAGGGGAAGAACAGGGAGGGAAAGTGGGACCAGGAGAAGATGAGGGAGGGGGTTCAGCAGGGATACAAAGTGAATCAATTGTAATAAATATTAATAAAGGAAAACATTTAAAAAATCTAGGCAAATATGCCACTGTGTGTATGTACATTTGTTATGCGATAGTTTATTTGTAATATTTTAAAATCAATTGACCTAAGTATAGTTCCTTGTATTCCTTGATACTGAATATATTCATTAACCATAATACGCTTCATAGTATACGCTATGTAGATGTAGACGTTACTGTTTAAGAACATTATTGTATTATTTTTTTTTCTGCTGTTGTTGTGCTTGGTTCTTTTTTTCTTGCCTTTGTAGACTGGACATCCAGTGTGAAGATGAGTGAGTAGGTTAAAAGTAAATGATGCTAATTGTGATTAATGAGTGTTGAATTTTTTTATGTGTTTATAAACATTTATTAGAATGATACTGCAAGTAATTTGTTACTATGGAACATTATGATGTGTTTGTTTCTTATTATCTCCAATTTGAATTCCCAAGATGAAGTGTTATTGGTCAGGCTATATTATAATATCCATATATTGATAAACCTTTTTAAATTTTATGTTAAACATTTTGGCCTTGCAGCATAAGACTTTTTTCCCAATATCCTCTGGTTTGGTTATCAAGATAATTTAAATGACATTAAATTAGCTGTTGTTTCTTTTAAATGTATGCAGTAAAAAATCAGGGTGTTTTGCTCATAGTAATGTCATATTATCTTTGGACGATAAATTTTGAGAATTACCAATGTGCGTGAGAAGTGTTTTAAACAACTTCTGGAAACACGTATGAGTGAAATACTAATTTTCTTAATAGATATTTTACTAATTTTGGCATGTGTGTATTTCCATCTCAAATTATCTTACAAACTGAGAATGAAAAATACATTTCTCATGCAATTTTCATGGAAATCATGTGCACGCAGACATTAATTTTTAAATCAATATTTGGCATTCAGTAAACATATGCACAGAAAAACAATCATCTATTAAAATATAATCAATATAATTACAAGGTATGATCAAACCTAAAGTTAATGTAATGTTCCTGTTAAATCTTAAGCACAAAAATAAAAGTTCATGTATATTTAAATTTATTTTTTATTTAAAATTTTTTTTCTTAGTTTATTCACTTTGTATCCCAGCTGTAGGCCCCTCCTCCATTCCATCCCATTTCCACCCTCCTTCCCTCTTCTTCTATATTTTTAGAAGGTAAAAATCATCAAACTGTGAGTTGCATATATCTGTAGACAAGGAATTATATGTCTAAACTTTTAGCATAATAAATTCCTCATTGAGTAACAGATTCTCTCACTACAGTAGTTTTAAAGACTGATACTCCAACCAAGGACCATGCATGGAGATAACCTAGAACCCCTGCACAGATGTAGCCCATTGCATCTCAGTGTCCAAGTAGTAAGGGGAAGAGGGATTATCTCTGACATGAACTCAGTGGCTGGTTCTTTGATCACCTCCCCCTGAGGGGGGAACAGCCTTGCCAGGCCACAAAGGAAGACAATGCAGCTAGTCCTGATAGGCTAGGGTCAGAAAGGGGAGGAGGACCTCCCCTATCAGTGGAGTGGGGGAGGGCATGGGAGGAGATGAGGAAGGGAGAGTGGGGTTGGGAGGGGAAAAGGGAGGGGACTACAGCTGGGATACAAAATGAATAAACTGTAATTAATATATATATATAAACATTAAAAAATAAAGTAGATTAAAAAAAAGATTCAACATATACTAAGAAGTCTTGGGCTAAGGTTGTCTGTGGAGTTGGTTAATCCAACATTGGTTGATTTCACTCAGTCAGTTTCCACCTTCTTTCATATTTTTTTAAAACTATGTACCTGTGTGTACATGTTCACTATGTGTGGTCACATGGGAGCACATATATAAGTTTGTCTGTGTGTGTGTATGCAGGTACAAGCGTATGTACAAATAAAGGCTGCTCTAGCTAACCAGTTTGCTCTGGGGAACTCTTTCTTTCCACCTCCCCTATGCCAGAATAGAGGACCACTACACATTTCCAGCATTCATAAGGGTTCAGAGATCTGAACTCTGGTCCTCACACTTGCATGGCCATAACTTTCACCCAGTAAACCATCACCCAAAATTCCTCTTTTTTCTAAATTTTTATCTTTATTTTAAGATCGGATCCTCAATCTAGTCTTCATATTGAATAATGAATTACCTTTTCTTTCAGTTCAACTGGGCCAGACTTGAGAATAATAACTGCCACCAAATAATTATCTTAGTCCTCGCATTCTGTACCAGTTACTTGCAAGCATAGACACTATGTACCATGGCGACTTACAGTAAGCAACGTCTCCTGGTAAAGATGGATTTGATTCACTGAGTTACAGTGAAATTGATTTATGGAGTAGTTGGTGTGGATGATCAACAGGCTTACAATGGCAGGAACTACTATTTTTCCCATTTCCTTCCCTTCCTTCCTTCCTTCCTTCCTTCCTTCCTTCCTTCCTTCCTTCCTTCCTTCCTTCCTTCCTTCCTTCCTTCCTTCCTTCCCTGTGTTCTAAGTTATCTACATGGTCATTTTTTATCAATCTTTGTGCATAAAGTCACACAGTGTTGAAGGTGATGCCAGGTTTCATTTACAGAGTATAACTTTTCAGAGGGAGCGTATCTCCCTGTTCCTTCTTTCTTGATTTTGGATATGGATGTAATGACTCTAGCTTAAGGAACCGTCTGGATCCACATTGAAAACGACAACAACAGTCATTCTCTATCTTTGCTCATCACTCTTGTCTTCTCTGGCGTATTTAACGCTGTTCACCATTTTCACGTGTGGTGGGGACTTTATATTTTCTCCTAGCAACCACTTATTTCTAAGTGCCAAGGGTTCAGAGACACGTTTAATCCTCAATTAGGGTAAACTTATTTTTCCAGAAACTAACATCTGTGTCATACTGCTGTGGCTTTAAAAGTGTAACACCGGTTGTGACTAACAGAGATATGTGTCCCAAATCTCTGTATCATGTAGTTTGATAACTTTGTGTAACTTTAAAAAAAGAAAGAAAGAAAAAAGAAAAGAAAAGAAAGAAAAGAAACCTCCAGTTTTAGGTAAGTGCCTGCAGGCTATCTCCTAAGTCTTTCCTAAACAGACATTAGCTTATGCTTATTTAGATATCACCACTTGAAAAAGACACAAGGAACTATGAACTGGATGCCTAAGGTTACTCCCAGTCACCAATGGTCACCGAAACAGGAGGAGACCATTTATTCATCCTGTCAGTGCTTTTTTACTGACGCTTTTCCAGACTCATTCATCAATTTCACTTCAGTTTATCTCAGTTTCTATTTGGGGACCTATGAGATAGCGATGCTTTTTGTTTGTTTGCTTCTCCACAGACAACCCCCACCTTCGCCCGCCCGAAACCCTCTCTAGGCAGTCCCTTAAGAATACCCAGACTATAGAAATCCATCTTCCACTACACATTTATATTTGAGTCTAAGATAGCTGATATTTATTTTCTAAAGTTAAAGAAAAAAAAATCCCGTTTCTCTGGCAACCTAGAGACTGTGTAGATTCTCTAAGTTTAAGGTTACCAGAAAAGTATTTAAAAGACTTTTGTGGAAGGTGTCCATACAGTTAATGAGAAGAACTTCTACCCTAGGAAAACACGGTCCCCGAGAGGAGCCCAAACTTTATGAGAACGCTCCTAGGAGGAAGGACTAGCCATTTACCATCCGCCTTGCGCTCTTTCTGCTCCCACTAGCCGGCTCCTGCCTGCTGGGTTGCAGAACACTGTACCACTGCGGTGCTTTTCCAGCGAGCAATGCACTGCAATGGTTTGGGGCTTTGTCTTTATTCACAACACATTCATGTGTCTCAGCAGGGGGGTGGGTGGGGGACTGCACAGTTGCCTGCCAGTCTCCAGTCTGTCCTCTTTGACAGTCTGCCTGCTGGAGAAACCGGAACGATAACTCTTAATTGAGAGAGAGAGAGAGAGAGAGAGAGAGAGAGAGAGAGAGAGAGAGAGAGAGAGAGAGAGAGAGAGAGAGAGAGAGAGAGAGAGAGAGAGAGAGATCGCAAAAGAGGAGGGAGGGGGGAGGATGCTCTCCGCACACTCATATATTAGGTCTCCTGCAAAGGCGGAAGGCTGCAGAAGCTGAAGGAGCAGGGTTTTGGGCACAGATGCCAACTAGTGCGTATGACCACTGTGGTCAGGAGGACTTTGAAGAGGCAATCTATTTACGCACAGAACACACTAGCTCCGCTAACACTGAGAGCGCAAACACCCCTTGTTCTCTCATTTAGAGACTTGCATCTTGGCGCTCAACACTTCCAAGGCACTGCTACCTACAGGTAAGATGCAGTTAAGATTTCTATGTTCGTGACATCATTACACTTTGACACACTTGAAACGGTGAGTCCTTAATGCCTGGTTTGTGTTGAACTGCTTTCCCCCCTTCATATTAATCTCCTCCCACACAAACAATTCGAAAGAAAACTGCCATTAAATGAAGAAAGAAAAATTAAATTTATCTTAATGGAAATCTACATATTGCATTTCTGGGAGTTTCAGGTTCACAGTTGGGACTCTGAACTCATGCTGATATGTCATGCAATTCACAATGTCTAGAATTTCTATATACACTGCAATGCCCTCTATCATTTGTATAGTAAGCCACACTCTTTTCCTGGCTAAAACAGTGAGCTGTGCATGTGTTTAATAAGTAATGTGATCCTCTCCTCTAACTTTTGAAATTTGTGGGAACCAACGGTAAAGCACCTAAGTTGTAGAGTTTGATCAAATCATCATGATGTGGCGGTAATTTACTATTCAGAAACATCTTCACAGAAAGTCATTCCTGAAAAGGTGTCATCAAGAGTTCATACATCCACAATTAACAGGTAGCACACGCAATGTTTGAGACTAAAAGAAAATGCAAAGTGCTATGTTTCATATGTTGCATGGTAACATTGAGTCTTTTAAATAAAAAGGTTTTTGATTTTGTAACTGTATCCATTTTCACCTGTCATTATCATTTTTTAATAAAGTAATCTCTTGAGCAAGGACAGTCAGTATTGATGATATTGCTGAGAAAACTGTAATCGAGGAAACATTAAGAATGTATCACATGTCTATAGAGAACGTAACAGCAGCATTGTCAACAGGTTTGTGATATTTTGGTCTGCTCAGTTTAGATAAGAGTGTTCTGTAATGTTAATCACTTGTAGCTGGAATTGCATTTTGTTGTTCCCTTCAGGGACCCAGTAACTTGGAATTATAATTATACCACTTTATGTGATCGAAAGTTAAAAATGTGTAAATTAAATACAATGCCAATTTCCCTTGACCCTTTCACATATGTATACATTGTATGCATAACTAAATATATCTTCTCATTTTATATGGATAATGTTTTTCTGTCAAGACTATTTTATATAAATGTTGTTCCTAACCAAACTCTTCCATGTGAAATATTCATATGCTCCTAATCTGGAATCATTACAGTGACACTCAGTTAATGGCTTTAACGTTGGCATACAATAAAATATGCAGCATAAGATTAAAGCACATTCTGGCAGAGTACAGTAAAGTATTGTGAAAATACTAGCATTTGCATGCAAAAATGCATAATTCATTGGAAGACTTGTGAATCTTGTTCCTGTGCATGACTTACTTCATTTTCCAATTTCACTTACAAAAGGTTTAAGTCCACAGGGAGTGTATGTAAAATACTGAATTGACTAAGGATGTGAAAATTAAAGGAGGGAAGAATTATTACTTCTATGATTTTTGTAGCACTGCTGGATAGCTGGCACGAATGTAAAGAATCCGAGTGCAGGTCTTGCTAAGGGTGTACTAAAAAGATCAGGAGAAAATTGATGGGAAAACCGTCAATAGGTGAAATCATTTGGATGAAGAAAATGAACTATGAGAAGGTGCAGAGAAGTTTTTAGTCTGTAAAAGGCAAAGTATTCTCCATAAACATGCAGGCAACTCTGTATTCTTTCTTTGGTTACTAGCAAGAAACAGGTGTGAAGAATGACATTGCTCAGGAATAAGTGATATAACCCTGGCCAAATATCAGGTTGAAAATGGTGTTTTTTACTCAATTACCAATTTTGAATGTTCTGTTACCAAACTTATAGCTGGGTGGAAAAGTTCCTGAAGTTCTGCTATTAGAAACTTTGTTTATATATTTTTGAAAGTTTATTAATATTCATATTTATTTGGTTCACATGAATTATATGAGTATTGCTTTTTAAAGAAATAAATATGCTCAACAAACTGACATGTGTTTTTCTTTAAAACTCTCAACAATAGTTTGAAGTTACAGAGTCTGGTTGTGTATTCCTTTGAGAAATTATAAATGCATCAAGTTTCTGTTTCCGAAGATCATTGTAGTATGAATGACTTTTTGGTGTGAATATGAGTTATCATGTTAATTTTTTAAATACACAAACTGTTGAGTTTTTTCTAACTCTGTGAAATACTTTTAAAATGTCCAGGATAGAATTAATCAGTATTTAATGTGAGTTCCAGGGATGTGGAGTTTCTCAAAAATTTCCAATAGAAAAAAAATAAAATGTAACATACTTTCTAGTCATTGTCCTATTCCAAAAAGCTATGGTGCTGGAACACGTCCTCATTCTTTACAGTTTCAAAATTTTTGGAGAAGTTTGTCCCCATGTTATGGAACACATCATCAATTGAATGCTTGTCTGAATCTTCAATGGGGTCAAGTTAGGCCTGACTGCTCCTTTTGCACTGTTTTTGCCATTGCTGCATTTTAGTACTGTTTAAAAAACATTATTGAGTCACACATTGATTAAGTTAGTTTATATCAATGTAGTTAAAAATAAAAAACTCCATTTCTTTGTTCATTGAGAAATTTCTCAACTTTATCCTAAATATAATTATACTTTATTGATTATATGTAACTTGTTGAAGTTGATTTTTTATTAATATGTTAATAATATATTGGACTGTTTTTGATTTGTAAAATTATAGTAATTTTATTTTGTTAATTCTGGGGGAATCACATAAGTCTTACTGGAATCATGGATAGTTATTCTGAAAGTACCTCTAACAATAAAAACTTAAATCCATACTCCTATAACAGTAATACAGAATACTGAGCAGATGCCATTCCAAGTCAGAATTTCAAAGATAATAACACAAATGAATAATAAGGGACCTCAGAAGTGAAAGCTTCTCATTAGAGAACTAACTAGAAATAACTCCTTACACTGCCCATAGGTATCAGTCTTGTCTGAGCCTTAAGAATTTACTTGGACTGAACTGACTGTACTGTTTTAAGTTACTAAAAGTAAAACACAAGAGTCTGTCTGAGTAAGTTAGAAAATGTGGCTGAGTCTTTCCTTTGAGACTAACTGCACTCTGCATTTTAAGGGTCATTATACATAATACTGAAATAGTCAAGCTCTATGATTGGAAAAGTATTCAGACTCTGTTCTTTTTACCAAATAATATTTCTATGACACACATAACTACCATTACAAACGCAATTGCAGGTGCTTCCTGCTTCAGGGACTGCTGATACAGAAACACCAGTTGGTTCAATGGAAAGCAAAATTAGAAAATGTATTATTACTTTAAAATATATTTTTTTTGAAAAGATAGTCAAAATACTTTTGAAAGAGTAATTTTAGTTAAATGCATTAAAGACAATTTGTATCAACGACCATTTTGCCAAAAAGATGTTTTATTCACCACTTATTAGAAACCTAAATTCATCTCCAAGTGATGGGAAGTAGGTGGTTTCAGATCATAAGTCCATACACAAATGTGTGACACCAAAAGCTGAAGCAGTCCTCACTTGAAAACAGAACCCATTTATTTGCCTTCCTATTGTCCACAGTAACCGGCAAAAGCATATCATTAGTTTGGATGTAACCTAATCACAATATAGCTAACATGGTCCTTAATTATGCACGCAGGTAGAAAGGTTAGATTGTTTGTTTTGTAGTATATGAAAAGTGGAGATTAAAGAGTCTTCCCTAATGTGAACTTTCTGTCTTAGATTAAAGGGCTCCTGACATTTCAGCAAAGTTCTGTTTAAATTAGCTCACTGTGTTTTCCTTTAATCTGCACAGGCAAATAGTAAATGCTTTAAAGTCCCTCTTAGAAGGTAACAGATACCAATTAATTAGTTTCTGCTGGCAGATACATACGTTTTAAATACAAACCATAGGGTTCAGATAAAGAGGTTAATTCAGTCTCTACAAGATGGGATCAATACTCTTTTAAGTATTATAAGAAAACATACTAAACATTAGCCAATTATATAGTGAAGGTCAATTCCTAGTCATGATTAAAAGATTACATTAGTGCCTAAATTGAGAGCATATAATTCTTAATATGTGTTTACTAAACGAAGTATGACTTGGCTTGGTCTGTTAGAAAACTGATATTATCCCAAAGATTGCTTACTTCTTTGGAACGTAAATCATCATTGACATTTTTTTCTTAATATGTCATAAAAGTTGGCTCTCCGTGTAATTCAATTTATCCTTAATTTGTTCAGACTTTCATAAAAATATTCATGTTAAATGAGGGAAGATCATGTGATAGTCCTTTTAGCAAATTTCTTCAGTTTAGAACACTATTTTATGCCCCTGTTTGTGATAATAAATCCATAATTGTGTATTTAGAATTCATTTCTCATCACCTGACAGCTATAAGATGCCACTGCAATGTCTTCCTCTTTAAAAATCCAGGTCCTCTGGATGATGTTTCAGTTCCAACTGCAAACATGTGTTGCGTCCAGATGTTCAAACACAGTTGCTCCCTACAGGCTTACAGTTCCAGGTTGGTTCAAGAATTGCTATATATGAATATACACATCAGAATCCCAAGTTAAAATTAGAACACAGGCTGTGAAGTGCATAAAAATGGTATAAGACTACAGTTGGCTGTGGAAATATCTTGTTCAAATGCAAATGCGTGTTCAGTCCCATTATTATAGCACATGCTGTACACTTAATAAATTTTAACAAAAGAACACATAGGCACATGGATAGATGTCATAGATACAATGACATTGTCTGAATAATAAATACATCTTGCTTGAACTCTGGGTTTTATGTAAAATTTGAAAAACTATGATTGGTCTATTTAGAAAATTCTAGAGCCTGAGTTGTTTAAATTGAGTCATTCTTTTAAGGTATTCTACAGCCCCTAAGGTATAAAGAAATAAGTTGATTAGAAAAATAACTTAATTGCTGGAATTTTCTGACATCTTATGCAGACTTCAAACTGACAAGAAAAACATTTGGAGAACGTTCATTATGGAAAGCTGGAACTTTCTGTCTGGTGTAAAAGTATCAAACAGAAGCCAGTCATACATATCAAACAGTGAAAATAGACAGATCTATGAATCACATGGGGACATACCTAGGACCCTCCTTAATTGAGTCCTCTAATATTGTGGACTTTGTATCTTCACGTCTCCCCTTCCTATCTTTCTTCAGAAGCTACACTGCCAAGAGTCTGAACAAGGGTAAGAAACCCATCACAGACATTTTCTTATTTTGAAATTTATTGTACATGTAATCAGATATCTCAAAGCAGAATGGCTTTCCTTCTAGTCAGAGCATTGTCACAATGATAAAATAATAAGTCTGTGAAAGAAAGAAAAGAGAAAACCAAAGGGGAAAATAATCTACTTGTTGTTCGTGCATGTTGTTTATATTGATCTGGATAGGAAATGACATATATATTATAGTTGCATGAGAACCATATTGGAAATCCCAAAATCCACCCACCTAAATATAAACTGACCCTTGAACATCAAGCTTCTGGTTACACTTGACAAAGTTTCTGGGGGTCCCTGACAATTTACTCCAACTTTCAGGTGAAACGTGCAGCCTAAAAAATAGCAAAACAAATATAAAGAGAGCCTAGGTACATAATAAAATCACACAATTAGTGTGGATGATAATCTATATTATGATTTACTAGTATAAGATGAGTACAAACCTATTGCTAAAGGTGTTAATATTAAACAGACTTCATTCAAACACAGAGGGCACATGATGCTATTCACCATCAAAGGCATAAGAAATATAAAGGTGTATATTAAATCATGACTTCACCAGATCTATGTAGAGTATATATTACAATTGTAATTAATTTGTAGTTCTCCCCAGTTAATATTGTGAAGGGTGATTTTTTTTTACTCTGAGGCTTATCACCTCTCATGCCTATTTACTCCAGATTCTAAAGCATTCCCTTATTTTAAATGTATTTTATCATAGTCTATGACCTTACGTACTTAGACCAATAGAGGCTATATTTTTACAAATATAAGAAGGAGAATAATTGTCTGTACTGTAAACTTCCATAAAGAGTTTGTATAATTGTGTCTAAGACAATACATATAAATCCATCCTTCTTACAGAAGGAGAAGCAAGATGGAGAAGTCAAGAACGCTTTGCTCACTGCTCTCACTTTGTAACCCTCTGAGTGAAGATGTTGGTTACAGTATCACTAGTCTATTTTCTAGGAAAATAATGCCTGCTCAATCATAGGGAACATTGATAATAATTAGCAATTCCTGCTGTGGCACGTGATATTGCATCTGACAGATGATTCATTATCATATGCTATCCTAGATATTATATGCATAATCCACTTAAATTGTATGAAGAAGAAATTAATGAAAATGCTAAAAATTAGAAAATGCATATGCTTAAGTTAATGTAATTCAGAAATGAAAGACAGCCCAAACTTTGGGCAGAGTGTAGGGAATCTTATGAAAGAAGGGAAGATGAAAGACCAGGAGTGGACAGGAGCTCCTCAAGGAAAACAACAAAACCAAAAAATCTGGGCAAAGGGGTCTTTTCTGAGACTGATACTCAAGACAACAACCTTAAATGGAGATAACCTAGACCCCCTGCACAGATGTAGCCCATGGCAGCTCAGTGTCCAAGTGGGTTCCCTTCTAAGGGGAACAGAGACTGTCTCTGACATGAACTCAGTGGCTGCCTCTTTGATTGCTTTCCCCTGAGCATCGAGGAGCAGCCTTGCCATGCCACAGAGGAAGACAGTGCAGCCAGTCCTTATGATACCTGATAGGCTAGGGTCAGAGGGAAGGGGAGGAGGACCTCCCCTATCAGTGGACTTGAAGAGGCACATAGAAGGAGATGAGAGAGGTAGTGTTGGATTGGGAGAGGACAAAGGAGGTGACTACAGCTGGGATACAAAGTGAATGAACTGTAATTAATCAACAAATAAATAAAATGTTAAAAAGAAAAGAAATGCTAATAAAAAGAAAAAAGCAACTAAATAAACAAAGATAGCACAGTCCTTCTGCCTCCTCTGAACCCTAAAACAGTTAAGATTCAATATTTAAAATATTGTTCTACAAGTTTGCATACTTTTAACAATGTGCATAAGGCCCAATAGGAAAAAGAGAAAGGAAACAATCATTACCATATAAGATCCAATGGATTTCAAAATTTTACTATTAATTTATCATCTAGATAGTTAATCTTTCTGAGAAACTATGCTTGTTCATACTCATTTTCTCATTTTAAAAATCTAATAAATATATATTTAGAAAATAATGACTACAGAAATCCAATCACAACAAAGGAGTGGAAAATAACTGGGCAGTTATGCACACATAGTTTATCAGGCTGTTAACATCTACCCTTACATAATGCAGTGAGCATCAGATCTACCTGTGAGGTTTTGCTCAATAAAAATCAAAATTCAGGCTAATCATGACATAAAATGTCCACCTCCTACTCAGTTCCTTCCCTCCCCCTTAGAAAAACACAGTGACTCTGTTTAAAAATTAAAAGAAGTCCCAGATGTTGATATTTTCATAAAAGTATCTGACTCATGTTTCTTAGAACCATTAAGGCCACCAAAAAATAAGAAAGTTTTGAGAAGTTGTAATACTTGATTAACATGGCATGACTGATAGATGAGACAAATCCTGAGTGCAATCCTAGGACAGAAAACAGAACGGTATATTGTATGGACTTTAGTTAATAATATTTATTGCCAATGGTTCATGAATTCTAACAAACCTTAGGAACACAAGGTTTGAAAGGGAACTCTCTGTTGGATGTGTGGGAGTACTCTGTATTATAATCGGCACTTCTAGAAATCTGTCTAATTAAAACTAAGATTTATGTGAACCATATGTTAAAAATAGAAAATATATCTTGGGTTACCTACTTGTAATTCCAATATTTTGGGGTTGGAGGTGGAAAGATCTTAAGAGAATGCTAGTCCTATTATATAGGAATTTTGAGGTGAACCTGGGCTACATGAGACCTTGTCCCAATAAATAAATAGAATGAGATGCATCATCAAGGATCTTAAAACAACTAGATGGGACAAACTCATCGTTAAAACATTCCAATTTATTTAGAAAAGCACATATTAACTTAATTATAAAATATAATTCCATGCCCACTTTAGGGACTCGTAGTTTGAGTAGAAAGTAAAGTGTATCTATATCTCTAGCTTTATTAAATTAATACTTACATTAAAGTGACTTTTTTTAGATTATGTTGCATAGTGCATAGAGTTTAGAATTCCACTTAAAAAACACTCACTCACCCCTAGACTGCGTGTGTGTGTGTGTGTGTGTGTTGTGTACAGGTCTATATGAATGGGCACGGATGAAGACCTGAAGACAAACTCAGGTGTCATCTCTCAGGACTAGCTACCTCATATTTCATTTTGTGTGTAAATTTTCTGTTTTAGAGTCTCTCCCTAGCCTGGAACTTACCAAGTAGGCCATGCTAGCTTGCCAGTGAGCCCCAGGTGCCTCCTGTCTCTGCCTTCCTTCCACTAAGATTACATGTACAGGGCACCAGGCCTAGCTTCCCTTACATGAGTTTAGACATTGCTCATCAGGTCTTTGTACTCTTAAGGTATGCACTTTCTGAAGCAAGTTATCTTTACACTCCCTCAACACTTCCTTTTAAAAATAATGAAGTTACAAGTCGTACTCCCTGTGGTCCATGTGGAATAAGGTACTTAATGCCCTTTTGAGGTTTCCTTAATGACTGTGGTTTTTCAGAGATTCTGTAGCAACGACCCTGCTAGCCTGAACGCTAGGACCCCTTTAAAGTCCACCTTATTCATTCACTCATATGTCACTCCACTAATTCAGAAAATTACTCTTGTGTTCATATAGTGGGTATAACACAAATTACAATCCATCCACTAAAGAACTCATCGGATCTCTATAAAATTCCTAGTATCAACAAGTACAAAGGCTCCTCCGTATAAGCACTTTTAAAATGCTACAGTCAGAAATACTCGCAATTCTTCTTCTGCCTCTGGATAGTGTACTCTGCCATACAAAGAAGTGAATATTGATATATTTTTTTTCCTAAGGGCCAGGCAGTATTGTCTTATTGCAGGCTTCCCATTGTTGAAAATTAATTTTATGATGCATTGTCAAGTTAGAACACTCACCCACTGAAGGGGTCACCCTGAATGGATACTGTAGAAATGGCTTTCTTGACTGTAAGCTTGAAACTTTGATCACCCCTCCCACAGACACTCATTTGTGTTTAATTTGTCTTGCTTCGAAGTTTTTGCTCCTAAGGCATAATTAGAGTGAGAATGACGAAAGCTGACTGGGCAAAACATAGGCATTTATTTCTGCCAGCCTTTGTTTGTTTGCTTGCTTGCTTTTTGTAATTAATTAATTAACTATTCACTTTACATCCCGATAGTAGTCCCCTCCCTCCTCTCCTCCCGGGCCCACCCTCCCCCTACTCGCCCCATTTCTCCTCCCCTAGTCCTCAAAAAAAAGGGGGAGCTCTACCCTACCAACTCACCCCAGCTCATCAAGTCACATTAGTACTGATCACATCCTCTTCCCCTGTCTTCCGGTTAGGCAGCCCCTCTAGGCGGAAGTGATCAAAAGGCAGGCCATAACGGAAGAGGACACCCTCAGTCCAGATTCGAGTTGGTGAACTGGGGTGGATGGGAAAGGGAGCTCCCTTTTTCTGAGGAAGAGGTGAGGGGGGAGAGGGAAGCGAGGGTGGGCTGGAAGGGGAGGAGGGATAGAGGTACAACCAGGATGTAAAGTGAATAAAAAATAAATGTATAAAAGGGGGTGGGCAGGCAATAGCGTCCGTGTCGACGCTATTACTCCTCCTACCAGGGAACCTGCATGTATCCCTGAGCTGCCTGTCGACTACATCTGTTTACAGGGCCTAGGTCCAGGCCATGCATGGTCCTTGGTTGGTGCTTCTGTATCCACAAGCCCCTCTGGTCCCTGGTTAGTTGACTCTTTCGATCTTCTTGTGGAGCTCCTGTCACCTCCAGGTTCTTCTGTCATTCCCAACACTCTTCCACAAGACTCCCTACACTTCACCCAATGTTTGGCTGTGAGTCTCAGGATCTGATTCTATCTGCTGCTGGGTGGAGCCTGCCAGAGGACACTGATCCTGTCTGTGAGCATAACAAGAGTCTCATTAATAGTGTCAGGGGTTTGGCTCTCGCCCATGGGGTGGGTCTCAGGTTGGACCACGCATTGGTTGGACGTTCCCTCAAAGTATGCTCTATCTTTACCCTTGCACATCTTGTAGGCCATTTGTTTTTATTTGGTGTTTAATTCATAATTTTAAAAATCTGATTGATAAAGAAAAAAGTATTATAATGTTGCTATTTAATAGTTATATTTTATTCTTTGAAAAATTGGTTCCTGCTCGCAAGCTTGAATTATTACAGCTATAGAATTTCATGTTTTGTAAATTCAATAATTTAATTCATTTGGCTATTTGGAAAATATAATACTTTATGAGCTCAAAAGCATGATCTATACATATGTATTGTATATATTATTTAATTAAAAGAAAACTAATGAGGTGTGACTGGCAATCTGATTGCGAGGAACTTGTCCAGCCAATTTTTATTAGTGGAATTGGGTTTTTCTCTTCCAGTTCTGTACTCAGCCCACCTTGGTGTATTTAAATTATTGTATTGCATAGCTGCCATCTTGGCCTTTGAAAAATATCCTCACATAAAGCTACTAAATATAGGGTAGAGAACAGGAGGATGGGCAGAATCAACTATTTGTAAGTTTATTTTAGAAGAATAAAACACAGAACGGAGGAAGTATAGCAATTAACTAGATGTAACAATTAACCTGAATACGGTTTGACTAAGGAAGAGTACAGTTATGTGGCTAGATAGAATTTACATGTACAAGAGCGTGTGAGGATTATGGTCTATGCTACACCTAATAGTAATATGTCATGCAGAGCAGATGGTAACTGCAGGAGACACACATTCACTGCTCTGAAAATCAGAACTTTTTGCCAACATCCTGAGCCATTTACAAACCTACGTTTGTAATTACTTTCTGTCACATACTGTCTTTTGTCATGTGTCACTTCTCATGATTGCACACAAGTGTGTGTTTGAAGGCTTTTCCACGCATAACTTCTGAGTCTAGATCCCACACACGTCATAAATTCTAATGATGCTGGTGTCTGATGCAGAGCTAGCACTGACAGAATGAACTCACGAGCTCATCAGTTCTTTTGGGCCATCAACATTCCATGGTTTGACTTCATCTTGCTGTCACGGAATCACATCCCATTAGTTCCAAAAAATGCATTTTAAACCTAACCATTAAATAAATGATTTAATTTTTTTCACCTTTTTCCTCCAATGGATAGATTATTTAGAAAGCAAATCTGAATCATAAATAACAGGAAATGTATTGGGACTTTTAAACTTTAAGTATTTAATAATTAATAAATAGCTACCTGTACCAGACATTAAGGTTAAGTGGCTTAACATATTATTGTATTTCATTTATTAAAAATCCATGAGCTATTCTTGCTGCCATTTTACTCATTTAGAGTAAATCCAAGAGGTTTAATTATTTGCTCAAAGACACAAGTGTAGTGAGTGCTGACACTGAGTCTCTACCAAGGTCCAACTAACTCCACAGTCATGCCTTTTATTGTTTTCAGGAACTAAAAATTAATTTCCCACAAGTATGAGAGGGTTTTCCATGCACAAGGTAATTTTTTAAATGTTGTAAAAATTAACTTGAAGCAAAATCAAATTCACCATTAAAGAGGAATGGCGATTTACAACATCTACACTGTAAAATAGTCCAGTAAAATGTAATATTATTACTTAATATACTCTTCCCCTCATGCTACTTCTGTGAAGAGAGTTCATTGTTCCCCTGCTTTGAAAAGCTTCCATAAACATTGGAAATACTTTGTATCTAGTAAAAGGACTCATAATTTGTTTTCTATTAAACTACACACTGAGATATATACAGACACATATCCATTATAGCAGTAGTGGAATTCCTTTTCTGTGTTGTTGCTTTTTCTCCAGCCACTTGAGATGAAAGAAGGCAAATAAGAAGATAAAGTAACAGAGGAGTTCAATTAAAGAAAGGTTGAGCCAACTGAAGATCAATTCAAAACAAGGGCTAAAAGCCCTGAGTAGATAATGTAAATCAATATAAAAGATGATGGATCCATGAGAGGTGTGAGTTTTCAAACTGCTTTTCAGGAAACTATTATATAAATTAATACCACGGCATTTCCTTCTAAGAACGGGTCATGTGTTTAGTTCCTTAGTCATTCTACTAACTTTAATCCCACACATCACAATCAATGCATTGTAGAAACTTTCATGCCACATGTTAGGACAGAACATTTAAGTACCTTCTTTCTGTATGATGCCCAAAACATTAACTACCAATAGTCCATTGGTACGCAGACACTCATCTTTGGCTTTTATTTTATCTTTAATTCAGGAGCCATTCAGTACCACAGGAATAGTTGAAAGTCACAAAAGAGATATGTCTATACACCAGGTCTTGTTATGAAGACCCTAAATATGTCTATATATACACTGATGTCTTTGCTTGAAGATCCAAAATGCCAGAGGCCATAGCCATCATTTTCAGCCTGGACTTTAGGAATGTATATGTTTCCAATATGTCACAGCTATCATTTAAGGAAGGGTAAAATGAAATATTCTTTGTCTGAAACTCAAGCCTAATCTGATACTAACAGCTGTGATTTTTAGAAGACTCCCTCAAAAAAAAGTGGTTTTTTTAGATGAGCTTAGATTTCTGGTTGACACATTAATACTTACCAGCTGTATTACACTATGAAAAAGTCATAGTTATTTTTCTTTAAAATGGTATATAAAGAAAGGAATGGAAGTGTATTAAATGCTTGCAGTACCCTGGACCACATACATAAATGTCAGAAAGACTGTATTTACACCATAGGAAGAGTTTTCCTTGTTTTATAGAATGGGGTGATTATCTGATCATTGCCAATAATAGATGAAAGAATAAGATGTGCTTCCACCCACTGTGCATCATAGAATTGCACGTTTATGCATCAGAAACATACATCTTGTTTTGAATATGAACTATTAAAAGTATTAAAAATCCCCAAAATTCATGTTACCTCAGTCCTTAGCAAACATTACAAAAACTGAAATCACTTTCTTTTTCATTATTAAAAGTACATATTTAAACAAAATTTCTTTTTTGGAGAATATCTTCGAGGTTACTTTGTCATTATTTAATGTCACCATTCTTAGAACAATGTTCATTATTTGCTTCTGATATTGCTTTAGGCGTTGAGTGAAAAATTCTGAGTGAAAGAATAAAACATGTCTTTACAAAATCTAAGGGTCATAAAACAGAAGCCTAAATAACAAAAAACAAATACAAAAACAGAAGAGACAATCCCCTTCTGTCTAAAGTCAGTTTGCATGAATGATGGGTTTTTTTTTTTTTTTTTTTAGATTTATTTATCTTGTATACAGTGCTCTGTCTGCTTGTGTGCCTGCTCACCAGAAGAGGGCACCAGATCTCATTTTAGATGGTTGTGAGCCACCATGTGGTTGCTGGGAATTGAACTCAGGACCTTTGGAAGAGCAGCCAGTGTTCTTAACCTCTGAGCCATCTCTCCAGCACAGAATGATGGGTTTTTATGGCTCCAGAAAATAGCAGTGCTTCCTTGTTGACATAAACTGTTCAGACTGGATTTCATAAAAGAACATGAGACAGAAGAGCTCTTCTCTGGAGGCATCTTGATTAGGGGCAGATGGCTGATCTGGATTTTGTCAATGGATGGTGGTGTTTCAAAATGTAATACATTTTTATGCATGTCAATTTTGTGGTTTCACCCTTTACATCCTTCTTAGAGAATACCTGCAAAGGCTAAGAACGACTTCCTTGAATGATGCTATCAGTGGTATCCAAATGTTGCATGCCTTGTATTCATTTATTTAGGAACTGCTGAATTTTTCATTACTTATGATTGTCTCATTGTCGCTAATGAAATGGTATGATGGCATAGAGTTGAAACTTTAGGAACAGTACTGAAATTACCTCAATGGGATATTTTTGTGAAGAAAGCTAAATTAAAGTATTTATTTTGAGGTTGGTATACTTTTTAAAATGTGTGTTTTGTGTGAGTGTGTGTGTGTGTGTGTATGTATGAGAGAGAGAGAGACAGATAGACAGACATACAAAGAGAGAGACAGAGAAAGAGAGACACACACAAAGAGACAAGTGGTCAACTGAGGTTCTGTATGGGAGGTCTCCACAATGTACTTAAATGTACAGAAGTCAACAGCTGTATCAATGCAATTACATTATTATAAGTCAGACTTACTACTGTTGTCATAGATGATTCCACATTTCAAAAATGACAGACACTAAAGATGTTTAGTTCTGATGTCATAGTCATTCACTGATCCGAGCCAATGCAGTCTATTTCATTTAAGAATGAGATGCATCTTTGTTTTAAAGGAAACCTACTGACAAATTCCTATCATGTTGATAGTGGCTAAATGAATCACAGGAAATATGACTCCTTGAACACTGTTCAACAATAAGCAATAATATCGTGTAGCATTTGCTGTCCCATAAAGTGAGACATAGCTATAGAAAGTTGATCATGAAACAAGTGCTGAGTAGTAGATCTCCACTCCTGCCTATCCCTTTCTTTCATTCTGAAATGCTAAGTCCTCTTATATTTGGAGGTATGACCCTTCCTCGGTGAGTGATACTTAGTGTATACTTTCATAATAAGGTAAGTGCAACAAAGGCAGAACAAAGACTGTCAGCTAACTCTTTCAAATCATTTAAGGCTGTAGTGAGAAGGTGGAAACTGTCAATCACAAGACTGGCCCTCACTACTCCCCATGTCTGTTGCTCATTTGTTCTTGAACTTCCTTGACCTTAGCTTCCAGAGTTTTTGAGAAAGCCTTATCTTTTTAGATAAAATACCCAGTCCATGTTATGTTTACACTAATATTTATTTTTATTCATGATTATATTTATTGATTCATTAATTGAGACCTTTTGATAATGAATGAGACCAAAAAGATAGGAAAGATCCCAAGGTTTCTTTAATTTTTTTTTTTTTTTGTATTTCAGCTGTAGTCCATCCCTCCTCCCCTCCCAATCCTACACTCCCTCACTCAGATCCCAAGTTTTTAACAAAATATAATCAAAAACAAAACAAGACCAACAAACAAAACAGTTCCTATGATAGACTCTTAATATGCTTCAAGATCAGGTCATGTGTTTTTCACTTTATTATATGAAGTTATTTAAAGGATTTCACAGAATTTTTCTAAAAGCAGAATTCTGCAATCAGACCACTCCACAGTTATCCTTCTCAATTGACCTTCAAGAACCACAACCTTGAATCCTTACCCAGTATTTCAGAGCTGTGGTTTAGACAACAAATCCTGTCGCTGACTGAATATTAAAATCCACTGAGCGCTAAGGTTTCTTCTGCACAAACAAGGGAGCCCATGGCATATTTCAAAAAAGTTCCTCAAGCTTTGCATGCATGGTCTCTTCCCCTGCCACTTTTATTCACCTTATAGTCTTCTGGGGCACACTCTTTGGCTGACTCTTCGAGAGGGATAAATGACACCTCCTTTATTAGGGCTTCTCTAGCCACCTTCTTATGACAAAGTACACACACACACACAGACACACACACAGACACGCAGTATCAATAAGTGTTATTGATCATTGAATCACATCACATATTTGTGCTTAGCAGTTAATGAGGAAACAAACAGCTGCCTCTAGTGTTGGGGACAACCAATGGTTTGCGAATTTCAGTGTTCACTTCTTGCATCTAAATAATATTAAAAGAGCAAATCTGCCTTCTGTTGTGGACCTAGACTCATCTAAAGCCCAAGAAAATCCTTGTCTATCATAAGAGGCTTCTGCCACGGCTAAGGCCTAATGTTTTAGCTTAACATCCTAATCTGGGATTTCATTTAGGAAATCTTAAACAAATCAACAGTAAGCAGTCATACCCTCCATGTCTAACATATCTTTATATGCTGATTTTTTTTATTTCTTTCAAATAACAGGACATTGTCAGTCTATGTTAATTATTCTGGCTCTTTCTGGCTAAACGCTGACACAATAGGAAGATGGAGGCAATTGTCCAATATTGCTCACTAAGGCAGCTCAAGCATAAAGAGTCCTTGCCTCATTGTTATTTTCTTGTTAAGAGTAAAATGAACATGGGTGTAAACAAGGAAAGAGTTTCACAATCCCCCTTCACAAGTGAAGAGAATGCCATGTAGACCATAAACTAAGAACTTTCAATAAATAAGCAGCAGTGTGTATCTGTCAAGGGAGAATTCATTGCTTATTAATCACAAACTTGGTTTATAATGGTTTATACTTGTTGCAAAGCCCCAGTTTCCAACCCCCAAGTTAGCAGCATTTTTTTTCCTAATTAAATTGGATTTCTTCCAGAATGTTTCAGCACAGTCACTGAGATTTATTATTCTTATTTTTTTTTCCACGTGGAGAGAGTAGTATAAACAGCAGGTCTAAAGATTTTCCTTCAACCAACCTTAAAATTTTAACTGAAGAGTTCTTCTCTGTATTAATGTATTCCAGCCAGCTGACAAGATAATGCGCCTGTGATGCTCTGTATCTGATCTAACCTTTTGTCTTTGTCAGGAAAGGCGGGATTTTTCACAGAGATATCTGAGTTTAAAGAATACAGCTCACCACTTGAATAGTATAGCTGGGAGTTTGACAGTGTGTATATTTTTTTTCCTGGTACAGACATTCATCTTTTAATATGATAGGATTGGATCTATAAAAGAATAAATACACTAGCTAAAGTTGTGTTCCTAGATTTTTAACTGCTAAAGTAAATAGGTTTTTAATAAAAACAAATCTCAACTCGTACCATTTTTAGGGTTTTTTTTTTGACAGTTTCTGCTTTTGATAGACTATCTTTCATTATCACAAAAGGAATTAAAACATTTCTCAGCTATAATTTTATCAGCAGTAAGATCAGCTGCTTTTTTTTTCTTAAGCATGCTTGGCTTGTTCTCCTGATTAGTGATAATGTTTAATATTCAATTCTTATTAAAGTCTTATTTCAGAAGAAAATTAGTTACAATTTCATTTGCAATTTCAAGAGAAGCATTTTATTTTCATTATTTCATGTATTCTGAAAAGCAGGAACTAAATGTTGTTAAAATAGGGGACTGTAGCAACATGCACAGGGTATCCACAGGTTCAAGGTAGAAGGGTCACAGTACTAAGAGGGAAAGGGGGACACAATCCCCCATCCCTAACCAAGATGTTATCTCCAATTGACGTCTGCTTGATAAGAATTATTAGTTTTCTCCAATGGTGTCTCACGGGTATATAAACGACAGTAAAGTGTTGGTCATATATCCAGTGTAAGGTGGCCAACACAAAGCCAACTCAATGCTGTCTTTATAAATCTTCTGTCTCTTATTGACTTATTTGGACTTTTTTTTTCCAGTCTCACTGGTCTTTTGCTTATATATTACACTCTCCGATTCTGTATTTTTATGTGGTATGTTTATGTGTGTGTGTGTACCTGTGTGTATGTGCACCCATTTGCGTGCTGTATTTCTAGCCTTTTATTTTTTTTTATTCTTGTGTGTTTTCTAAAGAGGCAGAGAAAGGCAGGTTGGAGTTGGATGGGTAGGGAGGTAAAGAGGACCTGGGAAGAGATGACGAAGGGGAAACCAGGATCAGAATATATTGTATGGAAAAATTATTTTTAAAATGAGAACTTGTGTAACAAACCTTTAAATAAATTATTTTCTCAAAGTATCATATATAAAAGTTTGTTTGTACAGCTTTATTGCCAATCCTTCTCTTCATTATTTTTGTCCTGTTCCTCTTGGCAACTATATAGAAATAAAATGATGTACTTCAGTAATGCATTATTATTTGAATAAAATCAGCATTTCAAAGATCTTTTCTCATGCTTTTTAATTTTTATTTTACTTATTATTTATTTATTTCTTGTGTGAGTGAGGGTGTGTGTCAGTGTGTGTGTGTGTAAGGTGTATATTCACATTGCATATGTGGAGATCAAGTTGATTCTCTTCCATTATGTGGGTTTCAGGAATCAAATCCAGATCCAGGTTTGCCTGTCTTGGAAGCACGCACATGCCAAGACATTTTGCTAAACATGAAGGCACACATGCACACATACACACACACACACACATACATATATAATTTCCTGAAGCTGTCACCTATGGCACTAGAACTCAAGTTGTGTCTTTAGACCAATGTATCATTTACTTCTGTAGCAGTAATTCCACAGCAACCACCAGAAATTAAGAGACATGGGCTTCATGATAAGCAGCAGAAACTGATTTGGCATGATATACTTTTAAATTTAGAAAATCTCTAGAGAAGGGATTAACCTTTAGGCATAAAAAAGAAAATACTGCATAATGGTACACTACATCCACATCCACTAACTACTAACAGGTACCCTGTAGTTCACCCAAGTAGGCAATAATACATGGAATTCTGCCAATCTGAGGTTTGCATTGTTGTTCTTGATCTTAAAACAGGTGTTGTACTATAAGTCCTCTGTAATGTAAGGTTGAGTCTTACATTCTCTCTCTGTGGTCTTACTATCATGGAAATTATCATATAGAACTACAGAAAATCATTTTATTATAGAGTTAATAAAAAATCATTCTTTAAATAAGGTTATATTTAAGTTTATTCAAAGAGCAGTTTCCCTAATTAAAAGTATTTTGTGGTCAAAGCTAAAAATTTAAATTTAATAACAATTAAATATAAACTGGTATGATTGAATAGTGAGAAGTAATAGTTGTGAAAATAGATCTATGAAATCATATATAGACTTCAATATAATCAACTTTGCAAAACCTGTCATCTTGCAGTGCTTTAAATTTAAAATATGAATGGTGGTGATCTAATTTTAATCACTAAGTTTCTGGCAGCATAGGAGAAGGGAAATCGCTGTTCCTGTAAGCATTCTGACCAGAATGACATTATTCTTGTAACTGTTAAAATATTATAAAATACAGCATATGCTACATCTGTTTTTCTCTTTGGCTATTCAAGATACAATTGTAGGTCTATTTATTTTGCAGACTATTTTAACTTTGTAATTGCTCCTAAGTTTTTGAGTCATTGGCATCCTACATAAGCAGGACATTTTCCATGCACATAATGACTCTGTGTGTGATCACTATGTAGATCAGACGCTGACTCCACAGTGCAGTCTAAGGGGATGGTAGAGGTTTCCTGGTTTATGTAATGCAAATATTCTGTTAATATGTCTACTTTAAAACATCACTGGAGGTCACCAACAAAAGGCCCCTCATACTCAAAGTAATAGGACTTTCTCTCTAGAAGCAACTCATACTGTCACTGCAGTTCAGAGTTCTCACTTTCCTCTTATGGTTTCTAATCAGTAGTTATTTTATAATTTCAACATGGGGAGGGCTACCATTAAACATACCTAGAAGAACATGTTTTGGTGTGCTGTGTACTCCGTAAATTCCATACTGAACTGAGATAATTATCACTATACAGCTGAAAGGCCCATCAAATCTATTAAAACAAAGCATTTAAAATCATATTTTTGCTAATTTTTCCATTCACTTTGTTCAGTCAATATTTATTTCATTGTTGTTCAGTGAGGCAAGGTGGACAAGATATGCAGAATAAAGTTATTATGTGGTCCCTGACACCACTGAAGGTACATTCAGTGTCTATCAATCTATAAATATGAGAATGCCTCTCTTGCTAATATTTTAAGACAACCTTATATTTACCGTATGGTTTTATGATAACTCATGTAGTTCTGTTTGGCAGTCAGTTCAGCTTTGTTTTAGATGTCCCACAAGTATAAAATAGAGTATGCATATGGATAGTGAAATGGAAAGAGAGTCAAAAAGAGTGGGTGAAAGTTTGAAGGTTACCACAAAAAGACATAACATATACATACAAATGCTTGTAAAAACAGATGTAGTACTTGGTTTCCTATTGCTTGAACTATAAGAATATGTCTTGTGGTCATGAATATGCAGAATGACTAACCAGTGGAGACTTGTTTTATCTCCCAAGAAATCTCCCCAAGGTTATGTGAGTGTTCCCTGTCAAAACTGGGGCTGAGTTTTCCCCTGCTGAGAACATAGCTTCAGGCTCATTAAGTATTCCCCACCACCAATGCACAGGCTAAACATAACTTTGGAAAATGAATCAAGGAGACTTCTAATGTAGGGTTTTAATCAATGGCCAATTCATTAATAAAATATCATGGTACTCATTAGCAATATCAATCAGCCTGGCCTTGCTTGCCTTCATAAGCATTTCATTCTGTGATACATCTCTGCAGCTTGGTTAGACCCATGAAACAAAACACTGTCCACTTCCTCAGTGCAACTTTCAAATGACATCGCATGTAAGTTTGGGTGGTGTCAAACAGCGTAAACTGATGCATAGAAAGTTTGGGCCCCTTTTTCTTTCCTTCTAGGTAGAAACTTAAGTAAAGAAATATAGATGAATGGGACAGTTTTCAGTAGCTATTTAGGTGCAGCTTCATCGAAGAATTCTGGAAGAGAAAGCTTGGTTCCATAGGATATGGCCCCCACTCCATGTAAAACAAATTTCCCTTTCTTCACGAAAAGTAGCTAAATCAAACAAATAACCAGGATGAAAGGAAAAGCTCCATTACAAACCCCAAATGCATCAAAAGTTACTAGAAAATTGTATATTTAAGTGTGTTAAATGGCTTCCTTAAAAAAGATTAAATGTTTAAAAATATTTGTTTTATATTATTTCCCAAGTCTTTGCTTGTTTGTTTATTTGTTTGTTTGATTTGGTGGGAGACTTGATATATGACACTATTTCTCAAATGACTGTCTAAGTGAAAATGTCTGAAGATGTTTCCTGTGATAAATTGGTAAAAAATTCATTACTAAGGAACAGAGTTAATGAAAGATTTTCTGAGCAAGACTCTGTGTGGTAGAGTTTAATATGTATAAATTAAATCTTCTACTTGGAAACATACTAATAAAAGCAATGAATTAAACATCAGGACCAAGATATTCAGGCTTATTAATATGGTGTAACTCTATTTAGCAAACCCTAATTTGTGGAATGCTGATGATACCAGTAAAATTAATAACTAGGAAGAAGTGGATCCAGAAAATACAAATATATATTATATTAAACTTTAAATTTTAATAAACATAGAATAGAGTATTAAAAGTTGGAAGTAAAAGAAATTTGATGATTCTGAGCAGGTATCATGATATTATGACAATCTGGAATATAGAAGCAAACATTACTAATGTTAAATTACCAGTCATGCTTTGGAGACTAAAATTGGTAAGGATAAGTTCTCAGAAAGAAAAAAAAAATATCTCATTTATCTTTCAAAATCTGAGATTTTTAGATATTGTATTTCCAAGCCATCCAGTAACATGCATTGTGCGGATACTGACTACCAACACTGAAATGAACACTTTCACGATGCATTAGAGACATGAGGGTGATAAATGTGTTGTTTTCCATTTTGCTATCCATTCATCACAATAATTCTTTCTCATGCTAGAAGTTTTAATGAACGGTGCATTAGAATTTTGAGTGCTTTTTAAATGTCAGGTATTGTTCTAGGTGATGGGGACACAGGGGTGACTGAGACAGCCATGTATTCAGCCATTATGAAACATGGTTTTTTGTGACATATAAAGAACAATTAAATAAAGTGATTAGTGACAAATGAAAAAAATAGTTTAATGAAACTGGGGATATGTATTAGAGAGAATGACTTTTTCCTGACCTGCAGGGATATAAATATACAGGAATGACAAATCAAACCTTGTAGGTATAATGGTTTTCTTACTATTTGACACTTGAGATTAGTTTGAAGGATTGATTTACCTAGATAAGATTCTTACATATTACACACACTAAAAGGTTCCTAAAGCCCTATTCTGGCCAAAGCTGAGAGCCACAGTGACTTCCATGTTCAAATCAATGCTTACATTCTATTTTCCAGAACAATTTTGTTGTAGGTACACTTTGGGGGAAGTATTAGAAATATTAGCTATTACATTCCAAATAGGCAGCATGTAGAAACCATGTGTCATTTGTAAAATAGTCAAGTCATAAAGGAACTTTGTTCTTGTTGGATAATGGTAATTGTTTTTACTTAGAGAGACAGATGGAATTTAGTGTAAAAAAATCTTGAAAGCAAAGTAAAACAATAGAAAATTTGAATGAATATGACAGAGGAACGAAAGCCAGAAGATGCATTGAGTTCTAAATTTAGAAAAAAAAATTCTTCTCTCTCCTCCCCACCCCTCTCTCTCTCTCTCTCTCAGAGAAGCATAACCAGCACACACAACACATATCTAACACACATATAAAACATGCACAACACAACAATCACAACATACACACAGCAATGTAACAACATACATACAGAACACACACACAAACACACACTGAAATGAAGTTAGCTGTGCTTGTGGGCATCTTGGTCATTAAGAAGAGAAGTCTGGGAATAGCAGGTGCCAGATTCCAGGGGAATTCTATGAACATGAGCAAGTGGTTCACAAAGATTACTTTTAGAGAAGTCTGATATTTAAGAAAAGGAATCTCCAGTGTGCATACTCACTCACCACATTGCATCTCTTAGATACATTTTAAATCTTTTTAACCATCACTGAAATGTGTTCCATAACACTAATAATAACTCCCATGTCTAATAGATTTTTTTTCCTTAATGAAGTATAAAATAATGGTAGATCTGATGATGGTGGTCGTTTTGCTTTGATTAGGTACTTCTTCTCTCCATGGTAAGTAATAATAACAACTTAGGAAACCTTTGGGCAAGATAATTAACCTCTGAGAACCCGAGTCTCTATTTTTTTACTTTGAGTCTCTATTTTTAAAATGAGAAAAACATAAAAGCAACTCATGCAGTTGTGGGGCTCAAATAAGAAAAATTATGTAAAGGTGCTTTGTAAAATACAGAGGATTACAAAACGGTAGAGGTATAATAATCACCATTGGCCAGAGCAGGCTTGCTCTTTGGCTTCAAGATACAGTGTATGTGAGCAGGGAAAATAGATTGATTGTTCTGAAATTAACTTAAAGCATCCATCAACTGAAATTCACCCGATAAGGAAAAACAGAACACAACAAAATAACATAAGATTTGCTCTTAGGACAAAGACTATTACTGAGGTATTAACATTTTCATGGGACCCACAAATAATAGAACATGCAAAGCATAAAGATGTACACTCATCTGAATTACATGATTGCGTGGGATTTTATACAATTACAAAAATGCTGAACACCAAACTGCATTTGTTGTTGTATTTCCTGGATATATGAACATGAAAAGTGCTATATTTTTTCTAGTTTCCTGTACTGTCCAAAAAAGAGAGCTATCACTTCAAACAGTACTTTTACTTGTCAGAATTTCATACTGCCCTAAGATATAGTATAGGAGATAAAAAATCTGATGCCACAGCTTCTAGGTCAAAATGGATGGAAGGATCACAAGAACAAAAGGTAGAATTATGAAACTTTACTAGGAAACAGCTCTAGCTTTTGACCTTAGGCAATACACTTAATCTCTCCTGTTCCACATCTCTGTTAGACACCTAATCTCTAAAATAAGATTCATGATTCCTGTTAACTACATCTGGTTATCATGCTACAGTATTTCATGTATCATGATACATATTTCCATTGGTCAGCTCATAACGTTCACATTTACTTGCACAAAAGATTTAGGATTTGGTTAAAATAAATCACATGAATCTAAGTTGAGTATTTGTCTGGGCAGCCATGTTTATAAAATAAATATAATGATGAGAACCTGCAACTGTCACATTTCAGGTAACAGTGCACAAGCAGAAAGGGATATGAGACAGAGGACATACCGTGGACGTGGCTGAGAACTTACCAAGCTGGTAAATATTAGTTTCTGAATGTAGAATAGTGTGAGTACATAATAGCAAGACAGTGTGAACATTAAAGTAAATATCAATCAAGATGGAATTAACAGTGTTGTTATTGTCAAAGGTGATTTCCTATCATCTTACATTTCTCAAAATATCTTTCAACATTAGCTTTCCGTTTTATTTTTACTTTCACATCTAAAAGAGAGAAATTGGAATGCCTATTTGTAGGAATTCCTTTTGAGGTCAGATCTTCTTTCATCAGTGACTCTTTGGACATTATAGTTTTTGGTAATAAAAGGTAACAGTTATCTGATGCTTTGCTGAATTGCCAGAAAAGCTATTTATGCTCTGTAATTTTTACATGCAATGACCCTCTAAATTATACAGAATATTGAGAAATTAAAAATAAATGATACAGCATAGTCTTTTTAACAATTGCTATATTTATGATAGGATTTTGGATCTTTTAATTTTTGAGATAGGGCCTGATGTATGAACACTAGCGTCCACCTCTACGTTAGGCTTCTACACTCTAGCTGAGGGTGGCCTTGATTTTCTTCATCCTTTACTTATACTTCCCAAAGTGCTAAGATTACAGGCATGTGCTACCTTTTATCCTATAGCAGACTTTGCATAACATTGATCATAGAGATCCTGAACAGAACTTCATTTGGCATTGTATATTCATTATCAAGTAAACTTCTCATTGCCAAAAATGCTGTCCTAAACAGTCACTGTCAATATGTTACCTTCTACTTCAAAACTCTCTGCAAGCTACCCATGCTTACACAGAATAAATACAAAAGCTGCTTTATTTTCAAAGCCTGCTGTTATTTCAACTTCCACTTCTCTACAGAGATCCTTCTCCATAAATCTTGATAAGTGAAATTCTGGATTCATCCTGACTTATGAGATCTGGACAAAACCCAGCCAGTGGTTTTGAAATGATAATCCATATCTAGTTTTCAAATAACCATGTGAATTATTTCAAAGTAGGGTAACTCAGTGTCAAAGAAAACTGCTCCAGGAGATGTAGACTGGTCCTCTTATAACTGTGAGAAGATATAGTGCTTTTCATGAAACACATGAGGGTGAGCAGTGTTCAGTTCAGTGTCCTGTCAGCATTTTCTAAAATCCTGGATAAGGTGTAAACCCATTGTTCATTCTCAATCATCAGTCAGTCCTATCCTTGTCCAGGCTCTCTCGCAGATTATAACTTAAGGGCAGAACTGTCTCAAAAGGATCCATAGCTCAATTTCAACCTTGTTATGTTTTTATTATTATTACTATTATTAATGTACCAATGTATCTGAGATAATCTTCCTAAACAGAGGAATGGTTTGGCTTGCCTGACAGATCAGAATGATCTGTTCAGAACTGGGTTGACTTTTGTGTCTGTAAGCAAAGCAACACATCATATTGTTAGCATGTGTTGAGAAAGCTGTTCACCTCTTAGCTAGAAAAAGAAAAAACAAAACAAAATCTGTCTCTCTCTCTCTCTCTCTCTCTCTCTCTCTCTCTCTCTCTCTCTCTCTCTCTCTCTCTCTCTCTCTCTCTCTCTCTCTCTGTCTCTCTCTGTCTCCCAATTTCAGTTTATTTAGTTTACATCCCAAGGGTTCCCCCTCCTTCCTCTCCTCCCAGTCCTTACACTCTCTTTCTTCTCCTTCCTCCTTCCCCTCATCTTTCCCCCAAGAAAAGAAGAGCCTCCCCCCACCCCATATCACCTCTCCCTAGCACATCAAGTCACATCAGGACCTAGCAAATCCTCATCCCCTGAGGCCAAGCAAGTCAGCCCTGCCAGGGGGAAGTGATCCAAAACCAGGCAATAGAGTCCATGTTAGAAACAGACCCCCCTCCACCTCCACTCACCAGGCATCCCATATGAAGACCAAGCTGCCCATCAAACTCATCTGTGCAGGGGGTCTAAGTCCAGACCATGAATGCTCAGGAGTTGATATCTCAGTCTCTGTAAGTCTCCATGGGACTGGGTTAGTTGTCTCTGTTAATCTTCTAGTGAGGTTCCTCTCTCCTCCAGCTCCTCTGTCTTTTTTTTAATTATTATTATTTTTTAGAATTCATTCACTTTGTATCCCAGTTGTAGCGCCCTCCCTCATCTCCTCAGGTTCCCACCCTCCTCCCTCTTTCCAATTCCTCTTCCATAGTCCGCTGATAGAGGAAGTTCTCCTCCCCTACTGACTAACCCTAGCCTATCATAAGGACTGCCTGGATCTTCTTTCTCTGTGGTTGGCTAGGTCACTCCACCAGGGAGACATGATCAAGGAGCAGTATCCATGTTCATGTCAAAGACTGTCTCTTCTCCCCTTACTAGAGGATCCACATGGAGACCAAACTGTCTATGGGCTACAACTGAGCAGGGTTCCTTCCATCTTTCCTCCAACACTTCCACAGGATCACTGAAGCTCCGCCCCATGCTTAGCTGCAAGTCTCAGCATCTGTCTGGATGGATCACTGCTGGCTGGAATCTCCCACACAACAGTCAAGTTAGGGCCTCATCTTTTAAATGTTTACATTGCCTCCTAACAGTGACCAGAGACAGGCCAAGACTATAACACATACACCTTTAGGAACAATCATAATTTAAATTAGTTTATGTCCAAGGTAACATGTCTCAATAGTTGTCTTTGCAATAAATTAAGACACAAAGAACTCCAATCCTTTTTATATCGCTGAGCTGTTTAAAATGAAAGATATTAAGCCTGCAGACAGGAGCATGTCATAGTTGCCCTCTGAGAGGCTCTATCCAGCAGCACCTCAAAACAGATGCCGAGACTCACAGCCCAGCATTGGTAGATGCATATGGAATCCTGGGGAAAAGTGGGAGGAAAGAGAAAAGGACCTGAGGAGCCAGGAGCTCCACAAGAACAACAGAGCCAACTAACCAGCACACAGAGGGGTTTGCTGAGAATGAAGCATCAACCAAGGACCATGTATGAAACTGACCTAGGCTCCCTAGCGAAGATATAACAGATGGACAGCTTAGGCTTCAAATGGGTTCTCTATTAAGGGAAGTGGGGACTGCATGAGACAAGGACTCACTTGTGAGCTTTTTGATCACTCACTGTGGTTGGGATTGCCTTGCCAGGCCACAGGGGAGGAGGCCATGCTGAGTCCTGATGCAACCTGATGAGCTGGGGTGGATGGGAAAAGGGAGGAAGGGGGAGGGAGAGAGAGAAAAGGTGGGAACAGAAGGGAAGGAGGAAAGGGGCTACAAGGATTTAAAGTGAACAACATAAGTAAATGAGAAAAAAAAATGAGAGAGAGGAAACTGTCTCAAAGATTTTAGAAAGGGAAACAGCTTAATTACCACATAAACAGCACTGGAAACACCAGGAGATTCCTGAAAAGATAGAGCAATATTTTATGGGGTTGTTTTGTTGTACACGCACACACAAACACGTGTCTGTGTGTCTGTTTATGTGTGCGGGCATGTGTGTGCATGTGTGTGTGAATATCAGAGGAAAACTTGTAGGAGAGTTGTGTCTCTTATTCCGTGTTGTGAAAGTGTTCAAGCTCAGGCCATCGGCTTTGGGAGCAAACACCCTTCCCCACTGAACCATATTGTAGTCTTAGAGTTGCATAGAATTTTAAGACTGAATTTAATCTTCTTTATTCTTTGACAAACTATAGCCAAAATCTGTTATTTTTTAAATTAATAAGTTAATTTATTTATTACAATTTATTCAATATGTATCGCAGCTGTGTCCCCCTCCCTTGTGTTCTCCCACCCCTAGCCACCCTTCCTCTTCTCCCCTTATGCTCCTTCCCTAGTCCACTGATAGGGGACATCCTTCTCCCTTTCTGTCTGACCCTAGCCTATCAGGTCTCATAGGGCTGGCTGCATCATCTTCCTCTGTGGCTTGGCAAGGCTGCACCCCGCAGGGGTCATTGTTCAGACTGAAACTCATAGACAAACTTTTGGCAGAGTGAAGAAAACCTTTTGGGAGAAGGCGGAGATAGAATGACCTGGAGGAACAGGAACTCCACAAGGAGACCAACAGAGCCAAACACCTGGGACCAGGGGGCCCTGCAGAGACCCCACTCCAACCAAGAACCATGCATGGGGAGGACCTAGACCCCCTGCTCAGAGGAAGCCCATAGGCTGCTCAGTTTCCAAGTGGATTCTCTAGTAAGGGGAGTAGGGGCTGCCCCTGACAGAGACTGTTCTTAATTTTGAAAGCTCAAATTAATAGATAAAACCACCTCTTCTAATTAGTTTGGATTGATATTCCATCAAAAATGCTTTGAAGAAGCCAAGAACATTACAAGGATCACAAACACACACTTGCTTATAGATAACAAAGAAAGGGATCCAATTTAATGTTAGCTCATGAATTTGTTCTGCTTTTATTTGTGGGCTAAACTCATGAACACACACAAGTGTAAACACATATAATACACACACACAACACACACATAGGGAGGGATTAAGGGAGAGAAAGGAAAACTACATGAGAAGCATATGTCTACATTTCTTACAATGTAATATTCAATTTTCTATCCATCTTACATCTTTAGGGAGTTATTTTTTATTTTAATTTATTTATTTTTATCTCAATCACAGGTTAGGTACTTTGAATCCCAGGCGTAGCCCCCTCCCTCAGTCCCTCCTACCCTCCCATTCCCT
The DNA here is from genome assembly GCA_028658305.1 of Pachyuromys duprasi. Taxonomy (NCBI): domain Eukaryota; kingdom Metazoa; phylum Chordata; class Mammalia; order Rodentia; family Muridae; genus Pachyuromys; species Pachyuromys duprasi. The sequence continues at coordinate 28,602,266 of CM053757.1, read as the reverse complement.
CCCTCATCTCCCTCCTCCCGCCCCCTCCAAGTCCACCAACAGGGGAGGACCTCCTTCCCTTCCATCCAACCCCAGCTTATCCTGACTCCTCAGGGCTGGCTGCAATGTCCTCCCCTGGGATCTAGCCAGTCTGTCACTCCCCAGCATGTATGGGGGAGGGTCAAAGAGTCAGCCATCAAGATCATGACTGAAACAGTCCCTGTATCCCTGAGTAGGGTCTTCAGTCCTACACCAAGCTATCATGGGCCCCATCTGTGCGGGGGTTCCA
>CM053757.1:28553502-28601498 GCA_028658305.1 Pachyuromys duprasi | reverse complement strand
GGGCCTTGTTCATTTCCTCTTTTTGTCTCTCCTCTTGTTCCTCCAATATCTGGCACTCATAATGCTGGCGTTTTAGGTCCCAGAGTTCAGTCTCCTGGTCGCTGCGTTGTTTCTGCTCTCCTACACCTCAGACACAGTGTTCTCTCGTGGCAGCCATCTTGGATCTCCCTTTAGGGAGTTCTTAATTATAATAATCTATAAGTCAGTACTGTTACTGATTCATATGATACAGGTAGAGTGTGTCGATTTAAAATTTTAAAACTGCCCACCCAGATAACGTGCTCTCTCTCTTACAATCTTAATTATCCTGCTGGAGCATTTCTATGACCTGAATGACACATTGACTTCTTAGAAATAAACATAGTTCCCTCCAGGTCCTTCTATCTTCTTCTAACTCCTCTACAGCCTGCCCTGTGCTTGGCTGCAAGTCCCAGCATCTGTATTGATCAGCTGCTGGTTGGAGCCTCCCAGACTACAATCAAGTTTGCTTCCTGTCTGCAAACTTAACATAGTATCATTATTCATCTCAGGGGTTGGCTCTCTACCTTGGAGTGGATCTCAGGTTGGGCCAGGTGTTGGTTGAACTTTCCCTCAATCTTTGTTCTCCTGTTAACTCCTCACTTCTTATATGCAGGGTAATTTTTGGACAACAGGATGTATAGATGGGTTGCTGTTCTCCTCTTTCCACTAATCGTACCTGGCTAAGAGGTGGTCACTTCAGTCTTCATAAACTCCCCCATTAGGAGTCTCACCTAGAGTCACTCCCTCACAAGAAGACCAACAGAGACAACAAACACAGTCACATGGGGGCTTTTAGAGTCTGAGACATCAACTAAGAAGCGTGCATTATCCGGACCTAGACCCCCTGTATACACTTAGCCATAACCTATGGGTGGCTTGGTCTTCACATGGGGTGCCTGATGAATGGAGTCAAGTGAGAGGGCTGTTTCTAACTTGGACTCTATTGCCTGCTTTTGAATAACTTCTCTCTTGCAGCACCGCCTTGCCTGGCCTCAGGGGATGAAGATATGCTCAATCCTGATGTGACTTGATGTGCTGGAGAAGGTTGATATGGGGAAGGGGGATTCTCCTTTGCTGCAGGAAAGGGAGAGGGGAAGTGGAAATGAGGAAAGTAGGATTTGGAAGGAGAGGAGGGAGGGGGCACCCTTGGGATGTAAAATAAATTAAAAACCAAAATAAAAATAAATTAAGAATAAGAAGTAAGTATAGTCACATTGTATTTGGAGGTTGAAAAGATCAACTCCCACCTTCCTATTTGTTTGAATAATTCTTAAAAATCTAAGATGCCTTTTTCTGGCTTCCCTCTAAATTAAATTTAAATCTACTTGAAGAACACAAATTGACCATATGTGTTTTTACAGTCCATATTATACCAACTAAGTAGATGTTATCCATCAAATGTTTAGAAGTTGAATTAGAATTCCTTTTCTTGTTTGAGTGTTTCAGTATTGCTAGAATTTCTGTTTTTGTAATGTGTTATATGTGAGGAAGTCAGAAATAAGGAAACTTAAGGACAGTTGAATGACTGGATATACTTTGTAGATAATGAGTTTAAATGAATAATACAAGCTCTCAAGTCCGGGAACATTTTACAAGCTCTGTTGTAAATGTAAGGAAGCCTCTATTTGGTTGAAGACAATGCTCAAGTGTGGGAAAATTGAATCGTCTGAGTATATTGCACAGTTACTTGGCTGCTGACCCTAAAGAGTGTGTTTAATAATATCTTTTCTGTGTGTCATGATACACATCAAATCATAGAGCCCACAACCACAGTTTCTGATGTTGACAAATTGACTCTGGTAAGTATCTCTGTCATCAAGTTTACCTTCCCACAGGATGGAAAATACAGGTGTTCTTGTGTCTACTATAGAAGTTTGTCGCAGGGCTCTCTGAGCAATTTGACAACCTTTTGTTTTACAATTTTCAATAATACCGTGGTTTGGGACTTAATAATTTAATTGTCCTCTGAACCTCAATTCATTTCTAACATGATCCTCGGAATGGTTGAAATCTTTATCTTAGAGTTGTTTACATATTCATAGCAAAGTTAAACTGTTAACTTAGCATTATAGGTTGAAATATAAATCCACAAATGCCAGAACATGCAACATTCCTGTGCTCTGAGAAATAGTAATTTCATCACTTGCACTTAAATAGCTTTTTACTTGAAGTGGGTCTTTTCCTGATATTTACATAAAACAAATTTCTTGAAAACAAAAAAGAGAGAAAGAGAGATGGCAGGTGTTTAATTTGTTTTTACAAGAAATTTCTAATACTTACACAATAAATTTTATTTTAAAACATCTATTTTATAAGGAACCTTTACAGAAAATTTGAATTCATGAATTTTGTCTTAAGAATGAAATAAAAGAAAATGTGGACAAATGGTAGTAGTTTTACAGAAATTGAGAAGACCGTATTATAGTTGAGTTTTCTGATCCAACAACAACCCTGTTCAATAACATGTATACATTAGTTATGGCATAAAACTTTGGATACTTGCAAAAACTAGAAAATCCAAGAGCCTGTGATCATATCTACATAGGTCAGGAGTAACCTGATGTGTCATATAATATGATGATTAGTTGTGATTTATAACCTCATTAAATGACAAAAGAATACCCCTGTTACTTCAGGTAAAAATGTAGAAAAATCATAATTGTTCCAAAATTTATATTTATTATATATAAATGCAGCCCAAAATATTTGAATTCATATATGATAGCACAAAAGCATTTGTGTTGCACGTGCACGTAGACACACATGTACACATGTAAATAATGAAAAGGTGGTGCATCATTAGCTCTCAAAGAGTATTTTAGAAGCCAAAAATTACAGTTTAAACTTCTAGTATTAGTGTTACTAATATTCTTATAAAAGTCTTATTTTTATAATGAAGCTATGTGTGAAACTTAACTTAAAAAAACACTTTGAAGGAGTAGAATGGGAAAATCTCTAATAAAATAATTTTAAAACAGTTATTACTGTTTGTACTTCTTGGTTTCTCCCTAGCATTCAATAAAGAAAAATGTAATTGTATGAATCATCTCTTGTGGGAAAAAAATCAAATACGTTTAAATCTTCAGAGCACAGCCCTTGTGGATTACACAGATAAATATACAACTTGTCGAGAAAGCCAAGATGTTTTCCAAGAAAAGTGATTATATGGAATAGGGGCAATGCTTTTCCCCCCTTTTCTTAAAACAAACAGACAAACAAAAAACACAGCTAATAGAACCACACTAATTTCTGGTAGATGGTCACAGATTCTGAACTTGAGATTGTGTCCTCATTTGGGCACTATACATATTGAACAAGAAAGGAAAGGCCAAAGTGGATAATATGTTCTTGAAAAGTGCTGTGTAAGCTCTACACGGCAGTATAGTTTAGCTGATAAGTGTTAAGAGTATTATTTTACCTAAATATTCCACAATATTGAATGTAAGGGTTTTTTTCCTCCCCATAATTACAACTCCAATTTACTTAGGGAAAGAATAATTATAGAATAATAATTAAAATGTGCACCTCATAATTGTTAGACTATATATCCATTTCCTTGGTTAAAAGCTACAGAAAGCACATACTTGCTTAAAAGAAAGAACAACGTATCTTCAGATAACATACTAGTTTAATAATTTTAACTTGAAATTCAATGTGAATGGGTGTTCCATATCTGTCTATGCAAATACTGAAAGTAGCTTTAGTACACACAAAGTATTTTAAAGTGTATCCTTTCATGCAAGATTCTCTGTAATTCTTGATTTGTAATCTAAAACAGGGAAGAGTAGCTGTTCAGGTCTCTCTCTAAATGGAGTGTTGAAAATTGTGCCAGCATTTTAATACATCTGTGAGTCACATGAACTACATATTTCCTGTAATAGAACATTTGGTCATGTTTTTATATTTTCACCTCTGTACATAGTTTACATGTTTTCTTCTTTTGCCTGGGGGAATAGCCAAAATATTGATACGAGTTGATTATAATTTTCTTCAAATCAAATGGACATTTGTGCTTAGTGGCTAATATCAGCATGTTAAGAGAAAACCAATATGCCTTGAATAGATGTCTTGGGTAGTGTTGCATTTCCTTTGTGGCCCCAAATGGAGTCCTGTGGTCTACAGGAAACAGAGAAAACCTTCTATGTATTTTATCAGGCTGTAAGTATACAACTGTGAATGCTGCTGTGATTTTCCTGTTGGCAAACTCTTTGTTCTGCAAGAAGAACATCAATTGTACAAGAACTTGTATGGTTGTTACTATGTGGCATAATTTTTAAACATTGATCATACAAGCTTTTTTGATGTAGTTACATTATCATCATTATATAGCCTTTATTTATTTTAAGTGTTCCCGATATGTGTACCCAACATTAGCCTACTCAACTATGTAGCTACTCAGAGAAACCCTGTCTCTGAAAAAAGAAAAAAAGAAAAGAAAAAAAGAAAAAGAAAATAGTAGGAAAACCCAAAGCCTCATAGCATTCATCCCAGAATGCTTCTTGACTCCATTTTATTTTTTCAGGCTAACCTGAATGTAGTTCAAGCCTTACTAAGATGTTTGTTGCTATTATGTCATTTTCGATTATGTATTTCCAGCATTTGTGTCAATTTAGAGAATTAGAGGCCCTCAAGTTCCTAAATGATGGCTCACCAAAACTTAATAATATAGTCTTATAAGGAATATCTGAATGTTTTTGTAACGTATAAAATGTCAAAGTCCGTTAGAGAGTTAAACACAGGAAAAAATAAAAAAGCAGGATCCCTCTATACACTTTAATAAGTGTTGACAGTGATAATAATTTTAAAAGGATGACAGATTTACTTACAGCTTAGAAGCCACTACTGAACACTGCCTGGAGAATCCTGCCATAGTCCCTAGAATAGTTTCAATTCTTTGGGATTTTTTGTTTTTGTTTTTGTTGTTGTTCCTAAATTTTTATTTATGAATTAATACAAAACATTCCAGACCAATGTGGCTTACTCCTCATCTTCCTCCTCCTCTTCATCCTGGTTAATCTGGCAACACACGAAACCAGTCTCAGAGACAGTTCTTCAAATATTTTTTTTGGTGTGATATCTCAGAAACTTTGTGAGAAAGGCATCTCAGAAGTGACAATGACCTTTTTCTTGTTTGATGATCACAACCTCTCCACAAAGATCCCCAACTCTCCCATTCACTTTGATTCTCTCCTGGACAAACTAATCAAAACTGGCAGCATCTATCATTCCGTCTTCTACAGGATGAGAGCAGTCAGTCAAGAGTGAACTTCAAAACCTGATTCTTTAAAGGCAAATTGTGGACCTATGTGCTTTTGCTGTGTCACCTGACACGGTGCCCTCCTGGATGAGGAATGGAGGAGCTGAGGATGAGGGTAGGTGAACCTGCCATGCTTTGCCAACAGAAGACAACGCACTGTTGAACTAAGGAAGACAGAGAGACTTCCTGATCGAATTAAGAATCACCAAAGCTCTTTAGCATAAAATCAATCTTTATACAGGCATTCTGTAACATCATTTCCCAGGTTTGCTGTCATCATAATTCACCACAAAACCTTAGCAAGCATAAAGTGTACTTCCAAATCATTGCTGAAGGAATACACTTTTCTTGGTATTCTCTCTGTGGAAGCATATGCCTGCACTTGCTGAGGAAGGATCGAATTGAACATGGTAAAAATAAGGTGATTTTCCCCTTTCCTTTTTCTTCTCCTTTTTTTTTTTTTTGAATCATAATGCTCTTTTTTCTTTCTATATTTTAAAGAATTCGGTTGCTTTGTGTCTAAAGCTGCTTTCCACACAAATCCAAATGATTTGATTCTAGACTTTAAATATCTTTTATATGTTTAGGAAATATGCAAATGAAGGGATTGGTAGGCTTGTGTGACTTCAAAAGTGAAATAAAGTCAGCAGCCATGAAAACACAAGATAAAATGAACAACCAAAGGAGCCAGTGCCAGGGTGACAGAGCGAGCTGGAAGCCGAGGGACACTGTACTTGTTTGCCCTGGCAGAGAGGACGGGCTCGGGGATAACAGGATTGAATACTAAAATGTGCAGAGGAGAGGGGTCCTGATGGAGTAAGGGTAAAAAGAAAAAAAAGGTTCTGACCATGGGGATTGGATTTTGAAGGACTGTCCTGAGGGAATGTTGGAAAATCCATTCACTGAATATGTGTGCAGGAAAGGAGCAAGTCTTAGAAGCTATGTGGAAGGTCCTGAGTTTTGGAATGTTCCCTGGAGAGAGAGAGAGCAGGGAGTGCAGGTTAGAGCAATCTAATTTCTATTACAAATTTTAATTATTTAGAAACAGACTCACTATTTTTGAGTGAATGTGCCTGGAAAAGTGAGACTTAGGAAGATTTCTTAGAAAGCACCAGGGAGAGGGATGGATACAGTGATTGTTTTGTTGTTGTTGTTGTTTTTGACTGTGGTCCAAGAATAAAGAAAAGTCATGACCAGAGCCATGAATGTACCATGCCACAGTCATCACCAGAGTAATTGGTGAGGTATTTGTCCTCTGGCGAGAGGGAGGCGCATCTGCAACAGATATGTTCAAGGTTTTTCAAGAGGCTGAGTTGATTTTGTTGTTATTCTTGTTGTTTGTTGTTTGTTTGTTTTCCTGATAGGACCAAAAGGTCCCAAACAAATTCAGTTACCTCTAATCTCTACAGACTAATAGGAATATTATTTCTCTTTAAAGACTTGCCACAGAACAATAAAACTTTCACTTTAAAATTTATCTTTAAAGCTTCCTTCGGCTGTTTTTGTTTTTTTTTCTCTTTAAAAATTATTTTTGAATATTTGTGTTGATAATTATTACTTAAAGTGAAAGTCTGATGTACCTATTTTAACTGTGGAGCCTAACAGAAGATTCTCAGTGTTTCTTATAGACTCGTGAAGGCAAGAAGGAAAGAGGGGTCATCATTAGTGGCTGTGGGACACCAACATTCTTTAACTGCGCTGAGAGGCAGTTTTGACATCCTGAAATGGCTATAATGACCATCTAACGTGACTGCTGAGACTATTGCATAGAAAAACTTGTGTCATGATTAGCGCTTAGTCAAATTAGGAGTTACTTAAACGCATTGTGAAACTATCTCTTACGGATTCTTTCCTTTCCATTCTTCAGTTTTATTCATCTGAAAGTTGAAGGATTGGGAAAAGTGAAACTGGAATATAAGTGGAAGTCATATTTCTGTATCCATAATTTAGTCACAAAGTAAATAAGATTGAAAGGGAAAGTGGCTTGTCTATACTGAAAATAAAATATGCAGAGCGCAGGGAATCTTATGAAAGAAGGGGGAGATGGAGAGACCTGGAGGAGACAGGAGCTCTACAAGGAGAGCAACAGAATCAAGAAATCTGAGCTCAGGAATCTTTTCTGAGATTTATACCCCAACTAAGGATGATGCATGGAGATAACCTAGATCCCTTGTACAGACGTAGTCCATGGCAGCTCAGTGTCCAAGTGGGTTCCCTAGTGATGGCAACAGGGGCTCTCTTTGACATGAATTCGGGGGCTGGCTCTTTTATCACCTCCCCCTGAGAGGGGAGCAGCCTTACCAGGCTACAGAGGAAGACAATTCAGCCAGTCCTGATGAAACCTGATAGGCTAAGGTCAGATGGAAGTGGAGGAGGACCTCCCCTATCAGTGGACTTGGAGAAGGGCATGGGAGGAGATGAGAGAGAGATGGTGGGATTGGGAGGGAGTAAGAGAGGGGGCTACAGCTGAGATACAAAGTGAATAAACTGTGATTAATATAAAAAAATAAAAAATATATTGAGAAGGAAAAAAAGAAAAGAAAATGTGCATTTTTTAATCTAGCAACTCCATTCTTGGCCTCCTAAGAGTCTTCAGTGTGAGTAATGAGATAAGCAGTGAGATGCTGCATTGAGTAGATTTTCCCAAATCCATCTCACCATACAACACTATTTGGCCGAATGATTCTTGTAACCAATGGTCCGTTGAGCACATTTGGAAAAGCTTTCTCTGGAAAAACCTGTGTGGATGGATAGATAGATAGAAAGAAAAATCCTTACCCTAGTGTTAACATATTGGGCCTCTGGCTATATGGAAGAAGATAGCACAAGAACTGACAGGGATCACATTATGTATCAATGAATGAGCAGTACTAACAGGCTTGATCTTAAGTTTCTAAAGTAGGAAATGATCCTGCTGAGCATGTTTGTGATATTGTTTTCCTTCATATTGCTGGCAGTCCCTGTAGATGGCCACAGTCAAAATCACCAAGACTGTCTCAGAGAAATCAAGACGTTTGCCAGATGTTGCACAGACACAGTTTCAGTTTTGAGAATGCAAGTTTCCAGAGCTTTAGTCATCGTTGCAAAATTAGACAGATCGACTTTCCCGTCTCATTGATAAGCTTCTCTTCACCCAGCACTTAGAGGAGGAAGCCAGATCAAGATAGGGAGGGGCAGAGCAGAATAAAGGACTCCAGTCCTGGAATGTTGTGTAAGACAGCATAGAAGCTTATGAAACCATAACCGATGAAGCACGGTGAGCATGAAGCTAGCCTGTCAGTCCTGAGCCCGTGTCCTGCTTATTCCCCTCAGAGCGTCCAGGTGCCAAAGCATACAGGCACTAGACCTGGAGAAAAGAAGCTTAGTTGGGCCGGTGGGTTTGCAGGATCCCAGGCCCACAGAAACAGCTTTACTTTAGTGTTGTATAGCACTTTTAGCAACGCAGCTCTTCCAATGATACAGCAACACAGCTCTTCTGGTGATACAGCTCTCTTTCTTGGGAAGAATAAGGATTATATAAACCTTGAAGTGGGTAGCGGTGTTAGGGTGAGTGAACATGATTGGCTGGGGCTGAGGTGGTAGGAGTGTTTCACTTGTATAGAGAGGAATTATAGGTGCTAGGCCATGTGACTACCTTGAGAATTCTGAGCGTGGGGGCAAGGGGCAAGCGTGGACAGGGGCAAGCAGGCACAGAACAGGAAGAGGGCAGAGCGATCCTATTCCTTCTGGTCTCAAGATTGAGATTTTCGGGTTTGGACACATCTTGACCTCACTCTAGCTCTAAGCTGGTTTCCATGGTCCCACAGTCCACATGCCCCACAGTAGCCTTCTGTATTTGGTTTATATTAGGAGGATATTGTAACTTAACTTTTCATCAGTGAGTGAGAGACAAATGTATGTTACTCAGCAATAGAAAAAAAAAACTTTTCTAAGAAGTTGTATGGGTTGGAACAACCGAAAAGGAAAGAGAAAGTGCCCCCAAACTTATGGATTCAGTTTAGACAAATATATGGATAAATAAAAAGAGCAGTCATTCACCCAACGTCCATTCTGCCTCAGATACTTTGATCAAATTATACCAATACTGTATAAGCTAATCAGTAATTATACCTCTGCTTTATGGATACCTGTTTTACTGGCTGGTTTTGTATGTCTGCTTGATAGAATCTAGAGTCATCAGAAAGAAAGGAGCCTCAGTTGAAGAAATGACTTCATGATATCCAGCTGTAAAGCATTTTCTCAATAAGTGATCAATGGCAGTAGGGAATGCCATTCCTGGACTAGTAGTCCTGGATTCTACCAGGTTCCAGCCCTGCTTGCATTCCTGTCCTGATTTCTTCTAATGTTGGGCTATGATCTGCAGGTATAAGCCGAATAACTCTTTCCTCCCCAACTTGCTCTTTGGGTTACCGTGCTTTGTTGAAGCAATAAAAACCCTAAGACAACAGTGATGATGATAAACCGGGCAACATTTTCCAAATTCCATAATGAATAAGCTGAGACTTGAACTCAGTTCCAATATGTTCTCAATTTCTTATGCATTTTGTTACAATGTGTTCTCAAAGGATCCTCAAAACACAAGGCAAGAACAAACTGAAATTTTGTGCTTCCGAGTCAATGCCTTTAATGCCAACTCAGTTCTCAGTGTGCGCTTGGAGGCATAGTGTGTGATCAAGGGATGTGCATAGATGTGAGTGAGAGAAATCAGAGGAGAGGCCAGTGAAAAGAAGGAGAGGAGTTAAAAAAAAAAGGATGAGAGTTCCATTTTCTAAGAAACTATTTACCGTGCATTGTTAATGTTAATTTTTAAGGGGCGTTGTGTGAAGAGTAGTAAATTAACAGAGGTAGCTTCTGAAAGCTGGAGTCTCTGTTTTGTAATTGTGGGCATCTCATTCAGAAGCACACCATGCATTTCAGCTCCCACATTTTAAATTAAATTTCCTTATTACTTTTTAAGTAGCCTGTCATGGATTATTGAGTATTTACTGTATGTTTATACTGTAATTCTCTGAAATGACATACAGTAATTGCTTTAGCTACTGCATCTGATGTCTAATTACTATAAATGTATGTAAAGAAGTAATTAAATGGAAAAAATAAACTTTCCCCCTGAACTTTGTATTATAGATGAAGCAAAGGATGTTAGTTTTCTCCTGTCCCTCCCTATTTCTCTCTCTCTGATTTTTGGTAATAACAAATTCTTATGCAAACAGAGTGATAAATAAGATTGTAAGTAAAATGTGGCTTCCTCACAGTCTAAGCTAAATGATACTGAAGGTGACAGAGCATCCCTATACTTGAGCATGAGATGGGCAATCAGTTTGTCTCTTGCTCTGTTCTAAAGTCTAAGCAAGGCTGTCCCTGCTCAAATGTTTTTTCTCCATCTTATAGTTCTAACACAGGAAGCAGTAGGGTGTTTCAAGATACTTCCTTTAAACCCGTTTCCCCAAAATTCATTTTTATTTGTTGAGAGAATCTCCCCATGAAAGTGTCACTAAAAAGAAACAAAAAACCTAACAACATGATGACAAATGCTTACCTGTCCTGTTGATATTAAAGTTAATTGAAAACCAGTAAATTTCCAGTGTTTTGTGAGTTATGTAAATTACTTAGAGTAATATGTTAGAATCAGCTTGTACATGCCTGGAGAAAAAGTACTATGGATGCATGTCTACCTTAACATCAAATCAAGTGGTACTATATTGGTTAGGCAATGTCAGAAATCATCAAATAGTATCCCAACCCCCACCCAGGACAAAGGATCACAGCTGGGCAGACTTAAAGCAAGATCTGAAATTAAAGACTCCATTATCCCTGTCATCCTTCAGGGCAGGTGAACACAGAGGGGCGTTTTCAACCACTGAGATAATAATAAAGACAGACACAAAGAGCCCATTGCAACCTTGCTGCTGTAAAGTTTAAGCTGATCCAATCCTTTTCTGACCTTTTTATTTGCCAATTGGACAAACATAGCAAATGGCCCTCAGCTGAGAAGCAGCTCAGGAGAGTTCTGAGCAGCCTGTGGTCGGTCCACGAGGCACAGTATTTGAAAGGGTTTCAAGGTTTGTACTCTGTTTCCCATAACCACCATCTGTGACACAGCAGTTAGGTCTGAAGTTCATCTCACACCACTGTCAAGCTTAAACTAAACTCCAGTATTTATTTCTCTTTTAGGTCTAATACTGACCCCAGGCTGGTAAATCTGACATTGCAAGTAGCCAATAGTCTCAATTTATCAATCAATTGATTCATTTTGTTGCCATGAAAGTAAAGAAAATGCATCCAAAATCATGAAAAACTTGTCTCTTGTTGAAAAGAGAGAAATGGCACCAGGAAGAAAATACAAGGATGCTGTAGCCCTGACTGACACTTTTTTAAAATAAAATTTATTTCTTTTTTTGGCTTTTTAATTTAATTTTTATTTTTATTAATTATACTTTATTCATTTTGTATCCCTCCGTAGCCCCCTCCATTCTCCCCTCCCAATCCCAACTTCCCTCCTCTTTCTCCATGCATGCCCCTCCCCAAGTCCACTGATAGGGGAGGTCCTCCTCTCCTTCCTTCTGATCCTAGTCTATCAGGTCTCATCAGGACTGGCTGCATTGTCTTCCTCTATGGCCTGGTAAGGCTGCTCCCCCCTCAGGGGCAGGTGATCAAAGAGCAGGCCAATCAGTTCATGTCAGAGGCAGTCCCTGTTCCCATTACTAGAGAACCCACTTGGACACTGAACTACCATGGGCTACATCTGTGCAGGGGTTCTAGGTTATGATCCTTGGCTGGAGTATCAGTCTCAGAAAAGACCCCTGGGCCTAGATTTTTTGGTTCTGTTACTCTCCTTGTTGAACTCCTGTCCTCTCCAGATCTTACTATTTTCCACCTATTTCATAAGATTCCCTGCACTCTGCCCAAAGGTTGGCCATAAGTCTCATCATCTGCTTTGATACCCTTCAGGGTAGAGCCTTTCAGAGGCCCTTTGTGGCAGGCTCCTGTTCTGTTTCCTGTTTTCTCCTTCTTCTGATGTCCATCCTCTTTGCTTTTCTGAATAGAGCTTGAGCATTTTAGCCAGAGTCCTCTGTCTTGGTTAGTTTCTTTAGGTGTACAGATTTTAGTAGGTTTATACTATATTATATATCTAATATCCACGTTAAGAGTGAGTATATACCGTGTATGTCTCTCTGCTTCTGGGATACCTCACTCAGGATGCTCTTTTCCAGTTCTCACCATTCACCTGTAAATTTCATGACATTTTTTTAAGTTTATAACTGTGTCTTCTTTCGAAATGACTCATTTTTGAATGCCAATTATTAAGAGTGCCTTCATTAGTAAAGATGCCAATATGTGAAAAAAAAATTACTGTTTTGCAACATTACATAAACTTTAAAAACAGGTTTTAAGCAGTCATTCAGAATTGTCTTTCTTTACTCTCCACTCCTCCTTTTCCTGAATTTACTCTGAAACTCATTCATGGAGTTCAAATGCCTTTCAGAAAGTCAGGTTTTCAAAAAATGTCTCTTTTAGAATTGACCTACTCACTCATTTTTCTGCTAATATGCTTTTTCTTTTGTTCAGGCAACAGACGTTTTACATGCTAAGTACTGCGTATACTTTCCTTAAGGCAGCTGACCTCTGTGAACTGTTAACACTGAAATTTGCCAATGTAAAGACACCGTCCTGTATGTTTGGAAGGACAATTTCCCAAAGACACCTTAACTTCTGCTTGTAAGGAGATTTGTTTCAGCTTATATAGGTTTGACTTCAATAGGGTTATTTTTCGTAAGTGTACTCAATAAAATAGCTCAGTCTTCAGTGTCTGCTGAATAACAATGGAGTAGCCTAAAAAGCTTTAAAATTATATGAGTGACATTTGCTGAAGTCATCTTCATTGACTAGAAAACCTCATGAGTTAAATTAATTATTAGAATTAACATACATATCAAACCTCTTGTCTTTTTTGACCTGTGTTTATTATAATGGGTTATTGATGTTGTCATAAAGCTGGGTGCTTAGAGCAAACAAGGATTACATGACATATACAAGTTTGTATAGTAGGAAACAGATCTGAACCCAAGCAGATCTAAAGGCACAAGCACTGACTTAATGTTGACATTTGAAGCACAATGATATAAAAGGAGCAAGTCCATAGACAGAAAAACAGCATTTGGGCTTAATGAGATGTCAGCTGAGAACATACCTGAATCTGCGCAGCCACAGCGTAGTTACTCTGAACCAACCCCCTGCTGACCATCAGTGATTAATATTTTTAATTTGATGCTATGGTGGGAGCGACTTGTTAATGCATTTCAATTTAGAATACACCGATTTTAAAATCATTTTGATACACTTGAACCAACGTTATTGACATCCTAATGTGATTTGATCTCCATATGTGTGTAGTCAAAATTATATCCTTAAAAACCAAGTATCTGAGCACCACGTAGGCCCACAAGGATCTAGGCTGATGAATGTACCTGAAGAACAGTGCTCCAAACACTAGCAGTGTCTTATACAGTTTGAATGGGGTGGGACCTAGGGAGGTCAGCCTCACAGAAAACAGGAAGTTTTAATTCAATCCTGAGAGACAGCTCCGGGGGAGACGTGAAGAAGCATAGTCAGAGGTCAAAGGTAAGTAATTCTAAGAACAAGTGTCAAACAGCAGTTAAGCCGGAAACCCTGGCTGAGGCTGCAATTCTGTGTCTCATGTTCTCGATTGTGGATGTTGGGATGGTTTTTGTTCGGTATTGTGTTTGTTTGCTTACTTGCTTGTTCGATACTTTTCTCTTTCCAGAAACTCCGCCACACAACAAAAATCCCCCCTTTTATTTTGCTGGTATAACACATATACAGAGCTAATGGAAAGGCTGATGCAAACACCAGCTACACAGTGCACCTCCAAACCTCAGAATAGTTTTATTTAAGTTGCAAAGCTGAGTTTAACCATTTCAGGCAACTTCCTCAAATGCTGAAGAGAACATTTCCCCCCTGATCATTGTAGAGAGTGGAGAAGCCATCAGTTGCCATTCATATGGGTGCTGGAAATAAAGAAACAACCTCCAAATCTGTTGGAATTTGGATTCAGATAGCTTAGCACACTCACATGGCTTTCCTGAGCACAGCCATTCTTTCCGTGTAACGAAGTTGGGAATCCTACAGAGCCAGTCACATGCAGAGCTCACAACGCAAAGGAGTCTGCGATATGTGGGTTTATCTTCATTGTCTCTGCTTATAAGAGCCATTAACAGGAAACGAGAGCAGCAGTTGGGCTAGCCCCTCTGAATAGTCTGAGAACTCATAATATCAGTGAACATACACCATCATATCAACCCCATAGTATTTGGAAGCAGCTGCTTTTGTGAAATAGCTTCCTTAGAGTGGGTTTGGCGTGCACAGTAATATACAGACTCCAGATTCCACCCTCAGCACTAAAAATTGATTCTTCCACTTTGCCGACTCAGTTCTGTCAAGCTTTTCAACTAACTGGCTATCTAAAAAGTTTGCTCCTATTCAAAGTTAATAGACTAAACAAAAATATCTGGTTGCCATTCCTGGCCAAGGATATACAATTATCCAAGTCAAGGGTAGCCAAAATAAGATATACAATTGGCAGTGCTTGGAAAACAAAAGTCTGCAACATGCAATCTAGTAATTGTGTTCCAGACTAACCCCGGTTGGGGAGGGGGAGGGGTGTTCTTTAAATCGTAAGTTATTTTGTACACGCTTCAACCAGAGAAATATTATTTCTTCAAGCTCTGCTAGATTCTTCAGGTCATTATACAAAAAGTAGCAGAATGACCCAGGTAGGGTGGGGATTCAGCTAACATAAGTCTGAGTAATTGCTGGCAGAGAGCTGCATTCCTGCAATTAGGGCTCACCAGCCAGGCTGGTGGCATCCCAGAACAAGGGGAGTACATGCTATGGAGCTTGTGGAATAAGCTAGAGTGCAGGGGCTGGGAAACATTGTCAGAGAACTTTTCATTTGAGTTCTGAGAGGAGTCACGGTGTGGGGCACATGCTTAATTGTTTGTTTGTCCTGTACATTTGGAATCAGGGTGCATGAGCCCACTCTGTAAAAGAGGAATCAAAAATCCAAAGCACCTGAGTGTTTCAGTGCGACTCCGGAAACTGAAAGCCTGTTGGTAGCCATGAGGCAGAAAATGACAACTGTCACAGCAGTGAGAGCAGGAAAATGGAGAGAATGGTCATTTCCTGAGGATGCGCTATTTCGCAATTTTCTTGCAAGGTAATAGGGACCCATTAAGACATGGTCACTGGAATGGAAGGGAAGGTGCTATGCCTTAGGGATGCAATTTAATTGCTATGTGGGATAATTGAAAATGAGTTAGCCTAGAGCACCGTGTGTGTGTGTGTGTGTGTGTGTGTGTGTTTGTGTGTGTGTGTTGAGAGAGAGAAAGAGAGAGAAAGAGAGAGAAAGCAAAGAATACACATTCTTGCTTATATATTTAAAACAACCTTCCACTTATAAATAAGGGGCATGTTTGAATTGCAGCACTTTACAAGTGAAAGAAGAATTCCCAAACTCCTCTGCAAATGTGTGTGTTTTCTGGCGTGTGTCCTGGAATGCCAGTACATGAGCATTCACTGGGATTCTTACTTGAAAAAAAAAATATATATATATATATATAAATATATATATATATATAATTAACTGAATAAGCGCTTGTCACTCAGTTCCTAAGAAAAAAAAAAGGAATTTTACAGGGTTTTCTTCTCTGGCTCTGTTCCCCTAGAAAAAAAGTACTTTTGCATTGTCACTACTAGTGACTTTTTCTTTATCTACCTAACATGAAAATTTTGGTAATATGAGAGACGGTGCCAAGTTTCTGCTTGTATCCTTGCTCTCCCCTTTGTGCTGACCTTTATCCTTTCTATAAAAAAGACCATGGCCCTGCATCCTTTCTCTTCAGACATTTTCAGAATTAAACACATATCCTGCTTTTTTTTTTCTTCTGGGTTTTTCGTGACTTTTTCTTCTTGAGATACCTCTGATTATGGAAAATAGAATTTTAAACATTTTTGCTTTTTTTCACATTGTTGCTATTCTTTTTCCATCTTCCTCTTTAACAATATAGAAATATTTGTTTTGAGCAGATGTACCAAATTTTCAAATCATAGAATAGGGTTGAAATAGTGTCTTCAAAATGAGTATAGGCTAATTTGAGCAAAAGCTACTGGAGATGATCCTAGGACAGCCTGAGAATATGGATGGAGAAAGGGACAAGGGGGGTGAAGAAGAGATACACTGTGCCTAGAGGCATGTTCTAAAAACTGCTAGTTGAATTCAGTTTCAGATTCAGCCTAATTAGGGTGATAAGGAAAGGATAGAATGATCAAGTATGAAGATACAGACCACTCCTTATATGTTCTGCTGCAGCTGGTTTTTTTCGGAAATTTGAATGGACAGATTTAAATGTTAGATAAAAGCTCATCAGAAAGAGCTTCAAATGTCTCCATGAGAATTTCCAACTGTAGGGGAGAAAGTTAAAGATCCACTGAATAAGATTCACTTTGCTATCCAAGGATGCTCATTCTGAAATACCAACCTACCTCACCATGGTTGTCTGGATAAAGGAAGTTTTCTTTGTGCAAGATAACTGTTTTCAAAAGGAGCAGTCGGTAATGACCTGTGAGAGACCCAGAATAAAACAAAATTGAACCTGTTACAGCAAAGACATTGGGAACCTTTTGTACGATAATATAGATGAACCTGCAAGAATTAATTCTAGGAAGAAAACAGATTAAAAGACATCACCTGGGAAACCTCCTTAGAAATCAGAATACTTTATCTAGGGTTTGAAACATGTTAAATCTGAGAGAAATGATATTCCAAACAGGAACTTATATTTGACTTTTTTCCTTTTTATTTAATTTTTATTAATTACACTTTACTCATTTTGTATCCCCCCCCCCGTAGCTCCCTCCCGATACAACCCTCCCTCCCCCTTCTCCACACATGCCCCTCCGCAAGTCCACTGATATGGGAGGTCTTCCTCTCCTTCCTTCTGATCCTAGTCTATCAGGTCTCATCAGGAGTGGGTGCATTACGTTTGACAGTTTTAATTCTAAAAGATTTCTATAGGAAACCAATGAGGCTCTTTAAAATAAAGATGCATACTTATCTCCAGATGCAGAATCTATCAACATTGTCCTCTCCTCCTCTCATACCCTTGTATTATTACACACTTTATAGCAATTTTCTCCTCAGGAGGCATACATGTCTAGTGGTCTCATGTTTAGTGATGCAAATATTGATCATTGGTGCAAATAGTTGTTTCCTGATCCATCTATTGATCAGTTGCCATCAATCATGTGACACTAATATTTCATTTAGTTATAGAACTAATCCTTCATTAGTGCTTGAAAACGGTAATTGTTCTCTATTGTTTCTTCTACAGTTGTTAATTCAGATTTCTATAGGCTTTCCTTCATCATCTAGTGTAATTCTACTACTCTGCAAAATTTGCACAAGGCATCTAGGAAAAATTGTAGTGTTCCTTTTAATTGTCCACCAACCTCTTTTTAAAAGAAAAGTGGGTGATGCATTGGCTATGTGCAAATGCAGATTAGTGGATTAGTGTTTTGATAAGATTGTTTGCAGCCTATAATTACTCCCTCCCTAGCTGCCTCTATCTTTTTGAGAGCATCATGAACTCATAGATTTTTATGCATTCAGTATGTTTCATTCAATTGCAGTCAGTCTTTTAATGCTTAAATTGTCCCATTGAAAGCCATTTTCCAGCTGGTTCCTGTGCACTTTTAACATAACCTTCTTAGTCTTTGAAATGTTTTTGCTTTTATGCCTCTCAAGATTTTCCAGGCTCATCTTCTGTAATCTTGCTCTAGCCTGAGTTCAGCCATTTTTTCACCCCCCTAAGGAACATTGTTTCCATATATTAGGAAAAGATGAAGTTGAGACATCCTTCTATGTACTTTAAGTGTTTTGTACTACACATAAACTCTTTTGGAAAAAAAAAACACTCTTAACTATTAGTTTAGCAGTTTTTCCAAAACTAAGAAAATACATACATGCACACATATAGTTGCATTTTCTATTTGTCTTACATAAAAATACCATTTTATATTTAGTATACTATCCCTTTAATTGTTATGTACTTAAGTAAATAATATATCTTTGAAATTACTCCACATGTATATATACTCCTTATATATACACACACACACATATATATACACAGAGAGAGAGAAAGAGAGAAGGAGGGGGGAAGATTTTAAATTTGTATTTAAAGTTTGTTAGTACTTTTGTCTGTGGACACAAACAAATCAAAATTATTGAGTTTCTTTCATGCAAAGAATTGTCATTCAGGAGCATACTAAAGAGCACCTATGAAAGAATCAGTATAGCAAAGTATCAAAGCAGATATTAAGACTCACAATTAAGCCCTTGGCAGAGGGCGGGAAGTAATAATAAAAATAAGGGAAGTTAGTAAGACTGGGGGAGAACAAGAGCTCCACAAAGATCAAACTGAGCAGGGCATAGGGATCTTATATGAGACAGTTTCTCCAACCAAGGACCATATATGGATATGGCCTAGAACCCCTGCTCAGATGTGGCCCAGGATAGCTCATTGTCGAACTGAAGACCCTAGTAAGGGAAACAGGGACTGTTTCAGTCTTGAACTGGATGGCTGACTCTTCGACCCTCCCCCATACATGCCAGGGAGTAAGAGCCTGGCTAGATCCCAGGGTAGGGCATTGCAGCCAGCCCTGAGGAGACAAGATGATCTGGGGTCAGATGGAATGGGAGGAGATCCTTCCCCGTTGGTGGACTTGAAGGGGGAGGGGAGGAGTTGAGGGAGGGTTGGGGAGGGTGGGAGGGAATGAGGGAGGGGGCTACGCATGGGATGCAAAAAACCTAACCTGTGATTGATATAAAAATAAATAAATTTATATAAAAAAAGAATTGTCATTATTTATGTCTTTTGTGATTTATACTGTTGACAATACCACCAGATTTTTTGACTTTACCAAAGAGGAAAATAAGAGGGAGAGAGAGATTAGATACTGGCAATCAGGGATTTTGTTCTTTAAGCATGTTGGTCTATAATAGCTTGCAGTTTTCCATCTGTTGCTTGTCAGAAGCAATCTCCTTTGAGTTGAGGGTCCTGGTGGAGGTACTGTCTGTTTAAAATGATTAGTTTCTCTTTTGTGTTTCCTTAATTGTGAATGCCACACTTTCTCCCTACTTTATACTTATCTCTGGTGATAGTAATAAGCATAGTTGCTTAGTTCTTTTTGGTGGTTTACAAGGACTAGGGAAGATAAACTTACCACTTTACAGAAATGATGAGGCATTCCATCAACCTGTTACAAACTCACACTCTGAATTTCTTTTTTTCTTTTTTTCTATTATTATTTACAATTTATTCACTTTGTATCCCAGCTGTAGCACCCTCTCTCATCTCCTCCCACTCCCAAACTCCCTCCCTCTTCCTTCCCTCTTCATATTCCCTAGTCCATTGATAGGGAAGTACTCCTCTCCTACTGCCTGACTCTAGCCTATCAGGTCCCATCAGGACTGCCTGGATCCTCTTCCTCTGTGGGCTGGCTAGGTCACCCCACCAGGGAGAAGTGATCAAAGAGCAAGCAACCGAGTTCATGTCCCCTCACTAGGGAACCCACATGGACACTGAGCTTTCTATGGGCTACATCCGAGCAGGGGGTCTAGGTCCTCTCTATGTATTGTCCTGCCTTTCTGTTTTCCCTTTGGCTTTGTTGGTCTTCTTGTGTGGCTCAGATCCCTTTATATCCCTCTTCTTTCATAAGACTCCCTGTGCTCTGTCCAAAGTTTGACTCTGCATCTGCTTTCATCCCCTGCTGAGGACCTTAGGGAAGATACTTAATTCTCATTCAGAAGGGAAAACAGGATAGACAACAGAAGCAGTAAAAGAGAGAAAACAGGACTGGAGTGTACCACAGATATCCTGTAAAAGACTCCAACACTGCTGAATTTATACACTCAGTCAAAAATACCAATCTTCTACATGCTAATGACCTAGATATTTCTGAAGTTTCCTCATGTTTGTCCCAACATATAAT
The DNA here is from genome assembly GCA_028658305.1 of Pachyuromys duprasi. Taxonomy (NCBI): domain Eukaryota; kingdom Metazoa; phylum Chordata; class Mammalia; order Rodentia; family Muridae; genus Pachyuromys; species Pachyuromys duprasi. The sequence continues at coordinate 28,581,148 of CM053757.1, read as the reverse complement.
GCATTGGTCATCTCATGCTTTAAATGCCAGTAAAAACGGCATTGCTTCAGTTTTGTGAGTTTAATACACGCGATGTACACAGAGGGAATACAGTCCTTCATATTTCGATCCAGTCATTGCAATTCACCAGTTGCACTGGTGAAAAGAGTTAGAGGAAAAATGTGCAGCACAATACAAAAAGTGACAGTCTAAAAGAGCCTAAGATAACAGATAAATGAACAGCAATGTAATAGAATAGAGAATGTAGAATGAGGAAGAAGCGCCTGGTATTTCAGACGGAACCAAGTGAAGGAGTTCACCTGTTTGGACAGTAGTGTTCTGTGTATAGGAGAACACCGATCAGGGTATTCACAGCCTAGTGGGCTGGAAGACTCAGTAACCAAAGCTTGCAGTTCTGTATACCGGAAGCTTAATAAATGTTAGTCATGACTCTTAGGTGGTTTAGAGAAGTTAAAAAACAATACGGGGAGGAAGAACTTTAGGAAAACTGGTGGACTCAATTATTAGCGAGTCTCAGGTGACTTTCCAAAGGGCGGTTTCCGCCAACTAGAAAGGCAGGAAAGCAAACTGCAGCCAGTTAACGAGGTAAATAGGCAATAAATACTTGTCATAGAGAAATCAATAGGAGCAGAAATCAATACAGCCAAGGAAGTTCATCCATTCGAGCCATCGGAGAGTGAAAATAAAATACTAAAGTAAAATGCTAAAGTGATCCGACAGGTTTTCTCTCTTTTAAGGCAAGGATTGTGCTGGAAAGCAGAGGGCATGAGAGGGCTGGCTGGCAGAGCTGGGCAGTTGTTGGGTTGATCCAGGTTAATGCCATGAGAAACAGAGTGAAAGGGAAGGAGGCCCATTCCTATAAGGGGAACATGCAGGCTGGTTTCTATCCTGCTAGATCGAGGGCATTTTCTTACTAGACAAAGTAGCTTCTCATTATATCTAAAGCTAAAGGACCACAGAGATTATATGACCCTGACTAAAGGTTGTAGCAGGCTAAGGCATTAATGGATTAAGCTCAAAACCATAGGATGTGTTTAGCTGCCATTGAAACAAATGATCTAAAGTAGAGATTAGGTCCCAAATGGTCTTCTGCAGGGAATGTAACTTAGCAGTAATGTGCTCATTCAGGACCTTCAGGGAAGGCCTACATATGTCAAGCATCAAATATGCCTGTTAATACTAATGTAGATGTATTTAGGCAATAAAGAAATAGTCTGTTTTATTTCTGACTTTAATAAAGCGTCTGACCTAGATAATAAAGCTTTCTGTTTAGTCTTGAGAAATATTTTTTTCTTAAAAAGATTTTTTGAGGGGCCTAAATTATTGTTTTTTTTTTTAAATACACAAGTCCTATTTTAAAAGCAATTATGAAATGCATTAGCAAGCAGATGTCCATTCTTTCAGGCTGTTGTGATGAGTCAAAACAAATCTGTCATAAAAATTGTATTAAACGGCATAATCTGCTCACTGAAGCAAGTAAAACATACCAAACACAAACACTATCCAGAGGGCCATGATTACAGCAGTTATAATGAGAGCCTTAGAACAATCTCATGAGGTTAAAACTGTGAAGCTCCTGGATTTCGATCGCGTCTGCAATTCCATTAAAGATGGGAGAATTTTCTTAAGGTCTCTGCTTTTCAATATTCTCATTCTTTGGGATGGTGATAATAACCTATAACCTCTAGAAACAGTAACATAATAAACACACATGTAGCTTCTTATGGATTGCTACATATATGTTTTTGTGCTGGTCATGTTTATTTCTACCCTAAGGCTCCCGGCTATCCAGTCTCTAGGTCCTGGCCAAGCAGGCATTGTAGGGCGTGAAGGCCTTCAAGTTAACCCAAACATTGGTTGATCATTACCATAAGTTATGTGCCCCTATTGCTGCAGCGTGTTTTGCAGGAAGGACTCTTCACAAAGGGGGTGAATGTGTATCTCTGACTCTTTTGCCTGCTTGTGAGACACTTTTCCTCCTGTTGGCTTGCCTTGACCAGGCTCAGTAGGAGGTCTTTCACTTTGTCTCATTGCATGTTGTTTTGTTTTGTTTGGCTGTTGTCTCCTGGAGACTTGTTCTTTTCTAGAGAGAAAAGGAATGGGGGTGGCTCTGGAGGAGAGGGCACATAGGGAAATCTAGGGGGAGGGAAGGGAAGAGAAATTGTGTTGGGATGAATGGTATGAGAGAAGGATCTATTTTCAAATAAAAAAGAAAAAAACAACTGCTATAGACATTTAACTTTATAGATGCACACATATGCATATATGTGTGATAGATATTGTATTATTTTCCCGTCCTGTTGTGATAAATTACACTGGCAAATGTAACTGGAGGGAGAAAGAATTTATTCAGATTACTGTTCTAGGCTATAGTTAGTCCACCACAGTAGGGGTGTGACGTCATGAGGAATTTGAAAGAACTGGTCACAGTACATTCCCTGTGAAGAGCAGAGAGTGACAGATTAATACATTGCATGCTAACGCTCAGCTCACATGCTTTCTCCTCCCTTACCCAGGTCAGGATTCCCTACCTAGAGAACGGTGCCACATATAGTGTGAGTGGCTCTCCCAACCTCAGTTAATTAAGACAATCTCCTACAGCCATGCCGGGACCCCATTCTATCCTGGCAAAGTGAAAATGTAAATTATATATGTTCAGATATGAGCGTATAATCGTGCACTAGCCATTGAGAGTGACTAAGGGAGCAGAGTAGACTGTCAGTGGACACATTCAGTTAGCCTTGGAATTCATATGCATGACAAAGCGTTCCTCCCCATTTCCTTTCTCAGCAGGTATGTTCAACTGAAACACAATTTGAGAAAAATGCCTATCTAGGGGTACTTTGGCTAATATAGGCAGAAAAGGTAGGAAACATCTCAAATCTGGATTCAAATTTAGACTAATTTGTGTACCTACTGCTTTAAATCACCATGTTGCAAATGTTAGAAGCAAGAACATTTACTGAAAAAAAAATATTTTAAAAGCCAGATGATAAAGAACAACAAGGTTCTGAATTTTTTGAAAAGGCTCTTTTCAAGAACGTCCAAATAGCTAATCTATTGTAATATTGTAAAGACAACCTAACCTTTAAATGATTCCTCTGTTTTCTAAAGGTAGTTTTGTTGAGTTTCTGACTCCCTGGGTAAAGATTTTTGCTTTAGAATATTCATCTGCCAAACAGCATTCCTGTGGAGATACACTGCCAGGCTAAGAACAAAAAAAAAAAAAAAAGTAAACATAGATCCTGGGTATTTTGCTGTTAAAGCCCCAGAAGCAACAATCTTATCTAAAAGTCTGTAACACAAGCAAATTAATCTGATTTGCATGTCATTTAACCAGAGCATGGATTTAGATGGCTCTGGATCATCTCAAACAAAAATTAAATTAGCAGCCAATTTAATCTGGTTTGATGAAAGAGAGGAGAAAGCGTATTTAAATAATTTTAAATTTAAAAGAATGAAAGAAATGTATAGATCCTTCATATATATATATATATATATATATAAATATATATATATATGCATATATGTATGTAATGCTCTGTCACAATTATATAATCCAATCTAAAAGAATATCCTCTAACTCTAATTATATAATAAGAATTGAAATTCTTTGGGTTTTTTGGTTTTCTTTCCTTTTTTTCTGGATTAGAATAAAAATGTTGATCTCAAGCACTCTTCTAGATCTTTAACATCTATGAAACTAATCAATCGTCACAAGACCTAGATCATAAAATAAGTCAAGAATGTATATGGCCAGAAATCCTCACACACACACACACACACACACACACACACAATTCAATAAATTCATTTGGAATATATTTATCTAAAAATGCTTAATGTTTCATCCACTTTCAAGCTTTTTAAATTTAATTTTATTTTACCTCAAATTGTCTTTCAAAATGATTTCTTTTTAAAATATTCTGGATTGATTCCCATCATCAAAAACACACCCTTTTTTCCCCACAAAAAATTGATATAACAAAGAATTCATACCATACCATGGTAAACAAATATAAAACCACACTGGTTCAGGACCTCCACTGCTCTGTTTGAAGGAGAAAGCAGCAGAGTGAAGTCATGGCTCCTTTGGCCACCCAACCTCAGGAGTCATGCAGTGTCATTCTGATTCATTTATTATTGAAGACAGTGGAGCGGTTGTGCTCAGCCTAAAGTCAGTAGGGGGCAAGAATAGACTTCAGTTTTCAGTGTAGTGAGCATCATAACACTTAAAATTTACATGTGGGATCACCTACATGTGAGCTCAGCTTTCTTTGACAAAGGGACACTGTGGGTTCTTACCGTGCTTGGTAGAACATAGCATTACGTTAAGCCTTCATTGTGATCCTGTGTTTTCGTTCTTGTATAGTAAATACCTTCATAACTGTGCATGGTGATCTCACTTAGGGAATCAAAATGGTCCTTGTTTGATGCCAATGATAGAGACCTTGCACTATGAGAATTGGGAAATTTTTGGTAATCTCTTGAAATCTAAATTTTCAAGAAGTACTGAAGAATAGAGTAAATGGGGAAATATATTTAACAGAAGTGGAATGATCATCAGTATAGATTTCCTCCTAACTTTTTTTTTAGTATTTAGTAAAAATTTTAATGTGTGCAGTGATTATTTCAATGGAAATCACTTCAAATAATCCTTTCTTTGTGTCTTGGCATAGATTTTTACATATTCAAGAGATTAATATTTCTGGCAGCTCTATGATATCACAATTATATGTTCATATAAAATTACATATGCATGGATATGTATGAATATAACATTTAAACATTTATAAAGAAAAGTATGTGTTTCAATTCCCAGAAGCTGTGCTGGAGAGCTGGCTCAGAGGTTAACAGCATTTATGGGTTTGATGTTAAGGATGAAACCAGAGCCTATAAAATGAAAGTACATGATCTACAATGATCTCTACCCTTAGCCTTTTAACTTCACATGAAAAAAAATATATATATATATATATCAAGTGTGAACATGTGAAAATGCCAAATTGATGATTCTAACGGTTACCCACAGGTGACTAGATATGGCTGGATCTAATGCATTTTACGGACAAATTATTGATTCACAAAAAAATACTCACATTGTGCAAAAACTATGTTTTGTGCATTTTATTTGAAATATATATTGCATAGATATTTTGTATTAAAACATTATTTTAAATGAGTATTTGGAGAATTAGATATTTGCCTTTTTAAAAACTGTCTTTTACATCCCTAGCGTAAGCTAATCCATATACGTACAGAACATTAGTTAGACTAGGATTCAAGGTTTATGTGCTGGCTGATAAAGAGAAATCAAGAAGAGAATATTTTCCTCTCTCCAAGCTTAAGAAGTTTTCCAGAAGTATGTTTTTATTAATATTCACTTTTTTCTACTGTTATATGTCCTTTGATGTAAAAAAAAAAGACTTATTGTTATCTCAAGTTACCTACTCTGGGGCATCAAGATTTGAACTCATAACTTCTGTGATGACAGATTAGCCTATTAATCCTCTTGGCTTGCTGCCCAGTTTTTCACAGTCAGAATGACTCATGGAACTAAATTTTTCTGCATCGTTCAGCATTGGCAATCCATCATCAAAACAAACGACACATTAGTCTCCTATCAGTCAGAATGTGTTTAGATTATCAAAGTTTCTCCAGTCAGTCACCTTAAATCTGTGCTAAGGGGACCAGCACAATTCAAGAAGTCACTCAATACACCAAAAGAAGAAAACAACATCCTCTCAATTAAAAACAAAGAACACATTAAGAGTTTAAAAAAAGAAGAAATAAATTATTGTCTATTTTCTACTTATAAGAAGGTAAGTAAAAAGATGAAAATATGAGAGTAGAATAACATTTATAATTTTAAATTTTATTTTTATCTGGCAAAGTCATATTTATTTAAAGCATTCATTATAGAAAGGGTTGTACCCCCTGTTGTCTCAGCATGCTCACTAATATTGAGTGAGCATGAGAAAATGTGAAATTATTGCCATGGGTCTATCTAAAGAAAAACAAGTCTAATCTGTAAATTCAGTGTTCAAGTTAGAGAGATCTCAGGAAATTTTGTCTCATTGGTGGTTCTCTGACGTCACACTGCTTTCCCACTCAGCACTGTTTGTAACTCAGTTTTTATTTTGATGTGAATATTCATGATTTTAGACAGCTATACACAGGGTAAGAAGTCCTCCCACAACATTGTAGTTTTTACCTTGTGTTCTACATCTAGACTCTGTTCACATTCCTTCTTGAAATTATTCTGATTAATATAAAAAACTCCATGTCTCTGAAAATTAAATTATTCTTTCCTTGCCTTAGAGTATAAAAAGAAACACGCAGATAAAGACACAAGCAAAATAAACTAAATGAGCATAGTTTTAACAGATTTCTGGAGTTAATGAAGGATAATAAAAATACACTCAACACAGGAAGAGAGGAATTTAGAATACTATTTCAGCAGTACACTGTGGAAGTATTGGCAAAGAAGAGAGAGTGGTGTTTTCTTGTTTGCCCATTAATAAGATAACAAGTAATAAGTTACACAAATCATATTCAGATCAAACAAATAGTCAAACCTTTCAGTTAAGATGTCTCCTCTTCTATTACCACCGAATGGGTATTTACAGAATCTCTCTCACAACCCCAGCAAACGGTTTCCAGACTCCACTTAAATATTGGCAGTTACATAAAACACCACTTCTGGACTTCTACACAGTTCCAACCAAGTGGGCCAAAAAAAAATTATCTTTCTACAGCTTCCATTTACTGTACAAATTCTGTGTTCTTATCTTTTACTAGTGGGCAACATTTAGAAGTTAGGTGCATATCCTTCTGTAATGAGTCTTTCTGGTTAAGCACCAAGAGCTTTTTATTATTTTTATTCCAATCATTCTATTTGCTTTTGTCAGTGCCTCAGGATAGATTGTAGTGTGATGATGCTCCTTTTGCAACGTGGTGCTGAGATCAATATGTGGTTTTATGATGTTCAAGTGATATGTGTGCTCTCTATAAGAAGTGAAGTCTAATGAAGTCAGTGGCTGGCTCACTTCCCCCAGAGATGGGGAAGTAGCCTTATCACGCCACAGAGGAAGACAATGCAGCCCGTCCTGATGAGACCATATAGGCTAGGGTCAAATGGAAGGAGAGGAGGACTTCCCCTCTCAGTGAACTGGGGGAGGTGGGGGAGGGATATGCCAGGAGAAGAGGGAGGGAGGGTGGGCTTGGCAGAGAATGAGGGAGGGGAGCTACAGCTGGGATACAAAGTGAATAAATTTTAATAAATAAATAAAATAAAAAATAAATTCCACCTAAGGCACCTTTGGAGCTATCCAACACACTTGCCTGTTAAAAGAGAGTGAAAAAGGGAGGGGCAAGGAGGAGATGAGGGAGCTTAAGATTGGGAGGGAATTAGGAAGGGGGCTACAGCTGGGATACAAAGTGAATTAACTGTAATTAGTAAAAAAAAAATACATTTTTAAAAAGAGAGTGAGAAAAGGAAGGGAATTGGTCTCTTGGCAACTTTTTGAGATGTAATTTGACAACCACCTAATTGGTGTTTATGGCTAATTAGTTTTGACTCTTTTGAGAACTTGTACCTATACTTGCCTATCTTTTGAGTCACCACTCTACCTCCTACCTTTAATGCTTAAGTCTATATTAAAATATCTTATAAAATAAAAGAGAAGTGAAGTCTATGTGATGCATAAAATAAGATTCAAAGAACACACCAAATTCCTACATTCTGTCCTCTATATTTAGAATTTATGTTCATGGTAACAATGATAATTATACAAAATTTCTGTATTTTCCATAAGAAGACGATTTTGAGTTTGGGGAAGATCATGACATATAAATTAAAGAGTAGTGCTGTGGTTAAAGCCCAGTTGGTGGAATGCTAGTTCAGCATGAGTAAAGCCATGGACTCGATTCCTAGCATTTGATGGTGTTTACCTGTGAGCCCAGGACCTAGGAGACATAGGTAGGACATTCAGAAGTCCAAGGTTACCCTTAGCTCCATAGGGAGAGTTTGAGGAGAGTTTATACTATATGAAACAGAATACACAAACCAGTAAACAACCAAGTAATTTACCTCTTTGATTCTGGGGCAAGAAGAATGGCTATCTTTGTCATTTACTCCTTGCTTAAACTTGGACTAGTTACTATAGCCTTCCAAAGTCTCAGAATTCACATATAGAAGATAAGAATGAATGTTGTTTAAATGGTAGGGCTCTAGAGAAAAGAAAGATAAATTGTGCAATTTTACCCTGGTATGATCATGGGGTTTGTATACCACTAAATATTTTTATCTAACTATATGTAAACTATGGTCTAATATTCAATGGTAACTCTGTATTACTTTTTTCAAAACTTCAGTCAGCAACAGCACTATCTTGAAAGTAACAGGTAACTGGTCATTTTTCTGAGTTAGAAGGTATACTATTATGTTCAAAAACTGGATTCCTAGCACATTCCCTGCTGTTGTTGATGCTGTTATCAGGACTACTGTAGATGGAAGAAGAAGAAGTGGAAGAAGGTTTCATAGACTTTGGAGAATACTGAGAGAAAACGGGTACCTAGACTAAGACAGTGGGTGTGGAGATGGGTTTAAAGAAGATATCTGCCTGACTGCTGAGTAATCAGATACAGAGATAAAGGGAAGAAGCAAAGATAAATAAGATGAAGTAGTATTAATGTCATGAAACAGAGGAAGACTAGAAGCTGAGATTCAGATAGTTTATTGGAAAATCAGATGGATAATTGAAATTTCAGTGTTGGTCATGCAGGCTGGCCATAGTTCATTAAAGTCTACATTCTTTAGGTTAGATGTTGAACTAAAGGTTTGTTTGTTTGTTTTCTCTCTGCTGAAAATATGTATGTGTGTGTGTAAAACACAAATCCTTTAGGTAAGGGTCAAAAATGTGTTTAAAGTCTGTTAAAGTTTGGATATGAAGCATCTTCCCAAATTTTTTTTTAATTTTAACATTTTTATTTTATATTAATCACAGGTTATGTACTTTGTATCCCAGCCATAGCCCCCTCCTGCAGTCCCTCCCTATCCCCCCCCTTCCTTCCCTCATCTCCTCCCTGCCCCTTTCCAAGTCCACTGATAGGGGAGGACCTCCTCCCCTTCCATCTAACTCTAGCTTATCAGATCTCTTCAGGAATGGCTGCAATGTCCTCTTCTATGGCCTAGCAAGGCTGCTCCTCCCTCGGGGGGGGGGGGGAGGTCGAAAGAGCCAGCCATTGAGTTCATGTCCAAAATAGTCCCTGTTCCCCTTACTAATGTACCCACTTGGGTATTGAGCTACCATTTGCTACATACAAGCAGGGGTTCTAGGTTATAACCATACATGGTCCTTGGTTGGAGAGACAGTCTCATAAAAGACCCCTGTGCCCTGATATATTTGGTCCTTTCAGAGCTCCTGTCCTCTCCAGATCTTACTAACTCCCCCTTCTTTCATATTATTCCCTGCACTCTGCCAAACGGTTGGTTATGTTTCTTAATATTTGCTTTGATACCATGCTAGGTAGAGTCTTTCCGAGGCCCTCTGTGCTAGGCTCTTGTCCTGTTACTTGTTTTCTCCTACATCCAATGTCCATCCAAATTGACTTTCTAAGGGAGGATTAATCCTCTTATCCCAGGTCCTTTCTTGTTTATCTTCTTTAGGTGTATAGATTTCAGTATGCTTATCCTATCTTATAGGTCAATATAAGTGAGTGTATAACATGTATGTCTTTCTGCTTTTGGGATACCTCACTCAGGATGATCATTTCCAGGTCCCACCATTTGCCTGCGAATTTCATGATTTCCTCCTTTTTAATTGCTGAGTAGTATTCCATTGTGTAAAAGTACCACAATTTCTGAATCCATTCCTCAACTGAGGGATGTCTAGGTTCTTTCCAGGTTCTGGCTATTACGAATAAAGCAGCTATGAACATAGTTGAGCAAATGTCCTTGTTGTGTACTTGAACATCTTTTGGATATATGCCTAGGAGTGGTATAGCTGGATCTTGAGGAATCACTATTCTTAATTGTGTAAGAAAATGCTGAATTGATTTCCAGAGTGGTTGTACAAGTTTATATTCCCACCAGCAATGGAGGAGGGTTCCTCTTTCTCCACATCCTCTCCAACATGAGTTGTCACTTGAGTTTTTGATCTTAGCCATTCTGACAGGTGTAAGGTGAAATCTCAGGGTCATTTTGTTTTGTACCTCCCTGATGGCTAAGGATGTTGAGCATTTCTTTAAGTGTTTTTTCTGCCATTCTAGAGTCCTCTACAGAGAGTTCTCTGTTTAGCTCCATAACCCATTTTTTAATTGGATTACTTGATTTGTTGCTTTTTAACCTCTTGAGTTCTTTATATATACTGGATATTAGCCCTCTGTCAGAAGTAGGATTGGTAATGATCCTTTCCCAGTCTGTAGTCTGTCCTTTGATTTTGATGACAGTGTCTTTTACTTTACAGAAGATTTCCGTTTCATGTGGTCCCATTTATGGATTGTTGATCTTAGAGCCTGTGCTGTTGGTGTTCTGTTCAGGAAGTAGTCTCCTGTACTAATGAGTTCTAGGGTCTTGCCTACTTTGTCTTTTAACCAGTTCAGTATGTCTGGTTTTATGTTGAGGTCTTTGATCCACTTGGACTTTAGCTTTGTGCAGGGTGATAAATATGGATCTATTTTCATTTTTCTGCATACTAATATCCAGTTGGACCAGCACCATTTGTTGAAGATGCTGTCTTTTTTCCATTGAATGGTTTTTGGCTTCTTTGTCAAAAATCAAGTTTCCATAGGTGTGTGGGTTCATTTCTGGGACTTCTATTTGGTTCAATTGATCCACTATTCTGTTTCTATGCCAATTCCATGAAGTTTTTATTACTATTGCTCTGTAGTACAGCTTGAGGTCAGGGATGGAGATACCCTCAGATGATCTGTTGTTGTAGAGGATTGTTTTGGAGATTCTGGGTTTTTTGTTTCTCCTTTTGAAGTTGAGAGTCTTTCTTTCAAGATCTGTGAAGAATTTTGTAGGTATTTTGATGAGAATTGCATTGAACCTGTAGATTGCTTTTGGCAGTATGGCCATTTTCACTATGTTCATCCTACCAATCCATGAGCTTGGGAGGTCTTTCCATCTTTTGATATCTTATTCAATTTCTTTCTTCAGAGATTTGAAGTTTTTTTTTTTTCATACAGGTCTTTCACTTGCTTGGTTAGACTCACCCCGGGGTACTTTATGTTATTAGTGGCTATTGTGAAGGGTGTTGTTTCCCTAATTTCCTTTTCAGCCCTTTTGTCTTTGGTGTACAGGAGGGCTTCTAATTTTTGTGTGTGTGTTGATTTTGTATCCAGCCACTTTGCTGAAGGTGTTTATCAGTTGAAGGAGTTTTCTGGTTGAATTTTTGGGGTCACTCATGTATATTATCATTTCGTCTGCAAATAGTGATACTTTGATTTCTTCCTTTCACTTTGTATCCCTTTGATCTCCTTTAGTTGTCTTATTGCTCTAGCTAGAACTTCAAGTACTATGTTGAAGAGATATGGAGACAATGGGCAGCCTTGCCTTGTCCTTGGTTTCAGTGGGATTGATTTAAGTTTCCCTCTATTGAGTTTGATGTTAGCTATAGGCTTGCTGTATATTGCCTTTACTATGTTTAGGTATGTGCCTTGTATCCCTGATCTCTCCAAGACTTTAAACATGAATGGGTGTTGGATTTTGTCAAATGCTTTTTCGGCATCTAGGGAGATGATCATGTGGTTTTTCTCCTTCAGCTTGTTTATATGGTGGATCACATTAATGGATTTGCGTATAATGAACCACCCTTGCATGCCTGGGATGAAGCCTACTTGGTCATGGTGGATGATATCTTTTATGTGTTCTTCATCCTCCCAAATTTAAACCTTTGTTTCACCTTTTGGTACCATTTTGGAAGATTCTAGAAACTTTACAATGTTGGTCTTTTTTGAAAAACCTAAGTCACTTAGGATTCTGTTTGTTTTTTGTTTTACCAGAATATTGTTTTCTATCTCATTGTCTTTTTTATTGTTATAGGAAAAACTGCTTTGCCTCTCTACCCCTGACACCATGGTTCATAAGCTCTTTACAGTCCAAAATTAACAGAACTAGCTGACCATTGACTAAAATAAACCAAAAATAAATATTTTTTACTTTATGTTTGTTTATTTGGTTGGTTGGTCTTTTTTTTTTCTATTTTTTTTTTCACAATAACAGAAAAAAAACTAACAGAAAATAGAACCACAGAAGTGTGGTCATTGAGACGATTAAACATGACCATGTGTTTATTACATTTGGAACTGATGAAATAATTTAGAAATTAATCTAGAAAATATACAGATATGGACTAGAGAAACCCTAAAGTGCTACAAGCCCAGCATAATGCTTAATGCTTATAGGCGTATTTTTGGGGGCTACTTTATTGGGTTCTTATGTCTACACCTGTATTCCACCCTAATCCCTTCCAACCAATCCACACTAGATAGGAGAGTAAGGTTAGAGTGAATAGAGGGCATAGACCTCTTTAGATTACTTCTGCTGATTAGGGGTGTCAGGTTCCTAGGGGCAACCTTTGTCCTCAGAATATCCAGCCATCCAAATATAGCAAGTGTCACAGCAAGAACTAACAGCAGCATTGGGGGCAGCAGCAGGGGGGAGCAGCAAGTGCCAGAGGCCCTCTCAGAGCTCTTCCATTTACACCCTCTCCAGAGTCTCCAGAATTAAACATTCTGCTGAATTATTTTTTATAACATTGGCAAAAATCACACCCCTCCTAGATCAGGAGACAATCATACTTAATAGCTATGGAAAATCTGAAGCAGCCCCATGTCCCACATCTGGGATTAACAGAAAAGCATACTCCTATACCATAACTGAAGAAACCAAAATTCTCCTTTACAAATACTAGTGGGTACTCTGGTGAACAGAATGCCTACAGAAATGGGAAGAGTAAAGATGGTGTGCAAGAGATTTCAAGTGGAAAATGAGAAATATTTTAGGGATTGAACTAAAAATCCTGAGTGTCATATGTTAACAAAGAACTTGGGGACATTTGATCTACAGCCTGAGATTTTAAAGAAGGCGACGTTTATAAACGACAGACTAATTGATCAAGTAGAAGAAATTAATGGCAACAGAGCATTCAGGCTATAGTATAGTTATCACTGCCTGCTTTTTGCCAAAATCATAGAATTTGGAGCAAAAGCAGAAACCATTTTAAGGGCTTGTAGTTTGTCCAGAGAAGACACGTGTTCAAAATTGCAGAAAGGAAGGTGTGATTTTTAAAGAAATAAGAGCTAGTAAAGGACAGCTAAATCAGTTGTATATGAATGGTACGAATGATGTTTGAAGACATTTCAAGAACTGGTGACGCTTATGTACACAGCAGCTTTTAGAGTATTTTTAATAAGTATTTTACCTTGAAAGGAAAACAATGTTGCATCTTGCTTGCAAAAAGTCTCATAAAGAAGTATGCCCCCATCTTCAGCTCTCCAAGAACTCAGAGTCTTTGTCCAAATGTTGGTGGATGACCTTTCTGCCCTCCACCTACAGCTAGCTTTCTAGGCTGCAGAGTGCAAAAATTGTTGGTTCACAAAGTCATCCATTGAGATTTCAGAGAAATGGAGACTGGGAAGTTGGCTTTGGGCCAGAAACTATACAAGGGTGCTCCTGAGAGGAAAACTTGAATCTGACTTGAACTGAAACTAAAGATGTAATATACACTTTAAGAAGTTAAAGGTGTCAGAAATGTGTGATGTGTGCTGAGAATAGCTGCAGGTTGTGAGCAGAGATGGCACAAGAGAAACAGTAGGTAAGTTGCAGCTGACAAGGTAACACAGAAGGGCTGCCCACGCACTTTCAAGCTCATAGCACATGGATGATGCCATAGACACTAGACAGGTGTCCTGACCCTTACCATTTACTTGCTGAGTTTCATTCCTTGGGGTCTTATCACTCTTTTTATGTTCCTGGTCTTTGTTTTGAAATGGGAATGTTTCCTTACAATCACTTTACTTTAGAATGTTAACTTGCTTTTGATTTTTTCCAGAAGCTTATACCTAAGAGCTTATGCTGAGTCGAAGAGAAGACTTTGAAGTTGTAGTTTTAAAAACTGTTTATGTAATTGGTATTTATTGTCATTTAGGGTCTTGTACTTGCTAGGCAAATACCTTCCCACTTTGTATTATATCCCCTGTTCTCTTTATAACATTTCTATTCCACCTTTTTAAAACTTTGAACCAGGTTCTCACAAAGTTGCCCACTGGCCTGAAACTTGATCAGTAGTTCAGGAAGGCCTTGAAATTGTGATCTTTCTTGTTTTACCTCCAAGAGAACTAGGATTTACAGGCTTGTACCAAAATACCTGCATTGACTTTGAGCTTTTAGCCAGCGCAAAAACTGTTAACCCAATGGGGAATCTAGGGGACTGAATATAATTTTGAGATGAGGAAGCTTTGTATGAGAACTGTAACCATCCATCCTTATAAGACAAAAGGCACAGATATTGAAGGCTTGGTTGTCAATGCCATGAGTTTGAGATGTTCTTCCATCTTTAGAATGGCTGTCCTAGTTGGAGAATACAGAAAACTGATATTTTGTCCTTGACAGCTGTATCTTTTCACAAGTTTCTCTCTGTCTCTCTGCTTTCTATTTGCCATGAAGCGACTGGTTTTGCTCCCCTGCGTCCTCATCCCCATGATGTTCTACTTTACCTTAGTTCAGAAACAATAGAGCAGGCTAATTATGTATAGAAATTTCTGAGACAGTTTGCCAAAATAAATCTGTCTTCCTTTAAGAAGTTTAGGTTGAAAAAAATTTAACAGCAATAAAAGTCAGCTGCCATTTGCTTTCCTTCATAGAGAATAAAGGGTGATACTAACTTACTATAGCGAACAATGACTTGAAAGAAATCACAGAGCATAACAGAATGACAGCAGGCAGTTGAATTATAGCCAGATACAATAGACATCCTATTCTTTTGGTCACCAAAACAACACACAGTCTAGGTAAATGACTTTAGGTATGACTGTAGGATGAGGGGAGGAACACATTTGCTGTTCTAATCAATTCCAGTGAATACACAACTACCATCTTTGACTAATCCACTGAATCTAGTGCCATATTTTATTATATGAGTGATTCAATGCTTGTCTAGGCTGTGAGAAACTATTGGTTTGGCACTTGCGCGACAGAAAATAAAAATTAAAAAAAATGAATGAACAAGAAGAGACTGATTGGCTTTCCAAGCATAAACAGTGAACTGGTCTATAAAGTCTACAGTAAAGACAACGTTTTCTCAGGTTTTAAATGTGTTGTTACTTGTGCTAAAAATGCTACATTAACAAGCCTTGCTACTTTGGATATGGTGAGTCGACCAATAGAAATTAATCCCATTCAGTGGGCTATTTGTTCAGTAATCCTGACCACCCTTATTGGTGTGACGCTCTTTTACTAAAACAGAAACAGAGGCCCCAGAAAGAAATAATTTCTAGAGAAACAGAGTGAGTTAGACCTAATGGGGTGGCAGTAAAGTTTTCATGTAGGGAAGGAAAGAGGGTATAATTCTCAGTTTTTAACAATGGAGGGGGGCAGGGAAGAGGGGTGTGGAATGAAGAAAAGCTAAGAAAGGGAGTTATTCAAGAAGGTAAAGCATCAAAAAGAAAAAAATATCATTAATTTTTATAAGCTATTTTGATCATAACTTCTAAATATTCCTGTAGCTTTGATCTATTATTTTAGCTAAAGAAAATGTAAACTTTAATACCTTTATTTTCTTCCATAAAATTGACACAGGCAGAATGAGTTAAAGAAAACATATCTGAACTCAGATTAATATTTATAGAGAAATTTTAATTCAGAACATGGATGCTCTGGCAAGAGATCACATCCAAATACCTTCTAGGTCTATGTAAGCAGGCTGGCATATAAACATGAATTTAATCCAGGAGACAGTGGCAAGTAGATTTGAGTTCAGGACCAGCCTGGTATAGAGCAAATTTCGGGTAAAGAAAACCTTAGACCCAGGTGTGGTCGTACATGCCTTTAATCCCAAACAATAAAGGCAAAGTTAGTTTGTAGAAGAAGGCACCCATGTTTGACAGTGATGACAGAGAATGAGAAGGACCCAGGGAGATTAGAACAGATTGCTTGAGTTAGTTTTAAGCAAAACAGAGCAATTCAGAGACTGACAGAGAAGCCAGATTGAGTAAGTCAGCTATAACAGAAGTTTGAGCCAGAAGAGCTGACATGAACTAGCCAGCCCAGAGTTCAGTAAGATCAAGAAAGGGTGAGCTTATTGAGCAATTAAATCTCAAAGACTGAAAATGTTCTAGGCCTAGGGTAGATTGTATGGAGTCTAGAAGCTTCCAGATCTAGGCTCAGGTTAGCAGAAGGAGGCAGTAATCCTCTGGACAACAGTTGAACCAGTTGAATAAAAGTTACTTCAGCCAATTTTTATTATATTTGTCATAGTAACTACCAATAGTTTAGAGTTCCTAGCATTTTTCATTTTAAATATTCAGTTTTTCAAAATATATTTGTCCATGCTAGCAAAAACCCCATTAAATATGTGTGTGCATGTGTGTGTATGTGTGTGTGTGTGTGATGTGTGTGAGTGTACATGTAAAAGTCAGAGGACAACTTTGTGAATTTGTTGTTCTCCTTCGCCTTTCATTTAGGTTCTTGGGCTTGAACAAAGTGCATTTACCTGCTGTCTATCTTGCTATGCCTAGCAAAAACCTGTTAAAACTACATTTGACAAACAGAAAACACAAATTCAAACACAACAACAATTTCTAATTTATTTTAATATTCCATATCCTGGAAACTGAAGTTTCCAGAACACCCATATGAGGTTTAGAACAGATTTCCATCTTCATAGATATGGGGGAAAGCTAAAGTTTGAGCTTTTAATGTTTCAGCTGATTTCATTGTAAGAGACTCGATACACATATCTAATTATAACAGCTCAGTGTTAGGAAACATTTTGATGAAAATGATATCATGTAGAAGTCCAAAGTGATGATTACATCAACAATTAGCTGGAGCTGTGTCCCCTACGGACTGAACTATGTGCCTTGCAGTCAAATGATGAGGACTGAATATTGCCACAGCTGCAAGTGATGCTGGCAAAGCAGCTCTGTCAGTGTGCAGTCAGGTCTCGTGGCACCATTTAAGCTGTCAGAGACAAGGGGTAACAGCTGAGCAGAGGGCAGTGTTTCGGCATGATAGGGCGATTATGAAAATAGTGCTACCAGTTTAAGTACGCCAACTCACTATTTCACATCCTCTCTAGAATGTGACTTTGGGGAGATGACTTGGGCATTGGAAACAGAAGAGAGAAAAATGAAAACCCACAGGTTTTGGCTTTGGGGTTTCTTTTGTGATTCCCCTTCCTTTTTGTCATCAGCATTCCCAGCGGGTCAGAGAATGAGAAACACATATTTATAAAATGAGTGGTCTTACTATAGCAGAGAGCTCTGCATAAACCAAGCCGTTGACTCTCTAGAAATAATAATAATAATAAAACCTCTTTTCAGAGTTGTCACATCCAAATTTAACAGTCACGTAAGATATATGCAAAACAAGGTACAGTTGCTTATGATAATGACTGTCTCATTGGTTTGTTGTCCGTGGAAAAAATTACACAACATGGTCAATTCATCAGTTTATTTAGTGGAACAAGCTAAAATGTAGCACTTCGGTCACAAAGACAACTTCATAATACTGTGGTGGGATCTTCTTTTAACTCTTATTTCTTACACTTTGAATCACGGTCTATGCATTTATGCTGGGCGAAGTACTAACAACATTGCACAGAGTTGCTGTCAGCCTTCGGGACACAGAGAATGAGGAGTTCAACAAATTATATAGCAAATACAGTGGGTCAATAAAAGACGGATGCAGTGAAGAATAAAGAAATGGAGGAATGCACATGAGCTGGAAACAGAGTCTCATCTGAGTGCCTAACTAACCAGCATTCCCAGCACAATGGTTTCCAGTTTTCTTCCTTCTAATCCTTCTCTTTTTCTTCTTCTTCTTTTCTTAGCTCTTTCTCATTTCAAAGAGAACATTTAATAGAACAGAATTGTTTAAGGATAAGGTATCAAGAAGTTGTCATTTTTTTTCTAAATTTTAAAAATTGTCCATGTAGCACTAAACATTAAAAGGAAAACATTACAAGATAGGAAATGGAGAAAACTCACCTACCTGAATGAAAAAAAAGTTCAAATCTTGGGAGTATCTTTAATGCTATAGGTAATCAGCTTGGAAAAAAAGGAAGACGGAAAGTAAAGATCAAAACACAAGACAAAGGAAAGAGTGTCAATATAATTTGGTATGCAAAAGCATAGGAGACAGAAAACATTGGTGGAGAGGAAAAAAATCAGTATCACAAAGCAGGAAAAATTCTGTTGAACTATAACACAGACACTAAGAGAAACTGAAAGCGGAGAGGGCACTCCAAGTGAAATCTATGGCTGAAGGTCACAACAGTGATGACTTTGACAATTCATCTAAATTTTAATGGATAAAAAGAATAAGGAAAATATTTGTGCTAGTTATCAGAAATTCATATTTGTATTTATAAAAATTTGAAACAGATATTTTGTTTTTTAAAGTTTCAAACACTATAGAATTACTTTGTGCCCCACTTAATGAAAATATTTAGGCAGCTTATTTATTTATATCAGATACTTATCTTACTAAATATCCAGTAATAACTTAAGGGAATATATGAACAACTCACACCATGGTGACAAGTTTATTTTAGATAGAATTCATCAGTCATTCCTGTCATTTATCCTTAAGAAATTGGGAGGAAGGGCCTGATTTCTATTTTCAGATTTGTTTTTATTATTTTTACTTATGCATTTCTATGTGTGTGTGTGGGTATGTGCACAGGAACACAGATGCTCTCAGAGGCAAGAAATGTCGATACCATTGGAACTTGAGTGAGAAATAGTCCCAAGCACCTTAGCCCCTGACTCGCTACAAAAAGAGGTTTAACTCTGGAAACATCTCTCTAGCTCATATCGTGGTTTTTACTTATTTGATTTTTTGTGTGTGTGAGTTCTTTTTTTAAATGAAGAATTTTTTGTTTGTTTGTTTGTTTGCAGAAGGCATCTTAGACTCTATAACCTTGCTGGCCTCAAACTCCTAACTCTCTTGATTCAAACTCTCAAAAGCTAGGATTACAGGCTTGGTCTCATACCAGGCAAACATTTTTAAAAATGAGGGAAATTTAAACAAGCAACCAATGATCATTTTCTCAGAGTTTAATTTATCTTGCTTCAGGGCTTTTCAAATATTGCTGTTTTTAAAATTGCCATAGAAGTCTAGATACACAAAATCCTGTAGATTTTATAAAATCTTTTAAGGAAGTTTCAATTTTGACCATAAGGAGTTTTCACCTTGATATTATAACCCAGTAAAAGCTGTAACTCTAAGAAAATTTGTAAAGTGTTCAGAAAATAGTATTTAAGAAACCTCTGTTTAACTATGGGAGAGATTTATGACCATAGATCCCTTTGCATTTGAAATTTTAAGGCAGTAATTCAGCTATTCTTAAATGTAAATTAATCTTCAAAGAATGTATCACCTTACCTTTGGCAACTGGTGTCACAAAGATGCAAAGGTGAGCCATTGTGGATGACAACAATGTTATAGAATAACTCAGGGTCACCAAATGTACTGGAATTCAAAACTGATGAACTGAGCCCACCTTCGAAAAAAAGCAAAAAAGGTTAAAAACTGGCTTTGTGGACTTACTATGAGTTTTTGGGTCACACCAACGTTAGATTTTCTCTCTTCATCCATAAGTAATCATCTAATATAAATGTATGGCATAACAAATTAGTGTAGATGGACATCATGTTTTTCTAAAGGAGGCTGGCAAAGGACTCATAGCTAATCTTGCGAGTTTGAAAACACTAGCTATTTTGTTAGAGCCTGTTGTTTCTGTGCAATTGAGCAACAGTTTAGCATCGGTACCTACTGCTGGCCTTATGTTCCCGCATCTGCTGTGTGAAGAAAACATTTTTTCCCTTAAAGTAGCATCCACCATGGTAATGGTTTTCATTCCCAGTTCGTGTTAAGCGTCAGCTGAGTGATTTGTCTTTCAAGGCATGTACAGGAACTCATTTGACCCTGGCAACGGCTGCCTTTTTCAAGGGATTCAAAGAGTTTGTAGCTCTAGGACACTGAGATCACCTTCCATGGGTGGTACTTGCCTCAATTAAATCTAACGCAAATTGAATTTATACAACAGTTAATGAAGCAGCGGAACTGCAGAGTACTCCATCAACTGATGCTTTACCCTACATGACAGGAGTGTAACCAGCTACACTGAAAATTATTCATTATCTCTCTGTGTGTCATTTGCACACCATTATTATGAGACATCTGCCCTGTTTCTGTAAGTACTTTACTTTGCTTAGTTGTAAACTTATACAGTTAGAATCTTTTAACTACATCACCATCAATTCTCACCTTATCCGTGAGCTTTTCCTACTGGCGGATAATTGAGAAGGCATTTTCATCTTGCTGCTGGTAAGCCTAATTCTGCTGTTTTGATGCAATATCAAATGTGACCTCATTCCTGTGACATTGGGTAAGATCTTCCTGATTGAGCAGCATGTCATCACTGTGAGGAATAGTCTTATCTTATTGGAAAGACTGTGTAGCCAGCAGAAATAGCTGGCTCAAGTAGCTTCATTTCTCAAGTGGGTTCACTATTAGTTAAAACTGACATGACTCCAAGTTGCCTAAAGCCTTTTGGTTCTGTTACCTTTTTTTTCTGTTGGACTGATACCCTGTTTGTGCTGACATCCTCGATTATTTATGTTTTCTTCCCTGCCATGTGGCTTTTAACTTGTTGCCTGTTACGTGGTAACAGGTAAGTTTCTTTCCTTTTATTATTATTTTTAATTTATTTCAATTTGCATCCCAGCTGTAGCCCCCTTCCTCATCCCTTCCCAATCCTTCCCTCCTTCTCCCTTCTCCTTCCATGCCCTTCCCCCAGTCTACTGATAGGGGAGGTCCTCCTCCCCGTTCATCTGACCCTATACTATCAGGGTCTCATCAGGACTGGCTGTATTGACATCCTCTATGGCCTGGTAAGGCTGTCTACCCACCTCCCTCAGGGGGAGGTGATCAAAGAGTCAGCCACTAAGTTCATGTCAGAGACAGCTCCTGTTCCCCTTACTAGGGAACCCACTTGAAGACTGAGCTGCCATGGGCTACATCTGTACAGAGGTTCTAAAGGTTCTAGGTTATCTCCATGCATGGACCTTGGTTGGAGTATCAATCTCAGAAAAGACCCTTGTTCCTAAATTTTTTGTGTGTTTTGTTGCTCTCCTTGTGGAGCTCCTGCTCCTCCAGGTCTTTCATCTAGAGGGCTTCTGAAAGAAGCCAGTAGTGTATTGAAGCAGATGCCGAGACTCATAGCCAAACAGAGTGCAGGGAATCTTATGAAAGTTTCTTTGCTTTTAAACAAATGCTGTTGAAAACTAGTGGCTTCAGGATTTCCTTCCTGGCCCATATTTCTCCTATAATCCTTTGATCTTATATGTTTTTAGAATATAATAATATTTCCTTCTTTCTTTCTTCCTTCCCTTTTTTCTTTCAGCATGTTCCGATATTTCAACTTTTTTCTGAATGTTTCAAGCTACTTCCTCTAGTTTTTGATCTATTGATTATGTAAGGACTTATATATTATAGACTAGTCTACTAAACCTTTCTTTGGAGTCTTAACATTTTTGCTACTGAAACAATATACTAAATTCATTATCTCAGTTATTATAATGATTATACGTAGATGTTTGTATTTGGTTCTTTTTTTTATTGACACTAAATTGCTCGTAAAATCCCTTTTATCTCTCATCTTTTTAAACTAATGACTTTCATTTTAAATTTTATCTGATTATTCAGCTAGGGCAGTCTGATTATCATTAGTTTTTAAGAATTCTAAAAAAAATATTGTTAGAAATTATTGTTTCTATCTTATCAGGGAGGTGTTGCTGTCCTTTTGGAAGACTGTTAAAGCAGGAGAATTTATACTGATACAGTCAGGTCTTGAGACTGTTCAAAGAAGAGTCATTCTGCTTGAGGTCTTTGTTATTGTCATCCTGTCTTAACTGATTAAGTAAATGTATCCATCAGTGATCTAAACTGAATGCTCCGTTCTTACCTGTTGTCCCTCTGTCTTTGAGTTCTGTTTTTGTTTGTGGTAATGAACAGCTAGTTCTCTGTCCTCTTAACAACCAGTTTTTTTTAATATATTGTGAATTTTCACTCATCAGTCTTAGAAATCAGCAAACGGAGAATGAGTACAACAATGACTAGCACTGTTTTATGTCTTAGTTCTGTGAATTATTCACTACTTTTACCCTAGTGTGTGTGTGTTCCCTACCCACCAGCACCCAGCCAGGAAGTGCACACACACATACAAAACAAAAACCAAAACCAACAAACAAACAAAACACAAAGCAGGACTGTGCCTGAAGAACAATTCTTGTCCTTCTAGCACCTTGACCTCTCAGACTTGGTTGCCTTGCTTGTCCTCCAACAATAAAATTTCACTCAAGACCTCTTACCTCTCTTGAAAGTAGATGCTTACCCAAGTCAAGCTACTACCTAACAACAGGAAGAGTCTCCGAGTTACTCATGCGAATCAATTAGAATCCATAGAAGAAAAGAGAAGCTAAAGATTTTTTTTAAGGTGATAAAGTAAAAGTAAAATGGAAAAGAAGGCTCTGAACCATACTTGCAAGGTCTTTAAATCTATTCATTAATAACAGTGATAAACATAAAAAACAACCTTGCTTGTGTTACCTGTGGTCAGGCCTGTGATAATCATTATCCTTTGTCTCTTCACCTTTACTTCTGCATGGTTTCTGAAACTATATGAAAGATATGGCGAACCAGGAAAGAGTTTGCCATGTCTATTTTCCCAAGTCCTGAATAAATAAATCCCCACAGGTGTATAAAATAACTAGGTCAATTCTCAGACAGTCTAAGGAGTATCTCAGGTACTACATTGTAAAACTATGATAAAAATCAGTTGTTTGTTGGAAATTGTCCCAGTTTTGAATCAGAAATTTATTGTTTTTAACATAAACATAACAAGTCAGTTGTTTATACTACATAAGTGATGAATAGCTTGCCAAAGCAGAAAATATATCAAATAAATTCAAAGAACAAATTCAAAGAAAGATAAGAAACATTTGGTTGATCTGAAATTACACTTGCTTGGATAAGGCTGCTGCAAACATTTATTCTGTCTCCTCTAATGTGCTTTGCAAACAGCTGAATGCCTTACCACTGGCCTGTAGAACTCAAGTGCCATTTCCTATTTAAAAGAATCAGAAGTCCCTGGAGAATGCTTACATCGAGTTTAGAGGAGGAAACATCAAAATCAGCCATGCCAGAACAGCAGGAAGCACTGATAGTCTCTTAGGACCTCTTCCAAACAGCTGAGGAGTCAACTGGGAAAGCATCCGATGCTCAGACTTCAGCATTTAAGCATCAGTAAGATAATAGCTACAAAGCATTTAAATTTACATCCTGGTAAAGGCAGTAAATATAAGAACAAACAAAAACCCTACTACTCTCTTTTATAGCTCATTATTTTAGAAAGAGGCAAATAAAAGTAGGGAGGCAATTCAGCATTATAATTACACTTGAGATATTTTGTGTCAGAGTAGTCAGACAATTGTTAAGGAATAAACATTAGATAATCACTAATGAAGAAATGACAGGACTAAAGCATCATTGTTTTGTAATATAAAATGGAATAGTCTGGCAATGATAATCGGAGAATGCTAAAATTAGGAAGATAAATAAATAAACTCGAATTACATGTTTTCTTAATGTAAATACATATAGATAAGTTTTCATAGAAAAAAAGTAACATCTTTAATCAGCAAAACAAACTGGATTCTCTCTCATCTGTCTTCTGTATTGAATGTCGCCACTGATGTAGAGAAAATTGTAAAGAGTATCAAGATATCTAGAATGTATCAAGATATCTAGAATGGGCTGGATATGATGTTGTACAACTTTAGTCTCAAAATCTATGAGGCAGAGAAGCAGGCCAACGTAGTTCATATAGCAAGTTTCAGGCCTTTCAGAAGTATGCAATTTCAAAAAACATTACAAAGAAAGCTTGATAATTTATACATTAAGAAATAATTCACATACCCATCTACAAGTTGATCTTATTGGGTTCTTAATTCTAATAAAAATATTAAAATATCTTCATAAGAAAACTGAAACAGATGTATATTAGATATATATGTGTGCATATACATGAAGATATTCAGGAGTTATTGTTTAATTATTGGAGATAGCATTTCCATGTAATTATATGACTTTCATGAGTTTCTATCTTACATATATAAGCTGACATGGGCACAGGTAAAATTAAATACTATGATTTTTTTTTCCAAAATGTCATCAGAGAATCTGGTGAGGTGAAATTAAATAACCTCGTAATTATTAGAGCTAAGTCCCCTCTATTATCTCTATATTGGTGGTTAAATAAAAAAGATTATTGAGATCCTGGTTTGATGTAGGAGTTTTTACTGCTTTTCTACAAAGTACTTACTACTGAACACAAACACAGGAGAAAAGAGACTATATTTAACAATGCTATATATGCTAAGCAACAGAAAGTATAAGTTTTTTTTAAAGAATAACTCAAATTGCCCATATATATGTATATATATATTGCCCATATATATATATATGTATATATATGTATGTGTATACATATATATATACACATATATATACATACATACATATATATACATATATATATATATATACACACACACACATACATATATATTGTTTTGGTTTGTATTGTTTTCATAGAAAAGGGACTTCTCAAAATCCTTCCTCTCAAAGTCTGGCATTTAATATTACCAATACTGTTTTCAAAAAACAATATTTCATGTGGTCTGTGTGACCAAGCTCAACATGTATGGGCAATCTTTAATCAGAAGGAAGAAGAACCACTTACGCTACCCACAAACACTCTAATGGGGATCAATCACATACAATTAAAACTCCAGGAACTATGAATCTTTAATAGGTTCACCATGGGATAATTCAGCTGTTAAGTCTCCTTAGAACAGTGCCTTAGAGAAACTCAAACTCAAAATGAATCATATTTGTGACTTCATTTCCAACAAAGCTTTCTGAGTTTTTGTTTGTTTGTTTGTTTGTTTGAAACACAAAGGGGTTTGCAATTTTCACAGAATAAAGTTCCTGGGTATATACTGAAAATTTCTAGCTCTACCTTACTTGTTTGGATTGTTGTTTACATTAAATACTGACTGTTTGATCTATAATAATCAAAGATCCACTAAACTTAAACACCTGGGTGATTTTGTTTCCCTTCTGCCACTTAACCTAGCCCCTTTCAATGCCAAACCCCATCTGATCCAGGCTCACAGTGGGGATGGTTCTTTATTCCATTACAAATAAAAAGTGCATCAAAACAAGTGACTTGAGCCTTCCTCACCTTTATCTTTGTAATGCAATGGTCAAGACAGCTGACTTCAGCATAATGACCCCTGACCTGACATTTCCTAGTTAAGCAGCATCAGCAGCTTCCCCCTCCCCCCCGCCCCGCCTCTTCTCATCTGTGAAATCCCAGTAGCATCTTCCCTGTGCATGTCGGCTAAAGGTTAGGCGAGATTTATATATGTTGTTTCATTTCAGACAGTGCCTAATGCCTAGTGGCATCTTAGCTGTTGCCTATTGTCAGCAATTTGGCAATACAGACATAGTTTTTTCACCAGGAAAAGTGTGAACCTGTGGGTATCTAGGAAGAGGGTTGTATGGCCAAAATACAAATGTATCTGCTGATTGCTGCATTTGAGATATTCTGATAAGATAACATAGGGAACATAAAATTCCAATAAGATTTATTATTATTAATTTTTTTGGCTAGAGTATTTGCTTTTCTTTATTTTTGGGCCTGATCAACATTTGAAATCAACTTTTCACAGTGTTTAAAAGAACAGTCAGCAAGCTCTGCTGGAAATGTTTGGCAGAAACCCAGCCAGAAGCCTCATCTTCACTGAAATTTTCTCTGTGTTGCTAATTTTATCCATGAATATCTATTTAGAGAAGATTTCCCCCTAGCTTTTCTTTTCACTCTGTGCCTCACATTTTTGTAATATAATTATACTTATATAATGAGTTTAAATAAGTCATTAAGATACACAAAGTTAATGCATAATTAATTGATGTGATTACAATAAAGAACGAGCACACAAAATACATGTTTGCATAAAAGCATATTTCAACACATAGGCACTTTGCACGTTGGAGCTTGGTTAAGATAGAGCAGGGTGTACTTTGTCAGTTGTCCCGCATTCAGAAGCAAGATGTAGCAAAGGAAGAACAGATCCATTTTCATTCTGTAAGTATAAAAAAAAATCCACTTTTGTGCATGCCTTATGCTTTTATCAGGGTCCTTAAAAGAGCATTGTGATGATGTGCCTTCAAGTAATGCCCTTACTTTAGTATGAAATAATCACCGAATCTCAAAATTCATTGAGAAGTTTCCTAAGCATTGTGTTCTAATGTTTTACAACAAATATGTATTGTAGTGATCATTGTCAGAGATCGAGAAGGTAGCTTGTTCGATTATGACTAATTCTCCTTTTTCTTTTTTTTTTAGTTTTTTTTTATTTTATTAATTTATTTTTTGTTATCAATCACAGGTTAGGTATTTTGCATCCCAAGCATAGCCCCCTCCCTCATGCCCTCCCATCTTCCCCAACCCTCCCTCATCTCCTCCCCGCCCCCTCCAAGTCCACCAACAGGGGAGGACCTCTTCCCCTTCCATCCAACCCCAGCTTATCCTGTCTCCTCAGGGCTGGCTGCAATGTCCTCCCCTGGGATCTAGCCAGTCTGTCACTCCTCGGCATGTATGGGGGAGGGTGGAAGAGTCAGCCATCAAGTTCAAGACTGAAACAGTCCCTGTTTCCCACACTAGGGTCTTCAGTCCGACAAGGAGCTATCATGGGCCCCATCTGAGCAGGGGTTCCAGGCCATGTCCACACGTGGTCCTAGGTTGTAGAAACGGTCTCATACAAGACCCCTGTGCCCTGCTCAAATTGGTCTTTGTGGAGCTTTTGTTCTCTCCAAGTCTCAACAACCTCCTCCATTTCTATCATCACTCGCCCTCTGTCAAAGGCTTGATCACGAGTTTTAATATCTGCTCTGATACATCGCTACGTTGACCCCCCAGTGGTCCTCCTTGGCATGCTCCTGTCCTGTTGCTTGTTTTCTCGTCCACTCAATGTCCATTCCATTTGTTCATCCAAACGAGCATTGATCATACCAACCTGGGTCCTCCTTCCTGTATATCCTCCCTAGGTGTGTAGATTTCAGCGTGACCTTCCTATCCTATAGGTCTATATAAGTGAGTATATACCATATGTTTGTTTCTGCTTTTGGGATACCTCACTCAGGATGATCGTTTCCAGGTCCCACCATTTGCCTGCGAATTTCATGATTTCCTCCTTTTTAATTGCTGAATAGTATTCCATTGTGTAAAAGTACCACAATTTCTGTATCCATTCCTCAACTGAGGGACATCTGGGTTGTTTCCAG
>CM053757.1:28492899-28553002 GCA_028658305.1 Pachyuromys duprasi | reverse complement strand
AGATAATAGTGACCAATGACTGTTAGTTCCTTTTATTGTGGAGTTGGTAGTCTTACTGTGATTCATTGCTTTTTTGTTGTTGTTGTCATTGGGAAATTATCTGTATCCTATATTTTCTTTGGTGTAGTTGTTTCCGTTGGACTGAAGTTTTCCTTCTAGTACCTTCTGTAGGGCTGAATTGCTGTGTAGGTATTGCATGAATTTTGTTTTGTCATGGAAAATTTTGTTTTCTCCATCTATGATGATTGAAAGCTTTGGTGGGTATAGTAGTCTTGGTTGGCATCTGTGTTCCCTTAAGGACTGCTTGACTTCTGACCAGGCCCTTCTGGCTTTCATAGTTTCTGATGAGAAGTCTGGTGTGATTCTGATCAGTCTACCTTCGTATGTTACTTGATGCTTTTCCCTTGCTGCCTTTAATATTTTTTTTTTGTTTCCTTTTGTAGGTTCAGTGTTTTGACTATGATGTGACAAGAGGTATTTCTTTTCTGATCTAGTCTATTTGGTGTTCTGTAGGCTTCTTGTATGTTTATGGACATTTCTTTCTTTAAGTTGGGAAAATTTTCTTCTATGATTTTCTTAAAAATATTTTCCGGTCCTTGGAGCCTGGAGCCTTTTTCATCTATTCCAATTTTTCTTAGGTTTCGTCTTTTCATGGCATCCTTTATTTCTTTGATGTTTTATGTTTGGGACTTTTCCGATTTTATTTTTTCCTTGATTGATGAATTCATTTCAGCCAGTGTATCTTCAACTCCTGAGATTCTCTCTTCCATGTCTTGTATTCTATTGGTGATGCTTACCTTTGTGGTTCCTGATCTTTTCTCTAAGTTCTCCAGTTTCAGGATCTTCTCCGTTTGTGTCTTCTTTATAGATTCTAACTCTGTTTTCATGCTTTATATTGTTTCCTTCATCTGATTGACTGTGTCTCTTATTGTCTCTTATTTTGGTTGTTTCCTCTCTGTCTATCTTTAATTTTTCCTGTATGTGGGCATTAAATCCTTCTGAATTTCTTTGAGGGCCTTGTTCATTTCCTCCTTTTGTGCCTCCTTTTCTTCCTCTAATATCTGCATAATTATAGCTTTAATATAATTTTCCTGTTTTTCTGCTGAATTAAAATCTCTATTGCTTTTGGGTATCTGGTGGGGCCATGGTGTCCTGATTATTGTTGGGTGAGTTCTTTCGCCGATTTCTGGGCATTTGTTTATATATAATCAAGGAGCTGTTTGTGCTTTAAGGCTGAACTTCAGACTGGAACTGTCAATCTCTTGTGTCAGGAGTATTCTTCAAGAAGATCAGGGAGTTCTAGTGGTTTGATAGTGTGTGTTGTGCCTCAGTTGAACTCTGTTGTGGGATCTTTGTGCCCGGCTTCATGCTCTGTGCTAGAGGTTGTGAGCACCACAGGCTGGTCTCCCCTCCGGTCTGGAGGTTTGGCTCCTCACTCTGTGCCAGAGGCTGTGTGTCCCCCTTTGATATGACCGCTGGGGGTGCTGCTCTGGTCAGGAGGCTCTGAGCTCTGCCCTGGGTTTGCTGCTAAGGGCTCTCTTCTGGACTGGAGCCTTGGCGCCTCCTTCTGGGTCAGGGGCTGTGCACCAAGGTCTGAGATGGTATTTGGGGGCACCTCGGTCTGGACCTGATATTATGAGTCCCAATCCGGGGTGGTGGCTGGGTGTGCCTAGGGCTGTGGGTCTGACCGGTGTAGTCCGCAGTATCTGGGTGAAACTCAGTCCATCTGAGGTACTCTGTGCCCCAGCCCAAAGTGGCAGCTGCTGGCGCAGAGGATTGTGGGCCCGCGCAGTGCAGCCTGCGGTATCTGGGTGAAACTCAGTCCATCCGGGGTACTGTGTGCCCCAGACCAAAAGGGCGGCTTAGGCGCCCAGCCCGGCTGAGTGCAGCCTGTCACCCTCTGGAGATTTTCCTGGGAGTAGCTGGGTATCCCTTGGACTTTTCCACTTGATTTCCCCACCGTAGGAATTCCGCTCACCTGGCAGTCGCAAATGCTGGTGTTTTAGGTCTGAGATCTCAGTCTCCCGGTAGCTGTGCCTACACTACTGTCCTGTTCCTCAGACACAGTGTCCTCCTGGGACAGCCATCTTGAAAAATCCCCTAATTCTCCTTTTTCATGAGCTAATAACTGCACTGAATAAGATCTTGCAGTGATATCAGTAACCCAACTGATCTCCAGGTAGATTAGGCTGATCTGGCTGGCTAAGCCACTGTCTGCTTCCTTCCCTCTCCACTTTGTATGTATTGTTCCTGAAGATGATTTGAGGAAGACAGCCTTGCGAAATAGAATTAGAGGAGAACCCATCTTTCATGAAGAGTGTTTGAGTAGCTGTGTTCCCCTGTCAGAACAGCCAAGCAACTTTATATTCACTCTTTTATATTATTTTTTTAACTGTGTGGACATAGGCCTGCCAGAGCTGACCCACTTTTCCACCTTGTGAGTCCTTGTGACTGAAATTGGCTTTGGCTTGTCAGATTTGGCAGTAAGTGATTTTTTTTACCTGCTATGCCATCTTGCTGGCCCCGTGTTTGTTATTTCATTCATTAATCTAATCAGGGATTAAGTAGATATGTTGTCACAACTACATGTATGTATGTAAATCCCTCTCAAACACACATACATTTTCATACTTGGTTTGGATATCATGATACGATATGTGTGTATGTATTAGACATATACAATATACGTAATTGGGTTATATAATATATGTCATATTGTATATCTTTAATATGGTAAATTAAAAATGCATCACATTTTAGTCAGGTGGTGTCATGCATACCTTTAAGCCCAGCACTTGGGAGGCAAAAGCAGGTGGGTCTTTATGAGTTCCAGGCTAGCCTAGTCTACAGAGTGAGTTCCAGGCCAGCCAGGGCTGTACAGAGAAACCCTGTCTCTAAATAAATAAATAGATAAATAAATAGATGATAGATAGATAGATAGATAGATAGATAAAATCACATTCTAAAGGTGAAAATACCTTTAAAAATACGTCAGAACATATTTTTAAAATTCTTTTTTTTTAATTTATTTATTTTTATCTCAATCACAGGTTAGGTACTTTGAATCCCAGGAGTAGCCCCCTCCCTCATTCCCTCTTACCCTCCCACTCCCTCCCTCATCTCCCTCCTCCCTGCCCCCTTCTTAAATTCTAAAGAGATGGCAGATACAGACAAAGGAACTTTTCTTTAGTTTCTCTGTGCTTAAAAGCTTTGTAGAAGGCAAAACCATTACAAGAAATGAAACAAAAACAATAAACAAACCCAAAAGACAAAACTAAAATAACGGCTAAAAACAAACAAACAAACAAAAAAGCAAAAGAAAAAGAAAAAAAACCTTTGGGTTCCAGTGTTTTCTTCCATGCTAATCTGAAACAGCTGATTCTATGATGATAAGCAATAAATTATTTTCTCATTGGAAATGTGGAGTACCTGAGACATTAAAAGCATCTCTAAACTCAGTGGCTGGCTCTTTGATCACCTCGCCCTGACTGGGGAGCAGCCTTGCCAGGCCACAGAGGAAGACAAAGTAGCCAGTCCTGATGAGACCTGATACTCTAGGGTCAGTTAGAAGGGAGAAGGACCTCCCCTATCAGTGGACTTGGAGAGGGGGCATGGGAGGAGATGAGGGAGGAAGGGTGAGGCATGGGAGAGGTGAAGGGAGGGGCTACAGTTGGGATACAAAGTATATAAACTGTAATTAATACAAAATAAATAAAAATTTTAAAAGCATTTCAAAAAAGAGCTGCCATGCACTCCATTTCCTCTGGGAAGGTCTTTTTTTAACAGATAAAAATGATATTAACTTAATTTAGGTCAAGATTCATGTTGAGGTGGGTAAAACAACGGCTTCTATTCTGTTCCATTACTGGGTACCTGGCATTATATGAATTCAGCCACCCTCTGCATATTAGGACAAGTTTTTCTTTTACTTACTAAATTAATTCTCTATATCCAAAATGCCATGTCTTCTCTGACATATGAAATGCAATCTCCCATGTGTCTATGTGGACTCTGTTCCTCTAGTCAAAATTTATATTATCTGTGCCCCTCTAGAATACACTTTTCTATATATCATCTTTACCTGAATCATTGTTTAAAAAATATTTGTAAAGTCCATGTCAGAGACAGGCCGCACTCCACTAGCTAGGGGACCCACATGAAATCAATATGCTCATCAGGTATATAGGTGTTTGGAGCCTAAATCTAGTCCTTGAATGCCCTTTGGTTGGTGTTCATTCTCTGTAAGCCCCCTTCGGCCTAGGTTAGTTGCCTCTGATCTCCTTGTGGAGTTCTTGTCCCATCTGGGTCCTTCTATCCTTCCCCCTGTTCTTCCAGAAGACTCCTCACACTCTGCCTAATATTTGGCTCTGGGTCTCAACATCTGTCTCAATTTGTTGCTGTTTGGAGTCTCTCAGTGGACAGCTATGCTTGGCTCCTGTCTGCAAGCAGAGCAGATCATTGATAGTATATTGGGTTGGCTCTATCCTATGGGATGGTTCTCAGGCCTGCCCAGTCATTCGCTGGCCATTGCCTCAATCTCTGCTCCATCTTTACCCTTGCACATCTTTTAGGAAGGGTACATTTTGGATTGAAGGTTTTGTGGGTGGGTTGGTATCCCCCTCTCTCCACTGGAAGTCCTGGCTGGCTTGAAGGTCTCCTCTCCCTCTCCCAACCCCCTGCTGCTAGGAGTCTCATCTAGAGTCACCCCTATATCCTCTCAGGAGCTTATCTGGTTGCAGGTCTCCTGCTTGTCCTAGAAATGACCCACCCTCTTGGTTTCCCTTCTTTCTCCCAGCCCTTTTACCTCCCACCCTAGCTCTTTCCATATCTGATCCTCATTCCCCTCCACACATCCTCTCTCACCCAGTGCCACCTCTCCATCCACTTCCAATGTCTATTCTTTTAGCCCTTCTGAGCGGGATTCAAGCAGTATCCCTTGGGCCCTCCTTGTAAATTAGCTTCTTTAGGTCTGTGTATTGTAGCATGGTTATCCTGTACTTTATGGCTAATATCCACTTATAAATGAGTATATACCATGTGTGTGTATCTGGAGCTGGGTTACCTCACTCAGGATGATTTTTTTCTAGTTCTTTCCTTTTGCTTGCAAATTTCATGATTTCCTTCATTTTAATACCTGAGTAATATTCTATTGTGTAAATGTACCACATTTTCTTTATCCATTCTTTGGTTGAGGAACATCTGGGTTGTTTACAGTTTCTGGCTATTACAAATAACGCTGTCATGAACATAATTGAGCAAATGTCCTTATTGTGTGGTGGAGCATCTTTTGGGTATATGCCAAGGAGTGGTATAGCTGGGTCTTGAGGTAGAACTATTCACAATTTTCTGAGAGAGAGCCAGACTGATTTTCAAAGTGATTGTATAAGTGCACACTCCCACCAGCAGTGGAGGAGGGTTCCCCTTGCTCCACATCCTTGTCAGCAAGTACTGTCACTTGAGTTTTTGATCTTAGCCATTCTGATGGGTATAATATGGAATCTCAGAGTCACTTTGATTTGCATGTTCTTGATGACTAAGGATGTTGAACATTTCTTTAAGTGCTTCTCAGCAATTCAAGATTTCTCTGTGGAGAATTCTGTTTAGCTCTGTACCCCATTTTCTAATTGGATTAATTGTTTTGTTGGTGTTTTATTTCTTGAGTTCTTTATTTATTTTGTATACTAGTCCTCTGGCAGATGCAGGGTTTTTGAGGATCTTTTCCCAGTCTGTAAGCTACCATTTTGTTCTGTTGACATAAGTAATAATTTTATTCCTTCTCCAGTCTCTGATAGGTTGAAGACTAGACGGTCATAGTTTTACAGTGAGGCTAGAGTTGTTTAAGATTTGAAGAGATTTGTTAAGGCCTAGAAAGATATTTTTATTTAAGTTGATAAATACAAGTTATGACAGAGAATGTTTTAAGTACAAAACTTTCTACTCACCCAGGTAGGAGAGACAGTGTTTTCTTCAAAGTTGCCAAATACAAATGAACTAAACATTTTGAATATAACTTATGTATGGCTTTCCTGATTGTTTCATATGTAGTTTATTATAAATAAATAAAGTCTATATGCATTTGGAAAAAAAATAAGGTGAGGGAAGGAGTACAGGGATTCAAGGTTATCAAATGCCACTAGACAATTCCAGAAGGGGCCAGTGGTGAAGGCGGCAGTCCTACAAAGTCCTCAGAAAACGCCCTTTCTAGAAATGACTTCCTTGAAAGATTATACCTATGACAAAAATGTCTGTGGACATTAAACATCCAAAAGAGTTGAGACGCCTCTTTCTGTTCCAAGTTCAGACAATGTTAGTAAAACATGCTATACACTCTGTTTTTCCCTATGTCATCTACTTGCATTTAAATTTCCAATAAAAACTTATAGGACCTATTAAAAAAAAGGAAAAGACTTTGTAATAAAGAAGAATTTATGATAAACTTAAAAATAAAGGTAACAGCGTGTCAAATAATATTTAGCTCCAGGTATAGAAAATATCACAAACTGTTTTATATTGTATTGCTAGATTGTCATGTTAAAGTTGCAACACCCTCACTTCCCAGCAGAGTGGCATTGGAAACACTTCTTGATTGTTCTGTGTATTGCTTTGCATTTTTTTTAAAGGGGGATAAATGATGTCTTAGAGTTTCTATTCCTGCAATGAAACACCATGACTAAAATGAAAGTAGGGGAGGAGAGATTTTATTTGGCTTACACTTTGCAGCACATCATCAAAAGAAGTCAGGTCAAAAACAAAAAGAAGGCAGAAACCTGAAGGCAGGAGGTGATGGAGGGGAAGAGAAGGGTGCTGCTTGTTGGCATGTTCCCTATGGCTTGCTCAGTCTGCTTTCATATAGAACCCAGGACCACCAGGCTAGGGGTGGGACCACTCACAATGTGCTGGGTCCTTCCTCATCAATCACTGATCACCAAAATGACTTCCAGCCAGGTTTTATAAAACATTTTCTCAATTGGGAACTCCTCCTTTCAGATAACTCTAGTTTGTGTGTTAAGTTGACATAAGGTTAGCCAGCACAGATGATGCCACATACCCGGGAGTGACAGGGAGAAGTCAATGGTATAACTTCTGTTTGTTGTATATAAGCCACGAAATTTAATTCCTAGTACTATTAGTAATAATGATAGTCATAATTGTACCCAGTTGATGGAGTTTTATCCACCCTTTCATAAAGGAACAATTATTGAATGCTATTAATTGCACGCATACTAAATGTTATCACATTCAAAGCAAAACAGATCTCTACCTGTAGATATAAAGTCACAAGTGTAAGTTGGCACATTACAATTACATTAATCACTAATAATTAATAACCTAAAGATCCAATCACATTCAGACGTATAAAATAACAGTGCTATATGGCTACGTTTGGGAAGGCAGTTTTTCCTGAAAATGGAAAGAAATGGAGGGATAGTCAACTCAGCAAACATCTTTGCTTTCATAGTGCCAGACCAGCACATGCTGAGAGGGAGCATTCATGCATAAGCCCTGGCAGTGATAAGAGATAATCTAAGAAAAAAAAAACACTCTGAATGGAAATGCATTGTTTCTGCTTCAATGCATTTGTGCCCTGGGATAACCAGAAATAATTATTGAAACAAGCCTCTTGTTAATAATAATTACACTTCATTCTATGAAAACAAGAACAAACAGCAATTATCTATAATTTCTCATTTGCAAAACACTCTCATTATGCTAAGACTCCTTGTCTATGTTTGATAATATGTTATGCATGATGGAAAAACTTTATAGTTTTTTTTAATGTTGAAACTGTACTGGGCTTAGCTTGGTCAATATACTGCAGAATTAAATAGCTTCTGTTTTAAGATGAAATGGTTTCTTTGGGAAGCATAAGTCATAGAAAAATAATAATTTGGCCTATTTTAAAGAAGACATACTCATTAACCAAAATGCATACATGTTACTTCTATGTCAGCAAAATTCAAATGAAGAAAAGGAAATAGAAATCACCCAAACAGTTACAGAAGCAATATGTAGGAATCTAGCAAGCATTTTGTTTGGATGGGCTTTTATGTTTGTGTGTTATTCTGGTATTTTACCTGTTTTGTCTCCATACACGTGTGCTTCATTTGAAAACAATTATTTCATCGGATGTCATATATCCTCACCTGCTTTACTGCATTTTTATCTTAGACTAAACACTCATTGAAAGGAGGAGAAAGGTAATCTCTTTTTACTTCAGTTCTCTACTGACATATGAAAACTAGTGATGTTAATAACAACTTTTAGTATCCCAAAATTGTTGGCTGTTTATGAAGTAATTGAGCTGCTCAGCAGGTGTGTAGCCTCTTCATTTGAAACACCGCTTTCACCTTCCATATAGAAAGAGGTGATAATGATACCCAGAACCCACGATTTCTGAGATATTTGAATGAAATGATGCATCCAAAACATTTAGCATAGAGCCTGCCATGGCATTAAGTTCTCAATGCATGCCAGTAATGGGTCACTTTATATGTTTCATTGTAGAGCTGAAAAGATACAATATTCTTTACTTTTTTTCCTGAGAAAAAAAGGGTCAAATAATGTTTATTTGTCCCATTTGAAACCTCATAGGGCCCAGTAATGCCTTTCAACAAGATGAAGCTATCTCAGTAGCGCTACACATTCTTACTCTGAGTGTGGCAGGATATTTCTTCCAAGCAAATGAACCAAATACCCTGGTGAAATACAGGCACAGACTTCCTTCAAATACTACATTGTTACATTAGAAAATTATTCAAAATTTAAGTCTATTTTTCATATTCTATACAGTACTGATGTTAAGTCTTGATAGTGTACAAATTAAGAAACCATATATTTAATTTATGAATTAATTGTTATATTTGGCCCCTCTTTGGGATTGGATTGAAAGAACAATTTTTATAGTTTATCAAACTAATTTTCATTAGTATTGGTTTGCCTTCGTCGTGTCGGAATGTTTTCTTGTTTAAAGGTGAGGTGTTTTCCATCGTAAAACTGCCAAGACAGTTCTCAAAAAAATATGCCTAATAAATACTTGAAAATATTTTCAACATACATATCTGTCATGAAATAAAAATTGAAACTACTCAAGAATCCATCATCCTTCAGTAAGTATGGCTGTCACCATGAAAACAGACAACATTGTTAATTTTGATGGGGACAGAGGCATACAGGAACCCTTATATACTGCTGGTGTGAATGTGAACAGGTATAGTCACTATAGGGAACTAAAATCAGTTTGGCACATGACCCAAGCATACCACTCTTGCTAATATGCATGGACTTCATCCATGCTTATTGCTGCATTATTCACAACAGCTGGAAAATAGAATTCGCCTAGACATTCTTCAAGAGACAACCATACAAAAAAAACAAAAAATATAATATGGTTATATTCCACTGGAAAAAGAAACGAATATATGAGAGTTTTTTGTTGTTGTTTTGTTTTGTTTTTAAGAAAATGGCTAGGACTGGAGATCATTATGTTGAATAAAATAAGCAAGAGTCAAAAAAGCAAATGCCAGCCATTTTCTGTCATATGTCTAATCCATATTTAATTGAGCAACAATTCAGTCATTTTAATATTTTATATTTAAGACATACATGATAAAGGAAACATAGTTACTATAGAATCTGCAGTTTAACTATTTTCTTTAAGATTAAATAGGTGATGGATGGAATACATACATTTAAACTCAGGCAGGAGGCAACATGATCATATGCTTTACCTAGAGTAGTGGAGAGTTGTCCCATTAGCTGAAAAAGCTTTGTACTCCCCCCAAAAGTTTATAGAGCCATGTGTTTCCAAATGCTAAGTTCAGGTTTCCCCTGAATTTCTTAAGAGACCTCATTCTCTAATATTTAAATATGCTACCCCCATATATATAAAACATGTAATTCATTATTAATGTTGTATGTATTCGCAAATATACATGTTTTTTAAAGAACTATTTATTTATTTGTTTGTTTGTCTATTTATTTATTTATTATACAGTGTTCTGCCAGCATGTATGCATTCATGGCAGAAGAAGGCACCAGATCTCATTATAGATGGTTGTGAGCCACCATGTGGTTACTGGGAACTGAACTCAGGACCTTTGGAAGAGTATCCAGTGCTCTTTGATAACCTTTGAGTTATCTCTCCAACCCACAAATATACATGTTTATCAAACAGTATTTTTTAGCTTGTCTACCCACTCACCAAAGCAACAACACCAAGTAGCTAATTTTCTTCTTAAAATATATAGCAACCAGTGATACTATCAATGATACTCTGCTATGCTCGCAGACAGGACGCTAGCATAACTGTCTTCTGAGAGGCTTCATGCAGCAACTGATGGAAACAGGTGCAGAGACCCACAGCCAAACAATAGGCTGAATGCGGGGAGTCTTGTGGAAGAGTGGGAAGGATAGAGGGAGCTGGAGGGGTTAAGGACTCCAAAAGAAGACCTAGAGAGGAAACTAACCTGGGTCCACGGGCCTCACAGAGATGGAACCAACAACCAAAGAGCATCCATAGGCTAGATCTAGGCCCCTTACACATATGTAGCAGTTGTGAGGCTGCTCAACACGTGGGTATCTGACTCTATTGCCTGCCCTTTCCCCTAGCTGGCTTGCCTTGTCAGGCCTCCAAGGGATAGGATACCTTCAGATACCAGAATACTCCTTGAGACCCCTTTGGGGGGGGTCTCCCCTTCTTCTTCCCCTGTAATGGGGAAGGAGTCATGAGGGAGGGACTCAAAGAAGAGAAGAGGGGTGGCTGGGATCAGGCTGCAAAGTGATGAAAGAAGGAAGAAAGGAAGGAAAAAAGGCAGACTAAACACACATAAACCAAATCTGTCATTTCTCTAGGGTTTTCTGACTTTGTAAGCAGAGAGTATGGCTTTGGCATTTCTTTAAAGATTAGTTGTTTCACAAGTGAAAAGGAACAAAGTGAGCCTTTCATAAAACATAGCCACCTTTGGAGTGAGATTCAATAATTTCAGTAACCCGATTCTCAAAAATGCACCATGTATCTCATTGTTTACCAAAATACACAGGCTAAACATCCCATTTTGTAGATATTTTCCCTACGATTAACCCAACTGCAAACTGTATTTT
Source organism: Pachyuromys duprasi (assembly GCA_028658305.1). Classification (NCBI taxonomy): domain Eukaryota; kingdom Metazoa; phylum Chordata; class Mammalia; order Rodentia; family Muridae; genus Pachyuromys; species Pachyuromys duprasi. The sequence goes on along the minus strand of CM053757.1, from coordinate 28,541,902 downwards.
AATATCTGCTCTTGGAGTTGATTATTATCATCAATTTTCCTCAAATATCTAAATCTGCTCGATAGGAGCTGATGAAACGTGCTGACAGGCCAACCTCACCGAAGCCATCATCCGATGTTTCCACTCAATTAAGGAACTAACTATATTATTACCATTTCAAATGAAGAAACATTTGGAATGTTTAGAATTCCTGAGATGAGGCTCATTCTCTGGTCATGATGTGTGAGATTATAATACAGAATTTAACCCTGCCCCCCTCCACCACGGCTCTCTGATAAATCAAATTTAATTCGCAGAATTACAATCTGAGCAGAAAATCAGTGCCTTATTTTCCCTTTTCAAAAACAGAACTTAAATCTCCAAGTACAGACGACTTTTAAATGTCTCCTATTGATAGAAACCCCCTACCCACCCCCCAGGCCACTTTCCTTTGAGTAAATCACAGTGACACCTGCTGATGTAAACTCGGCCTCCGTTTTCTCTTCATTGTAATTAGGCTGAAGTACCCCCTTTGCACTTTTTGGGTTTATGCCTGTAAGACTACCTGACTCTGTAAAATGAATGTAAAGAGCTTTGCTTGCATGTCTGGATGTTGTGATAAAACATTAAAAAGGTTGAGAGTTGTTGGGGGGGGGGTGGGAAAGCCCCTCATTGAGGAGGGCCTGAATCTCCTGTTTTCAATAAGCTGCTGAGTGTACAAACACTTGAGATTCCAGCATCTATGTTTGTCTGTTTGTGTGTTTGCTTTTTTTTTTTTTTTAAGACAGGGTTTCTCTGTGTAGCCTTGGCTGACTGGACTTGCTTTTTAGACCAGGTTGGCCTTGAACTCACAGAGATCTGCTTGCCTCTGCCTCCCTGAGTGCTGGGATTACAGGCCTGTGCCACCTATTTTTTTGCTCTTTCTGTCAATGTGCCTTTCTTCCACCTATGCTTATGTTGAGACTCTCACTTTTAATTACAAATGTTCCTTTTCAATATAAAAGAGGAAGAATTTCACGTGTAAAGTGGTATTTTAACACAGCCAGTTTTGTACATCTTACTAATTCATTTTCTTAACCTAAGCATTTTCCCATTAAACAAAGAAAATGTAAACACTCACAGTAAAAGCTTGATAGGTGCTTGGAAATCCCACAACTCCTTAGTTATTCTATGCATTCCTTGTAGAGATGGAGACGTGTGAAGTTAATTTAAGATATACAGTAGTGAGCTTGTGCACATGAAAATATTGTTCATGGTGGCAATTATCCTGCAACTAATTTGCTTTTAGAGCATTGTGCCTTTAGGCTAACACAAGTCTAACTTTCTTTAATCTTAATTAAACTTTTCTCTCAAAATTAACTTACTCTGTTGGCAAATAAGTAAAATAGTTTCTCCTCAGTCTCATGCATACTTACATTAAAAGACGGGATGTTTGGAATCTCTTAAGAGAAATACACTTAAGTTTTCATACATACCTCAGCTAGGTGCTGACAGCTCAGGCATGACATCATGCCCACCTGTCTATATTTCCTAGAGAAAGATGGTCCTGTTATTTGATATCTGAATTCAGATGCTAAAATAGAGTGGTATAAATAAGGAAACAATGTTGATATGACTGCTCAAAACATGCTCAACTACATTGTTACTATTTTGCATTTTTAGTTATTTAACTATTAAGGACACAACTTTACTATTGTCAAATTGTGGCTAGCTGTGAAAGGAGGAAGGACAGAGCAAAGTGCACTTAACAAATACTAAAGACATTGATCAGAACTGCAGAGTCCCATTACTTCTCAATTTCTTTGGAGCTGATGCAGTAGCCTCTAGAATTACAGGTACATATTTTTGTTACAGACCTTTAAATCTGACACTGGTTCATTTATACAACTCTCACTGGGACTTCTTCACCATGACATCTTTTGACCTCTAAAATTTAGCTTAGAGAGGTTACAAAGCTCATGCTACATAAATCTTGCTTGAGTGAATGAATGTTAATTAAATAGTTTGTAAGTCTTCCAGAATCCAAAGCCAAAATGCTGAATTTTACTCCATATATTTGTCTGCATACCATTTGCCCACATTTATCTATATTTATTATCTCTCTATCATCCACCCAAGCATGTATTTATCTTCCCACCTATTCACATAACTTCTATGTATGTATGTGTGTGTATGTATGTATGTATCTGTTTATCTACCATCTACCTATTGTATCATGCTAAGTGACATGTAAAAAGATGATATTGATATTATATCCAAGAATACTGCTGATACTTTCCTCTTCCTGAAAAATCAACTGGAATAATCAATAGAAGTACTGTATGAGATTTCAATAATACCTCCAAAGAGATTTTAAACATGTAATATGACTAATCAGTTTATTTGAAAAAATAAATTCAGAAAAGTATATGTTGTTATTGACATTATATCAAATACAAGTTTTACAGGATTGAATTCTTGGCAATACCAGATGTGAATAACCAGGATATGAATATGCCTGCTTCTCAGTTTCTTAATTTTGTTTAATATTTTTAGTAGATCTTTTTAGTTATTATAAAGAAGTTTGACTCCCTCCTAACATTATATAATCTAAGGATGTAAGTCTTCTACAATTTTTCCTTTCATTGATAATTTTGCTTTATTTTTTCGTTATGCTTCTTATGATAGTTAAGAAAACGAATATTTGTTTTATAATATTTTTCACATGCAGTATCTTGCTGAGTGTGTCAGGTGTTTCTTTTCAATAAGCACAAGGTCAGATCTTGCTTCCCACATTTCAGAAAGTGAAGACTTCCTGTTTTGATACTAACTTCTAATAGAGACTAAGAATACAAAATCAAAAACAAGTGCACAAATATTAAACATTTAAAGTGAAGGTAGGAGTGTCTGCTTATTCCTTAACATCAATGAAATTACTTTTAATTTCTCACTGTTAGTGTTAAATATATTTTGACTGACAAGTTATTATTATAATTAGTATATACATGCACATATATATATACATGCATACATATACATACACACATATATATTAATATATGTACCTTAGTAATCATTTTTAAATAATGGATTTTATAACATTATCTTCAGCTTAACTCAGATGGTGTTGTAGTCAGTGTTCTCTAGAGGAACAGAATCCAGAAAATGTGTATTTGTATTACAAAAGACTTAACTGAAGAACTTTACATGACACAAACTGGGTAGTTCAATGAAGGTTGCCTAAATGCTGGAGAGGACAGGAAGTCAGTAGCTGCTTGGCCCAAGAGGCTGGATGTCTCAGCAGAAATGATTTGGGGCCAGAGGACTGGAGGATTCCAGGAAAGCTGCTGGGCTTAATTCACATAGGAAGGGGAAAGAAGCTGTGTCACAATTTCAGGAAAAGATTGGCAGCTGCTATAGCTCTAGAGTAAATACAGTCACCAGCAAGGGGCAACAGCTGGTAGACAAAGGCAGCCCTGCTTTCTCTTCACACCTCATTGTATCTGGGCTGCCACCAGACAATACTGCACGCTCGGGAGGGGCTCCTTCCCCCAATTTGTCTGCCGTTCCAAAAGATGCTCTCATAGACCTGCCTGAGGCATGACTCATAGTCTATCCGAAATCTAATCGAATTGATAGCCATGATGATGAGGCAGATTTTTCTCTATATTTTACTAAGGTGATCAACATTATTAAAAGTCTTGGAATTACACTTTCTTGCATTTTAGGAAAAATTCATTTTTGGCACCATATTATATTTTTAATACATCGGTCAATTTAATATACTAAATTTCTTAGCTTGTTTTTGTTTTCCTCTTTAGAGTTATTATTGGTTTAAAGGCTCCTGATTTAGTGCCTTCTTGGATTTTCTTCTCAGTATTGTTTTCAGGTTACAAAACAGGCTGGGAATTTTATTTTTGCTTTGAATGCACCAAAGGGCTAACATATAAAAAAGTCATTATTTGTTTTTTTGAAAGCTCAAAAGAACTGAGCTATAAAACTGCTTAGACTTCAGGCTATTCTGCAAGGTAGCTCTTAGACTACTTTTTTTTCAGTTTCTTTTCTGCTTATTGGTATATTCCATGCTCTGCTTCTAGGATGTGTTTTGTTTCTTTTGTGTGTTTTGGATTTCCACAGATTTCAGCCTGCTATTTTCTTTCAGAACTAAAAAGTGTAAACTTTGCCTTCTACCACTGCCTTTCTTCTTTCCTTTCTTACCTCTCCTGTTGTTTCTCAGCATCATAGAACATAAATGTCACTGTGACCAATTCTTACCACCACTGTCAATGTATCTCCATCAGCCAGCATGCTCCACAAGCAAACATTCCCAATCCATAATTCACATGTATGTAGGTCTGTCACGTATGCATGATAGAAGAGTGGTTAAAATTAACTTAATCAATACTTGAAAGGTATTTTTCTGCAAATTCCTGGTTATTTTGAAAAACATTTAATTCACTAAGTATTTAGTGTTTTGTATAGATATTCCATAAAACATAGTTATTTAAGTGTGCCATGTTGTTGATTAGGGATGTCAATTACACTTAGGCATAATTATGAAGCAATTTAAGTGATTAAAATAATTACCACATAAAGAAGACCACCGTATTTTCTTTAATTTTTTATTTTTTTAATAATTTCTTTCATTCTCTTGAGATTATAAAATAATTACATCATTTCCCCCTTACCATTTTTACCTCCAAACTCTGTTATATATATATATATATATATATATATACATACATACATACATATATATATATATATATATCTTTGCTCTCTTTCAAATTCATGGCTTCCTTTTCCACTGATTGGTGTCGTCTGAATATATGTATATACATATATATTCCTAAACATGTCCTGATTGGTCTGTGAAATGTTATTTGTATTCAGTGCTGAGCATTTACTATTGGATCAACAACTGGTATGGTTTTCTTCTATTTCTTCCGCACTGTAAACCTGTTCGAATTTCTCTTCTGTGGTTACACATAATATCTATAGGTGCATTAAATGATTCTGTGAGAGAACACTAACATTATGTTCATTGCCCCCACTTTTTTTTAAATTTCCTGTTCCAGTTTCTGTTCTAGGTGCTGGGACAAATAGAACATCACATAAATTACAGGCTTAGAAGCAAACAAACCAGCATGTGCAGTAAGGTAGCAGGCAATTGAAGGTTCACAGTGGTGTGCTAAAGTGGGACCCTGGTTTGGAGTTTTTATTTCGTTCTGTTTTTTGTTTTTAAATCCATTGATACTTTAAGGACTACGACACAGGAAATGTGTTGTTGTTTGTTTAGATTTATTTATTTATGTTTATGTGGATGAGACTTTTTACGCACGTGTATGTCTGTACAGCATATGCTGTCTGGTGCCTTCAGAGGCTAGAAGAGGTAGCTGGAGCTCCTGGAACTTGAGTCAGAGACTGTTGTGATCTGCTCTGGATGTGTTGAGAACTTAATCCAGGTTTCTTGTAAGCGCAGTGAGCACTATTAAACACTAATCCATCCCAGTCCTGAAACCTGGGGTTTGTAAGGCAGGTTAGGTGTGTCTTCACTAATAAAAATACTTTTCAAGAGAGAATGTATGTATGAAGAGCAGGTAGAAAAACATGTGCGTATATAGAAAAGACACTTTCTGGAGAAGGAATAAGCAAGAATAGTCAGTCTAGGACCATTCTGCTATGCTTAAGGGGCAGCACAACAGGAACTGTGTGCCTGAGTACAGAGCATTAACATAAGGAGTCAGGATGTTAATAATCATAGCAGGTCTTGGCTGTGTTAAAACCTACAGGGTAAATTTGGGTGGGATAAGTTATGTGTAGTTGCTGTATTGTTTTCACATCATTCTAGGATACCAAATTATTATCATTTGCAAACTTGTAGAATAATTTTCTGCTTTTATACATTTGACAATAGAGATAAAGACATTCCGTTTTTTTTCCTAGAAGTATTGGGGAGGAAGGAAAACTTCTTAGCAACTTAGTTACTGCTATTAGTAAACAACGTTAGTGTGAGTTACTTGATTCAGCAAGCATTTATGACCTATGATCTTAAGGATATAGAGGTCTGGGGATTGGTAAGACTTACTTCTTATAAAACGCGTCACTTTGTTATTTGATTTGTTTTGTATTGTATTGTTTTGGTTTTTTACAAGTTTATTATAAGACAATATATAATATTTACACAAGGAAAGGTATTATTATTATCATCATCATTATTATTAATTCACTTTGTATCCCAGTTGTAGCCCCCTCTCTCATCTCCTCTCCATCCTCCCTCTTCCCCCACTATCCTCCTCCCCTATTCCACTGACAGGGAAGGACCTCCTCCCCTACTATCTGACCCTAGACTATCAAGTCTCATCAGGACTGCCTGGATCCTCTTCCTCTATGGCTTAGTAAGGCCACCACACCAGGGGAGGCTATCAAAGACCAGGCAACAGAGTTCATGTCAGAGACTGCCCCTGCTTCTGCTTACTAGGGAACCCAATGGAGGCTGAGCTGCCTTTGGGCTACATTTGAGCAGGGGATCTAGGTCCTCTCCATGCATAGTCCTTTGTTGATGTCTCAGTCTCTGCAGGTTTCCCCTGGGACCTGCATATTTTGGCTGTGTTGGTCTACTTGTGGAGCTCCTGTCCCCTCCAGGTCTTTCTATCACCCCCTTCTTTCATAAGATTCCTTGAGCTCTGCATGTAAGTCTCTGCATCTACTTTGACCCCCTGCTGCGTGTAGTCTTTCAGAGGACATCTATGGTAGGCTTGTATCCGTCTAGTGTCTATCCTGTTTGGCCTTCTGAATGAAAATTGAGCATCTTCCCTAGTGTTCTCCTTGCTGATTAGTTCCTTTATGTCTGTAGATTTTCATATGTTTATTCTATATTTTAAGAAAGGTTCTTAAGCAGGAACTCTGGAACGCTCAGTTCATGAGTAAAGTGTGCTTCACACCATCTCAGGGACGGTGGATGGGATGCTTACTTACTTTTCCAGCCTCCTGCATGCAAGGAGGTCTGAAGTCAAAGGTTAATTTTTGTGTGACATTAAAATGCCACTATGCAGAACAATTCCCTTCTGCAATCACCCATGAGAATTTTGCATTTTCTCTTTCTCATGGGATTTTTGTCTTCTTCTTGTGCTTATCCTCGTTGCACATTTGAGAAAGAGGTGGCTTTAAAAAAAGAAGAAACAATAAAGTTATTTATTGTATTGTGTAGGTGCGAAGCTGATATTTCTATCATCCTTTGAACTTATAAAAAATCATATAATATGTTTCCACTGATGATTTCCGTATCATAAAACTACACACTGCAGCAGAACAGGTGTCATTACTAATTTTCAATGAAGTAATTTCTAGCACCAAGGTTAAGTGATTTGTTCATGTCACGTAGGTACATGATTATTACTGTTTGCATAAGCTTTCTAAATGAAATTGGAGCTCTACATCATCCAAACCTAAGCAGGATTCCCAAGGCATCTGGCCAGGGATGCAAGAACAGGCTTGTGGTGGATGTTGAGTGTACAGAGTCAAATGAGACCAGGGAGGGTTATATTTCAGATCCTTTGCCCCGTTGAACAGTAGTTACCTCCATTGATCAACCCTATTGGATTAGATTTCTGTTACCTGTCATATTGTTTTTTTCCACTGAAGTATTTTGTTATTGCTGTTGTTCTAGATTTCCTTCTTCCCAGTCAAGATTTGGGCAGAGAAAATGCATGATTCTGGTACAAGGAAACTTGAGGCGTTAAATATTTGCTAATTGTGACTTTGGGAAGCTCATTCTATAACCTATAGTTTAAAGTTGTTTCCTGCTTTGCACAACACAGCACTCATTGTTTCCTGCTTCACAATTTCCTTATTCTCTATCGGTATGGAGGCTAGAGGACTCTTTGTCTGATAAAACAAAATCATCCAAGAGCAGATGAAGCTGTAATTACAATCAGAGTTCACACTTGCAGGAGATGAAATAAAAATCAAAAGTACTAACTCTGTGACACTTTGATTATCTGGAAATTCTCCAAGTCTGACAGATGACTTTAGGGGCGCATGGCTACATTTAAATGTAGACATAAGAGGCTCCTTGTGAATCACATAAAATTGTAGCCAACTGGTGTTCATGTGTATTCCCCAATTCTACTGTTCTTGTGGAATTCTAGGTTTTTGATTGAAGATGTAGTTGTGACTACTGGATGGCTTTTTTCCCTTCAAATTGAAGTTTGATTAAATGGAAAAGCAGCACTCATGAATTTTACAAACGGAAAAAGATGAGAGAGGAAGAAAGCAACAAGTATGCTTTCCGGGGAGAAACTACAGTAGAGTAAGTTGTCACGTTAAAAAGGAAATAGGTTTAAAGGGTAAGTCTGATAGCAAAGTCCTTCTACTAGGCAGGGGATGTTTTAATTAAGACACCATTGTGTGAAGCAATAAATCAGTATTCACAGATTATATTGACTTGCTTTAAGTCTTCCAAAACTCACAGAAAAATCTCCTTAGATTTCAAAAGGAAATGGTACAGTTACCTAGATCAATAACTCCAAGAACTACCAAGAGTGTCCAAAAGTTTTAGAAAGTAGTAGAAAAGCCCTCTAAAGCAACTTCTCTTCCTGTCTCCTCCTCAGCTCAATTTCCAGTGATTGGTGATGACAGGTTGCCATTCTGCAAGGGCTGATATCTGGCATACAGGAAAGCTGACATAAGGCTCTTGGTTTCTACAAAAAGAGAAGGGTTTATTGCATGACAAAAGAGTCCCAAAAAAGAGCCAAGAATTCTAAATGCAGTCTCTTCTTGACTGGGATGATAGTCAAGGAATTTGTAGGTTAGAAGAAAGGAGACACTATTTCTCAATCAGATGAGAGGGATTGAGCTATTAGGGCTGTTTTATACAAGGTGATTAGGTTCATTGTGTCCTTCAGAAGTTACTGTGTGCTCCGCCTTGATGGTACTGAGTTTGTGATGTGAAAAGGTTGTCAACAAGATGAACTTGCTTCTGCACATATCTATCATGCTTGAACTGTATGTTTCTTACCATTCTAAGGTTCTGTCCTAGTTCGGATTTCTATTCCTGTGAGGAGACACCATGACCACAATAATTCTTATAAAAGAAACATTTATTTAGGATTGTCTTACAGTTTCAGAGGTTTAGCCCATTATTGTTATGGCATTGTGCAGGCAGACGTGGTGCTAGAGAAGGAGCAGAGATTTTTATGTGTTGATTCACAGGCAGAAAAAGGAGACTGTGTGCCACACTAGGCCTAGCTTTAGCATTTGAGACCTAGAGCCCAACTCACAGTAACAGTTTCTCATGCAAGGCCACACTTTCTAACAGAGCCAAGCATTCAAACACATGAGTCTATAAAGGTTATTCCTACTAAAATCACCGCTAGCGTGCACACACCCTGACAGAATTTACTAACTTATTTAAAAATAAAATGTGGATGATGGAGAGAACATAAAATCTGTTACAAAATTTGGAAAGCTAAATTTTAGTTTATCCCTTGGCATTGCTTTAGTCTGTGGAGAAATAAACTGCAGTGCCCACTCTATGTGGACACAACTCTGCCAGAACTTCCCTCACATTCCTCCAAACTTACTTGATGGGAAAAAGTGCTTTGGACTTAATGAGTGTCAGTAGGTCTCAAAATAGTGTTTCTCTCTCTTGAAACTTGTGAATCATGACATTAACTCCTGAATATGTCTGTCCACTTCTTCAAACTCTTTAATGTGATCCATGTTTCACAGAAATGACCCACACATAATTAAGTAGGTAGGATTCTCCTTTTTCTCTGTAACTAAACTGAAAGAAAATGAAAATGTGTGCATTTGCAAATGTCTAAAAGTAGAACCTGGAAACGAATAAAAGGAAGAATACCAGATGTGTAGAACAAATCAAATTCTCTCGTGCGTTGCAAAGGAGCTGGTAGGGGATCGACTTAGAAGAAACTTCATACAGTCACTTACGTTCTTATGTTATAGACATACATTCTTACAAGAGAAGAATAAGTCAAAATGGAAGCAAAAATAAGTACTTGATCTATACCCTTAATCAATATGGAGACTAGGGCAAATAGTCACACAAGCAAACAGCCCTGCTAAAGGTGTGGTCTGTTCGCACCTTGTCTGAGCTCTGGTTATACAAAGAGGTCCAAAATAATTCATAGTGCTATTGAATTTTCTGCTCCCTGCAGGTGCATCACTTGTGCTTCAATATATAGCCTTGCCTTCATGGAGATGACAAAATTCATCTGGCCTGGAAGGCTTTGCTCTTCCAGGGATCCCAGATCACAGGAGACTCAGGACAATGACTTGCCTGTGTGCCTTTCTTTATCTAAAGTAAAAGAGACAGGCAGCTACAAGATGAAGGCCGCGATGTCATGCTCTCATCTACTGCTTGTTACCATGTGGGGTCAAGTGAGGATTTGGTGTGTGTGTGTGTGTGTGTGTGTGTGTGTGTGTGTGTTTAAAGCTTGTAAGCACCTGTTTCATTTCTCACCTTGTATTTAATCCTTCAATCTTGTGGAAATTAGGGTGTCAGTCAATCTGACTCTGACGGTTTCCTGCTCCAGTGATAAATTAGTTCATGAGAAAAGGACAGGCTATAGTGGAAGTAGCATATAAGTGAAAGGACTCAGACGCCTTTCTGTGAAAGTAGAAGCCACAACTGTAAAGCAGAATATAAGAAAGACTCAACACCAGAAAACTAATGAGGAATTCCAGTGGATGCTCTCTGTCCTGTCTAATAGCTCCACAGCTTTCAAGAGTGAATTCTAGCATAGGAATTCAGTGTCAATCGGTCTTTCATAATCCACTGTACTTAAGCATTTGCCTTAAGTAAGCACGGAGAGTTGGTACAGAACTCCATTTTTTTTTCCCATTGGCTTTTAGACAGGGTCTCATTGAGTAATTAAGGTGTCCTAGAAAACATGATGCTCTGCTTTCAGTGTCCTGAGTTCAGGGATTTTCGGCACATACCATCATGCGTGACTCCACTTCAACTCTGATCACTTCCTCCCTTGGATCTGAATCATTTTATCTGAAATTACCCATTCTGTGGCTTTTTCTCAATTGTCTTCCTTCACCAGGATAAAGTCTATCTCACTTTGTCTGATCTAATTCTACTTCAGGGAGGTGAATGACACATGCCAAAACGTATAACCTATAACCACCCACTCTTCTCTTTTTGCCAAATTTAAAAATTTAAACAACTAAGACCATGTTGAAGGAACGGCCTTTCGTGTGTGCCTGCATGCTTTTGTTGTTTGTTTTTGTTTTTTAGACCTGGTCTCACAATGTAGCCCTGGAAGACTTGAGCTCACTGTGTAGACTTGGCTGGCTTGGAAGTCTTAAGAGTTCTACTTGCCTCTGATTCCTGAGTACTGAAATTAAAGGCACATACACCACATGCAGCCTGGGTTCCATTAAAAGTTAACTCTATGTCATAAAGGTGTAATCTTGGTCTCAAAACTTACTTAGGTCTTTAGAAGTATTATTTCTAAAGAATGATAACAGAAAACAGTGACAGTTTCATAAGAAAAATGAAAAATGCTACCAATAAGAGCAAATATTTAATAACTATATTAGATAATTTATGAGATTCATATTCCATGTGTTTGATTGCAAAAGTTTTACAAAATGATCAAGACTTTGGATAACAAAAGACCTTTAACACCCATGGGGTGTTAAAGAGACTGAGACATCAACTAAGGAGCATGCCTGATCTGGACCTTGGTGCCCTGCACCTGTGAGGCAGATGGGGGGTTGGTCTTCATCTGGAGCATCTGGAGAGTGGAGTGGTGGAGTTAGAGGGGTGGGGCTGTTTCTAACATGGACTCTGTTGCCTGCTTTCGGTTCACTTCCCCCTGGCAGGGCTGCCTGGCTTGTCCTCAGGGAATGTAGATATGCTCAGTTCTGCTGTGACTTGATATGTTGGGGAAGGCTGATATGGGGAGAGAGATGGCTCTCATTTTCTGGGGGGAAAAGGAGAAGTGTTAAGGGAAGAGGGGAGTGGGAAATAGGGAGAAGAGGAGGAGGGGGCACTCGTGGGATGTAAAATAAGAAGAAAAAAAGAGACCTTTAGCAGCCATGCTTACAAATTTACAATAAGCTTCCCTATAAGCAGAACAGTCACATTAATTTCATTGTATATTGTATTTTAGGGCAAACATTATGATGAAAACATGGTGTCCTAGGACAAACCAATGATCTTAACTCATTTCTCATAAATACATCTAAGTTTGTTTTAATTAAGAGAATAAAAGAAAATTGTCAGGACTAGGTTCCTTTTATATAGAAATCACCTACTTAATTCGATCAAGCAGAAAATACTAGTTTAGAAAATACTTTTAGATAACCAATCTATTACCATTTAATTATGAAAAAGGTACTGCTTGGAAGACACAGTGTGCAGGTTGCCTAATTATCTTTACTCACAGATGATTATTGCAATATGAGGAGGCCAAGAACACAAGACTTGAAAGGTTAGCACCACACATAATTTTAATTTGGAGGATAACATCTTTGGGTGTCTTCGTGAGTTTTGTATTTTAGAAGACTTATTCACTTTATGGACATAAATACATTTAATATACAAAGGAAACGTAAACAATTAGCACCGTATTTACATGGTCAGCCTTTACAGGTTTGTGTTAGCTTCTATTTCTGTAGCAAAATTAAGACTCCTTGGATCTGTAGGATAATACATTTAAAGCACTGATAAAATCAAAACTTCAAATCTCTTACAAATTTAGGGAATAGTGTAATCACCACAGTGGTCTCATTTTTTGATGAAAAACTTATACATATATTTCTCTCTCTCCCCCCAGTGTGTGTGTGTGTGTGTGTGTGTAGTGTAGTGTATATCAATGGACAAATTAGAGGGGGTCTGTTCTCCCTACCATTTGGGTTCCTGTGGATAAAACAAAGGACATCAGACTCAAAAGTATCTCCAAACTGATGTGGAAAAGGAAAGGCGAGGATCATTATGAACTAATTGGGACAACTTTCCATGGGTCAGACTTCAGGACAGAAAGTCAAAACTATATTTCTGCACAGTCACTGAATGGTGAGAAAAGGCAACTGATACCAGTCAAAGTAGAAAAATCAGAAAAAGGGCTGGAGAGACAGACAGCTCAGTGTTATACTGCTTTTGCAGAGGACCTAAGTTTGCATCTCCCGCCCTGGACAGCTTACAACCATCTGTAACCACAGCTCTAGAAGATCCCTTGCCTACTGCCCCTCTGTGGCTCTGTCCTCAAGGGCACATACCTACACACAGTCACATGCATGCACATAAACAGGAATGAGATATAGAAAAAAAAGCGCCCCTGTGATCAAAGTGATTCTGACAGCTGTATGACCATTCCTTTTTCCAGGGTCACCTTTTTGAAAGAGACTGATGTAAACTAACAACAAAACAACAACAACAACAGAGTGCCTTTTCTTCTGATTCAGTTTGTTAAAGCTGTAATCAAGGTTTTTCTGGGAGAAAAAACCCACAAGCTACAGCAGCCCTAACAGGAGAGACTCAGTCACTTCACCAGTATATCAATTAAAGACAGAATTATTGTTGAAAAGCAGAGAGAAGTTTACATAATGTGGCCACATTGGGAAGAGTAACAAATCAAGGGAGCCAAAGAGGTCAAGTTCATCTTTTGGGTGCTGATGTGAACTTAAGACGTAAACAGGTAAAGGGTTAGGGAAAAGGTATAAGGAGGCCAAGTTGTGGTGGCAGGCCTTCTCAAGGTTTTAGTTCCGATTCTATAAACTGGGCCCCAAAAGTTCTTATATCTGCCATCCCTTGAGGGTAGCAATCTGGTTCATACAGGATGATCATTTCTGCTCAGTATTATATCCATGGCTTCATGGACATTTACTTCGTATAAGGGTCAGGAGTCTGTCCTAGAAGTTCTGTTCTCCTGGGAATCCAGAAGGATTGCAAGCTGACAAAATGGGCATATTTCTGCCTCTTCGGCTGAAGTAACAGAGAGATGCAGTTACAAATGAAAGCAAAGGGTCAGGTTTTAATCTAGTTTTTGTTACCTTGTGGGCTCAAGTCTGGAGTTTATACCTTTGAGGATAAACATAGCTTCTAAGAGTCCTTTTCGTGAGACCTTTTCTTAGTGTGGATTTGGAGAAAGGCACATGGGAAAAAGAGAGAAAATGAGCATCCACTTTTTGTTTGTTTGTTTGTTTGTTTGTTTGTTTTTATAAGGAAGACACCTGCAGGATTGCAAATCCACTCACCTTAAAAGGGCATTGATTCAGTTGCTAGCCTACAGTCCCTAATGTCCAATCCCCTCTGAGTAGTCCCTACCTCTCAACATTGCTGCCCTGGGGACTAAGTTCTAACACAAGCTTTGGGAGGGAAAACACTCAAACCACTGCAATGGCACACACTGAGCTTATGGCCTGAATATGTAACAGAAAGAATGTTACGAGACACTAGCAGAATACATATATATTTCAGGAGACATACTGAAACTCATTCAATGGAAATGTTCCAGCACAAGACACCATTCTTTAATAACGTATGGATAATTTTTCTTAGAGAATCAAAGAAGTTTGCACAGAAAAAAACGTTCTGAAACTGAAAAGACAAGTTTATATATGCACTTCTGTCTTGGTATCTTAGAATCTGGTCCAAATAAAGACAACAAAGTTAGCCTAATATTAGTCAATAGAAAGATTTGATTTTCTGTGCTGGTCGGGGTTTTTTTTTTTTTTTGGCCATGTGACACGATCATCTAGGAAGAGGGATCCAAAACTTAAATGATTTCTTCAACAGATTTTCCTGTGGACATATCTGTAGGGCATTTTCTTGGTTAATGATTGACACGGCTGGGCTCAAGCCACTGCAAGCAGTGCGGTCCCCAGGCAGGTAGCTCTGAGCAAGCCAGTGAGCAGCACATGCCCGTAGCCTCGGCATCAGTTCCTATCTCAGGTGCCTGTCTCTAGACTCCTGCTTGATTGGATTCCCTTAGTGAAGCGCTGGTACAAGCTGTTTGGTGAAATAAACCTTTCCTTTCGTGACTTTTGCCACAGCGATAGAAGGCAGACTAGGACACTTCCTAAGTCACTCACTCTTTATAAAGCGGAAGTTGAAAATGCGTTCACTAAGGTTGTCAACCCACGTTTGCGGTTTTATTTCATTTATTAAATTTCGGTAAGCTGATCGACCTGTCTTCCTTCTGCTGGCTGAAGTAGCCTGTACTCATCACCTTGAGCACGTCAGTCCGGCTCCAGGTGTTCTATGGGATTGTTCCTCCCTTTTGATATTCCTTTCCAGTTCTCGTTACATCACAGTTTAATCAATTCATGCTGTGTAAAACTGCAATTACAATTAATCAATACTTCTATCGGCAGAGACAGCCGAATAATGAGAGACTGCTGATTAGTAATAAAGAAGTTTGAGCCACATTTTATAAATAAAGGAGGTCTGGTCTTATTGACTAACTTACAAATGATTTACAAACCATATTCAAGCTTTATCCAGGCCAGGGTGTCTCAAACCCAAAGATGAATTGCTGCATTTCTGGAAAGATGAGCTTTCAAACGGTTACTGAATATGTGACTTATATCCCCATGGGAGTGATTCCAGTGACTGGCCAACAGAATATAAGGTTTCTTCATGCTTAATCCTCATTCAGAAGGGAAAACAGGATAGACATCGGAAGTAGGAGAAGACAGGGAACAGAAAAGGAGCTTATCACAAAGGGCCATATCCATCACGGTATCAAAGCAGATGCTGAGACTCATGGCCAAACTTTGGGCAGAGTGTAGGAAATCTTATGGAAGAAGAGGAGGATGAAAATAGTTGGAGGAGGCAGGAGCTCCACAAGGAAACCAACAGAGCCAAAATACCAGCGCCAGGGGACAGGTGGGGGAAGCCTGCAGAGAACAATGACTCAACCAGGACCATGTATGGAGAGGTCCTAAACCCCCCTGCTCAGATGTAGCTCATGTATAGCTCAGTCTACATGGGGGTTCCCTAGTAAGGGGAGCAGTGGCAGCCTCTGGCAGGAACTCAGTTGCCTGCTCTTTGATCACCTCTCCCTGACAGGATGACCTTACTAGTCCACAGAAAAATAGGATCCAGACAGTCGTATGAAACTGATAGGCTAGGGTCAGATAGTAGGAGGGAGGACCTCCCCTATCAATGGAGTAGGGGACAGACATAGGGGAGAAGAGGGAGGGAGGGACTAGGAGTTAAGCATGGGGCTACAGCTAGGATAAAAAATGAATAAATTGCAATAACAACAACAACAAAGGTGCTTCAACAATAAACTAATGGCTTCTTACTCAAATTGCTACTTGAAACCCTTCTCAAAAATCTCATCCCACAGAATTTTCTTTCTTTTTTCTTTCTTTCTTTCTTTCTTTCTTTCTTTCTTTCTTTCTTTCTTTCTTTCTTTCTTTCTTTCTTTCTTTCTAAATGTGTAGCCCAGAGTGGCCTCAAACTGATCCTCCTGCCTCTGCCCTCTTCAGCAAATCATACTCCTGTGTGCCACCACAACCTGCCACATAAGTTTTCTAGCAATTATAAAAGAGTTATTTCTTTAAGTAGCTGGTTAACTTTTACTTCCCCCTCCAACCAATTTCTTAAAGTTACCATGTTTTTACATTTGTAAATTTCCTATCTTAATGTATTCTTGTTCCTCTTTTTTAATCAAATTCACATATTCATAGTCTGTTTATTGGATGAAGGTACTGTGTGCACACCACAATTAATATTTTATAACATGTCTACTTATTCTCTATACTGTGAGTATTTTAATATCTTCAGGAAGACAAAAATATTGATAACAGAAAACAATTTTTAAACTCACTCATACCCAGTTTCATAACAAGGAGAGCACGTGGTAATGACTCAGAAGCACTTACCGAACGTTCTATAATCTTTGAATTCCAAGGGCCAATAGCAAGAAAACAGGCATAGCTGACAGCTATGACACACTACAGGATATTTACTCTTCAAAACCGCAAAGATTCTTCATGTAGATGCAGACTTGATTTCTTGGGAAAAAATGGGTATCTTGCAAAAGTCCCAGGCCTCACTCAACTCGATATCTTCACTACTGGAGAAAACTAAAAAACATCACTAATTCTACTTTCTGAAGAGGAGTTACTGTCACAATTCTATTAGGACTTAATTTTAATTTTAAATACTACCAATTATTTCAATTTCAACCTACCATAGTGACAAATGAAAAAATCCATGTCCAATGAGTTACTTTGGTCAATTAGGAATCACATGTTCATGCTCTACTTTGCTTTCTATTCTTGTAATAAAACACTGAAAAAAGGCTATGTGAGGGAAGAAATAGTTTCTTTGGCTTTAAATTTCCAGATTACAGCTCATACTGAGGAATGCCAGGTCAGGAAATCAAGGCAGGAACCTAAAGATCAGAACTGAAGCAAAGATCTTGGAGGACTCCTACTTAATGGCTTCCTTTCTCTAGAGTGCTTAGTTACTTTTCATATAACTCTCAGGCCTACCTGCCTGGAGATGGCAACACTGATGGTGTACATCAATTGAGAATTAAGAAAATTAGAATTAAGAGAATTAGGAAAATATCCTTCAGACATGGCCACAATCCAATCTGAAGAAGGCAGTCTTTCAAGTGACATTCCCTCTTTACATGTGGATTTATTTCTAGTTGACAGCTGAAGAATAATGGAACACTCACCCTTATTAAAAATTAATCCACTATTTTGTTAATAATAGTTCTTTTACTTTATAGAAGTTTCTGTGCATGTATGTGTTGTATATATATACATACATATATATATATATGTACTATATATGATAATTCATTGGTTAAATATGCCAGATTCTTAGATAAAATCAAACAATTTTCTGTGCTTTTTAGTTTTGTATGGATATGTAAAAAAAGTACTTAAAACAATTTAGATGGCAGTATTACACAGTGTCATCCCTTGAGTTTTCGATCTTAGTCATTGTGATGGGTATGAGGTGGAATCTCAGTCATTTTGATTTGCATTTCCTTGATGAGTAAAACTTTGAGCAATTCTTTAAGTGTTTCTCTGCCATTCAATACTCCTCTGTTGAGAATTCTCTGTTTAGCTCTGTACCCCATTTTTAAATTGGATTACTTGATTGTTGGGTTCTTATTATATTCTGGATATTATCCCTCTGTCAGATGGAGGATTAGTGAAGATCTTTTTCCAGTCTATAGGCTGTTGTTTTGTTCTGAAAAGATTATCCTGTGCTTTACAGTAGATTTTCAGTATCAGGAGGTCCCATTTATTGATTGTTAATTCTAGAGCCTATGTTGTTGGTGTTCTGTCCAGGAATTTGTCTCCTGTGCCAATGAGATCAAGGCTCTTTCCATCTTTTTCTTCTAACATATTTAGTGTCTGGGTTATGAAGAAAGGGGAGCCCTCCTCCATTGCTAGTGGGAATGTAACCTTGTACAACCACTTTGGAAATCATTCTGTCACTTTCTCAGAAAATTAGGAACAGTGCTAACTTAAGATCCAGCTATACTACTCCTGGGCATATCTCTGAAAGATGCTAAATAATACAACTAAGACATTTCCTCAACTATGTTCATAGCAGCTTTATTCATAATAGCCAGAATTTGGAAACAACCTAGGTGTCCCTCAGCTGAAGAATGGATACAGAAATTGTGGTACATTTACACAATGGAATAATACTCAGCAACTAAAAACAAGGAAATCATGAAATTTGCAGGCAAATGGATGGAACTAGAAAAGATCATCTTGAGTGAGGTAACCTAGAAACAGAAAGACACATATGGTATATAGTCACTTCTAAATGGATATTAGCCATATAATATAGGATAAACATACTAAAATCTGTAGTCCTAAAGAAGCTAAACAACAAGGAGGACCTGAGGGAAGAGGCTGAAACTTCATTCAGAAAGGTAAACAGGACAGATACTAGAAGTAGGAGAAAACAGGCAACTGGACAGTAGCCTTCCACTGGGGGTCTCTGGAAGACTCTACCCAGCAAGTTATAAAAGCAGATGCTCAGACCCATAGCCAAACTTTGGGCAGAGTGAAGGAAATCTTGTGGAAGAAGGGGAATATAGAAAGAGCTCTGAGAGGACAGGAGCTCCACAAGGAGACCAACAGAGCCAAACAACAACAACAACAACAACAAAAACCCAAACAAACAACAACAACAAAAAAACTGTTCCCAGAGAGGCCTGCAGAGACAGATACTCCAACCAAGGACCATGCATGGAAGAGACCTAGACTTCCTGTTCAGATGAAGCCTATAAGCTGTTCAGTTTCCAAGTGGGTTCCCTAGTAAGGGGAGCAGGGCCTGTCTCTGATATGAATTCAGTGGCTACCTCTTTGATCACCTCCTCCTGGTGGGTACAGCCTTGCCAGGTCACAGAGGAAGATGCTGCTGCCAGCCCTGATGAGACCTGATAGGCTAGGGTCAGATAGAAGAGGAGGAGGTCCTCCCTAATCAGTAGACTAGGGGAGGGGCATAGGGGGAGAAGAGGAAGGGTGGGTGGGTCTGGGAGGAGATGAGGGAAAGAGAGAGGGAGGGAGGTTTGGGATACAATGTGAATAAATTGCAATAAATAATATATTTAAAAACTTTTAAAAAGAAAGTACTAAAAGGGTAAAAAATTACACAGTGAAGTTTCAGAAGAAAAAGAGAGAAAGCCTAAAAATGACTGAGTACATAGGTCCCTTAATAGGGATCACCATATCTTTGTTTTCACTCTTTATTGCAGTAGGAAAGTTGTCAAAAAGAACTCTGGAGATACTGTAATGACTAATTTTAATTGACAGATTGACTGGATTAAAAGACATATTGGGCACATTGATTTAAAAAAAGTATTGCATAGGATTGTATATAAAATATCTCTCTTAAGCAGAGTGCTTCTTAAGTTTTAAAAGTGAAACTAAGTTGTACATTTATGCAGTAAGAATAGCTATCAAAATGACACAAAAAAGAAAAAGAAAAAAAAAGAAAGAAAGGTTGTCAAAGATGGAGAGAAGGTGAAAGCTGTGTCCACTGAGGGCTGTAAATTGGTGTTGCTACTGAATAAAACCATATGGGCTGATACAGTTCAACCATGTGACTCAACCATCCCATCATGGGTACTTCCCTAAGGAAATAAAACCAGCCTTTCAAAAAGTTATCTGCATTCAGTGTTGATGGCAGCACCTTTCACAATAGCTAACAAGTTGTTCTTCTGTGGATGAATGGATGCTGAATGTGGTAAATGTTCATTATAGAATAATTTGCAATCACACAAGGGAAGAAACTGTGATTTTCAGCAGCATGGGTTAAATTGTAGGCCATCTGCTTAAGTGAAATAATCTAGGCATGGAAAGACAAAGGCCACCTGACTTTGCTCTTGTGTGGGATACACAGTTACTCTAGCATTAGAGAACAGAAAAGTTGTCACCAGAGACCAAAGAAGTGGTTAGTCCTTGGAGATAAAACTACCATTCAACAATAGGAATAATTCAGTTATTCTGTTTCACAATTGGGTGGCAAATAAGAATGGTACTTTTGTATTTTCAGGTGTCTAGGGAAGACGATCTTAAATGTTCTCAGCACAAACATCTGATCAATGTTTTCTGTCACATATATGTTAACTATCTGGGTTTAATCATTAAACTGTACACATGTATCAAAACGCCAGGCTGTACAACACAAATATTGTGCATGAATTACAGTTACCAATACAGATAAAACAAATGAGTAAAAATTAAGGTGAAAATGTTTAAAAGAAATTATTAAAATTAAGGCATAAATAACTTCCACCTAAGCTGTTAGAGCTATTTTAAAAAGACAGAATTATTTTAAATACTTCACACATTTCCTTTTTGGTTTGGTAGTTATTTGTTTAGAAATGTTTTTCAACATCAGTAAAAAGTGTTGACATGATTTTCTTTTATATCAAAAGAGCATAGTCGAATGAATTAGAAGGTAATAGGAATATATTTCTCTTAATAAATGATACCTTTACTATGAAATATGCTGTAGGATAACTGACTATATTTATTTTAAATGAAATTCTTTGATGCAATATTGCTTTGATTTATTAGGTAGTTTTCTGATTTAGTGGAAGGCAGTTTTGAATCAGATGGGAGGGTTGATTTACTAGAGATGGCATTTGATTTGATGGATGATGCATCTTATTCAGTATTCAATAAGTAATGATTCAATAGTCGATGTGTGATTTCACAAGTCAACTACTAGATTTGATTTTGATCTATTTCTCAGTAAGAGATACATTTATTTTAAGAGTTGATGTATCTATTTTAATGTACAGTGTGTCAAATTTATGATTCCATGTTCTTTTTTCTGCGCTTGTGATTTATGAATTTTACTATTAATATATATGTTTCAATTAAGTGTTATGTGGAACATTCATTACAATCCACCATAGAGCTGAAGCATTGCAAAACATATCTGAAAGTTTTAACACATAGTGTTTGCCATTAGTAAGGTGATAAAATAAATCTCAGCCCATGGAAATATAAATGTATCTTTGATAGAAACCAGTGGGATGTGCATATACCTCTTTGAAATTGAAGTGAAGGAATATTACATATTTGAATTAGTATATAAGTTTCCTATTTCCCTGCTCCCACTAGGGAGCGTCTGGTCATGTTTTTTGTTCTCTTTCCATCACAAATAAAGGAGCTTTCTTGACAACTTATTTTTAATGTAGATTAGCCCAATAAGTACTATTGTTAGTATTTACTTCCTGCTTTAAAAAATCTTTATGAGTTACTTGCCTGAATTTTGTGGATTGATATATAAATCTCCGTGAATTCCAGACAATGATTCTGCTTGACCTGTTTTGGAGCCACCGAACATTCATAATAGTTATAATTCACCAGAATTAATCAGACAGCTGCACAGGGTTACAACATAAGCTAAAATAGAAACCATGAAAAAGGCTCAAAAGAAGTTAAACAGTTGCCTGACAACCGTTGTTTTCTATTTTACACATCTGAGAACTTAACAGCAGAAACAGAAACCTGAAACATACGTGAGATGGCACGCTTTCCTCTGATTTCTGTTCTTTGGGTGGTGGTGTCTATTGTTGCTTTCTGTACCCGCATCTGCATGTGTTTGTACAAGTGAGGACCATGTATGCAGGTGGAGGCCAGGGAAGGGTGTCAGGTGTTCCATCATGCTCAGTCACTCTCTGTGGTATTCACTGGAAGGAGAGTCTTTCACTGAACATGGAACTAGGATGGCAGTCAGTAAAACCCAGCAGTCCTTCTTTCTCTGCCCTGCAACAGTTCTTGGGTTGCTTTTCCTTTCCTTTTTGTTTGTTTTGAGTTGTTTTGTTTTTTTTTGTTTTTGTTTTTGTTTTTGTTTTGTTTTAAGCCTGGTGCTGGGAATATGAACTCAAATCCCCATGCTTTCACAGCAATCTCTCCTGCCGATTGAGCCATCTCCCCAGTCCTCATTAATTTCTTAATAAAAGAGGAAAATACTATATCACATGAAAAGTGAATGGTAATGTATTCTTTGTGGTCACTGATCTTGTTCACATCTGGGCTCTCGATTTATAATTCTGTCCTCCCACGGATCTGTTCAGTGTGTTGGTGCCACTTTTCTTTCTTAATGTAGATAAAAGGATGGTAGCATTAGGATTAATACTTGAAAGAGAACTAGAATGGTGTTTGGAACATCATGAGGATTGCATGAGCTTGTTAAGTGAAGGCTATATAAACATAGCCAGGGTTTACAGAAAGCCACAACAAAGATGCTCATGGTGTTACTCAGTTGCTGTGTTAGCTGACACAGCTGGGCTCTGGTTGGTAAACTTGACCTTCAGCTATGAATTCCTATGAAGAAGACAAAGGACTGCAGAAAAGAAAATAAAAACCTCTGGAAATTCCTTCCACAGGTAAAGAAAACAGAACAAAACACCTAGCAGTTTAAACAAGAAATGAGCCCTGAATTTTGAGATGGATATTTGTATATATTTTTATACAGTTCTAAAATGAAAAGCTACATAAATGCATTATATAATATGATGATCCATCTCAAAAGGTTTTCTAATATCAAAATAGACAATAATGTCAAAAGACATTTTAACTTACAAGTAATGGTCTAATCTTTGTTTCATAATCAAATGCTCTGATTTTTTAAAAGCACTTATTGCATTAATGTTGAACGTTAAACTTAAAATTGAATATCACAAAATGATTTAGTTATAAAATACATTTAAAAAATTTGCTTTGCTCACCATTTTGTTTTTATTCCAAATTGTGCAGTTAACCTAGACTAAGAATAAAATTTTATAGCATAACCTAAGCACTGTGGTCTCTTTAATTTCTGCATTCCAGAAGTTAATGTGGAAGGCTGTGAGTTTGAGACTACTCTGTATCATACAGAAAGAAGTAAAAAAAAAAATCTCTGGTAACAATTCACATTCAGACTTAAAACGACCTTAGTTCAGGATTTGAATTTATCATTGCCAATTGGCTTCCCATGTGGAAGTCTGTCTGAACATGCAGAGTCAGGCTTCCTCTCTTTCTTACTTCTCCTCACCCCATAACAAACACCGTAACTTTAGTAGTCTTCTGGGGAACACATTGTTTTCTGGCAATATCACCCACAATGGTCAATATTGGGTGGTGATAGTGGTGGTGATTGGAGCTGTACACTTTCTTTTTCTTTTCGTAATTGAAGTATGGACATACAGACAGGCCACAGTTAAATATATGGCATCCCTACATTTATATTGCCCAGAAGTAGCTGTTAACTAGGAACAAAGCTCCTTGGAGGGGTAACTAGGAAGAAAGGATTGAGGATGGAAAAACAATGTTGCTTTTAAACCCTCAGTGGTTGATTTTATCTACTAAATTATGGCATAGTGCCTGTTTGACACATAGGAACACCTTCTTCCCTAAGGATTAAACACACTAT
This sequence comes from Pachyuromys duprasi, assembly GCA_028658305.1. Lineage (NCBI taxonomy): Eukaryota > Metazoa > Chordata > Mammalia > Rodentia > Muridae > Pachyuromys > Pachyuromys duprasi. The sequence goes on along the minus strand of CM053757.1, from coordinate 28,518,045 downwards.
CTTCTTGGAAGAAAATAATGCACATCCCTCTCTACTAGGTAGAATAGAAGGACTAAAAAGTGTACATTAGCCAGGCACTTTTGAGCACACTTTCATATGTGCTTTAACCTGATGAGGTAGTGGTCCTTGATGGATGAAGGAAAGCACAGATATCCAAGGGCTGTGTGGTTATTTCTCAGAGATGATGCAGAAGATATTACTAGTATAGGAGAAAGACCATAATAAATGGTCTTAAAGATTCCAGTGAACTTATATTTTCTCAGTTCTGCATTAACTCTTTTTGTTGCGAATGCAAATTCAGTCCTATGTTCACATGTGGGATAATACCTTTGTCTGCAGTCATTCAAAGAGGAAGCTGAGAGGCCTTTTGAACTTGAGGTTTCTCAGCTCCCAGTAATAACCACTGTGCTTGGAACCATTGTATCACCATTTCCCAATGCATTTCTATGATGACATCCTTCTTGAGACACTAACACTAGGAACAGAACAACAATAGCTTTAAACACCACTGTCATCTTGCTGCACCACACACCACCTCATTTATTTCTTTCAATAGTGAAGGACATGCTATCATTAGCTCTATCTTGTGGGGCAGTAAAAGGATTCATTAAGTAAAAGTTAAAATCCATAGTTGGAATAAGGTGGAATTAGCTTTCTGGATGCAGAGTGTCATTGGAGGGTTAGATGTTGGAGCAGACACAGTGGAAAGACAGCATGAAACCTCATATTGCTTCAGAGTACACATTAGTTTTGTCAGTACTTTGAGAGGCACTGTGAGGCCCATTCCCAATGGTTACTACTAAACAGCTTACATATCTACAACCTCTCCTTTCCAGATCTGTTGTTGTTACTGTTTTGCTTCCCTAAGTCTCTCTACAGTCAAACCAATATACTCATACTTGGGCTCAGTCATTGATTTTTATCCTATAGGCATGATAAAATTATGAATTATAGAAAGCAAAACCAGAATCAACCTCATCAAGTTAGAGATTGGAGGATGGCATTTACTTCTGTTTTCAATATACTACCAGTGCTCATGATGTGGCGAAGAAGCTGTATATGTGATCTGTTATTTCAGTCAAAATTGCTTTAAGTAGCCCCTGGTGCTTATCCGCTAAAAACTGTTGAAGCTACAAGAAGTCCTAAAAGAAGCCATTCACCAAACTTACTCATATCCAACATTTATCCACATACAGAAGACTTAGCTCTAAGTCTCCTTCTGCACAAGTGACCTTTCAGTGCCTTGGTATCTAATTTCTCATTTCTCTGACATCTTACTGCCCTGTTGTAGAATCTCATGTGATAAAATTCTCAGCAGACTTCTGGTTTTATAAATGTACATTGGATTACATGTGTATCACAGTGATAGAGTATTCAGGCAAAGACCATGTATGTGAGTTAAGTTCATGAATAAAAAAGAAAAAGAAAAACATAAAAGGAGAACCTTCGAAAAAATTGGAGCTAACTGTCTCCCTGGAAATCTCTCAGTGTATTCCCAATCATTTCTTCAAGAAAAATAGAAAGATAGTGAATGAAACTGGTAAAGAGATATTTGGTAAAAGAGCTACATATGAAATACAGAGGCAAAAACCATTAAATCTTGAACAGCTGAAACTCTGATTAAATTATATAGAGTCTTACTATGGTTTGACATCTTTTCTGCTCTTCCTTTTTAATAGCATGACAAGTTTTCAAGTTTCCACAGTAGTATTAAAATGTATCTCTGAAATGTGGCCACAAATGTGGACTAGATATTGAAGTAATTTTACACTGTCAGATGGTACATGGATCATTAACCATTTTCAGGAAGAAAGTGTCCCCAAATAGATTTTGACATAAGTAAAGCTGAGAACATGATTCATGAGCATGTTCCAAAGGTTCTTTCTGGTTATTTAAGGGACTTAGATGGAATAGATTTTACCAGTTCATCTTTCCAAGCAAAGTCGTATTTTTAAAGGGCAGGAGCAGTAAAAAAGAATAGGGAAGGGATTGCCAGTTTCACATTGCGGTAAATTATTAAGATATGTGACATTTTATGGCTTACAATAATTTTACAGAAGGCTATTATGAGAGGAATTGTGTTTCTTTAAAATTCATATGTTGGAACTCTGAGGCCCTTTGCCATGCAATGTGACCACATCTGGACATAGGTTTTAAAGAAAGAGGCAATTAAATAAAAATGGGACTGCCTGAATGGGCTCTAATCCAACCCAACTGGTGTCCTTCTAAGACCAGAAAATTAGAATGCACACAGGAAAGACCCCAAGCATGGGAGACAGAAGCCCTTTACAAGCTGCAGAGAGAGGGTTTAGAAAAAATGAAGGCTACTGACACCTTACTTCTGGGCAAACTTCCTCTAAAACTTGAGAGAATAAACTGTCAATTGGCCGCAAAGTCTGTCCTGCTCCGTAATGGCAGTTATAGCCAACTAATATAAATGTCCAGAAAATTTGGTAACAGTTAGAACTGTTGAAATTTTCTAAACACAGTTATCTGAAACCCTAATTATGTTATGCAACATCTTTAAATGAATGCTTGCTTCATACAGTTAAAACACAAGTACTTGTACTTTACTTCAGTGTCCAAATACTTGCCTTGATATTGGCACAAGCTGCGTATAACTGAAATAATCATCTAACCATATCTACCTCACCAAAAAAAAAATGACTGGAATGAAAGAAAATGCAGAAATTGAAAAAATAATGCATATATACAGACACACTCTTTTAGATTTTCTTCAGTAAAAATACCTCTTTGTGTGAGAAGAATCTTTTTTTATGTGTTATTGGAATTGAAGAAATAAACAACGTTTATAATTTGTGACTGGACTTAGGAGAGATGTCTCAGCAGTTAAAGACATGTTCTCCTCCTCCAGAGGACATAAGTTGTTTCCAGCCTCTGCAAGACTGCTCACAATGATCTGTAACTCCAGATTCAGAGGATGTAATGCTATCTTCTGGCCTCTGTGAGCATCAGGCATGCACGTGGTGCACATGCGTACACTCGGACAAAACACCCATATGCATGAAATAAGTCAATCCTTTCCTGAAAGTTCATTTTCCTACCAGTGTTGGTATAATGTTCTTTTGGAATGTATACAATTTACCCTTGTTCATTCAAATGCTGATTTCTCTCCCCCACTATCTGGTCTCAATCTGAACATTGCATTGTGATGCTTATTCTAAGCATCATCTGTCTCAAGTTTGTATAAACATGCCACCATTTGCTCTCTAAATTGTCAATTAACACAACCAGCCACAATGTTGAGCAATGGAGAGGATAGGGTGGGACATCCTGATCCAGAATGGGAGGAAGATGAAGGAAGCAGAGGGAGGAGAGGGAGAGAATCTGGAGGAGAGGTCTTGGAACCACGTGGAGAAATGAACTGGACCTAAGATATCACTAAAAGCAAGCATAATGGATGAATCTGAATGGTAGGAAACTATGCAGGCTTGGAGGTTTAGGATGGAGTAACTATTGCCTAGCATTGTGTTCTAGCTTAATTAAATAAATCCTAGTCTCTGTGTAGTGATTTGGTTATACAGCTGTTTAGAAATAATTACTGCTTAACTAAAAGATATATCAATAGTAATACAACATACTTAATACAACATACCAGGAAATAAAATTAAATATGGTGAATATAATTAGTTTTTATTTTATATTTTATAAATACATTTTAATATATATTTTTTCAATATTTTTGCTCACTTTTGGGATGCATATACAATGAAGATAACTGTAAACAACATTTCATACACATCCTATGCATGGCATGCTTTGCAAAGTAGGTGCCATTCATATGTTTATTTTATGTGAGGTAGTTTAGGTGTGCAGAATTTCTTATAGTTAAATATTTGAACATGAATAATTCTGTTTCAGGGCTCAATATTATATGTTATATTTTTAATTAGCCAAAACCAACTGAAGCAATTCACTTGCATCCAACTTAGCTCTGCCTTAGAAACCTCCTATTACAAAAGTCAGGTCTGGTCACCCTAGATCACCTTAAAGAATGAAATAAAAAATCTAAGCAATTTTTTTCTGCAAATAATATAGAGCAGAAATGACGACTGTGTGGAATTATTTCTACATTGCATTTCTAGCCAGCCTTGTTCATGTCCAGTGAATCATTTCTATATTTAGTGGCCCAAAAGCAAAGCTGTAAGGCTTGAATGATTTGAGTCAGTGAAGCACAGTCATTGTGAGCATGAGGACCTGAGTTGTGGTGGGTGTGCTTGTAATCCCAACACTCTAGGATGAGAAAACAGGGGGATCCTGGAGGTTTTCTGCGAAGCCAGCCTAGTGGAGTCAGGACCTTCACCTTCAGTGAGAGACTCTGACAACAGTAAGGTAAAGGGAGTAATAAAGACACCCGATCCCTACCAGGTGCCTCTTTGTGTGCACACATGCGTGAGCGAGTGCACACAAACAAACACAACCATGCAAATAGATACATCACACACACAAATAAAAAAATGAAGAGAAATAAAAAAATAACACCCCCACACACATACAAATTTCCACTTTCTTGTTCATTTATTTCTGATCCCGGGATTTGAGTTATTTAGACTTTCTGTTAATTTAAGTGTCCTCTTTCTTAGTTTACAATTCAGAAATCCTTCCTCTGGGTTTCACTGCCATCCTTTCCAATCACGCAGATGTTTCCCTTCTGCTTTACACTCAGCACCCATTACCTATCACTTCTATCCCTCCGTGGCACTTGAAGTTTAGCTTAAATGTTGATAATCTTCTCTGCAGCTTCATGCAGAGAGCACATTGCAAATTACTCCGGTGGAATCCCTGTTCACAAGAGATTTTCAGTTCTGAAATATACATTTCATTTTGCTTAATGAGTGCTAAATGTCTTTCTAAATGCAACATCCTGGAATTTGAAAATATGGTGCAATATGGGTCATTCTAGAAAAATATGGCTACATTATTGAGCACCCTTTCAATAGAATTTAATGATTTTTTTCACACTCCATACCATATCGTCATGTAAAAGTAGTATATTTTAGTCTGAATAATATTCATATTAATTTTTTATTTCTTTTTCCCTTTGAAGACCAGAATATTTTTAATACAACATTATTCAATATCCCTTATAAATATATTTTATTCTTTTGAAACAGATGTCTTAATGAAATGCAGTTGTTTCCTTAAGTGTTATTGCCATAACTAGAAGTGGAACATATTTAAATGTTCCTTAGCAATGATTTGCCCTGTGTCCATCTGCTTTCTGGCATAAACTATGTTTAACAGTCACTAACCTATTGTTCTCAGTTGCAAAGGAAAAACCACTATTCCATGAAAGGTATACCAAAAAGAATTTTCATAGAGTAACACACATCTATTTACTATATTCTTTTTTATTTATTAAACTTTTTTTTAATTTTCAGGAAAACCTACTATATGTCAGTTATAAAAGGCATTAGCTATTTGGGCTATATAAATGAATAAGTTCTGAGAAATTGCCCTGATTAAGAGTATCTTCTGATAAGAACAGAGAGATAATAGAAATAGGCCTGAGCGTTTGGAAACATAGCTACTCAAGCATGGGGATCTGAATTCAGAACTCCAGCATCTAAGAAAAATCTGCCTGTAGTGACACCTGCCTGGGACCGTAGTGTTGCAGAGGCAGAAACAGAAGAATTCCTCATGCTTATTGAAGGTTCAATAAAAGACTTTTACTTGAAAAACAATGAAGTTGAGAGCAAAAGAGATAGACATTTAACCTTGACTTCTGGTCGCTATATGCATGTGGATATATGTGGATGAGCACTACAGACATATGCGCCAACATGCAAGAACATGCACATATATACACCACACATTCACATACACACACACATACACACACAAATAAATCACAAAATTATTAAAAAAATGTACCAGAAGCTGGCATCATATTATGATAATAGATACAAAAAGATCTAAGTAAGTCACATGTATAAAATCAAAACCAACTACCATCACAGAAGAGCATGGGCTGAGACAATGAGAAACTGAATCATGTGCAGAATAACCAAACTGATCAAGACAGAACCTAATAAATATTAGTTTTTAAAAATGATGAAGAGGATAGGTCCTCAATGGTAGGACATTTATTTAGAGTGTGAAAGGCTCTGGCTCAATAGAATAGACAAATCAACAACTACTACAAATAAACTACATAAATAGCACAAAGAAAGAAATGCTCAATCCCCAGTCAGAAAGGCAAAGCAGATAGACATCAGAAGAAGAAGAAAACAGGAATCAAGCTAAGAGCCTGTCACAAAGGGTCCCTGAAAGGCTCTGCCCTGCAGAATATCAAAGCAGATGCTGAGACTTATGGCCAACTGTTGGACACAGTGCATGGAATCTTATGAAAGATGTGGGAAATAGTAAGATTTAGAGAAACAGAACCAAAAAATCTGAGCCCAAAAAATCTGGGTCTTTCCTGAGACTGATACTCCAACCAAGTACCATGCATGGAGAAAACCTAGAACCCTTGCGTAGATGTAGCCCATGGCATTTCAGTGTCCAAATGGGTTCCATAGTCATGGGAACAGGGCCTGCCTCTGATATGAACTGATTAGCCTGCTCTTTGATCACCGCACCCTGATGGGAGCAGCCTTACCAGGCCACAGAGGAAGACAATGCAGCCACTCCTGATGAGAGCTGATAGACTAGGATCAGAAGGAAGGAAAGGAAGACCTCCCTATCAGTGGACTTGGGGAGGGGCATGTGTGGAGAACAGGGAAGGAAGGTGGGATTGGAAGGAGGGTTGAGAGGGGTTTATGGGGGGATACAAAGTGAGTAGAGTGAAATTAATTTAAAAAAAAGACAACCCGGGTAAAATGCGAAAATTCTAAAAATAAACAAACAAACAAACAAATAAATAAATAGAGTCTTACAGGGGAAAGAAGCTACATATTTGAGAAAGACTATGAAGAGCTTTGTACCTGGAGTGGACTGAGGTGGTGGGGTGCCCGGTCATACCTCCACACCTTCAGTAGTTGGTGCCAAGATCTCACTTAGATGCCAAAACCTACAGATACTTAAGCCACTCATGTAAAATAGAAAAATGTTTGCATATAACCTATGCATACACTTTGATTCATTTTTAGGGCATCTAAGCATTTAAAATGATATAATAAATTGCTATACTCTATTGTTTAGGTACACTGGAAGGAGAGTCTGTGAATCTTCGCATAAATACAATTAAAGATGTTCTTAGTTCTCAGTTACATGAATCGTCTGAAGATGTGAAAGGCTAACTAATTCTGGTAGTTTATGGGATGTGCCTGCTGAAATGGCATTGTGTAGAACATTGAAGGTACTGTGCAGTATCCTTGCTATGATTCCTATACAAACACTGTACATGCACCACCTCACACATTCTTCTGTGTTGACAGATTAAAGGGTCATAGGTTTTGTAAAAGTCCACAGAATACATTTATTAACGTGAAGAAGCCATATGGTCTCTATGACAACCACTCAGTTGTGGTATAATGATGATAAAGCAGACATGGACAATAGCATGTGCAATATATATATTTATATATATATTTGTGTGTGCGTGTGTGTGTGTGTGTGTGTGAATATATGTGTCTGTCTGTAAGAAAGTGTAACTAGCCTTTGAAGCAGATTTCACTGATCCTGTGGAAATTTTGGTTGTTGAACCTTGTTATAGAAAACTTTTGAAAATGTTTGCTATCCATGGGGGGGTCTCCCCTTCTCTAAGAAGAAATGGGGCTGGGGGAACAAAGGGGAGGGGAGGGGAGAGGGAAGGACTGGGAGGAGAGCAGGGAAGGGTTGGAAGGGAAGTAAGAAGGGGAAGCTCCAATTAAGGTATAAAGTAAATTAATTAGTTAAGTAATAAATATACAATTATGGATCCGAAAAACAGAAAATACAGAAAAACACTTTCTTATATTTCCCAGTACATCCTTTTACCTTTTGCCTATTATCTTTTCTTCTTCTTCTTTTTTTTTTTTTTTGGTGCTAAAAATAAAATGGTACCCTGGCATGATGGTGCAGGTCTTTAATTGCAGCACTTGGAAAGCAGAGACAGGTGGATCTCTGTAAACTCAGGGCTACATAATAAGTCCCAGTCTCAAAAAACTAACAAGTGAACAAACAAAATGTAACATATATACTTTCATACTTTGTCCATTTGTTTTAAGTAATAACTTTTGACTCTTTTCTACCACATGTTCAGAAAAGCAATGTACATTCAAGATATGGTACCAAGTTCATTTCCTTTCATAACTATATCATACTTCGTGTGAAGATTTGCTATTATCTTGCCAGCCAATCTCTATTGGATGGACATTTGATTTATCTTCAATATTTGTCTGCTTTAAATAACTAAGTAATTTTTGTATATGAGAATACACATGTATATTATATTTAAAGTATGCAGAGTGTTTCCTCTCTCTCCCTTCCTCTTCTCTCTCTCTCTCTCTCTCTCTCACAAACACACACACAAACACACAAATTAACTAGAATCTTATGGTCTTATAAATAAAATAGGGTCAGGAAATATTGAATATTATATACAGTTTGTTAATAATTTTATGTTTATTTATATATATGCTCATGTATACATATTATGATTATATGTGCTTTTAAATGTAATTGTTGTACCAAAGAGAAGATACATCCATACAGTGTATCTGCTCAATATTGCAAAGTTCCTGTCCACATTTACTACATAATATTGCAATATCAAAGTCAAATAAATGCCGGGTTGTCTACATCTTTGCAACAGACTGTGCTGTCAAGATTTTTGAACTCTTGACAATATGATATATGAGGAATAGTATATAAGTGTAGTTTTAGTTTTCATTTTTCTTTTTATGAATGAAATTGAACATCTTTTCATCCATTGAAGGGCTATTAGAGGTTCAGCTTCTGTGAAGAATCTGATCTTTTGTTCCCATTTTTTACTGGGTTACAGGATATATTTTAAAATTAAACCCAAGTAACCTTCCTAACATCTGATATAATATATGAGAAATAGGACTTTCAAATATAGCTCTAGAGTCTTCAAGTTCAGTAACTGAAAATGATAAAGTTGGCTTTTAGTGGTGTTGGGAAAGATATGTTGAGCAGTTTTGTACAATCAACCAATGGTCAAGATTTCATTTTGGACAACACTGAGGTAATATGTTCATTAGAATTTCACATGTGAAAACAGAAGTATTTGGACATGATCCCCATGGGACACAAGCATGTGATACAAAGCACAGAGTCAGTGGAGTAGAGAAGACCCAGGAAGACACAGAATGAGTGGTCTAAGAACTAAGTCTTAGGAGATATGACACTGAAATCCAGAGGGAAGACAGAAAGAGTGGCACAGAGCAAAGCAGGAGGAGGCATCAGACATGAAGGCAGGTGAGGTACAGTGTGACAGAGCAATTAGTAAGGAAGGCTGACAGTAGCTCCAAAAAGATGATGGCAATGATTCATATGTTCTTTAAACAGTGTTGCTGCTTTTTGATTATTGAAAATCGATTCTTCTCTAATATGATACACCACAGTAACAATAAACCACAATACAATACAGTTTCCCCTCCCTTTACTCCTCCCAGCTCACCCTACCCATCTTCTCCACAAAACCCACTCTCACTCTTCAGATGAGACCAGGCCCCCAAGAAACAGGACACATTTGATGGAGAACAGTAACACTGAATCTCATCGAGACCACATTGCTTCAAAAAGCATGGTAAAAAGACGGACATAACAAGAAACTATTGAATCTTACAACAAGAGTAAATACACTTGACTATGTAAGTGCAGTCTTGTGATTACATTTAATGTGGTATTTGTTCTTCTCCCTTTCATTATAAGTCTAGTAGTTGCTCTATAGACGCATTTCACAAATGACTGATTCCTTCTTCCTCAAGAAAATTATAATCAGCATGGTAAGAACATTGAAGAGTACAAATATAGGAATCACCTATTTAAACACCCATAAAGTCATCAGGGGGAGACCCTTTAAATTAACTACCAAATAGGCAGCATAGATAATCAGTATAATTTCGATGAGGTAACTAAATAAAAGATATTACTTAAGCATTAATTTTTTTGTTTCTGTAATGATGGCACTAATTTTTGAAATCAAGGAAAAAATTGCAAATAAACAAAGAAATAAGATTTTTATACTTGCTGTGTTCAACATGAAGATGCTCATCCTAGAATTTTAAAATTAGGATCAATCCAAAACCATGTGAGTGACTATAGAGCTGATTCAATATTTAAGGACACATACTGCTTTTGCAGAGGACCTGAGTCCTGTTTTCAGTACACACATGGCGCTAGCCATCCGTAACCCCAGTCCCAGAGAACCCAAGACCCTACTCTGGCTGTTATAAGCACTGTAGGCCCATGGTGCAAAGGTATATATGCATGCAAAACACACATATGGATAAAATTAAAATAAATCTTAAGAAATAAAGGTACTTGAATCTTGAGAAGAATGATTAGAGAGTAGGTGTCTGTGGCTTCTGGCCAGTCAATGATTTGTTGAATTCTCAGAGTTAGGCATGGGACTTCTTGTTGTGTGTCAATGGAAGTCCCTGTACTATTAGCACTCTCTGGGATTTCATACCTGGGCTATTGTGACAGCTCAGGTTTATTTGTGCAACTGAGGCTCTCTATACTCCCAGAAAATATGCACCCTCAATTGTTTGTTTGTTGCCCCGAAATTTCCCTTAACAGATTTGTCCCTCTCTCTTACAAAGACATGTGATCATCTCAAAGGCAATGGTCATCCCCGCTTCTTTGTGGCTGAATTTCATGTTCCTCTTGTAGCTAACACGTATGTAACAAATATTTGTTGAACAAGGAAAATATTTGGAATGTTTGTGTGATTAAATGTATACATCTCTGCATGCATTCACATGTGGAATGTGAGAGGTTTCTCCTCTTTCATCACTTACTAAAGTCAACACTCATTTTTTCTAAATAAAATCTATTTTAAGAAGAGATATGTTAGCATTAACAATATTGTAGCAAGTGGGGTATCCTGGTAGACAGAAAGTGATGGTTTGTTAAACAAAGAGGTACCAAGAAATAAGGATAAATATTATGTGCAGTTTGTTAATAAGCATCTTTGCCGTATAAATCTCCCTTCAGAGAAACATAAAATAAAATAATTTCACATTGTAAAGTGACTCTTAGTGAAAGGACAAAAATACAGATCTTAAAAATTAGACACCTGAAGTCCTATTTTATAAATAGGGTGGGAATAGAATAAGCATTCAAGCTCTAAAACTGGACCACCCAACAGAATGCCACACAACAAAGTTTTGCTTAAGACCACATGAGCTCCTAAAGTTTTTAATTCTCAGTGTAAGTAGAATGATAGTCCAGTGTGAACTATGGATGATAAAGTCAGAGGAGTATATGTAAGCAGGATGCCAGGGACATCACAGCAAGGGGTATGACTATTGACTGAATGCCTGTACATTCAGTTCACATTATTATGCTATTTGAAAATATATAGCCAAGGTAAATATCACTGAAAGTCGCCACCAGGAAAATGCTACAAGGGGCTGTGAGTTCAATTTTTATCAGAGTAAAAGGTTCACAGAGAAGCAAGATGGTTTTGTCATACTGGAATCTGGGCATCATCACGTGATTCAGCTCTTCACTCATCTGTCACCTGTCCTTTCAGCTGCGAACCCTGAACTTTTGAAGTGATGCTGAACTTTTGAAGCTGCAACTTTTAACATCTGCATCTACCTCTCCATATGTATTTTAATTACTGGCTCCTGATTTACACAGACTGATCAATGCGATGATAATATCTTGAAAACTCAGGATTCACTTCATCAAGTGCTAGTTATGCAAATGAAATCAAGTGACTCAGGAAGAGAAAGAGAGAAGAGACTTTAGCAAGGTCTTAGTCTCCTGCTTTGATTACAGGCCGTGGCTTTCTTCTGTTACGTCCTACCCAAGCAGCATTTGACATCTTGGTTTCCCTAGGCAGTGTCTTTGGTGTTATCAAACAAGCCTCATTAGTAACATTAGTTGTCAGAATTACAATTGTAAGAACACATAGTATCAGATATGTTCTGCTTTTAAGTAACTCCCACAAATGCTGAACAGTGAACAAATAGGAGGTACTACCCCCAGGATAAATGGGAGGGTTATTGCTCATTTACAAAAATCCACAGGTTAGTAACAGTTAGTTTTTAAATTTAAATGATTTCAAGGGTTTTTCAATAACTCTGAGCAAGCTTTCTGTGTGATATTCTGGAAATACACACTCTTGTAGATGATTGACATAGAAACAGGAGGGGGGAAAAACACTGACTAATGACTTGTTATGAACGTGAAAAAAAAGCAATCATGTCTAGATGACTGTTCTATGTTTTACTTTGTGTTTTTACTTGGCTTTGTTTTGTGTTGCTATTGCTTTACTTTTCATTTTTTTTCTTTTATCGAAAATAAATCTTTTTCTCATGTAATTTATCCTGATCATAATTTTACTCCTTCTATTCTCCCACCCTATCTTCTTACTTTGATCCACCTGCTTTCTCTCTCTCACTAGGAAACAAACAGGCTTCTAAAGCATGATAATAAATATAATGTAATAGGCCAAAACACAAAACAGTACATTGGAATAGGACAAAACAAACAGAAGGAAAAGAGCCCAAGAAAAGGCATAAGAGACAGATATAGACACAGAGATCCACTTGCTCACACACTTGGGAATCCCATAAAAACACCAAACGGAAAGCCATAATAGGAACACAAAAGACCTGTAGAGTAAATAGAGAGGAAATAAATAATAAATAAATAGAAAGAAAAGTAAATGAAATAAAAATTAATAGAAAATTAAAGAGACAAACAAACAAAAGCCCTGGGACAATATTATGTGACAAGGAACCTCTATGGATGTCTTGAGCTCATTTTCTGCTCACCAAGTATTGCAGGGCTTGCAGCCTACCCTTAAGAATAGTTTCTTTTTTCAGTGAGACCTATGAAAAAAATTAAATTTTGATTTGCAAGTGGAGATTATCAAGAGGAGATAGCCTCTCTGTTAGGAACAAGGACATGATCAACTTACTTCTCCTTTCAGCTCTAGGACCCCATCTGGTATAGATCCTGCAGGCCCTGCGCATGCTGCTCCATCTCTGCAAGTTCCTATGCACATCTATCTTGTTGATCTAGAGGGCCTTGTTTCTCTTGGTGTCCCGTGTCTGCTCTGGCTCTTATAGTCTTTCTGCCCCTCTTCTGCAGGGTGCCCTGAGTCCTGATGGGAGGGATTCAATGAAGATATCACATTTCAGTAGGAGTGTTTCTGCATATTTTCTAGTTGTGGGTCTCTGTATTAGTTCCCATGTGCTTCGGGAGGAAGCATCTCTGATCATGGCTGTGTGAGTCACTATTTGATGAGTATAGCAGAATGTCATTGAGAATCATTTTCTAAGGCTTTTTAAATTTTTATTATTTTTTTATTTTTATTTTTTAGTAGAATAATAGCATTTGGTTTCCCCTGGGTCCCTGGCCTATCTAGTCTTAGGTTCTTGGTCATTCAAGCAGTGAAGAGTATGAGTTCCATCCGAGGGGGAGGGAGGGAGGAGAAGGAGGTGAGAAGGAAGAAAACTTACATCGAATTGGTAGTAGTGTTTCAGAAAGTCACACAGAGATTCAGCAAGTTATCCCGGAGAAAATGGGCTACAGTAGACTTAAGAAGCCTCATTGGCCCACCTAGCAAACTAGCCTTGCCCTCTGAAAGTGAAGGTGAGGACAATGGTTCCTCAGAGAGTGAGTTAGAAATGCAAACTACCTTTTTGTCATTTAGAGAAGGAGATAATCACTTGGGAAGTAGATTACCCCAAGCCTCAGGACAGCCCACTTTCTCCTGAAGGGCAGACCTACAGAAAATTAAGTCCTTATCAGAAACTTCCTAGGAGAATAGAGTTTAATCAGACCAAATGGTAGAGGAAAGAAATTGAAAATCCAGCTCCTCTGTAACTTAGAGAGTGTCCTTTCTGTGGGACGGTTTGAGGCGTCCCTTGCTCTGTGGCCTTGCATGCATTCTTTCCAGTCATCTCTCCTCCCATTCCCATAGCTCTCCACAGAGTAACAACACTTCCTCAAGGCTGTGCGCATGTCAATCCAGAAGAAAACCCAGCCTTTCCAAGGGAGCCCTTGAGCCCTCTGAAGCTAAACTATGGTAGACCCAGTAGACCGGTCGGCATGGTTACTTGCATGGTTCTCAAACTGTCTGAGTAGAGAAATCTCCTGGACAAGGAAATAATATTTCTGGCCTGCAGGGAGACAAAACATTCCAGTTGGTTTGGTTCAATTACTTTGGCTGAGGGACCATCCCTAAGAAGATGGGCTCACTTGAAGCCATGCCAGAGACAGACAAAATAATTTATTCTTTAATGAGGTACCAGATTTTTTTTTCCTCCCCAGAATCCCTACCCTTAGTACAGAATCTTATGGGCCATAGCCATGAGGTCATAAGCCTGCAACCCCCCTTTTCTGAATTCAAGAAAGTGTGATTTATTGCCTTCTTACTATCTCTTTTTTAAGCTTACTTTGGTTAATATTCTGTGTTTTCCCCATCCCTCACCCCAACACACACACACACACACACACACACACACACACCACTTCCTCCAAAGCCTCCCTTCCTACCATTTGACTGCTTGTTTGCCATGGATCTGACCCCATGCTAGCCTAACATGTCGTGGATTTTCTCTTCTCACTTCCATTCTTCTCTGGGCATTTGCTGAGGTTTCACAGATTGATTGCCTAGAGGAGCTTGTGCGTTTTAAAAAACAAAAGAAAACCCTTCTTGAGCTTCCATTTGAGTTTCTTCTTAAATTTTTTGGTTAATGAGACTAAGATGACCAAAGGAGTCTCAGGTTTCACCCCTAACAAAACACTGGCTCCACCTCGCCACAGCTTGCTCTCCAGTGATAAGCTATTTACTCAAGTCTCTGTTTCCTTGTCATTAAACGATTGCAATGATGATAAATATTTTATGTAGGCTGTGATAAAAATTATTCACAAGCAGAATAGATGGCAAAGTTTCTGGTAGAAATAAAACACTCAGTAAATTTGTTTAGAGTCAGTTTCTTTTCAAGTGTTTGGAACTGTTTCATCTTTGGTCCTGAGGCAAGGAACCAAATTTCCATGTAGTCCTTTACAGAAGACAAGTCTTAGCCCAATCTTTCTTCTTGGCAAATGAACATCTAAAAGCTGAGGAATCTCAACGCTGATATGGTTCAAGTAGGATTTGCATATGGCGACTACTATTCCAGCAAACAGAAAATCGACTAATGCCCAGACTCCACTGCATAGATGCATGGTACAAGAATCAAAGCATTATCCTATGTTGGCCAGAATGGTCCAGAGCAGGAAACTTGAGTGATGGAGGGTGTATGGCAATAAAAGCTACAGCAAACACAAGTAAGCACTGTGCAGCACCTGAACATCTAAATCCTGCCATGCATGCCAGAATAAGCCATTATCACTTATATGATCCAACTGTTTTGATGTTTCTTATATGTTTAAAGTGTGGGTTTTGTGGTATGGAAATTGAAGCTTCTTTAAGATTTATTTATTTTTATTTTATGTGTGTATGTGCCTGAATGTACATTTGTGCCCCCAGCTCATGCAGCACCTGTCGGATTCAAAAGAGGAAAGTAGATCTTTCAGAAATGGAGTGACAGACAGTTGTGAGCTGCCGTGCGGGTGCTGGGAGCTGAACTGAAGTCCTGCACAAGAGAGGCAAATGTTCTTGGCTGACAAAGCATTTCTCCACCCCCAACTGAAGCTTCTTAACTGACACTGTGTATATCAGGGATATGATAAGACCCAGATCTCAACACTTGGGGCCTGATAAAAAATAAGATGAAATGAAAATTTTGTTCTGTTTTATATGTAACTCTTTTTGTATATTTTTAGATTAAATAAATTAGTTGGCATTTTCATATTGAATATAATGGATCCTGAATACTCTATCACCCATACTCTTTCCTATCTCCCTCCCATTCCTACTGTCCCTCCCCCAGTTCCTTTTACAGATTCATGACTTTGATTTTGTTTTGTGAGCTATTTAGTTTAAGTAAGCAGGTCTATTTTAAGATATAATTCTTTACAAACATAAAGTTATTAAATGGAGCGGAAAAAAAGAGTGATGTTACTATTTTTCACAAAGCAACTGCCAGCCTCTTATTGCTCACTCTCACCAGGAAGCCACAGAGATGAAAGCAAGTTGCTATGCACATTCCCAGGCCGAGTCTGAGAAATGTCTTCTGATGGTGGGAGGAGGGGAAATGGTAGGATCACAGGGCAGTGACAGTTCTAGGGCTGAGACTCTTTATCAATTTATACATTAACTTCCCCTAACCTCCCCAATCAGCTCGCTTATATGTAGAGTTTGAGAAAGTTAGCCTTCCAGAGGTGGATAATAAGAGATTAGCATCCACCAGAGAAAACCAGGAAGTGTGGCGAAAGGGAGTAAGGTTAAGCACCAGGGTTAAGGATGCTTATGATTATTGATTAGAGAGAGCCATTACGATACTGTCTTACATCACAGGGTAATACAGCTAACCTTATGATGTCATAAACGTTAAAATAGCTGAAAGAACTATTTAACATGTAATTACCACAGAAAAATAACAACTGTATGAAACTGTAGTGATACTGGTTATTTCGATTTACAGTGTACACACACAAACATAGTGCATTGTATCCCACAAATATAAATAAATATAAAGGTATCAATTAAAATACAATAAAATTCGTGTGGGGTGTAACTTTTTCCCATGCATTATCCTTGCAGGAAAACATGGGAGGATAGCATTTTCCAAGGTATTTCTGATAAGTTGACACAAACTAAAATCACTTGAGGAGAAAGACCTTAAGTGAGAAATTGCCTACATCAGTTTACTCTGTGGCCATTCTGTGCAGCAGCATTGTTTTTATTAATGATCAATGTGGAAAGAGCCAGCCCACTGTGTGATATCGTTACTGTGAAGGTGGTCCTGGGTAAGATCAGAAAGTCAGATGAACTGGAGACTGAGAGTAAGCAGTTAAGTGCAGCTTGCTTCAGTTCCTGCTCCAGGTCTGTCTTGAATCCCTCACCTGTCTTCCCTTGATGATGGACTGTAACCATAAGCCAATAAACTCTTTTCTTTTTTTCAAGTTGGTTTTTGGTCAGTGTTTCATCACAATAATGGAAGAGAGTGGAAATTTCCATTATAGACAAGATTTTGCGGCTTTTATGCCTTGAGTTATTGTGCGGTAGGAAGGTGAGGTGTTTTAAATCTTCAGGCTGCAAAACAACCATTTAATTCTCTGAGCTTAATATGGTGCTTGTGAACATGAGAACTGTAGATAATGACAGCAGCCATAACATTTCAGAGGGAAGCAAAGACCATCAGGGATGTTTGTTTATTTTGAAGAACCTGTACAAGTAAAACCTTCTGTGCTTTGCTAGGACAGCTGACTCAAGTGAGTTAGCAGCTGACAGCTCAGCTGTAATGAATGAGAGAGTAGCACCAAGGAGGCACAACCTTCTGAGAAGTATGTCCTCAGAGTCAACACACAGAATCCGTGATCCAGGTGGAAGCAATGCTGCATTGCAAACTGGCATCTGAACATAGAATTATGTAAGAGTCTCTCAGGTAACAGTGGTTTTAATGGCACTGAAGCTCAAGCACATGCAGAGAAGCTGAGGCTTGAAACTGTGAGAGGCCAGGGTACACCATGGGTGAGAAGCAGCCCAGGGACACTAAAATCCCAGTATTGAATAGGTCATAGAAAGAAACTGAGTTTTAATCCCACCATAAGGGCCAGAGGCCATTGTTGAACATCTAGCTTCTCTTGCAGTAGAGAACCACAGCACATTGGATGTGACAGGACCTAGCATGGGATGATTGTGAAGGACAGGGACAGGTATGGAGGACAGCTGGCCTGGGCTTATAAAACCACCTGTTTGTGTGGCAGAGTGGAGCCTTCCAAGCCCTTTGGAGCTAAGAAGATCATGAGTAAGTCCAAGATGTCAGACACTGAGAAATTTATATTTACTCTCCTGAATTTTAGTTTTGCTTTAGTGTAATTTTTATAGCCTGCTTTTTCCCTTTTGAAGTAAGATGATGTATAACTTATGTTTATTTAATATTTAAAGCATTGGAATGATTTTAATGCCAGTGAGACTTTTAAAATAGTGATATTAACATAAGCTCTTGCAGATAAAAAGATCAAGAAAAGATTGGAGTTAATTGTTATATGTCTTTGGGTCAAGTTGACAAGGGTTGGTTTATGTGTTTGTTTGTGTATGTATGTATGTATGTATGTATGTATGTATTATTCACATTATAGTCTGATCATAGCTCTGGTCCCTCCTATCTTCCTAGACCTACCCTCACAACTCTTTCATCATTCTCACAACCCAGTATTGTCAGAGAAGTGGAGATCCCCCACATGGGGGACCCATGCTATTACATCAAGTCGCAGCAGGACTAGGTACATCCTCTCCCACTAAGGCAGACTGGGCAGCCCAGCTACCTGAAAGAGAACCAAAGGCAGGCAACAGAGACAGCCTCCACTCTAGTTGTTAGTGTATCTACATGAAGGGCAAGCTGCTCATCTGCTGCATATATGTAGGGGGCCTATGTCCAGCCATTGCATGCTTTTTGGTTGGTAGTTCAGTCTCTGTGAGCCCTCATTGGCCCAGATTAGTTGACTCTGTAGGTCTTGTAGTGTTCTGGTTACAATAATCTTTTCCCCAATTCTTCCACCAGACTCCCTGAGTTCAGAATATTGTTTGGCTTTGGGTCTCTGTATCTGTTTCCATCAGCTTCTGGATGAAGCCTCTCAGAAGACAGTTATGCTAGATTTCTGTCTACAAGCATAGAAGAGCATCATTAATAGTGTCAGGGGTTGGCTCTCTACCATGGTGTGGGTCTCAAGTTGGGCCAGTCATTGGCTGGCTAGTCCCTAGGGCTATGCTCCGTCTTTATCCCTCCACTAATTATAGGCAGGACACATTTTAGGTAAAATGTGTGGGGGGTGGGTTTTTAGTAATTTTTTTTGTCATCGTGACACAAAATGGATTTGCACAGGAAGAGGGGACATCACTTGAAGAATTGTTTTTATTAGAATGGACTGTGACATGTCTCTGTGAGCATTTTCTTGATTGATTATTGATATGGAGTGGCCCAGAACACCATGGGTGATACCATCACTGGGAAGATAGTCCTAGATTGTATAAAAAAGCAAGTTGAGCAAACCATGGATATCAAGACAATACACAGCATTCTTCCATATTCTATGCTTTAGTTCCTAGACTGAGTTTCTTCTTTGGATTCTTTTGATTATAGAGTTTAAGTTCTAAGTCAAATAAACCATTTCTTTCCCCAAAAGGGTTTATTCGGTACTTTATCACCGCAACAGAGAAGCAAAAACTATAAACAAAGAAATTACATTCATTAATGGCTAAAATTTTGGTTTTCATTTTGATTAAAACTATTTTTAAAAATAATTCTCTCAAAATAAATCTTCTATAGACATAATGCTATGAATGATTAAATAAGTATATGATTTTTTAGTCTAAGAAAAAAGATGATTTTCCTTTTTTATTTTAATTTTTATTAATTATACTTTATTCATTTTGTATCCCCCCACAAACCCCTCCCTCTTCTCTTCCCAATTCCACCTTCCCTCTTCCTTCTTCACACATGCCCCTCCCCAAGTCCACTGATAGGGGAGGTCTTCCTCTCCTTCCTTCTGATCATAGTCTATCAGCTCTCACCAGGAATGGTTGCATTGTCTTCCTCTGTGGCCTGGTAAAGCTACTCCCCATCAGGGTGAGGTGATCAAAGAGTAGGCCAATCAGTTCATGTCAGAGGCAGGCCCTGTTCCCATGACTATGGAACCCACTTGGACACTGAACTGCCACGGGCTACATCTATGCAAGGGTTCTAGGTTTTCTCCATGCATGGTACTTGGTTAGAGTATCAATCTCAGGAAAGACCCCTGTGCTCAGATATTTTTGGTTCTGTTGCTCTCCTTGTGGAGCTCCTATCTTCTCCCAATCTTACTATTTCCCACGTCTTTCGTAAGATTCCATGTACTCTGGCCAACAGTCGGCCATAAGTCTCAGCATCTGCTTTGATATTATGCAGGACAGAGCCTTTCAGAGGCCCTTAGTGACAGGTTCCTAACTTGTTTCCTGTTTTCCTCTTCTTCTGGTGTCCATCTGCTTTGTCTTTCTGGCTGGGGATTGAGCATTTTAGCCAGAGTCCTCCCTCTTGATTAGTTTATTTAGGTGTACAGACTTTAGTAGGTTTATCCTATATTACATGTATATATGAGTGAGTATATACCGTGTGTGTCTTTCTGTTTCTGAGATAGCTCACCCAGGATGATCCTTTCCAGTTCCCACCATTTACCTGCAAATTTCATGACATCCTTGTTTTTTATTGCTAAGTAATATTCCATTGTGTAAAATTACCACAATTTCTGTATTCATTCCTCAGTTGAGGGGCATCTGGGTTGTTTCCAGCTTCTGGCTATTACAAATAAAGCTGCTACAAACATGGTTGAGCAAATTTCCTTACTGTTTACTTGAGCCTGTTTTGGATATATGCCTAGCAGTGGTATAGCTGGATCTTGAGGAAGCACTATTCCTTAATTGTCTGAGGAAGCACCAGATTGATTTCCAGAGTGGCTGTACAAATTTACATTCCCACCAGCAGTGGAGGAGGGTTCCCCTTTCTCCACAACCTCTCCAGCAAGTGTTGTCACTTGAGTTTTTGATCTTGGCCATTCTGATGGATGTAAGGTGAAATCTCAGGGTCATTTTGATTTGCATTTCCCTGATGAGTAAGGATATTGAGCATTTCTTTAAGTGTTTCTCTGCCATTCTATATTCCTCTATCGAGAGTCCTCTGTTTAGCTCTGCTCCCCATTTTTCAATTGGATTACTTGATTTGTTGCTTTTCAACTTCTGTAGTTCTTTATATATACTGGATATTAGCCCTCTGTCAGATAAAGGGTTGGTGAAGATTCTTTCCCAATCTGTAGGCAGTCATTTTGTTTTGATGACAGTGTCCTTAGCTTTACAGAAGCTTTTCAGTTTCATGAGGTCCCAATTATTGATTGGTGCTCTTAGAGCCTGTGCTGTTGGTGTTCTGTTCAGGAAGTTGTCTCCTGTACCAATGAGTTCAAGGTTTTTTCCCACTTTTTCTTCTAACCGATTTAATGTGTCTGGTTTTATATTATGTCTTTGATTCGCTTGGACTTTAGTTTTTTGCAGGGGGATAAGTATGGATCTATTTGCATTTTTCTACATGTAGACATCTAGTTAGACCAGCACCATTTGTTGAAGATGCTACCTTTTTTCCATTGTATGGTTTTAGAATCTTTGTCAAAAATCAGGTGTCCATAAGTGTGTGGGTTTATTTCTGGGTCTTCTATTCAGTTCCATTGATCCACCATTCTGTTTCTATGCCAGTACCATGCAGTTTTTATTACTATTGCTCTATAGTACAGCTTGAGATCAGGGATGGAGATACCTCCAGAAGATCTTTTGTTGTAGAGGATTGTTTTAGCAATTCTGGGTTTCTTGTTATTCCATATGAAGTTGAAAATTTTTCTTCCAAGGTCTGTAAAGTATTGTATTGGTAATTTGATGGGAATTGCATTGAATCTGTAGATTGCTTTTGGTAAGATGGCCATTTTTACTATGTTAGTCCTGCTAAGCCATGAGCATGGGAGATCTTTCCATCTTCTGATATCTTCATCTAATTCTTTCTTCAGAGACTTGAAAATTTTTTTCATACAAGTCTTTGACTTCTTTGGTTAGGGTCACACCAAGGTACTATGTCTTTTGTGGCAATTAGATTTTAAAATGAGGGAAACTGTTACAATTTTGTTCTGTTTAACAGTAACCTTAACTCATAAAAAAAAGAAACTAAACATTTTTGATGATATCACTCATATCATAAAGTCTTTACAGATAATTTTTTCCAGAGCAGAAAGAAATAAAATGTAGAAAGATGAGTCATATTTCTTTGTTTCTTGAAAATTTATGACTTAGATATCGGGTCACTAAGAATTTAAAAACAACACATCAGTATGAGAAGAAGACAAACAAAATACATAATGGGAGCGATAAATTTGATTTGCTTTAGACAGAGAATCACCAACTGAGAAGCATCTTTTGCTGTATGAAATTATTAATGCTATGGTTATATGCTGGAGACGATCAACAATCACTTATTTCCATTGATTTTTCCAGAGCTAAATTTAAACTAGAGAAATATTTCTCATTTGGTGTGCATTTTAAGATTTAATCCTATGACCAACATAAAAGTAATTGCATGTATAGACACAGACATATTGGAAAAAAAAACAGACACACAAACAAACAAAAAACATATACATATGCACAAACAAATGCATACACGTACATACTCTCTCTGTCACACACACACAAAGAGAGAGACACACAGAGAGAAATATGGAGTTTTTTGCAAGTAATTCTATATAACCTCTTCCTTGCCATTCCAATGGAAGGAACTCATGTGAGTAAAGACCTTTTATTTTTAGCAAAGTATTTATGTACATTTTGATTAATTTGCTTTTTGACCCATGCCAACTCCAGACTGTCTAAAAGAGGCCATCCCTGACATATTAACCTGTCTTCATCTTCCAGATGCTGCTGTTGTAAGAACCTCTCTGCCTTCCATAAGAAGGACTCAGAAGGAAGGAGAATCTTACAGGTCAGTACTTGATCCAGTAGTTGAATCTTCCAGTGTTCAGTGTCCTTTGAAGCCTTTAAGAATCTGTGTGCATCTTTGTTTATGGCTAATGTTCCTCATCAATGACTAAAAATCTCTGTGGCCTTTGAGAAATAGTCATCAACTTTCATTGTTGCCCTTTCTTCTAGGATAGTAATCAATGTGATGCTGAAGTTATTCTTTGGATATGGCAAAATAAAATTAAAGTTTATAAATTTTAATTTTGTTTAAGAGCTAAAAATTTAAATGCATACATTTAAAATGTTCACTGAGACCACTATCATGTAATTACACAATATGCTAATAATCACAAATACATGTTTATATGGTATTTGGAAAAAGATTCAAATAAAGTATTTTGTTTTGGGCATGATAGTATTAAAATCCAAAAACCTCTCTAGTGAGTGTTTTTATCATATGTATATCATTTTAAGTTGAATAACTAAATGTGTTCTTTCATCAATATCAAACTTATAGTCAAAATGATAGAAACCAAACCAAAACTAATTTAAAAGGAGCAAGCAATATTGGTTGGCCTGAACAGTTTAAGAAGAAATTAAACAAACAAAACAAAACAAACAAACAAACAAGGAAATGAGTAAGCTTCTCAGCGAGGGACATGCTGGATTCAGGAAACCAGGGATGCATTGGTCTTCTTTCAGCTTCTTCTCCCTACTCCTTTTACTACAGATCAGCTTTGTCCAAAGGAAAATCTTGGGAAAGAATCTCCTTAGGTGTTTTCATGAGAAAGAGATTTATTATATTTAGTATGTAATTTGTGAATTACTTGGAGACATTTCAGAACTGTGCTACTAAGACAACTTCTATCTCTTTGAATTTAAAGATGCTAACATGTCTAGTGGCTTTCTCAGGCGGAAGATGGGAGCAGGTGCAGAGATCTATAGCCACACATTATGTGGGGAGAAAGGCTAAACTGGAGGTCTCCCTCAAGTCCCTTCTCAGTTACTGAGGAACCCTGTGGAAGAGGGGAAGGTAAGACTGTAGGAGCGAGAGGGTTGGAGGATACCAAGAGAACATAGACCACGAATCACCTAAGCAGGACTCACGTGGGCTCACAAAGACTGAAGAGGCAAGCTTGGAGTTTGGACGGGTCTGTGCTAGGTCCTCTGCATATAAGTTGTGGCTGTTAGCTTGGCATTTTTGTGGGACTCCTAACAGTGCGAGAGGGTGCATTTTCTGACCCCTTTCCCTATTCTTAGTGCTCCTTTCCTCCTATTGGTGTGCTATGTACAGTCTTGATATAAGGACTTTGGACTTATATCTTGCTTTGTCCTGTTAGGCTGTTGTCTCTTGGAGGCCCGTTCTTTTCTGAAGAGGAAATGGAGGAGTGGATTTAGGGGAAAGGAGAAGTGGGGGTTGTCTTGGAGGAGTGGTCTGGATATATTGCATGAGAGGAAAGTCAATTTTCAATACGAAGGAAAGAGAGAGAGAAAACGCCATCAAATTGGGAGGTCAGCACCAAAAAGCTGGTCACAGAGCCTCCAAAGAACCTCTGCCCCACTTTACACTAGTAAAAATTCTCCTTTCTTCTCCAGATTCGATTCTGAATTCCTGTCTTATTAAATGTTTGATCGGCAGAGTCTAAAGTTCACTTAGAACCCTAAGGGAAAGGAAATATGCACCATGTAGCTTTAGCCTTTCAGTAAGAGGCTGGAAAGGTGAAGAGTACTGAATGAATGTTCTTGGGAGACTTGAAGTGATACCTGGAAATTACTGAGTTTTCAGTTAGATACCCAGCCATGGGAAAGGGTTCTTCAAGACTTGTCTGGAAGTATGTGAAAAACAAGTGTAAAAGAGAAATCTATAGAAGCAACAGATAGAAGAAAGGTCACTATTATTCAACACATTGGTACTAATATACTATGGTGGAGGAAGGAATAGTGAAATGAAGAACCAGAAGGACCAATATTTACCATCATTTCATACTTCTAATGTTTGTTATTTATTTTATACTTTGAGATATGACTGTTTTAGGTGAAAGGAACAAAAGCTGAAATTAAAACTTATTTTTAATAATTAACATACTACTATACATATGAAATAAAATGATGTGGTTAAATTCGAAGTGCCATCAAGAATTAAAGAAGCCCATTTCTTTTTTTTTAAAATTTATTTATTTTTATATCAATCACAGGTTAGGTACTTTGAATCCCAGGCGTAGCCCTCTCCCTCATTCCCTCCTACCCTCCCACTCCCTCCCTCATCTCCCTCCTCCCCGCCCCCTCCAAGTCCACCAACAGGGGAGGACCTCCTCCCCTTCTATCCAACCCCAGCTTATCCTGTCTCCTCAGGGCTGGCTGCAATGTCCTCCCCTGGGATCTAGCCAGTCTGTCACTCCCCAGCTTGTATGGGGGAG